>OU343217.1:173325105-173953180 GCA_910596185.1 Chrysanthemum makinoi | reverse complement strand
TAAACAAAGCTAAGTAATGCATTATCAGGTGTAGAAAAACCCTTAGCTTTGTTTCTTGTAAGCACTCCATGAGAAGAAGGTCCAATGATTTGACCAGTAGGATGATCTTTATGAATTTTTAAGGTAGGAGTTTGTGGAACTTCATAATTATCACCCAAATTAGTAAAATCAGCATCTTCATTGGAATCTGAGAAAATACATTCATCATCTAACTCATCATCAGTATCTTTTAAACCAGGCATGGTAGGATCATCCAAATCATCCAAAGTACTGTCATTAGGTGCAGCAGTACTTTGATCGAAAGTACTGTCACCCAAAGTACTGTAAGAGAACTCTGCAGTCTTGTTCCTTTTCTTTGCTTCTTCATAAGCTCTTCTTTGATCATCAGTGTAAGAATGTGCTAGTACATCTTGAAAAAGCATTTGATTGAGTTCTTCTTGAATAGCTTGATCCTCAACAGATAGTGAAGATTTAGGTGCATCAGTACTTTGCTTTGGATCCACATGAATGGGTTCTTCATCAGGAACAACATCAGGTCTAATATGAACTCCATGAACAACATAATGTAAATCTTCTCCATTGTGCACAAGTTGATTTTCTTCTCTAACAGGTACATAGTTCATAGAAGGAGTCAGAACTTCAAGATCAAACCTCCAATCAGGACCTTTACCCTTCTGATTTTCTTGATCTTCTAAAAACTCAACATGAAGACAGTCTTGAACCTTCTTAGTGACTCTGTTGTATACTCTAAAGCCCTTACTGTTGGTACAATAACCCAATAAATATCCTTCTTCTGACTTGCCATAAAACTTACCCAAATTATCAATTGTATTTAAAATAGTGAGAGGGCATCCAAAAGGCTTCATAAATCGAATGTTGGGTTTGTTGCCCATCAGCAACTCATAAGGTGTCTTCATCTGTGGTTTGGTGACTGATACTATGTTGAGTACATAGCAAGCAAGTACTTACAGCCAGCCCTAACTAATAGGTAATTGAGAGTCTGCAAGCATAGTTCTGGCTGCTTCAATCAAAGTCCTATTCTTTCTCTCTGCAACACCATTCTGCTGTGGTGGTCTTGCAATGCTGAACTCCCTCTTGATCCCTTTGTTAGCACAAAATTCATCCATAAGCTTGTTCTTGAATTCAGTTCCATTATCACATGTAATACCTCTAACCTTGAGTCTCAATTGGTTTTCAAGTGCTATTATCAGAGTCCTAATAGCATCAAAAGTAACATCTTTAAATCCCAAGAAAAATACCCAACTGAATCTACTGCAACCATCTGTCACAACTAAGCAGTACTTTTTCTTGTTCAAACTTACCACAGAGACAGGTCCAAACAAATCCATGTGTAACAGCTCCAAAGGTTCTCTAATAGTCCTTTCCTCAAGCTTTTTGCATGAAGCTTTGTGTTGTTTACCCTTCTTGCACGCCAAACATGAGTGATCATTCTTGAAAGTCTTTGAAGGTAAACCTCTAACTAAATTTCCTTTGACTAGTTTGTTGATATTCTTGAAATTTACATGGCCCAATCTTCTATGCCACTAATGTGCCTCTTCAGATGTTGCTTTTGCCACCAAACATGTGGCTCTACCATAGGAGTGAAGACTCTTCATATCTAGACTGTACACATCATTGGTTCTTGGTACTCTAAGGACTACCAAGTTATCATCAACAGGTTTGAATTCAGGTGAAAGGATGAGACATTCTGTGTCAGTGAATAACACAGGATGCTTTTTGTCACAGATTTGAGAGACTAAAAATAAGTTGAACTTGAGCTCCTTCACATATCTAACATTCTCAAAATCTATACGTCCTGCTTTGATGGTTCCTTTTCCAGTAATTTTTCCTCCATTGAGATCACTCCCAAATGCAACTCTTCCTCCACTAATAGATCTAAAATATGACAGAATCTCCTTGTCTCGTGTCATGCTTCCAGAGCAACCACTATCCATAATTAGATGATCTTTAAGCTCCTCTTCTGGGTTGCCCTACACAAAGATAAAAAAGTTAGTGTCTTTTAGGAACCCAAGCCATTACTGACTTGTGTTCCCCTTGTGGAGTAACAAACTCAAATTCTTTGAGTATGTATCCCTCACAATTTTTATAGACAGAATCAAGCATTATCTTTTGTTTTAACACTTGTGGTGGATTTTCAACAGATTTTCCTTTTTCAACCAAAATCTCTTTTTCTTTTTCCACAAAATCATCTTTAACAAAAAACTCTGTTTCACTTTCAGTTGCTGAAAGAACTGTTTGTCCCTCATCAGTACTTTCCTTCTTAACCCATTTAGTTCTAACTACTGGTGAAGAGTCCCTTGATCTATCCATTCTTCTGGAGTTGTAACGCCTTCTAGATTGATAATAATTTGATCTTCTAGGCTTTTCATTCAAAAAAGTGTTTGCAGTACCTTGATTGTTTGAAAATCTAGCAGTACCTTGAGAAGGTACTGCTTCAGTTCTTTGAAAATTATGTGAAGGTACTGGTGATTTGGAAAACGATCTTCTCTAGTGAGGGTACCTATAGTCCTGTGAAAAGTTGCTATGGTTAACCCTATTTGAGTGAGTCCAGACTGGTTTATTCGCTCTAGGTTTTTGGTTGGTATTTCTATTTTTTGGAAATTTGCTTAGGTACTCTGAGTGAAAGTCACAGTGCTTGATCAGATGATCAGGACTGTAATAAAAAAAACATAATTTTTGACCCATACTTCCAAAATGTCTTCCTCTATGTCTATGACCATAACTATTCTGTTTTCTAGGTGAATGATTAAAACTGTATTGACCAAAATTATCCCAAAAAGGTTTAGCAGTATTATTTTGAAAAGCTTTTCCTAAAGGTACTGCTATAGCAGTACTTTGAGTTGAAGGAACTGCTTGATTTTGAACATCATTATCCTTAGGGTTTTCAACGGTTTCTTTAGGATTTTCAGATCTAGATTGACCAATTAGCTTTTTCCTAAACTCTAGACTGTCTACACCAAAACGAGAAACATCAAGCTTAGGGGTTGATGACTTCCAATGGGATGAGGGACAGCATGATAACCATTATCTTTGTTATACTCAGGAGGTGTGAGACTTAATGATTCCTCATCACTAGATGTGTCTACATAATTGATGAGTTCATCATCACTAGTTGTTATGTCCTCAAATTCACATTCATCCTGATTACTAGATGGATTCTCCTCTATGCTACTAAAGTCCATACCAAAACCTAGAAAAGTTTTAATGTGTGCTCTTCTCTGTTTTTCAACAAAGACAACATGTGAAAGTCCAGATTCTCCCCACGCAGCAAACTTTGCTAATAATTCATCTCTCTCCTTAGTCAGTTTCTCTATTTCAGCAATCTTACAGTTTAACTTCCATTCACTTAGTTTTAACTGATAATCCTGTTGTTCATACTTTTCTGCCCAAGCCATTTCATTTTTTTCATGTGTTAAGATTTTAGCTTCCATTGACTCTAATGTTATTTGATAACCAGCTACCTCAGACCTAGCCTTAATACAATTATCTCTTTCTATCACATAACTATTAAGAACTTTTTGATAAAAGTCATGACAATTTGAACATACCTCAGAGATAGGGGGTGTACTTGGTGAAGTAGCCACCATTGCAAGTAGAACAAGATCATCTTCACTTTCCATGCTCCAATCAAAGCTTCCTAGACCATCTCTGAATTCCAAAGCAGCATGTTCAGTTTCCTCATCAAAGGCTGTGCTCCAATCCAACTCTTCCACTGATTCCTGCAAAGACTCCTCCACAGCTACCATACAGTAGGTTACTGGTTCATCATCAAACTCAGCACTCCAGTCAACCTCTGATAAACTCTCTTGAGCAACCAAAGCTTTTGTTTCAGTAATACGAATTTCTTTGAGCTCTAACTTTGGTTTCTCAGTCATCCTGTTTGCTTGATACTTAGCAAACCTGCACTCCCTTGCAAAGTGTCCAGTCTTTTGACAATTGAAGCATTCGATTTTGGATTTGTCAAAAGTGATTCCCTGTTTTGGTTTGAAGTCAATGCTTTTTCCTGTTTTCTTCATATACTTCTTGATCCTTGCAGTGATCATTGCTACTTGCCACCTGATATCAATTTCTTCTAGAGCATCTTCTTCAATCTGTGAGAGATCTTCTTCATAAGTGACAGGTAAAGAAGCTTGCTGTGCAAAGAAAGAGCATACAACTTCATCTGAGTGGAGGGAATGTGTTGGTGTAGGTTGCTGAGCATAGGTGGGGGCATTATAGGAAACAATACGTTGAGCCACAGTACTTTGAGTAGGAGAAGCAGTACTTTTGGTGGAAGTACTGCCCCTCTTTTCAGATGATAAAAAGGCAATGCTGTGAGATTTGGAACTGGTTTGGCCATTCATCTCATGCTCATACACCTTCAGATGATTATAGATATCATCAAAGTCCATAACATCCAAACCAGGTTGTCCTCTAATCATTGTAGCAATCACATGCCATGTATATGGCAAACTCCTTAAGAACATAAGATTAGAATCTTCAACTAAGACTTCTGCTTTGTATAATTCCAGCATACTGAGAAGGTTTTAAAATTTGTCATAAGCAGCATCAAGGCCTTCTCTTTCTCCAACAGTGAACGTTTCAAATTGTTGCTTCAACAGATATCTATGCATCTTCTTGGAAGCGTCATTACCTCCAAACCTTGTCTTGAGAGCATCCCAGAGTTGCTTAGCATCTTTAGCATCATGGAACTTAAGTAGATGACCATCTGGAATAGTAGACAAGATAATGTTAAGTGCCTTCTCTTGATTCCTTATTGTTGCTGTTGGTAAGACTGCTTTGGGTGGTTTGGGTGGTCCAGGAATCTCTACAGGTTCTGGAACTACTTCATTACCATTGACAATTACATTCCACAATGCATGGTCTATAATTGCAATGTACTGCCTCATCTTCATGCTCCATAGGTCGTACTCTCCCTTCTTGATGATAGGTATCCTTAGTAAGGTGACGGATGGTGGTGGAACAGCTTCAGTCGACATCTTTAGGTTTAAGTAGGTTTTAGGGTTTCTTCTTAGTCAGAGTTTCCACACAAGCTCTGATACCGCTTGTTGGATCGATATACTCTAACCAAACTAACTTAAATAGCTTGTTAAGGGCTTAACAACCTCGGATAAATCCTAAGTTATTAACAGTGAAACACTGAACAATCTTTATTAAGTATGCAAAATTTACTTAACAAAGTTAAGAGGAATAACTTTTAACTTTCAACGATTATATTAATAACTCTAAATCTGCTTATTATGCAGATACTTTAAACAACACTAAAACTATAATCTCTAATTGTACTTTTGCATTCGTTAACTCTAAGACTCATAGACTTGTTAACTCGTACATCTAATGCCATCCTAGGGGTCCTTTTATAGGCTCAAGGATAATCCTAGTCGGTTTACAAATTATAACCTTTTACGACAAGTAATCTAAGACAAAGAATATTCTAGAATTACAAGACTTTCCATAAACGAATATAGCAGTTCTTTTAGCCTTGCAGTACTTTGACCTTGACAGCAGTACTTTGACTTTTTCTTTAGCAGTACTTCGACTTTTTCTTTAGCAGTACTTTGACTTTTCCAGTACTTTGTCATTCTTCAGCACTTTCATATCCCAACATGCTCCCCCTTGATGATTGCAAATTTGTAAAGGGACGTCATGAAATGTAATCCAAATGAGGATTATATTGCAAATGGTTTTGCAATGTATGGTTTGACACAAAGTCTTCATGTGTATTTTGAAAATCTACAAAATAAAGCTTAGAAAATAAGTATATAGTGCATAATTTCCTGCAAATAAGACTCAAGTTAGCAGACAATTAGTTTTCTGTTGCACGGATCCCACGGTTCCCTCCTTGTAGGGATTCGTCTAGGCAAATTTCAGGGATCCGTCTGTCTGATGACAAGATTCACAAATGGTGATATAACAAATAGTGTTAACATCAAAGTGAGATATGTATTATACAAAATAATCATATACTGGGAAATATAGAAAGTATCATGTAATTTCATTTAATAAAACTAGAGATATGATATACATGACTCTAAAAACTAAGAAAATGAATGATACATGACTTGGAATTACTAGACTTATCTAAGTTACGCTTGATACTTGGACACCACTAAAATCCTCTAGCTCAAGTTTGTTTAGGTTTAATCTCGTCGAAACGTTCGAGGAGGTGATAAACATGAAACGTTGATCTTCCCGTACTTCATGTATCAAACTTTCAACATGTTAACAATGATAACAATCTTTGTCATGGCTAGGTAGTGGTGATGGAAGAAATGAAATTGCTTGATGTGAAGGATCAAGTGAAGCGGGTTGAGGAGCCTCAAACGATGGAAGGATTGGTGGAGGCGCATTTAAAGATGGCTCGACCAAGAATGATGGTGGTGGTAGAGAGGTGTCAACTTCCATGTGGTTGGGTGGTTGACTTTGATAATTTCTCATAATCCAAATGGTATTATTTGTTGGTGACGGCGAAAAGGAAGTCGGAGCTAGTTTTGACTCAACAATTTGATTTTGATCCATTATTCCTCCTAATGAGGAGAATGTTGCTGGTGGTGAAGGATGAGACGGCCTAGGAGGCAAATCCTCTAGATTGTAGAGGTGTGGTGATAAGAGTGGAGTGGTGAATGAAAGAGCTCTAGGCACCAATGGTGATGGTTTAGTGGAAATGGGATTGTTTGGTTTAGGAGGTATGGTGGTGTTTGGCATACGTAGTTTTGTAGGAACTAACATTTTAGGGATTAGTTTGATTGGTTGAGTTGGTGGAGGAGAAATCCTTGCATTTGTGGATTTTACCAGAGATGATTCGGTTGAAGAAATTTCGTGTACAATACGAGCAATTTTCTTGGGTGGTCCTTTGGTAGATGAGTTACCACTTGGAGCTTTCCTCATGACGAGATGATTCAAAGAGGTTTGTAAAGGTTTCTAAGTGCTGAACAATGAGGATGAAGATGATGACTTTAGGAGTCCTAAAAATGTGGTTTATAAAGCAAGGGATTTGGCAAGTGCATTCAAGACTTAAGCCACTAAGATTCCTTGGAATGTGATGATTAGCATGCACAAGAGTCAACTTCAGAATCGTACTGATCTAGGAACTTAATTAAGATGAGATGGAGTGTTCAAGTTAGCAAGATGAGCTTGAAATGATTGTTTTAGATAGACTTGACATGAATCTTTCATACAGATCTCACGGTTTCCTCCAATGAGGGATCCGTCTAGGCTAATCCTAGGGATCCGTCTCTCAGTAGCTAGGAAAAGATAACAATGATGTTTGTAAGGTCTAATGCCTATTTCTTGTTAAGTGTTTTAGTCCATCTAAGTGTCTTAAATGAAGAGGTACTTAAATACTTAAGGGTAATGAGTGATGTAGCTAATGATTGCCTTTTATGGAAGAAATTGGAACTTTTATGAGTACCAATGAGTGACCAAAGATGACACTAAAGGTTTGAGAGTGTCAAATGGAGCTAAATGATCCTAGAGATCAGATAGTAACCTTGGATAATGTCTTGGTGGATATCCTAAAGGCTTTAAGATGGAAAAACTAAAATTTGATCAATTTCGACCAATTTTAAGGTAAGGATGATTGTAATCAATTTTCCTATAATTGAAAGATTTCCAAAGCTAGATATTTTAACATGTGAGGGTTCATGTGTGAGTATAAGAGCATAAGAGTAATGATTTTTGGTGAGACGATATATCTAGAAGCTCTTAGAGTGTCACCTAAGTGAGTTAAGCGTGAGTATGCAACATTTACTCAACTTGATAAGGACTGAATTTGTCCTAAGGCACTATGTCTAGCTTAGTGTGAAGTGATCTAAAGACATGTTTTGAAATACAATGATTGCAATTGCATTTCTGTTTGCCGGATCCCACAATAGTTGAAGATAGAATCAAGAGACCTATTTTCAGTGAAGGCACATTGTCCATGATTTTGAATTTGGAGGATGTGAGCAAATTGCCCAAGGGTTAGAACAAACTTTTGGTTTTTGATCAAAACCAAAGAGACAGAGAGCGATCCTCGTTACGAACGAGTTCAACTTGACGGAAGAATTCCAATACAAACCTCGGACATATTTTCTCGTTAATTTCGAGAAGACATTCTAGTCCTATGGTTCGGAAGGAGGTATTGATACCTTCTTCGCATTGTAGAGGAGTGTCGACAATACGTCCTTCATGGAAGTGACGGGTTTCGAGATTATTGAACCCACGGACATGATTGCCAGGTGTGTTGGCTCAAGAGAAATGTTAGGAGTGTAGACACTAGTGAGTGAAAAATAGAACTCACACTCATGCGACATAGCGAAACCTATAGAGAAGAAGAGTTAATAGGATGTGAAGTATTACAGGAAAAACAATGATTACCTAACGTTTTTACAAGATGTTTATTAACAATGATAACTTACTTAATATTTGTCATTCTAGTGAACAATTGTTATCCAGAAGGATGGTTCTCATGGTTCCCTCCCATAAGGGATCCGGCTAGTATGTCTACAGGGATCCGTGGATCTGTAGTAACAGAAACAAGATTTTTGATAAACACAAAGGTTTTTACATCTTTATAGTTTTATACCAAGATATGTGTATTAGCCTATGATACGCGTACAACGCGCGTTCGGGGTCAAAGGAAATTCCTTTTCGGCGAGCAAGTTTTTCAACACCCTAGGCAGTGAACCTAATCGTTGTAGTGTAGTATTAGGGTATGTCTCGGGAATTGATATCGTTCTCTAGGAAATTAGAATGCTAGTGAGAAATTACTACGCTAAAGGTGGCGTTGAGGAAGATTATTTTTTATCTTTTTTATTTTTTTTAGAAAACTAAAAGGTACGAATCTCGTGGTTTGGATTTGGGGGGTTGGTATTTCTACCGATTACTCTACATATCTAATTATCTAATCTAAGGTGAGTGTAGTCTATGTCTATTGTTGTGTGCTCTTATGATGATTAAAAATGTTTTTACGTAGATGTTATTACTCCCTAGTTATCTCCTATTGATGGTTGAAATGTCACATCCTTATTCTTAACGCGTTGTGTTTCTAAGGTCGTAGGGTATGCGTTTATCCCTAACTCTTTGAAGCTACCTAAGATTAATGACTACGAAATCTCTAGGATTCATAAACTTAACACTAAGGTTATCTTTGGATATTTAGCCTACAGTTCCACTAGTAACTATAAGCTAAGGTTCAACAAAGACTAATCAAGCATTAATAACACAACGAATGATCTATCGCAATAGTAGGTCAATCACAATTAAGATAAGAGACAACCAATAAATATTCAATAACTAGGTTTCATATTATCTAAGCAAACACACAAGTAAATTAGCCGGACATGGAGAACATGCAAGCATACACACAAACAATTGAAGACATGATTGAATCAATGAAGTAAAACACTTATCTTGTTGTAAAATAGGGTATGGAACCCTAAGATACTGTACAAGATAGCCTTGGTTCGTTTTAGGTCTTTACTCCACAAAACTACCTCCCCAAAAACTAAAAAATTTGGATTCTATATATAGTGTTACAAAATGCGACGGCGTCACTCTTTAATTGTGACGCCATCGGGTCGCCGCCATTAGGGTTTCGTCTTGGCCACGTCAACTCTGTGACGACATTACCTTAGGCTTGTGACGCCGTCAGCTTCAACCTCTGACTTCGTCTGGACCCAAATCTAGGCCGTCTGAGTTGCGACGCCCTTACTTTTTTAAACCTGATGACGTCAGTTGTAAAATAGCAATTCGGCTACTGAGTCGTCTCAAGATGTGTCGTGATGGCGTCGTAGTTAATCCGTGACGCCGTCCCCTTTCAATTCCAGTAGCTTGAGTGTCTCGATTCTTGGCTTTGGCCATTTTCTTCATATATTCGCGCCTTTTAGTCTGAATAAGTGTCATTCCAGCAATTTGCCTTCAAGAGACCTAAAAAGTGAAAAGGAACGAAATTAAGTAGTAACGGATACAAAAATGATCAATTAAGGGCTTAAATGACCCCTCAAAAGTGTACCTTTTAAATCCTTATCAAATATCCCTACACGTGGTATTTCCTTGTCCTCAAGAAAATGTGTTTGTGGCTAATTAATTTATAAGTTAGGGGTCATGAAGCATTAGTTTAAAACAATTCACAACACATATAAGCCCTGCAAAAGTCAGAACAGGCACGGAAATTACATACTAGCACCTCACAAGTGGTGTTTCGACACTCTCATCTCTCGGGTGTATATGAAATATATCAAAACGGAAATGGAAGATAAACACTCATTAACCGCTCCTAGTACATAGATTACCATAGGCTTGAGACTAGATCAAACCTCCATAGCTTTGGCGTAAGAACCTAGGAAAAACTATCCAAGATGTCTCTTAAAGGGTTGTAACCTTAGGCTTACGGTAGGGAAACAAAAGGTTTGGTGGGATAGGCGATTTAGTGGTGGCAAGTCAAAAATCTTTATGTTACAAGCATGCGAAGAATGGCATTTCTAAGCAAAGACTCGACACTCTAAACTCTAGATAAATTGAAACAAACAAACATAAATTTAAAGATAGATGTAGGATGGTAGCCCGTATGTTTTTATTTTTTTTAACACTATTTTTTTTCTTTTCTCTTTTTTCTAATTTGTTTTAATACACTTTTACTCTACCATCCTCTACGATAACATCAAAATGGTAGGGATTTATAGGCACATCCCTACACTTGAGTTTTTATTACTCTAACACTAATTTGACCCGAATTGAAAAGATCAAAACACTTGGAGTACATTATTACGCAAATAAAGGAAATTTGAACTTTTCCCATGAGTCCCAATCGTCCCAAAACTGTGTACAAAGGATATGACTCGACTTAGCAACTTATGCAAGCAACTAGATAATTGAACTAAGGGTTTAGTATGATAGTAATAATGCACTAAAAGTGAGTGCATACAAGGTAGGCTAAGGCGATCTGGGTGTACATTTGGGGGTGGATTGTAAACAATGCTCTTCATTGATATTCAGGAAAAAAGAAACATCACGAGAACCGCGAAAAAGATAGGCTCTGAGGGGTTAACTAGGGGTATCATGTACTAAAGATGAGTACAACGCAAGGGAGTGGGGAATTACTCAATCGATGTGGAAGAAGTAATTATATTATGGGTATCAAACAAGGGTTATCTTAATGCCTCTTATCATTTAGTTATTCCTAACTACACAAGTGTAGTCTTGCTAGCAATCTCGGAATGCATCACAAAACAAGTTCTAGAATCTATTATACTACCGGTTCACAATCGAAGCATTAAAGTGGAATGTTTTAATTCCTACAAATCTAAAGGCGATCCTCACGTTTTGGGTGGAATTTAAGTGGTAAAGGGTTTTTTTGTGCTAGTCATATAACTTCCTATCCATGGGACTCTTTATTAAGACTAATGGCCCACTCCTACATGTCATGAAATTTTTTTAATTTGGTGCCAAAATTACCCTAACCGATATTTCTCATGGTTTATTTCACAAATGCAATTGGGCAAGGCAAATAATCAAGGATAAGCATAGTTTCAAAGTTCCCGTTTTATTTTCCCTCCCTACACTTAAACTGAACATTATCCCCAATGTTCCCCGAAAGTATCAAAGTTATGATAATGAAAGGTAATTAAAAATGAAAGAAACTAGTACTCCCCTGATTAGCTCGGTAGGATCCATGTGAAGTAGTGCTTAAATCTTTCTTCAAGAAGAGTTTTTGCGTGAAAAGCTCCTTCCAATATTATGTATCTTCTTCTTGATAAATTAAACCTGCACACTTGAAGAAAACAAACGAAACCTTTGCGCAAAATCGGCGGTAACAATATATATATGACTCTACTAAACTAGGATATAATGCTTGTCGAATGGATGTTTATAGATTTTCTGGAAAATTAAGACCTTGAAAATTCCGAAAATTTATAAGTAGCTCAGAAAATGAGAAAAAAGTAGTAAGCAGTTTCTACTCCCGACGCCGTCAGTTGCGACCCCGACGCCATCAGTTATCCTGACAGAAACCGGTGCGATTTTCGAAAAAATCTGGAAATTTTTTATCTTTAGAATCTGGAAAAATTTCCTGCAAAACATCCATTATGACTCGATACAAGCATTTGACTCAAACAAACACACATGTATATCTTTTAAATAATTGTAATTCTCATGTTCATGTTCTTTTTGAAAACGTGTGTAATCCTCCCTAAACTTATCCCTTATGTAAAATACCTTTATATGTAATTAAGACGAGGTTAGAGACAAAATAAAGCATTTTTACAAATTTAAACATGAGAATAAACAATCAATAAAAAATATACGACACACAAACAAGAAAACAATTAAGCATGGGTTGCCTCCCACGAAGCGCTTTTCTTTATTTATGAGTCTTGTACCTAGACTCGAAGTCGTGCCCCTACGTGACTTCACTACCGTCACCTTCTTCCTCATGATGGTCTCTATTGGGGTTTTCCATGTTATAGTAATGCCCTATTATGCATCTTTCTAAGAAGTCATATTCTCCCCTATCCGTTCTATATTCCAGTCCTAGTTTC
Source organism: Chrysanthemum makinoi (assembly GCA_910596185.1). Classification (NCBI taxonomy): domain Eukaryota; kingdom Viridiplantae; phylum Streptophyta; class Magnoliopsida; order Asterales; family Asteraceae; genus Chrysanthemum; species Chrysanthemum makinoi. Next base: position 173,940,641 of record OU343217.1, on the reverse strand, counting down.
AAGCAATCCTTATAGAAACCGAAAATCTTATTCATCACATAATCGACTCCCTTTTCCTTATCTTCCTCATTCCTATAGTAGACCGATAGCTTAAGTTCTTTTTCATAATTGGATAGTGATGAAAATTTCTCAATCTTAAAGGGCATTTGATAGGCTACATCATCGGTCTCATCCTTGAATCTCACTATTCCCAATGACGGATCCTAAGTCATCCCGGTGTTTTCTCTGAAAGGCTTTCCTAGAATAACGTGGGACAAGCTAGGATCTATGGCCGTACTAATATCGTCCACAACTATGAAGTCCGTAGGAAAAGTGAAACTTCCTACATAAACGGGAAATCCCATAACTCTACCAAGAAAATTGCAACTAAACCTAGGATTATCGGGGTCTTGCCTAGTTGGGATAGGCTTCTTTTTTTTTTGGGTAAAGGGGAGTAATCCAGTTGGGATAGGCTTCTTCATTACCCAATTATAGTAGGTGCTAGTCATGATATTTATCGGGGACTTGCGATCAATGTAGGCCTTTGCTACGAAAAGGTGTCCTATGCAACATGGTATATTAAGATTCCAAGGGTTCCCAAACTTGATCCTAGGGCTTCTCCTAACATACATGTGACGGAGGTCTCTTACTAAGTGTGGGTGGTGAGATAGTTCTTCTTCCGTAGGAAACTTATTGAAATACTCATTGCCTACTTCATCTAATTCCTCGGTTGTTTCATCCTTAGGAGTTTCACTAACCTCAAGTACCGTCTCATGGTTCGCTTCATCATTTGTTCTATTAGGTTTCACTAAGGCGATGGTATTGACGAATTGAACGTGCTTAGCTAACTTACTTGGGTCCTTAATTGTTAGGAATTGGATATTCTATTATGAAGCATCGGTCACCCCAAGCATAATCTAGATTAAGTCAGCTCGTAGACATATCGTTTATTATGATTAGCTATTAGTAAGTTATTAGCTTAGTTTTTGTCTAGTGCAACACCGTGGAGGAAGGACGGGTCTTTACCCACTGTATGCCTGATCTACAGCCCATAGGAGGGCGCAGTAGTTTGTATCAATAGCCCTCTCCCCACAAGGGAGAGGGTTGAATATTCACTTGGAATCTAACCTTCCATGAGTTTTCTCTTACTAGAACATCTCCCTCTCTCTCTCTAAAACTTATATACGCCTCTCTTGGTTGTGCTTTTATGTGATTATGAAATCCTATATCTTACATTTTGTATCAAGAGCCATGGTTTGATCACTCTTCTTTCATGCTCTTTCTTTTGATGGATTTTATAAGGTTTTTGGGGTATTAAGTGTTTAGGAGAGTTTGAATCATTTGGACAAATTTTTGTGTTAAAGTTTGAATTTTTCTTGTACTTTTGTGTTTAGGATCATCATATGTGTTTATGTTTTGAATTGGAAGGCTTAAATCATTTGGGTTGGTTGTTTTTGATTGATTAAGTGGTTATTTTTGAACTTTGTATTATGCGAGTTGAGTCTCGGACTTGAGTTTCTTTGAAGCGAGTTGCTTTGTTACTGGATGAGAGTTGATATATGCGACGTGGCTATTTAGCGAGTTAAGCTTTTAAGAGACTTCATGGTAAAGCGAGTTGTGTTTGTTTGCGACTTGCTATTAAGCGAGTTGATCCTTAAAGCGACTTGTTTCATTAAGCGAGTTGATTGTGTTGCGAGTTGATACTAAACCGGGTTGGCTATTTAGCGACTTGTTTCATTAAGCAAGTTGATTGTGTTGCGAGTTGATACTAATGCGACTTGACTATTTAGCGAGTTGATTACTTAAGCGACTTGTTTCTTTGAGCGAGTTAGTTGTTTAGCGAGTTTCTAAATAAGTGAGTTGAGTGTTTAACTACTTGTCTATTGAGATTTGTCACTTCTTTGTGATACATTCTTACGGTTGTTCTTTTGGTTTAGAAAAATCCCGTGAAAGAATCAATTTCCCGGTTTAATCAAATAATAGTAAAATCCCGTAAAGTCCAACATTCATGGCACACTCCACTGACTCAGTAATCGCTAAAGTGCTGAAACTATATGACTCAGTGGACTGCAGACAAAGTATGTACAATTCAGAATGCTTGACCTTAACCGATTCAACAAATGATGATCTAAACCCGTCATACTTTGAGTCCAATCCAAATGAACCTTAGCAGAAACTACATATTGAATGCAGTATTGAACCTTATCTACTGCTTCATTATCATATATCACAAGTTTTATCCACATCCATGGATCGAACATGTAGTGCTCTTTTCCGTCAGGATTCCTTCACTAAAGAAAACCTTGTTTAAATACCTTGAACAATTGAAGAATCATCTCATCAACGGGAAAATAATAAAAAATGATTCCATGGCTGTACTTCAGATGATTCACAAACAATTTCAGCCATTCATCAATGGAGAATATTCAGCAGACTTTGATCAACATGCGACTGGAATTTCTTTCAAGAAACATACCGGAATGGAAATTCATGAGTTCATCAATACGTTGATCCAACTTATGGATCATATGGAAAAGTACATTAAGGAAGCTGCTCAAGAGGATGATATTATGAATGTATGTCAGATGCAATTAAGTGGAAGTTGTGATAAATTGGGTAATGTGTCAGTTGAAAGATCGGGTGTTGCTGATTGCATAATATCATAAACAACAATTAATGATGAAACCAGCTCTTCAGTTAATCGTAACACACAAGAAGTGGATGCTGTGATCAGAAAGGTGAATGAATGTTGGATACAATTAATAAATTGTAGTGCTGAGACCAGTAAGGCATTGGGTGATGGATCAGTTGACACTGAATACAGAGGCTCAGAGACAGATAAGCTTGAAACAGCCAGTGGTTCAGTAATTCTTGTTACTCATGATGTGGATGCAAATATCAGATCTACAAACGAACATGGTTTAGTAATTCAGTAATTCTCTTGTTTCAAATGCATGCACTAATCTAGAATTCCCATAATTCCATGAGTTTTTTGAAATTAATCAGTTAAAAACACATATTCTAGACAAAGACTGAACCATATGTAACCTGAAAAAACAAATATCAGACATTCAAATGAACATGAATACATATATTAATTATGAATCTTGTGATGCAATTAAGTCTAGGAATGAGGAACTAGCCCTATGTGTTGCTAAGTTGCTAAGAGAAAATGAATTGAACAAGAACTTTTTGGAGTAGAGGACCAAACAGATCGATAAAATCAACTCCATGACGTCGGATATAGATTCCCTGAAAAACCAAATTCATGATAATAGTTTCACTATCATTGCGTTAAAAAATGAGCTTAAGAAAAATACGGGAAATAGAGTGAATACTAAGTTCGAAAAACTATCAACTTTGGAAAAATAAACTGTTCATAATGCCACTAAACGCCCTGTAACTAGGCAGCCCAATGCATTTAAGACAGAAAGATTTAAACCATCTAAATCGAAGCCTGCCCCCCAAGTTGAAAACTATATAGCTTTGTCGAAACCAGTCACTTCACTAATTCACTCCAACTTGAGGAATGACAATTCCCAATAGAAGGCTCAGAATTCTAAGATCAGGAATTTAAGGAGTCAAATGACAGACCAATCCACTAAGAAGCAAATTAAATGCAAATGGACCAATGTTCAGAATAGGAATCTAGCCTCATCTAACATTATTAGCAGCTGTTTTAAGTGGATTCCTACTTGTATATTCTTTAAGTTTATGGGTACCAAACGGACTTACTCACCTAGAAGTTGTCTTAGGTGGATCCCCACAGGAAAAACATTCAAGAATGCTGAACTCAAAGAGATGTCCAGTAATGATACTCTTAGAACTGTCTGTACCACATCAAAAATTGAGAATATACCTATCACTAACCCACCGATTTGCAATACTACATGTGCTATTAGTGTAGAATGTCCTCAATCTGTTTCAGGTATATTGCTCAATTCATTCATGAACATCATGACCTGGTTTCCCTCGGAACTGAAGAATACTCACTCTGGAATGGTGGCTTGTCAGAATTGACATACCTCGTACTCTGACTCCTGATTCTCTCTTTTCTGGACTCGTACTTATTAAGTAAAAAAAAATTAGTTATATATACAAAGTTTTTATATAAATATATATATTCAAATTTTATATTTTCTATTATTTCACTCATTTTTACTCTAGTTTTTGTCATCGATAACATCTACGGTCCTAGAAATGTCATTCAAAAATGTCACGGGACTTTAGATGAAGTTCGAATAGAGCAGTTATAATCTTTTATTTTATTTGTTTTTACAATCTCATACTTTAGCTGTAGTAATCTCATAATACTATATCAATCAATGATTACTCACTATCTCATATCATTGATTGAGGGGGAGAATTATGCACCTTTAGTTGATTCAGTACATTCCTTAATTAATCATCAGCATTCTTATTTGTGTGCTTTGGCTGTTGCATGCTATGTGGTGTTAATTTATGATTCTTGGTATGATAAAAGGTGGTTTTATATGTGATGATACTTTAGTCCAGTCTTTATTTTATGCGAGTTGCTCGTTTATGCGTGTTGCTATGCCATGCGAGTTGCTATATAATGTTATGCGAGTTGCTGTGTTTTATCTGTATGCGAGTTGATATGTTATATTAAGCGAGTTTCTATGTTATGTCTGTATGCTAGTAGCTTCACTTTATATAGGGACTAAAAGTGTCAACCCACTATTTCTGTGTACCTGATATGCGAGTTGCTTTGATAAGTAGAGGGACTAAATGTGTCAACTCGCTATAACTATTTTCCTATCTATGCTGGTTGAGTGTCATGGTCAAATCAATTTTCTTTCTTGGTCAAAACACGCATCTTGCAAAAACCTCTCTCTCTCAACTCTCTTGTAAGCGAGTTATCTATTGGAGATTGTGTGGTAGGTTGTTAATGCTATCTGATCATGTTTATCTTAACACTTTGAAATGATTTGTACTTAAACCTTCTTTATCTTATCCCCTCTGTAGATCGTGTCCTCTCATTCACATCTTGATCAATTATTCGGACCCTAGGTTTGTATGTTTTTGATGAATTGTTTTTGATTGTAGTCTTAGATGCATTCATTTAATGATTTGACATATTTAGTTAAGGTCTGATAGATCCTTTTGATTATGCGTGTTGTGGGTGTCGAATGGGTAGGGTTAGGAAATTACTATTGGATTTGAGTGGGTTGATTGGCATTGTCATCTTACATGACTGTGACCTAGGTTGAATATATATTTGTGTTTTCGAGTGTCTAAGTGGGTTGCTCATGGAGAGTTCTTGTTAGCGAGTTGGATAGAACTTCTTGGATGCGAGTTGACCTGTTGATTTATTAAAGATGTGCTTATATGCGAGTTGTTGTTGATTATTATTGAATGCGAGTTGCACTGTCATATATGCGCGTAGCCGGTTGTCTATGCGATATGTCCAGATTCAACGTATCCTATGCGAGTTGCATATGCCAGTTGACTATGCATGCTATCTTTCATCATATGCGAGTTGGCATATGCGACTTGCTTCATGTCTATAATGCGAGTTAGCATATATATGTTGACCATCCATTGTTTGACCAAAGCGAGTTGATGCATGCGAGTTGCCATATGCGACTTGCTTCATACTTTGTAATGTATGCGAGTTGACTATGATATTGAATGTATGCGAGTTACTTTGTAGCCTAAGCGAGTTGATGGATGCAAGTTTCCATATGCTATGTATCTCATATATCTTGTAGTATGCATGTTGACCACCAACTTTTACTTATGTGTAGTGTGTTATGCGAGTTGCTCAAATTGTTGTTCCAAAGCAAGTTGCAGTGTGTAATTTAACATATATCTTTGTCAATATTGCTTTTGGTATTATCTATTTTGATGTCTTCTCCCAAATGGTATCCTACACTCATAAGTTTCTGCATACTAATCACATTTATCTGTGTGTTGCATCCTATGTCTCCATATATGTCATATCCTTCCTTCTGAAACATAAAAAGTTGGGTTATAAAGTGGTCATAATACGTATCAGTGACTTAACCTAACAATTTTCCTTGATATGGTTTGTGTTGTTTGTGTATCCTTCAGATCTCAATGGCTGACATCACATCCTCTGATGTTCCTACTGCCTCTGCACCAACTGTCACTCTGACCGATGAAGAATTACTTCCTCATGCAGAATGGGTGTCAATTGCTAAGAGCAACTGCTTATTAGACGTAGATAGAGGGAAACATAATCCTATGTATCGTCTGGCTATGAAGGATACCAATTTCTTTAATGCCCTAACCAAGCGTTGCACTATCCCATCCATCTATTTGCAGCAATTCTGGAAAACAGTCACTTGGGATAAGATTTCTGCGTCATACTCGTGTAAGCTCGAAGACAAATGGTATGAAATCTCGGTTGAAACACTCAGGGATGCTCTTCAGATCACACCAATAAACCCTTCCAACAAATTCATCTCCCCACCCTCCATTCATGATATCTTAAACTTTGTTGAAGAATTGGGATACCCGGAAAGAATAACCAAGATTTCATCACTCATCAATGCATAAATATATCAACCCTGGAGATCAATCGTCAAAATCCTCAACCTATGCCTAACCGGTAAAACATCGGGACGACAGTTCGAGCTCCCGTTATGCAGATTCTGTGGGGAATAGTCAAAGGAAAAATATTGACTTCGCTGAACTTATCTGGGAAGAATTCATCTTGTCTTTGGATACATTTATCTCTACAGTAATTAACTCGAGAATAAAGTCAAAGGAAGGAAAAGTCTTGGTAAAAGAGTGATTCCCAGATCGATTCTCAAAACTCATTATCTATCATCTGCTACAAACTCACCGGATCAATTCACGTAGCGAAGTCCGCCGGTATGAAGCCGTGATGAATTCGTTCTTGGCAATCTTAAATATAGTGCCAGAGGATATGATGGGGAGATTTTGGTATGCCCGAAGCTTTGCATAGTGATAGGATCAAGAATGCCGATACTTCAAGAGTTATGTAAGGAAAGCCTCGCCACAACCGCTAACATCCCCAAGTCCACTTCCACACATCTAAATCTAAACAATCGTGAACCTCATGCTCAAGTCTTCCCAAGAAAAACAAGAGACTGATAGCTCAGATCTAATGTCTCTCCTTCACAAAAGCAAAAGAGGAGAAAAAGAGATACTCGTAAGGGTACTGATGAGGGATCTAAGGTTCCGTGAAGAGAGACGAGTTGATTGATGAAGACGAAGCTGCACTCCAACAAGGAATTCAAGTAAAGCCTTGACAGTCAACGAGTCGCAAAGACCACCGTGGGAGGAGTCACGATAAGAGAGCCCGAGTCAAGACCTCGACAAATTAACCCCTGTCACTCAAGACAAATGTAAAGGAATTGTTGGAAAAGAAGCGTAACAAGCCGCACACATGCTACTGAATATCTCTTCACCACCTCCCAAAACAACGACCCAGTTTATTCTCAAGAAAAGAGATGCTGCATTATTATCTACACAAGAGAAATCTGGGATTGACACTGATGAGGCAGAAAGATTGGTTGAATCCCCGGTGTCTAGTGATGCACAGGAAGAAAATCAGGAGACTCCTTTTACTACAGAGACCCCAGTATTTGAATCAGTAAGGGATAAAAATGATCTAGTAAAAAACCCACATGAGAACCTTGAGCCTGAATCTGAAGTACTCAAGCGTCTTGAAGAAACAAACATGTCTACTGGATCACTTTCCTCACTTAAAATCTTGATGCCGACCTCACATACGGTGACCAATTCTTGAAAGACGGTCCCTCGGACATCGAATCAGACAAACAAACAAATGAAAAGGAAGAAGTTCAGTCCATGTTCTCGGTCACTATTCAACAAGACTCGTCAATAGTTCCTCCGATGTCTGCTCCAATGGTCTCCATTGCTGTCACATCCCTTTCAATCACGCCAACTCTCGAACCTATTATGACTACTGCACTTCCACCTCCCAGTCCCGCCAATGATCCACCATGAATTGTCACAATTAGTGATCCTGTCACTCCACCTGCCTCACCACCTCGTGCCTCACCTACAACTATTAAAACAACTGAGGAACTGCTTGAAGAGGCCATGTTACGCATTGCAACTATTGAGAAACATTTTCCTATAGCTGTCAACAATCTTGATAGTCGTGTGAAAAAACTGGAGAATCTTAATCTCGATGAAGTCGTAACAAAGGCAATAGAAGCAGATATTAAAGATGCGGTTGAATGGGAAATGAAGGCTCCATTACTTTAGTGATTCAAAGATTTACCAATCTCTGACATGAGATCAGTTCTCTCAAAAAAAATGAATGAGGCAGGAGAGCACTTGCACAGTACTCACAAGAAATTATACGAGGCACTCGATGAATCTATGAGGTATGATGATGATGAGCAGTTCGTAGATGATGTTCGTGAGAGGGAGGCAAAGAAGAAAAGAAGAAATGTTTCGATAACTCAAAAGATATGTCGGGAGGTCCCAAGTCACCACCACCACCTCCTACTGGTGGTGCTGGCACATCTGGAGTTGGAGGATCCTCAAGAACGACCACTTCTCACAAAGTAAGCCCACCTTCACCACCACCAACCACTCAGAAACAAACTGGTACTTTAAGTGGTCAAAAATCTCAAAAGACGTCTACCGCATGGACCACCATTGATTACATGTCTACACCTACCATCCCCACTATTCTAGAAGAGAAAATAATAAATGAAGAATCCTTTGTAGCTCAAGAGTCTGAATCAGAAGATGATGACACATCTACCAAGTACATTCCCAATGTTGCAGTCGAAGAAGATTGGTTTGATACTTATATTTAGGGAAAAAGAATTAAAACATCTAGAGCTACACCTTCAAAGGATGTTACTCAAAGTTGGCTTACCCAAGATAAACCTCAAACTCCTGAACCTTCATGGAGCATTCCCGAATATGATTCGACAAATCCAAAGAAACAATTGGGCTTCAATTATAATTTCCAACTATGAAGCACCAACAGAAGATTCCCTTCTTCACTTCACAGGGGATATGGGAAGCTTTATATTGTGGTTTTATGAGAAGAAGGAAATTGCTTCTATCACCCCTAAAGATCTTGAAGGCCCAGCGTATGAAATTGTTAAAGTCTTCAACTCGGATGCTAATCTGCTTCAATATCAAATGGAGGAATGCTATAGAATGCTGAATGATCAAGTCGGAGAGCAGATCAATAGGTTTGATGTGAACAACCCTCTTCCTCTAGGCGGTGAACCTGGATATATGTCCATTCAGTCAGAGTTCTTCTTCAACCATGATCCGACTATCTATGTGGATGCACTTCGAAGAAGACCGGCATTGTCGATTTCAAAGATGAAAGCGACTACCTAAACTGATCAAGGTCTTGAACAGATGGTTCCGGATCAATTCTGGGTAGACAATGAGCAACAGTATGACATTGCCGCCTCATATGGCATTTCTCATTGGTGGTTCAAGAAGAAACAATTCTACATCGAAAGACATAGTTCTAAAAAGGGTCGCAGGGCTGTTCGATCCAGACTGCGTATTCTAAGTGTTATCAGAATACAGATCTTCTCAATCTACGGGTATGATTATCTAAAGAAGATCATTCTTCGAAGAGAAGACTCGAAAGAATACACTATAAAAGAAAACAACTTCAAACATCTGATGCCTAATGACTTTGAAGACCTCTATCTTCTGAACCTCCAAGGAAACCTTGACCATCTGCCTTTTCGTGAGTAAAAGGCGCTTTCGGCTGCTGTCAATCTCTGGATTAGAGGCTTGGTCATTAGACTAAGAGTTGAGGATCTTCAGTTAGGTATTAAAAGTTACCAGACTCGTGTGAACCTAACAAGACCACAATGGGAAGCCAAAGGACTCGAATATTGTCATGAATATATTGTGATCGACACCTCCAGAGCAGTCATCTTCACTGACAGATATGGTTCAAGGATGTCAATGAGATTGTGTGAGTTATACAAATTCAGCGATGGCGCACTCAATATGGTCGAAAAAGAATTAAACTCTAGAGTGAAAGAAATCAAAATTGATTTGAAGCCGCGGAATAAAACAAAATTCTGGATTGATGAGGATTTGAAGAGGTGTGAAGATTTCATTGCTGCAATCAAACGACGATTAAAGACTAGAATGATCTATCGTAGCCTTGAAAGCTTTGTGGGTGGTAGACTTCGTGCAGGACACTATAAGCTGCTTCAAAGAACTGAATGAAGATATCTTCCGGAAGTAGTTTATGTTTTTGTATTTTGATATGTTAAAAAGTGGTGTAATTACTATAAACAACTATAATGTATGTAATAGTGCTAGGTTGGGTATTGTGGTTTCCCTTATGTCAAAAAAGGGAACTTCAGTCTTGTCCACTTCAGATCCTATAAAACCAGACACATTTTTCTCTAACAAATATTTTGTTTCATACATATTTAAATCACTTGATATCCAAAATCTCAAAGGATTTGAAATTTTTGATCGGGGGAGAAAATGTGATATAAATATGAAAGATGTTAAATGATGACCATTTCAAAGTGTATACTGCTCTCTCATATATGCTAAATTATTTTTCGAATCTCAAAGCATATATAAAGGGGGAGCATTTCAAAATGAAAATAAACTTCCAAGGTACAAAGACTTATATGTTTCATCATAAAGTACCTTGATTGAGTTTCAATCGGTTTCTGCATGGCGGTATGATCGTAAATGTGCTTCTAAGAACTTTTTCCTCCTCGTGCAAAACAATTTCAAATCTCTAGGCAAATATTGAGGGGGAGAAATGTTTGAAAAACCACATCCTTTCCTACATAAATATATTTATCAAAGCATGAAAAATGCTAATTTTGATCCGGAAAGTGATGAAGATATCTTTTAGAAAATGAAAATCAAAGAAGTTAATTCTTCCTTTTGCCTCCGTGTGCAAAACGATTTCAAATACATGAAGCACATGTTGAGGGGGAGCTCTTATGCTAAAAATATCAAAAACAATTCAGGTACAAAATGCTTCGATAATATATCACAAGTATCTGGATTGATTTTCAAATGGTTTTCAAGTGGTTCCAATGGCAGACAAAAAATACCAAATAGACCGACCAACTTTACTTTATGTTTGGTGATATAAGGATGATAAGGTTAGGTTTTTGTTCCCATGATCCACCAGAACCGGAGGGATCTACCCAGGGACAATCCACTAGATAGTGTAGAAGTCCTTAGGTATGATGAAAAAAAGGAGAAAAGTGAGAAATGGGAAGAGTGTGGATGAGACGAGCTAGTAATGGAATAAACCCAACAAGGTTCTAGTTATGAAGTCTCGGTAAGCACTGAAGGGGTTGAAGAATGAAAAAGAATTGAATGTGAAAAGGGTGAAAATAAATAGCCCTTCGATAATTCAACCTTAGGGCAGATATCGGGTTCAATTCATATGCTACTGGTGGTTACTAAAGTAACACTGGTATTGAAGACAAGACGTCATGGACCCAGTGACGCACTTCACTACAACTTCCCAAACCACTCAAGTTCCTCTTAAAAGGACTTGTTTCATTCTCACGGGGAACCGACATTATCTATCGACTTACTCTTAAAGTCTGTTGATATTGAAGAAGGAGACCCTCTCCCTAGTCTCCGGCATAGGAACCAAATATGCACAATTGATTCTAGAGCCTCGAGATCATCTATAAATCTCATTAGGACACTTTCAATGAAGACTCTCTACTTCACACAATGTGGAATAAGAGATTATATCTTATGAGTCCTACGCATTATCCTTGTAGTTTTGCCAGAACATCTGAGTGGTATGCAAACATATTCACAATAAAGATGGAAAGCCTTCTGGTGCCAACACCAAACAAGCTCCTGGTGGGTGGCATGTGAGATCTATCCTATAAATCAACCATGTGACAACTGAACAGAAACAATGGGGTGATTCAATCTTTTGAATCAATCCTGGTTCAGGTTATGTATTGACGGATACCTTTGAAAAACCAGTCGTTGTGTTTAAAAACTCTTTTCTGTAGCACATCGACTGCGTAATAATATTTCAAAATAAAAGGTGCTTATGATTGATAACTGATTTCTCTAAAAACTTTCGTTGTATTTCAAAAACCTTTATCTTAAGCAATACGCGATTGTTTTTCTAATCAATTTTTCATCAATCAGTGAATCTCAATTCGCTGGTTCACTCACTCCGTGTTGTCTTCTTTGAGACGTTACGGTTTGAGAACAGCTGCGAAACCCTGTCAAGGAAATTCTTCGGAATTATACCTGATCACAGGCAGTACATGTATTGATCAACGGAGAACTGTGGGTTGTGTACCTCAATTCAACGAAAGTGATCAAAGCCACTTTCGTGCACTTTATTGCTAACTGTTGTATGCAGGTACGCCCAACGTTTGCAGCAGATCAGAATGAAGCGGTCAATCCTTAGCCACATGCTCACACTACACACTCAGCTCAATAGAAATCATGATAAGTGCTTCAACGACTCTGATACTTTCACTCCATGCTTCTACTATGCTGCTGCAAATATCATGAACAAGTAAAAGCTTCCGCTACTCTGATGAGAATACATCATGATCCAGAATGTGAGCATGTCGGTCCAAATGTCACAACATCACATATCACCAACACCACAATGGATGAGTCAAAGATTTATTTTAGCTGATAATCTCTTCTAATGCTCAAAAGTCATCTAGGTGGATCAGATCTACAACCTCCACGAAATATACATTATAGTTGAACAATGATGAAGTCACCACATAAGCACAAATGTTTGAACATTTTGATGAGTTGATGTCTACGAGTTCAAGATTAAAGATTAAATAGAATGCTAGGATTCACTGTGTAATTCTTGGGGTGACCACCCTTAGGGGGAGATTATTAGGAATTGGATATTCAATTGTGAAGCATCGGTCACCCCAAGCATAATCTAGCTTAAGTCATCTCGTAGACATATCATTTATTATGATTAGCTATTAGTCAGTTATTTGCTTAGTTTTAGTCTAGTGCAACACCGTGGAGGAAGGACGGGTCTTTAGCCCCTGTATGCCTGATCCACAACCCATAGGAGGGTGTAGGAGTTTGTATAAATATCCCTCTCCTGACAAGGGAGAGGGTTGAATGTTCACTTGGAATCTAACCTTCCATGAGTTTTCTCTTACTAGGACATCTCCCTCTCTCTCTCTCTCTAAAAGTTATATACGCCTCTCTTGGTTGTGCTTTTATGTGATTATGAAATCCTATATCTTACATTAATCTCTACACCGGAGGCTTCGGGAGTTGAGATAGCATTAACCTTCCTATCACTATTCGTCATGGCTTTCAAGAGGTTATGTATCTTCCTATCCATCTCGGCTTGTTGTTGGTTAAAACGGTCCGAGAGCTTAGGTATTTGAGCTTCTTGGGATGTGACTAGGTGATGCAACATCCCTTCTAGGTTTTGTTGGTTAGGGCCGTGAGATGGGGGCCATGAGAAATCATTAGATGTGAATTATGTGGTTTGTCCCCTATAAAAGTCGGGCTTGCCCTTCCATGCTTCTCGGGCGTCATTAAAAGTCCTAGGTCCTGGTGTTGTAGGGAATCTTCCTCCCGTTCCATTGGTACGTGAGGATGCGTAGTCAACGGAAGCTTGTTCGGGGAGTCTTGTACAAGTGCGAGTGTTATGAGGACCACTACATGGTTCACACAAGGAAAAAACTTTGTTCACTTGGCGTGAAGACTTAGGATTTTCGTAGGAGCTCATTAGGAATTTAACTTGATCTTCAAGCTCGAGCATCCTCCAGTCGGAAGATTGTGAGTCAATGGGAGGAAAGGAGATTGCCTTTACGATTTTGGGCAACTCACGTGGGTCATTCCAAATTTCATTGTCATAGAGAGCAAGGTCCTCTATTATACCCAACGATTCTTCCGCGGTGAGATCACTAAGTTTTCCACAGGCCTCTTGGTCAATGGATCGCTTAGTGGGGAAGTTGACATGATCGTAGAAGAGTTGGACTTGAAGCCAAAGATCAATGCTGTGATGAGGGACTCTATGGAGTAAGTCCGTGAATCGAGTCCATGCTTCATAGAGAGATTCACCTTGACGTTGTTGGAACATCAAGATTTCAATCCTAAGCTTAGTAGTTCTCCCCGGTGGGAAAAATTGAGCAAGGAAATGAGATGTGAGATCATCCTAACTTGAGATGGAGCCGGCGGGAAGTCGCTCAAGCTAATTACTAGCTTGGTCCCGTAGAGAGAATTGGAAGAGACGGAGATGCGCGGTCTCCCGAGTAGTAGCATCGAGGTCGATGGAATCGATAATTCTAAGGAAATCCTTAAGATGCTAATTAAGATCTTCGGAACAAAGTCCATGGAATGCACATCCGTTTTGCACCAACCGGATGGTATCGGATCGCAGGGCCGTAGTTTGGGCTTGTTCGGAAAGCTCAATGGTGTTCCTATAGCCTAGGTGGCTTGGTCTCGAGTATTCACCAAGAGTACAGCCTTGGGAATTGATATCGTTCTTTAGGGGAATAGGAAAGCTAGTGAGAAATTACTACATTAAGGTTGGGGTTGAAGAAGATTATTTTTATATCTTTTTTATGTTTTTTAGAAAATTGAAAGGTACGAATCTCGGGGTTTGGATTTGGGGGGTTGGTATTTCTACCGATTAATCTACTTATCTAATTATCTAATCTAAGGTGAGTGTAGTTTAGGTCTATTGTTGTGTGCTCTTATGATGATTAAAAATGTTTTTACTTAGATTTTATTACTCCCTAGATATCTCCTATTGATGGTTGAATTGTCACGTCCTTATTCTTAACGCGTTGTGTTTATAAGGTCGTAGGGTATGCGTTTATCCCTAACTCTTTGAAGCTACCTAAGGTTAATGACTACGAAATCTCTAGGACTCATAAACTTAACACTAAGGTTATCTTTGGATATTTAGCCTACAATTCCACTAGTAACTATAAGCTAAGGTTCAACAAAGACTAATCAAGCATTAATAACACAACGGATGACCTATCGCAATACTAGGTCAATTACAATTAAGATAAGAGACAACCAATCAATATTCAATAACTAGGTTTCATATTATCTAAGCAAACATACAAGTAAATTAGCCGGACATGGAGAACATGCAAGCATACACACAAACAATTGAAGACATGATTGAATCAATGAAGTAAAACGCTTATCTTGTTGTAAAATAGGGTATGGAACCCTAAGATACTGTACAAGACAGCCTTGGTTCGGATTATGTTTTTACTCCACAAAACTACCTCCCTAAAAACAGAAAAATTTAGATTTTATATATAGTGTTACAAAATGCGACGGCGTCACTCTTTAATTGTGACGTCGTCGGGTCGCCACCATTAGGGTTTCATCTTGGCCACGTCAACTCTGTGACGACGTCACCTTAGGCTTGTGACGCCATCGGCTTCAACCTCTGACGTCGTCTGGAACCAAATCTAGGTCGTCTGAGTTGCGACGCCCTACTTTTTTAAACCTGATGCAGTCACTTGTAAAATAGAAATTTGGCTACTGAGTGTCCTGAAGATGTGTCGCGACGGCATCGTAGTTAAGCCGTGACGTCGTCCCATTTTAATTCCAGCAGCTTGAGTGTCTCGATTCTTGACTTTGGCCATTTTCTTCATATATTCACGCCTTTTTGTCCGAATAAGTGTCATTCCAGCAATTTGCCTTCAAGAGACCAAAAAAGTGAAAAGGAACGAAATTAAGTAGTAACGGATACAAAAGTGATCAATTAAAGGCTTAAATGACCCCTCAAAAGTGCACCTTTTAAATCCTTATCAGCCTACATTTTCTTTTAGCATGCATTAATGGTTTCTAATCTATCACGAAAAAAATATGAAAGATATAAAAAGAAATGACAAACACATTATGATACTACCTCCGTCCCAAATTTATTGTCTCCTATTGACTTTGTTGGTCTTTCTTTCTCAACTTTGACTATAAATATTTTTATTTGTGCTATACAATTTTTGATAAAAATTATACCAAATGAAAATACATTTAAAAGTCAATCCATTCATATATTTTCTATCAAGTATTATGTAATGTAAACAAAAGTACATAAGGTCAAAGTTAAAAATAAAAGACTGAAAAAGTCAAAAGGGGACAATAATTTTGGGACGGAGGGATTAATAAACTAGATAAACTAGAATATTAGTAATATTTCATTTCAATGTTAAGAATGATACAAAGGATTGGGTATATAACACCAATGTAGATTAACAACACAAAGTATATGTCTCCATATGAGAACTTCATCATAGGGAATACGAGAGCGATGAGTGTTAAGGCGATGAGTACGAGGGCGATGTAAACCATGTTGATGACGAACCTTGTTGGTTTTGGTTTGAGAAGAGATGAGATGAGGAGGAAGATGAAGTTTTGAGTGAGAGGTAATTTTAGAAAGTGGAAGATTTGAAAAAGTAGGGATTTGGTGGAGAAGCGATCGGAAGGGATATTTATGGGGAAGGAGGAATTTTTGAGATTTGTGTTTCGTTTTAGGGGGAATTGCATATATACCCACTAAAACTTAAAAACTTGCATATTTCCCCATAATACAAGTTTTTATTTCATAATGTACAATGCATTTTAAGCATGTTTTGGGTATATATGCAAATATGCAAGTTTTAGTGGGTATATATACTATTGGCCCTTTGTTTTTTTATTAGAAAGATATGATTTTTGGATTAAATGAAATAAAATATAAATTTTAAAACCTCAACTATAGACGAAAAAGTAACACGTATGCGAGAAAGGCTTCCTAATGAAGCTACATGTAATATATGAATATGCACAAAAGATTATCATATAAATACCTATGTAAGCATACTTATTTATCTAGCTAATGTTATTTAGAGATAAGTGAAAAGTCATACCTCTAATGCACTTAGGAATGTCTTTACAAATGACACAACAAATGTCAGTAGACAATTCCGGCTCCTTTGTGTTTAAGATACCTTCTTAGGGAAGGTATTCTTGTTACCAAGCAATTCCTATGGCTTGGTGGGTATGAGCTTTAACTAAGCAACATGACAAAAATATTAGTGCAATTAAATAAATAACAAGTAAAAAAAAATAAAACAAATGTTGTAATCGACATCCAAACAAAGAGTTTTAAAAACATGGTATTTATTTTTATAAAAGACCTTCTTTGTCGTTTTCATTTAACCACGGATCGTATCAAGTTTTTAAAGTACAATATTCTTTAAGGAACTTGGTAACAAAGCTCTGATGCAAATTGTGGAAACCTATAAGGGGGGTTGAATAGTTTTACCAATTAAAACTTTGTTTTATACTATTTAGATCGACTTATGTCAATCTATTTGGATGTGTGTTGGATGTTGATAAACAAAAATATAGAAATATAAATATGTAATGAAAAGATAAAGAGTAAGAAGTACAAAACCACAATGCGAGTATTTATAGTGGTTTGGCTACAAGGACACCTTCCTTGCCCTACTCCACTCCCCGAGTCACCTACACGAGAGTTTGTAATCACTACACAACACCGACTCCTTATGGTGGAGAAACCTTCACAACGTTGCCTACTCTTTATCCGGTACAAGGCTAGATACCGGGTCCGTTTCACCAAGGAGAACCAAGCCTATCACAACGTCGCCTACCCTTTATCTAGTACTAGGCTAGATACTGAGTTCCATTACAATGGAGGAACTACTACCCAACACTACACCAATACCTAACCCCAAAGGAGATCTACTCCTTATAATAACATCAACAAGGATAACAATATCCTTTGACCCAATACTAATCTATCTTGTACATCGAGTCACACCATATCGAATGTACACTTTAGGCACCTTTCACTAATGCCTTTAACACGATCTACAAGAAACCCTTCACTATTGTCTTGTGAGTTGACTTCTAGGCACCCTTCACTAATGCCTCTAGTCTTGACTTCTAAGCAACCTTCATAAGTGCTTTCAATACGAATGATCGACACCCTTCACTAATATCCTTGTCTTGACACTTGAGACATCTTTCACTAATGTCTTCAACACTACACTTCTTATGAGAAAGAAGAAAACTATCAACAAGAGAACCTCAGTAGTCTTGATGATAACGAAGCATGGCAACTCATGGACTTGAGCTTGCTTGACTTCAAAAGGTGGTGATCTCGCCATTAAAAGGAACCTAGAGAATCACACAAAAACAAAACTACATACATAGTTCTCTTGGATCTGAGGTTAGAGAGTTTTTAACTCAAAGAGAAAATATGTGAGAAAGGGGTTAGAAACAATGAAGAAATGGCTCACTATTTATAGAGAGAAAATAGCTACTGTTCCACGTATCCCACAGATCCCTCACATGAGGGATCCGTCCAGTGCAATACTGGGGATCTGTGGGACGCTCCCCTTTGCCCATGGGTTTGGGTCATGGGTCATGGGTTATGGATCATGGTATCAAAGTAGATACAATGTATCTCTAAGATGCAATGCATCTAGCCCATGGTTCATAGATTAAAACTATGGGCCATGGATTAAAACCATGTATGACTTAAGCATGATGTCATGCAATGGTTTATGGGTCAAGCTCCATGGGTATGGGTCATGGACTTTGGGTTGTACCCAACTATATTCAATGTATTTGGTCAATGGGTCAAATACTTAAGTTTCTACCCATTTATATCACCCATTATAATACATACTAGTTATGTATATACTTGCCCAATATGTAAACACTAGTTGTTGTACATATGTATTATTAAATCATAAAATCACTTATACTTGTTTTAGTTTTTTATGTGAAAACGTAAGTGTGTTAGAAATATATTGGCTCAAACCATTTACGTATTTTATTTGTTTTGTTAAAATGATTTTACGTTTGTTATCGACAAAACATTAGAAGATCGTAAAATATAAATAAACGTTTTTACGGCTTATTTGTATTAACTGATACCAAGGATTCATCGAAGAAAGAAGATGAGGAATGCAAACACGTACTAGTGGAAGATTTATTCGACAATAAATTACTCGAAGATACCGAGTCCGACAATAATGATATAGACTACCTTGAACTACAAGGTGAAGATGGATTCATTGACCCAGTTGATGAAGCATATGAGAAAAGAAGATGCAAACTCCTTGGCATTCCATATAAGAGGCCGCCACCAACTATAGCTGAAAAATATGAGTTTACTAGATATCACTTGGGGCCGAAGGAAAAATTTTTCAAAATTCGGAAGGTCGAGACTAAAGAATACCTCCGCACCGCCACAAATGTCGCCTGGGTCAAACACAACTTGATGAAAGACATGGAGGAAGCTGGCCAAGTCCAAAGGCCACCATAAAGCCCCGCGGCTCTGAGTCTAACTTAAAGACCCGTAAATAAAGAAAAGTGCTCTTTCGGGAGATAACCCGAATTATCCCTTTTTATTTATTTTATTTCCATTTCTGTTGGGTTTTGTGTTTTTAACCATTTTTCCAGGAAACAAAGAAAAGTTACTGATGCAAAGATGCTGATCCACCCAGAGTTACGGCATAACGCATTCTCATGGTTACGCTGTAACAGGCCCCTTGCAGTAGAACTTCTGATGCATACCAATTACGGCATAATCCCATCCCAGTGGTTACGCCGTAGCCACACGCTTTGCAGTATATGCCATGTTTTGCCAGTTACGGCGTAACTCCTTATGAAGTTACGACATAACCTTCCTCTGCATTACTTCTTTCATTTTAAACATAATAACCTCGTATTAGTCTTTTAAATGAACTTTGTGGGTATGTTCCCTGTAAGCCCTCACGAGACTACACTTGTCCACTTGGGACACCAAGTGGTTTAAAAGGCTTGTTGCATACGCTAAATGCAACCGTGATTCCTACGAAAGTGATTTAGGTTTATTTTTCATTTTTTTTATTTTTTCTTTTTTAGAACTATGCTTGTCGGTAGTGTGATTTCAGGGATTGAAGTTTTCTCATAGATGCTTATGCGAAGGCACGACTCTGTTTCGTAGGCCTTCTTCCTTTTTGGAGCAAATTTCAGGGAAGTTCTAGCTCTAATTTTACTTTTCTCTTCACCTTTATTTAACGATTAGTACAAAAGGGACATTGTACAATTCAAGTGGGGGGACGGGAGTAGAATTGTCTCTTGAACTTTATTTTGCCCTCGTTTTTCTAGTTTATTTTGAAATTTTTTGCCATTTTTAAAATTTTGACATGTTTTTCTTAACCTAACTAGATTAGGCCTTAGCCAAGCACATACAACCTTTGATATATTATGGTGAGATTAGCCTTATCTGTTTCCAATTTTTTACCCCAAATCCACCAAATTATGAGTGTGCCGGTAGCTTGCAAACTTTAGAACTTGTCCTTTGCATCATTTCGAGACCATAGACGAGGTATGTTGAGTTAGCTCAATGTATTTGGACTTGTCAGTTTAAGAAGGCAGTATTATCGGATTATCACTCAAATAGCCTACCATTGTGTGTCTATCGATTAGTCACCTCGACTTCTCGACCCCCATGTGAAACCCTTTTGTTGCACTCACATTTAGTGCAAGATACCCCTAGATACACCCATCTGAGCCATTCCTTTCATTTTGTTAACCCAATATATTGTTTCGTTACACCTATTGTAACATCCCGCCTACTCAGACCACAATATTGTCCGCTTTGCCCGCAGGCTCACGGATTTGTTTTTGTGGCCTCATTTGAAGACATCCCGGTAGGTCACCCAAGCTAGTACTACTCTCACATGAGCACACTTAACTGCCAGTTCATAAGAACTCCACCCGCAGTAGACCACAAAATGCGTTGTGTCATTGTAAGGCGAATGTTATCTTATGAGCCCAACATCTCTCCAGGCCACAGCCGATGTGGGATTTGCCTAAGGTGTTACAATCACCCCTTAGGGACTCATCGACCTCAATGAGGTTTGCCCCACCATCCCGAACGGCTCAGGAGTGGCTCTGATACCACTTGTAAGATCCCCCCTACTCGGACCACAATATTGTCCGCTTTGCCCGCAGGCTCACGGCTTTGTTTTTGTGGCCTCATTTGAATACTTCCCGGCAAGTCACCCAAGCCAGTACTAATCTCACATGAGCACGCTTAACTGTCAGTTCCTAAGAACTCCACCCGCAGTAGACCACAAAACGCGTTGTGTCATTGTAAGGTGAATGTTATCTTATGAGTCCAACATCTCTCCAGGCCACAGCCGATGTGGGATTTGCCTAGGGTGTTACAATACACCTTAGCCTACCCTGTAGTCTTTATGTGTAATTGGGAAGTCATCATTTGCCTAAGTTCAAGGTTCAAGTGGAAAGGTTCGGGAATCACGCTTTTGTCGACGACATATCCCTAAAGATCATTGAAGACCCCCCGAATTCCCATTGTTCATCTCAAGTGGGGAGGATGTTATGTTTATCTTGAAAAAAAAGTTATGTATTTATTGTTCAGTTGATTGTAAAGTCCAATATTATAAGCACTGTTTTATGAGCTTAATATAGATTTAGTATCTAGGAGGCCACCTCGGTCACATTTAAAGATTGGAGTTGGTAATTACACAAACAGTTGGAGAAAAGGTAGTGTGCCCATCATGACATCCTCTAATGACACATCTACCTAGTATATCATGATCCGGTTTCTTGACTTCGAAGCTTTAACTTTGGGCGGTCGGTAAGTGGTGATGACTTGGTTATAGATTTAGACTATTTGCTTGATTTTTATTTTACACCATTTATATATCCCATGTCTTATCCTACCCTTTAGTCATGAATCGTGTCTAGGTGATGCAGCGAGCAATCTTTGGTGTCTTAGCCATGGATTTGGTCATGTACCATTGGTTTTGTTTAATTTACCGTGACATGTTAGTAATGACGAGTCACCCTTAACCTTTGTCGTGTCTACCCATATTGCCTTCGACAATTTTTTAGCCCTTAACTCCAGTGGCGGAGATTTGTGTAACTGTCAACTTATGATAGAATACATGCTATAACTATGAGATTGAGTGATCACCCCGAAATTGACACTTAGAATAGCTGAGAGATTTGAGTGTTTCATTCCCATTTCGTGAGGTGTTCGGCTTTGTTTTATTCTAGCATAAGGGATTTGTAAACTTATATTTTCCAGGTAATAGGAGATTTCTTTCTAGGAATCTATCTAATAAGGTCTACTTGAGGGCAAGTAGAGTTCAAGTGGGGGGATATTTGATAACATCAAATTATCCTGAATATTAAGTGTCAATTTCCCCCGATAATGCTTTTAATTTATATCATTTATATGGATTTACGATTATTTTCCATTTTATTTCACTTTCAGGTAAATTACGAGCATTGGAGCTTAAGAGACGCGGATTTGGAGAAGTTTAGTGAAGATTTATCATAGTATGCTCAGTTTGAAGAAGTTACGGCGTAACTCCACTGTCTCAATTACGCCATAACTAAAGCGTGGCTCAAAAAGCCAACTTATCAGAAGATTATGGCGTACCTCTCCCAAAGATTATGACGTACCCATATTAAGTCAAATGAGGTTCCGCGCCGCTGATAATTATGCCGTAACTCATGCATCAACTACGGTGTAACCAAGATTTATTGAAGATACGGCGTAACTCCTTTCTGAGGTTACGCCGTAACCAGAATAATTAGTGTAATTTACGAAGAATTATATGTTACGGCGTACTCTTCTAAGAGTTACGCCGTAACCAGATCTGGCCTATAAATACCCCACGAATTCCAACATTTCAAAGCATCCCATTTCACTCACAACAATCAGAGAACATGAGAAGAAGCCAAAGGCAGATCTAGAGGAGCATATGGAGCTATCTCCAAGGGAGAAATCACTCCCCTACTATAAGCATTAGCTTTTTATCTTTTCTTTACTTTTGATTCATGTATTTAGTAACATTAAATATTGAATTCATTTTTATGGTTAATATTAGCGGCTAAGCACCTCTTGGTGCTGGCCTAGTTATGATTCCTTAATTTTTTTTTGCGTTTACATTGCTTCCGCATAATTATTTCTAAGTGTATGCATGCATAGTTTATTTGTAGCTACCTTTGTTTCGGTAGTTTTGAATAGCGGTAGAGGCTAGTTGCTTAGGAGATATTACTAACTGACCCTAAGTGAGTAGACTGAGATGGGAAGGGTAAGATATGACCAACTGACGACCCTTTCTACTTGTGCGATTTGACCAACTAATCACCAACCGTTTGGATGAACTTAAGAATTAGGGGGTGAGTGTTAAAGTTGCTAGCGCCCGGGAACTCACTATTATTAATCTAGCATGTAGCGGAATTTAATGACTTGGCTTAGGGGACTAGGAACAACTGGACTTATGAGGGGACACCTGACTTCTCCAGTGGTTGCCCTTTGCTGATAGGTTACGACGAACTGACCAAATGTTGTCCTCTCGACTTTGACCCCACCTGAAGTAATTGGAAGTAATTAGACATAAACATTACTAGTTAGGATGAGTAACTAGGTTAGCACCACTCTCCTCTATTGATCACATCCTTTGCCTTTATTTGCTTTAGTAGTTAATTAGTTAATTCCTTATCGAAATCATATTAAAATATGTGACACCTAGACTTAGTGTAAATCTACACACATAGCTCTTGGGACGACCTCAGTTTTACCGAATACTACACTACACACGACCGGGTACACTGCCCGTTAGTGCATTAGGGTAGACCATAGGTATAATGAGACTTATAAATAATAAAACCTGGTCAATAAAACTTGTATCAGTTAAGTTATGATTTTAACAGGTCGGCAAAGTTCATTGGCATAATGATATTGATCTTTGTAATATAAAACGATCTTTGAGATTGTTTCACTTTGCGGGGACAACTTTGGTCTTTTATTCCAAAAAACGAAAAGTTGAAAATTCACGATATATATAAGAGTAAAATCATCTCTCATGTCAGCAAAGAATGAATCAATGCGACACGCCGAGTCATTTTATGTTATCATTGTATATCCACTATATATGTATTTGTTGTACATGATCAGAGGTGACACTTCAAAAATATTTAGACATAAAGAAATGAATTCAGGATGTGCTTGCTTAGTTTTGATATGTAGGAAGATGTCTTGATGTTTGTAAGTTGTTCTTTTTCTTTTATATGATGAGCGTGTACATTATGTCCCTTTGTGTGTTAGATATTTAGGTTGAAGTAATACTGCTATAGTAAGATGTGTAGTTTGGCTTACTCAAATTAACCAAACACATCCTTGATACTTTCTGTTAAGCTATCCTCAATGGATAAGCGGATACTTTCGCAGATTGTAACTTGCATAACCATCTAAATCGAATAGAATAATACTAAGGACCGGACAAAAAAATTTCTTGCACAACAAACTTATATTAACTACTCGCAAAGATTCAGTTCAACTAAATTTGATACACATAAACGTTTAGGTTCATCTGTGTTTGAGAAGCATGCGTTTGGATCCACGAAAATGTAGGGGCCTCTTAAAAGCTCATTTCAGCAATGACAACATGGTTTGCTGACCCGTTCGATGGAAGTTTAACTCCTCTAATGTTTGTAAGATTCTTAACATGCAATTCATTTAATTTCAATGTTGGATGAGCATACTAAGAAGGTGAATTATCTAGACAAAACTCTCAAAGAGAATACTTACGAAACATACCCCATTGAGTATATCCCCAACGCTAAGATCCCGTATGTTGGTCGACACTCAAATAATGTTTTTCTATTATTGTGTGATGCATTTGGTGTGCTTCCACCAATGAGCAAGCTAAACCTTGCTCAAACTATGTATAACTTCATCAATGGCTATACAGCTTCGGTACACACTCATAATATTCTAATATTTAGAAAACTTGGAGTCAATCTTATCAGATTTTGGATAATTTGATTATTAGTAAACAGTAGCAGCAGTATAACCACTTTCCAATTTTACATGACTAACCCATTTATAAGTTAAAGAAATCAATTGCCAGTTTGTAACACCTTTTTTTATCGATAATGTACGTAGGGGTTGGTTCGGTTCAAAGTATGTCAATTATCGGTACATGTAGCAACTGGTCGGGTGGATCTAGTTTACCAAATAAAATAATATTAGTTTCAGTCTTGAATCCGTAGATAGATAACTGATGTGTTGAATATGGGTTAAAATGGGTTGAGGTTTGACCCATTTTCTTTATTAGTTTTAAGATATGATTTCATGGTCTTTTTCAGCCCGTGGAAGTATATGCTTTTTAGATGGTGATATGCAATGGTACATAGATTAATGTTACTTATATTTTTATCCTTTTTCATCCCCACATCTCTGGACAATCACCTCATGTAACAGGTCCAGGATATTTCATAAGAAGGTGAAATCTATAAATTGGTTATGTGTTTTTTTATTTTTTTATTATTATTTATTTTTTTACCTTTTTGGGAGCAAAGGTCATATTTTGTGATTTTACACCTATTATATCTTTGTTTGTGTGCACCTTTTTTTGTATGTTTTGTATATAACTGTTGTATAACCTTGGTTCCAACGTGATCCGCATTTGGTTAGGGTGCCACAAGATGGAGTGGCAACAGGCGGCAAGTGATATGCTATGAAATGGGTCACATGTTAGTAGATTATTTCTTAAAGTTAAGCTTTCATGTCGATATTATTGAATGTGCTTTCAGAGAGAATGATTTGTGCCAAAAAATAAGTAAGAAATGCACCAAAGTGATTATAGTGTTACTGAACTTAATGTGGTCTTGGTAGTTGAGATAATGAATGAGATTTAGTTGGTATATCTATTTTCATTTTTAAACTTGTTATTGCAATTCGAATATATGCATCTTTTGTAGTAGGTCTAATATCAAGATTCTCATGTTTGTATATCTAGAGGCTCAATCTAATGCGATTAAAGAGGACTCAAACGAAGTGAAGGCCGTTGAACCATAACCAAACCAACAGGGGACAATGACGACTACTCACTCCTACACCGAATACCAGAGGATGCTAGACGCAAGTCACCATGACCTTAGATGTACAAGAGCAGTAGCACTAAACATTGTCCCAACCTCAACTGGTGCAACAAAGGCTGTGGCATATGTATTACCATCACTGAAAGGAAAGCTCAACGAGATCGCTCTACGTGCACCCACACCCAATGTGTCTATAGTGGACCTTGTGGTTCAGGTTTCCAAGAAGACTTTTGCAAAGGAAGTGATTTGCGCCTTTAGAGAAGTTGTAGACAATGAGCTAAATGGTATTATGTCTATGTGTGATGAACCTCTAGTTTCTGTTGACTTCAGATGCAGTGACGTGTCATCAAATGTGGACTCATCACTTACCATGGTTATGGGGGATGATATGGTGAAGGTGATTGTGTGGTACGGAAATTAATGAGGTACATATAAGCATGGTAAAGATAAGCAGTGGTTTGAGTTTGATTTAGAGGAGGCCTTTTATATTTGCTTTTCCTAAAATGTATTAAGACTTTTGGCGCTGATCATAGTATGAAAACACATAACGAGTTATGGCACTACATGACTTTCTAAAAACCATCGTTCCATGATTCTTTCAAGGCTTATTCTCATCTACAAGACAACAATTGGGTCGTGACGTCATTCACTCTCCAATTCATAAACATATTTATTCTCTCTATAAACACATATCTATCTTTATAAATCATAGATTTGATTCATCGATCCCTTCTTTTAGTCATCATAAAATTCAAGAAACACAGTCGCCGTATCATGTTGTCTAATTTCAGATACTCTGTCGGAAACCATGGTTGGATTTTAGATCAAGATTTTATCATTTACTGTTATCAATTATTGATTTCAGGTTCTTTCAGTTTTAGCAAGCTGCTGGTACTTATTGATTGCCGAATTCACATCGTATTTCCATTGCCAATAATAGAAAGCAACTTAAAGTTTTAGAGGACAACATGTTGATTGTGTACTTTTGAGTATTAGCATAAGCATAACAATCTTAAGTGAACAAGGCTTATCACAAGCCAACAAGGCTTTTGACACACCATAAAACACGTTCATATGGGATAAGGGGTGACTAGATGGATAAACTTGCATTATCTTGCTTTTACGGAGTCAGTTTTGGTCCCGGTAATTGCTAACGGTAAGTATTTAAATCACAAAGTGTAAAATTGTGTATCGTAAAAATATAAAAGTTGTAGAAATGATTAAGCTTATCAATATACTCAATAATAAAATATAAAATGAGTGGTAAGTTCCATCGGGTTGCTTAAACGTTGTTTAAAGCTGGAAACGCGGGTCAAAAACGTGTATTTCGCGTAAAACGAAGAACTGGAAAACGTAAAATTCCAAAACTTGTGGAATTGTCGTAGAATGGTAGAAACACATATTTATAATGTTTATAGTGTTTTATGGACATATTGGGATGCCTAAATGAGGTTTAAACCCTAAAGTAAT
This sequence comes from Chrysanthemum makinoi, assembly GCA_910596185.1. NCBI lineage: Eukaryota > Viridiplantae > Streptophyta > Magnoliopsida > Asterales > Asteraceae > Chrysanthemum > Chrysanthemum makinoi. The sequence continues at coordinate 173,913,302 of OU343217.1, read as the reverse complement.
TCTCGGACACGATTTTGTGAAATCAGTTCTGAATGGATTCAACGTACGTCGTCAGGACGACTTGTCGAGTATCAACTTTCTTGTCATGACGGTAAAACAAAAATAAAAAATTTTACGGGATGAATAGTAATAGTGAATAGTAAATTTCCAAAAAAAATAAAATAAAAAGTAACCTAAAAATGCGGGTTGTTATAGTCTCACCAGCTTAATGGGAATTCCGTCCCGGAATTCAGTGTGTGTTATCCGATGTTGAAGTGTCTAGGAAAATGTGGGTATATGCGCCTGATTCAATGCCAAAACACGTCAAGTTTACTCACACAAGCTAGCCACTTGTGAATGACTAACCGTAAGAAACTTAAAACGGTTCAGACACTGATTTGTTGATAATGAAGGCTTAAGGGTATGTGTGTGGATAAAACCTCAATATCGATATCAAAAATAATCACGAAGATAGATTCAAATTCCTTTAGGAAAAAGAATATTAAATCAAATCCCGTGTGTGATCGTGTATACGGATTAGTCAACCCGAATCGTTTCCCAACGAGGCGTGAATTGCCAACGTCGTTCTTGGTTTGGAATTTAATGCTCGATGTTTTGGATTAATGATTTGATTTTATTAAACTACGAGAATGGGGAAAGTAATTAAGGAAAACTATTCTACGGGAAATCCTAAGTGCGAATTAACTAACACGTAATTAATAAAAACGTAAATAAAATGCAAGTACGTCTAAATTATATCCTAAAAATAACCTAAAATTACTTTAACTCTAAAAATGATATTTGAAAACTATTTTAGAATTAAAACTATTTTTTTGGAATTTTTCTGATTATTTATTTGAATTAAAAACTAATTTATAACTTTTAAAACTAATTTAAAATACTAAAAATTATGAAATTTAAGGAGAAAAATATGAAACTATTTTTATAAAATCTAAAATATACTAAGAGACTTTTCAAAACTATTTTTTTATTTTTTCTGATTATTTTTCTATTTTCTACTAATTTTAAACTATTTAAATCTAATTTAAAATATGAAAAATACCAAATAAAAAGGGAAAAATAAGGAAAAATATTTTTTTTATGCTTTTTATATTTTTCTTAAACTGAGAAAATTGAAAAATTATTTTTTGGAACTTTTTCTGAATTAATTACAAATAAAGCTATTTAAAAAGGATTAAAAACTACTTTTAATTAAGAAAAATACTAAACAGTGACCAAAAATTATGAAAAACTCAGGAAAATTCTAAAATATTAATCTAAATCTATGAAAAATATAAAATCTATAGCTTATGTGGAAGAAACAAGAGCTGCAATGTAAACTGCTATGAAATAAGCTACTTAAAATAAGCTAAACAATGAATTAAGCTATCAAACAGTGACTAAAGCTAGATTATGCTAAAATAAGCTAATTGCAACTGATTACACCTAACCCTAACAAGCTACAGGTACTGTCTATTAATCTATGCAAACTGCTTACACTATCAAATCAGTAATCTGGCCCTATGTTTGAGCTTATCCAAATGCTTATCAAAAGAGCTTGTGTGAAAACTAACTATGCAGTCCTCAAGACCACCTGGCAAGCTATATCTGAACCAAATTACAGGCTCTAACTACTTGAAATGAGAACTGTGCAATGCTTGCAAGTAACCTGTTTCGCACTCAGTACATACTGAGTGTGAACAGGGGACTCAGTTGCTTATTGAACAGCTTATTTGAAGCTTAAAATGTTCTCCAAAAATTTAACTAAAATAGGATTAGAATTCTTGACCAATTGAAGTTATTTAATCCAGAGTTTCACTTGGTTTAAATCAGAATTGAGTCCATGAAAAATATAGAAAGTTTTGCAAAAAAAACTGGTTTGATGAGTTTTGACTTTTGAAAACAGGTTTAAGAAGTTTGACTTCTGTGAGATTTGATTCAAAGTGATGAACTGATTTTGATGTTATATAATGAAATGAAACCAATGCAAGCTAACTTATCAAATTCTACACCTATATGCAAGATTTTATTAACTGATTCAAACAGATTTGAGATAAAGAGCAGTTAACTTGTGATTTTGACTTAGAGAGAAAGTGGATGCAATATTAAGACTAAAGTGACTATAACAGACCTAAATGAACCTATAGCAGTTATATTTAAACACTACACTCATCTCTAGCTAAGATTAACACAGTGATCCAAAGACTAGTTAATAAGTCTAATATACATTCTATACTAACTTATTCTATAACAGCTTGTGAATATGATCTGACAACAACCAAATAATACTAACAGACACTATGCTATTCTAATTATGCAGTAAAACAGTTGTGAAATATCAATTGAAATTAGCACTTACAAGAAGTCCTAGCCACAATGGCTTGCCAATGAGACCAAAGTAACCACTATCCTAAAATCTCAGCCCCAAAACAATACATTAAACCCAATCCAAGCTCCATATCAGCAATCCATTCCATTACCATGATCAAATCAACAATTCAGAACCAAACAGTACCATTGACTTAATTTGATTGAAAACTATTTTGAGAGTAGAACTTGAGTAGAGACCTTGATAAGTAATCAATAAGCTAATGATGAGCTTATAAAAACTTATACTAAACTGATTTGCTCTTAAGTACAGATTCAAGACATTTTTTATTTTTCAATAATTTTTCTTATTTTTTTGTGATTTTTTTATTTGATAGAGAAAATAAGCTGAAACTAAATTTATATAAGCTAATATGAGTAACTGAAACACTAATAAGCTACTGAAATTAATGTAACAGTGATTTAGATTAATTGGAAATGAAAACTGAAATTTACTTGTATTAATAAACTTGTGAGTACAATAGAAATCTGAAAAACTGAAAATACATAAATGAAATTTAGAAAGAAAACATTAAAAAGCTACTAATTCTATTCAATATTCTACATCTTTTACAAGTGAAAGATGAGGTGCCTTTTATAGGCGAGCTAAGGCCTTGGAAGGATCTGGAACGCACAAATGTGTGCTTCTTTGAGACGTTTACAACCATTAGATCACCCTCCACGTTTCCCAAATGATATCAACCCTTGGATTAGATCATCCACGCATCTTCGACCAATGAGAGAGCAGATATTGGACTTGAGCACACGGATAGCTGACTTGTCACTGCCCATGTGTCAGTGGTGTCAGGGAAAGTACACATATGCCCTTAATTGTGGTAATTATACTCAATTGACACGGGGTAATTTTCTAGGGTTCATCTTGCTGGGTAATTGGGGGTGAATAAGGCGCGGTGGGTTTTTTTTTTATTATTGTTTGAGTTGGGTTGACCGGGTTTGGGGGGTTGACTCGGGTAAATAAATCGGGTAATGGTGGGAAACGGGTTATATATCTTGGCCGGATATTGGTTTGGGCTTGAACCGGGTATATCTTTTGGGCCAAGGTTTTGGATATGAATTGGACTTAGGACTATATAAGTGACCCAAGGTATATTTAAGGGACCAAACTTGTATTTCCTGAATTCCAAGGGGCCACAATTGTAAATCTGAAAATCTCTCATCAAGGGCCTTTCTTGTCATTCTTCAATAAACCAAGGGCTGATTTGCAACTTTTGAAACTTGAAGGGTCATTTCTGCCAAATACTGAAAGTTCAAGGACTAATCTTGACATTTCTTCAAACTTGATTAAAACTTCCAGAAATCATCCTTAGAGAATAAAATCTTCCAAAATGCACAATCCCGACCTTCCGGCTCAGCTCAAACTCTCTTGATCTCTCGTGCTCGGATTTACGTCTGATTTGGCTCCTTTTTGTGTGTTTTTACATATCCGTACCTGCACAAGCACAAACTCAAGAAACATGCAAATGTTAGCAATAAACGGCTCTTTCTTGGTTGTTTTGGGTCAGTTTTGATGATGAAAAGGTATGTGTTTTAGCACATACCAAAATACCCCAGACGAGACCATTGCCGTGTCCTCACGCAATGCAATCAACTCACGCTTCTAAAACCAAGGATTTCAATCTCTTTCTACTAAACCTATGAAGAAGTAGCAAAGATTCCTCAAAAGAGATTAAGAAAGCCTTAATTCTAAAAACGCCCCGTTTACCTCTCAATTCTCATGTATAGATATTACGGTTAAGCACATTCCGGTATGAGTGACGGTTTGTTGAACTTTCATGTCGATCAATAACTCCAACATTTTTCAAACGACACGTTAGGATCACGGAGTAGAAAACACAACACAGCGTGAAGTGACCATACGGATAGAATACATCGTCCCTGATTTTTCACAAGTCCCAAACTAAGCGTAAAACCGAAATCATTGTTACATATGACTCTAGATGCTAACACTACCCATGGAAGTTACTTGTGTAAATACCGTTTGTCCCCATTTTCCTATTTTCTTCTAGATTTTTTTATTTTTGTGAGAAATGAATTTCTTCATAATTCTCGTTTCGATAACTTTTATTCCGATAAAGATATAAAGCTAAGTCGATAATTAGTTATCCGCCTTCTCTCAAGAACCATTGTCCCAAAAATGAGGTCCACATCAAGGAATTTTTATTCATTTATACTTTTTTTACTTTTTCATCATTTTTTCATATTTATTTTTTTTATTTTTTTTTAAACTGAAATAGAACTTAGACTTTTACGTGTATGAGCTATGAACCACGGAGCTTAACGGGGTAATTCCAAGACTATAGACTTCATGAAATGAGGATCCCGGCTGGCTAGGCTAAGACCTCACTCAATCCCGGCTAAAGATCCAAGGGTCCGATCTCGACACCGCAGCTCACAACTTAACTTATTACTTTATCACTTATTACTTATTGCTCATTTATTTATTACGGATCCTTGATGTGTACCCAATTTTTAAAACAAAGATTCTTTTAAGAAGATAAAGAACTAACTATCGCCAAAAACTCGACATCTCTAATTATTATTTAACAGATATGGGGTGAAACAATTTTGTGGGAACAAAAAGCCATAAGTACCTTCGATGGGCTCTAAAGAGAACCAACTACTCCACGCTTAGCATCTAAACTCATAAGTAACTCTATCATTTCTCGATCTCTGCAAATTTAAAATCCTAAATAATGAGATCCGCGGATGCTTAGCCGATAATTTTTAAGATTACCTATGGTTAAGGGAACAAGCTAGGGCTCAACACGCCCGGTCAAGTCAGAATTCTATTCCTACTCTCACCAGCGGAAAGTCAATCAAGGTGTCAAAACATATATTAACTTAGCAAATGCTTCGTCTAATGAAATAAAGTTATGCATATTTAAAGTCACTCAGGGAAACTTGCAAAATCTTGGCCTTGTGAGCTAGAATTCGCATTTTATAGCTTCTTGTCTAAGAGACTAGCAAAACTTTTCAATCAAAAAGACTTAACAAAAGCTTACAAAAATTTTTAAATTTTTCACATTTTTGCACAATTTTTTATTTTCTAAGGAAAAACGGGGTTGCGAGAGTACACGACAAAAATAAGCAAGTGCGGTTAAATCAAATCGAAGATTACCCTACCCCATACGAGAACGAAACATTGTCCTCAATGTTTAAAGCAAGGGTATCACGAAAATCTAAAAGCCGTTTATTAAGTATGCTAGAAGATAAACGTTAGTCGATAAGATTAGGATATCGGATTTCTATCAGCATCGATCATGAAACTCGAGTGGAGAAAAGACAAACTTCGAGCACGAGAGTCTTCATATCGAGAAAATCCTACACAACATCACAAATAACCAAACACGAGAAATCGAAGAGGCAGACCCCTTCACGTCACTTATTAGAAAATAGAAAGAAGATAGAATGATAAGCATGGGGTGCCTCCCACGAAGCGCTACTGTTTTTGATCACCGAGTCGCTAGCCTGACTCGTCCCCGAATTCATTTGTCCTTGGGGAAGAAAGTGGTAGAGATACCAGGGTCAAAAACGATGTCCTCATTCCTGAAGTAATGAGACTGGGTGGGTTGGGAGGGAAAGAAAGTGTCGGGCTGTAGCACATAAAGTATATCATGAAAGAATGATCCATCATCCGGTGGTTTTGCGGGTGGACGAAGGGATGACGGATCAACATGAGAATGCTCCAAAGAAGTTGGGAGCTCATGGTATAGAAAGGTGTTACTCAAAAGTTCATCAACGAAGGCATCCAAGAGAGGATCCTTATCTCGAATAACATTTTTAGCATAAAACTCATCAACACGTATCCCGGGGTTGAAAATCTTGTCCTCGGATGGGAAGGAGATCAAAGTGTCATCTATGTGAAAATCCTCACGAGGAGAGGATTCACTCTCGGCTAAATAATATTGGACCTCGGGATCAATAAGTTCATTTGTCGACAACTTATCTTTCTTTGGAAAAAACGGATCATCGTATTTTTCTTCATCCTCAGAGAAAATCGAGTCGGTAGGAGCAAGTTCATCGGTGAACTTCTCACTTTCTTCGTCAAAGAGTTGATTTTCAAAATTTTGAGTATATTCAGAATCGAATTCAAACAAGGGATTCGTGAATGTCGTTTCGAAAGATTCTGGATCGAAAGATGTCTCAAAAGAAGGTTCCATGATTTCAGAAGAAGGAGTGGGATTGCCACTCAAAGGAAGGTCGATTTTCTTAGAAATCGGAGGTGGGACAAGTGGTGTGCTCTCAGAGCTAGCAGTTTCCACCACTACCGTTGTAGACTCCTTTTCTTGTTTCTTTTTCCGTTCAGCTTGTATTGTTGACATACTCTTGATCGTAAACCTTGAAAGATCAATTCGAGACGTTTTGGGTTCAACTTTCTTCACATCATTCGGATCATATGGTAAAATGGGATCACCACTTTCTTGAGAAAAATCAATCACACCGATGCTATGAATCGAATGATCATCGGGTGGAGGTTTTGACGTTCTTTCGGCATAAAACACTATTTTTTCATTTCCTTTTCTGATCGTTATCGTTCCTTGGTAATGATCCACAATGACTTTCGCGGTTCTCAAGAATGGTCTTCCTAAAGTGAGAGGAACTCGGGCGTCGACCTCTATATCAACTACGGCGAAATCCACGGGAAAATGGAATTTATCCACTCGTACCATAACATCGTTGACTACACCAACCGTGTGAGCAATTGTTCGATTAGCTAATTCGATAGTCATACGAGTCGGTATAAGAGTCTTCAAACCAAGCTCATGATATATCGCGAGAGGCATGAGACTTATGCTTGCACCTGAATCGGTTAGGGCATTACATTCCTTAATATCATTTAAGGAGCAAGGAAGGAGAAATTTCCCGGGATCACCAAGCTTCTCGGGAGCTTGGTTCGAGGAAGAATTAGACGGTGTAGGCTCAATTGAAATCTTTGAAATTTGTTCCAATTTCTCTTCATAAATCATTTCAGCAGCTTTTATCATATTAGTCGTAAGTTTGAACTTGGTTCCGGAAACAACTTTCATTTTGTCGAACCGTGATTGAACAGATTTGCACGGTGTAAGGTTAGAACTCGGCATTATGACAGATATAGAAGGAACTTGGGCAACCAGAGGTTGGACGTATTTGGCTTTTCCATTATCAAGAGGAATTACCGGGTCCTTTGTCACCTCGGTCTCTCGTGCTACACTCCTCACCGGAGAGGAAGTAGTCATCGAGGGCCCATCATCTTGAATGTTTATGGATTTCATTTCTCCCTTTGGGTTTGGAATTGTGTTACTTGGGAAAGAACCGGAACCCGAGGGTTGAGAATAAGATGTAGACGGCTGATTGGCTTGAAAGAAACTAGCCATCATATTCCTTATTTCAGTCATCTGTTTGTTGCTTGTAGCGTCCATCTCCTTTTTGAAGTCCGTCCTCATGCCGTTAATTTGATTTTGCAAACTTTTAATGGTGTAATCAGAGTTCTTCATGTAAGCTAGAAAATCGTTGTTCGGGGCGACTTGAGGAGGTGCTTGATAAGATTGTTGAGGAGGAGGTGGTTGTTGGTAAACTTGAGGTGGAGGAGCTTGGTAGTGTTGATTACCATGATTAGTATTAGCTCCTCAGTTCTGATTGTTGTTACCATTGAAACGGTTTTGATTCTGGTTTTGTTGTTGGTTGAAACCGGGAGGTCCGAGATAATTGTTTGAACGGTAGCTAAGAAGATTTCGATCTCCTTGCGGTTGATTGTAGTTTCCCGTAGCAGCATAAACATTCTCATGTGCGTAGCCACCGACGGCTGGGCACTCGGAATAAGAATGTGGACCTCCACAAGTCTCACAAATCGGGTGTACCGCTTTCACTTGTTGTTGTTGATTCTGATTGTTCATCTGAGTAATCCGTAAGATATCATCGATCTTTTTGTTCAGTGCGGCTATTTCGAGAGAAGAAGACGTATTTGATCGAGATGATGCACCCCTTTCGGCGGTAGAATCCCAATAGTTGTAATGAGCGGTCATGTTCTCAATAAGATCGTAACATTCCTCGGGACGTCTTTTCATGAAAGTTCCACCGGCAGCAGCATTGATTGTTTCACGGTGTCTCAATGTCAAACCGTTATAAAACGTATCAATTTGAGTGACAAGCAACATGTTATGATTCGGACATCGATCAATCGCAAGCTTATATCGTTCCCAAGCTTCAAACAAAGATTCGTCGGGATATTGCCGGAAATTACTGATATCGTTCCTCAACTTCGTCACCATCGATGGTGGAAAGTACTTTGCCAGAAACTTCGAAACCATTTCCTCGAAGGTATGAATCGAATTCTTCGGGAGTCGATCAAACCAAGACGTGGCATGATGAGTCAAAGAGTATGGGAAAAGATACAGACGAAGGGCGTCATCGGAGACCCCATTCTATTTCATACTCTGAGTGACGGTTAAAAATTTATCAAGATGTTTGTTTGCATCGTCATCTGGTAAACCATGGAATTGACAACTGTTTTTTACTTGTTCTATCATATGGTGTTTCAAGCTAAAATCGGTAGCTTGAAAATTAGTCGGTGCAATGGGTCCTCCCCTCCCGTACATGGTAGGTTGACATAACTCCTCCATCGTTCGGAGATCAGGAGCTACATTTTGATTATCGGGAGGAGGATTAGGACCGGGGTTTGGTGGTCCGTTGGGAGCAGCCATATTACGTAACTCGGGTACGTTCTGATTCTGCTTCTGAAGTCGTCTAGATCGAGATCGAGTGCGCATGCACTTAAAAACCAAGGCAATTAAAATGATACGGTATTCGAAAACACAGTGAACTTAACCAATAATCCCAAGTGAATAAATCACTTCTATAAGAAAAACGCACAAGCGAGCGGAGAAGCTTATTTAGGTCAGCGCGAAGCTTATTAAAAACCCGCTTCTTTACAGCCGCAATTTAATGTCAGGCCGTCCTTATACCCACCCCACAGTTTGTTTATCAAATAGAAATAAATCGACTCACAAGCGACACAAAGGCAAGTTTTAATCTTTGGTTCGGGAACTTATTAATGATAACACCTCCGTTGAGAATGTTATATAATTGATGTATTCTATTTAGCTCAAAATCAAAAGAGAAAATCTTTTTGTATTTTTAATATGATATATATATACAAAAGAAAAAGGAAAATATTTTTTACTTTTTTATTTTATAGAAAAATAGTAACTTCACGAATGAAGGATCTCGAGTCACTAATCGTCAAACCTCAAACGATATTGTCGTGACACAACCTCCCCGGCAGCGGCGCCAAAATTTGATTCACAGTGAACAAAACACGTCAAGTTTACTCACACAAGCTAGCCACTTGTGAATGACTAACCGTAAGAAACTTAAAACGGTTCAGACACTGATTTGTTGATAATGAAGGCTTAAGGGTATGTGTGTGGATAAAACCTCAATATCGATATCAAAAATAATCACGAAGATAGATTCAAATTCCTTTAGGAAAAAGAATATTAAATCAAATCCCGTGTGTGATCGTGTATACGGATTAGTCAACCCGAATCGTTTCCCAACGAGGCGTGAATTGCCAACGTCGTTCTTGGTTTGGAATTTAATGCTCGATGTTTTGGATTAATGATTTGATTTTATTAAACTACGAGAATGGGGAAAGTAATTAAGGAAAACTATTCTACGGGAAATCCTAAGTGCGAATTAACTAACACGTAATTAATAAAACGTAAATAAAATGCAAGTACGTCTAAATTATATCCTAAAAATAACCTAAAATTACTTTAACTCTAAAAATGATATTTGAAAACTATTTTAGAATTAAAACTATTTTTTTGAAATTTTTCTGATTATTTATTTGAATTAAAAACTAATTTATAACTTTTAAAACTAATTTAAAATACTAAAAATTATGAAATTTAAGGATAAAAATATGAAACTATTTTTATAAAATCTAAAATATACTAAGAGACTTTTCAAAACTATTTTTTTATTTTTTCTGATTATTTTTCTATTTTCTACTAATTTTAAACTATTTAAATCTAATTTAAAATATGAAAAATACCAAATAAAAAGGGAAAAATAAGGAAAAATATTTTTTTTATGCTTTTTATATTTTTCTTAAACTGAGAAAATTGAAAAATTATTTTTTGGAACTTTTTCTGAATTAATTGCAAATAAAGCTATTTAAAAAGGATTAAAAACTACTTTTAATTAAGAAAAATACTAAACAGTGACCAAAAATTATGAAAAACTCAGGAAAATTCTAAAATATTAATCTAAATCTATGAAAAATATAAAATCTATAGCTTATGTGGAAGAAACAAGAGCTGCAATGTAAACTACTATGAAATAAGCTACTTAAAATAAGCTAAACAATGAATTAAGCTATCAAACAGTGACTAAAGCTAGATTATGCTAAAATAAGCAAATTGCAACTGATTACACCTAACCCTAACAAGCTACAGGTACTGTCTATTAATCTATGCATACTGCTTACACTATCAAATCAGTAATCTGGCCCTATGTTTGAGCTTATCCAAATGCTTATCAAAAGAGCATGTGTGAAAACTAACTATGCAGTCCTCAAGACCACCTGGAAAGCTATATCTAAACCAAATTACAGGCTCTAACTACTTGAAATGAGCACTGTGCAATGCTTGCAAGTAACCTGTTTCACACTCAGTATATACTGAGTGTGAACAGGGGAGAAAGTGACTTATTGAACAGCTTATTTAGTGCTGAAAATGTTCTCCAAAAATTTAACTAAAATAAGATTTGAATTCTTGACCAATTGAAGTTATTTAATCCAGAGTTTCACTTGGTTTAAATCAGAATTGAGTCCATGAAAAATATAGAAAGTTTTGCAAAAAACTGGTTTGATGAGTTTTGACTTTTGAAAACAGGTTTAAGAAGTTTGACTTCTGTGAGATTTGATTCAAAGTGATGAACTGATTTTGATGTTATATAATGAAATGAAACCAATGCAAGCTAACTTATCAAATTCTACACCTATATGCAAGATTTCAGAAACTGATTTAAACAGATTTGAGATAAAGAGCAGTTAACTTGTGATTTTGACTAAGAGAGAAAGTGGATGCAATATTAAGGCTAAAGTGACTATAACAGACCTAAATGAACCTATAGCAGTTATATTTAAACACTACACTCATCTCTAGCTAAGATTAACACAATGACCCAAACACTAGTTAATAAGTCTAATATGCAATCTATACTAACTTGTTCTATAACAGCTTGTGAATATGATCTAACAACAACCAAATAATACTAACAGACACTATGCTATTCTAATTATGCAGTAAAACAGTTGTGAAATATCAATTGAAATTAGCACTTACAAGAAGTCCTAGCCACAATGGCTTGCCAATGAGACCAAAATAACCACTATCCTAAAATCTCAGCCCCAAAACAATACATTAAACCCAATCCAAGCTCCATATCAGCAATCCATTCCATTACCATGATCAAATCAACAATTCAGAACCAAACAGTACCATTGACTTAATTTGATTGAAAACTATTTTGAGAGTAGAACTTGAGTAGAGACCTTGATAAGTAATCAATAAGCTAATGATGAGCTTATAAAAACTTATACTAAACTGATTTGCTCTTAAGTACAGATTCAAGACATTTTTTTATTTTTCAATAATTTTTCTTATTTTTTTGTGATTTTTTTATTTGATAGAGTAAATAAGCTGAAACTAAATTTATATAAGCTAATATGAGTAACTGAAACACTAATAAGCTACTGAAATTAATGTAACAGTGATTGAGATTAATTGGAAATGAAAACTGAAATTTACTTGTATTAATAAACTTGTGAGTACAATAGAAATCTGAAAAACTGAAAATACAGAAATGAAATTTAGAAAGAAAACATTAAAAAGCTACTAATTCTACTCAATATTCTACATCTTTTACAAGTGAAAGATGAGGTGCCTTTTATAGGCGAGCTAAGGCCTTGGAAGGATCTGGAACGCACAAATGTGTGCTTCTTTGAGACGTTTACAACCATTAGATCACCCTCCACGTTTCCCAAATGATATCAACCCTTGGATTAGATCATCCACGCATCTTCGACCAATGAGAGAGCAGATATTGGACTTGAGCACATGGATAGCTGACTTGTCACTGCCCATGTGTCAGTGGTGTCAGGGAAAGTACACATATGCCCTTAATTGTGGTAATTATACTCAATTGACATGGGGTAATTTTCTAGGGTTCATCTTGCTGGGTAATTGGGGGTGAATAAGGCGCGGTGGGTTTTTTTTTATTATTGTTTGAGTTGGGTTGACCGGGTTTGGGGGGTTGACTCGGGTAAATAAACCGGGTAATGGTGGGAAACGGGTTATATATCTTGGCCGGGTATTGGTTTGGGCTTGAACCAGGTATATCTTTTGGGCCAAGGTTTTGGATATGAATTGGACTTAGGACTATATAAGTGACCCAAGGTATATTTAAGGGACCAAACTTGTATTTCCTGAATTCCAAGGGGCCACAATTGTAAATCTGAAAATCTCTCATCAAGGGCCTTTCTTGTCATTCTTCAATAAACCAAGGGCTGATTTGCAACTTTTGAAACTTGAAGGGTCATTTATGCCAAATACTCAAAGTTTAAGGACTAATCTTGACATTTCTTCAAACTTGATTAAAACTTCCAGAAATCATCCTTAGAGAATAAAATCTTCCAAAATGCACAATCCCGACCTTCCGGCTCAGCTCAAACTCTCTTGATCTCTCGTGCTCGGATTTACGTCTGATTTGGCTCCTTTTTGTGTGTTTTTACATATCCGTACCTGCACAAGCACAAACTCAAGAAACATGCAAATGTTAGCAATAAACGGCTCTTTCTTGGTTGTTTTGGGTCAGTTTTGATGATGAAAAGGTATGTGTTTTAGCACATACCAGCGCCAAATTATAATCTTTGCGTTCTTAAGTTTCTGGTCATAGAATGTGTTATGTACCATTCTATGTTTTTGGTGGTGGCTTAAGTTGATAATCTAAAGGGTTTTGTTTAAATCCTATAGAGTCCAATATACCTCAAGTTTGGCTTTTCCCGATTCTCAAAACGAATCATATCTTATTGTATCGAGGCTTTCAATAAAACCTTAATTTCTAACATGGAGTTTTTGTTAAATTTTAACGCCTTACATCTATGTAATTTTTGTTTCTGCTGATAGTGTGCAGCATGCAACAAAATTTGTATTTCTATGGTTTCCTTAGTTGTTTTGTGGGTGATCCTTGAACACCTTAGTCCAACAACGGTTAACTGACACTTTCGTCGATATAGTGCCTCAAATGGAATAGTTTTTGTTGTTGTTAGGGTAACTGTTGTTAATCAAAGGTGTAAGATATTGTCGAGGTGAAATGGTTTATAATGATGTGATAATTGTCGTTGTAGGAAAGTCTTGCTAGTGGCAAGTGGTTATCCAAACCATTTCCAAATTTGATCATGTCTTAAGTGGTTTTGGGATGAAGGCTATATCGTATAATGTTTATGTGTACTAACGTTTGAAAGAAACGTGATACTGTGAAGTTTTACATACTGACTTACAATGGGGTTCAGATAATGATGTGATATGTTGATGATTAGAAGAGTGTAGTGTATTTTACCATTATTCTTAGGTAGAGATGTCAAGTTTGCTTTAAAATCGTAAGTGGATTGTAAAGGATTATGGCGGAATGATAGCCTTGAAACCTAATCAGGCTAGTACTTGCAAGAAATGACGAGAAGATTTGATGACTATCCCAAGATAGTAGTTAGGATTATCTCATAAATGAAAACTTTCAAGATTGAAATTAGGTAGTATAAATAAGTGTTAAGATCTCGCTGAGTGGTAAGATACTATTGTGTCTCTAGGTCTTTTTAACGAATTCTGGTGGTTTATCGAGTTCAAGTAGGAAATTAACCTGAATATAACCCTTTAATAACTATTCTCAGTGTTTGAAAAATTTAAGTCGAACATAGTTAGTCAGACTATGTTCCACTTTCCCTAGGTTAAATATAGGTGACTAAACTATATTGAGCTGAGGTTCGATAAATTTTCCAAATACGTAAATTAGGTATACTCGTGATATGTCCATAGCTTTTGAGAAAATATCCACAAAGCAAAGGCGATATCAAACCATTTAGTTGCAAGTCCCGGCCATACAAGACTTGTAAGCTATGTTTTCACATTCCATTGCATAGGAGATAGTATGGGTAGATACTTGTGGAAAGGAAGTGTTCATACTTGGCCAGGAGTACGAACTTTTAACAATGAAGGGTTTAGAATAGAACTTTGATGAATGTAGAGAGAGTTGCTAAACTTCAGCTTTTGTAGATGATAAATCAGTTTGTCTTTTAGAATTCTCATTTCTTTAGGGAAATCGATAGACTGTGACGGATTTCATGTAAAACGATACATATAAGGTTTTATAAGATAATAACTTATAATGATTTCAAAGTAAATTAGACCATTGTATAGCTCACAATGTCTGAGAATTAGTTGAAACCATTGTGCAACTCACAATGTCTTAGAAATAGTTGAGACCATTGTGTAACTCACAATGTCTAGGAATAGAGACCATTGTGCAATTCAAAATGTCTTGAGAAATGATGGAGAGATCATTGTATCTCAAAATGTATGGGAAGTAGGAAACACCATAGTAATCAGTTACAATGTCTTGGATTAAGTTTCGTAATCCTAAAATGCACGAGTAGATACATGATGGGGAAAATATGACTATGCCGTAATGCCTTAGAATTAGGCATATGCAGATATGTTTAGTCCATCGTTTAGCTAAAATGATTGAAAAAATTTCGAGTGTATATATCAATATACTAGTATGTTTGTGTAGCATAAACTACCTAGAAGGTACATAATCCTCTGGAGAATGGAAGGCACGAAGAGCGTAAGGCTATAAAACATTTTTGTTGTAAAAATGGTTATAGTTTAGGTCTCAATTAGACCCGTTTCTCTATAACTAAAGCTCTGATTCCAATATGTAACACCCCCAATTTCGTGATACGCAGCGGAATTCAAACTGGGTGTTACTTCATGGCACAATAGTTATAACAATAGAAAGCGAACTCTAATGGAGTCATTTTAAAACATTTATCATTCAAATTATATAAGTATCAGAGTTTACAAAGATGAGGTCCCAAATGGTTCCAAGTTTACAAAATACATTAAATGGGTTTTCGAATGATAATAAAATTTATAGCCTTCTTGAGTATCCATGCTCCTCCGTGCCAACCTCGTTCATTATGGACCTGAGATACATGCTTAAATCGTCAACACAAAGGTTGAGTGAATTCATAGAGTTTAGTTTGATTATTGAACACAATATATTCGTGGTATGAGCTATAGACTCACACTCATAGTTTATGAAACATATTGGTTTTCACAATCACATAAACAAGCACAATAAGGTTCGAATGGTATGTAGTTTCAGAGAGAGAAAGTGGAAGAGAGTTGGGAACTTTAGTGAGACAAAGAAAAATGAATTATGAAAGATCTAACCCTTTGCCTTGCTAGGCAAAGGGTATTTATAGGTTCATACATGACACGCCTCCTACGGGCTGTGGATCAGGCATATAGTGGGTAAAGACCCGTCCGTCCTCCATGGTGTTACACAATAAACTACTTATTATCACAATATAACTACGACTATGAGCTTTCTAATGATTACATATACTTGAGGTGACCGACTCTTTAACTATCGGATTTTCTAAATCCTAACAATCTCCCCTTAAGGGAGGTCACCTCAATTACGTCAATTACAAACAAATATCTGACTCATCCTTTGTTCTATCACCATTATGTGAAGTTGTGACTTTAGGACCGACATGCTCACACTTTCTGGATCATGATATATTCTCATCAGAGTAGCGGAAGTTTTGTTGATTCATGATATTTGGAGTAGCATAGCAGAAGCATGGATTGAAAATATCAGAGCCAGTTGATGAGGATATGCATTTATCATGATTTCTTTAGAAGTGAGTGTACTGTGTGAGCATGCGGCTATGGAATGACTCCTCAATTCTGATCAGCTGCAACCGTCGGGTGTCCTTGCAAACAACAGTTAGCAACAAAGCGCACGAATGTGTCTTTGATCACTTTCGTTGAATGAGGATACAAGAACCACGGTTCCCCGTTGATCAGTACAAGTACTGCCTGTGATCAGGTAGAATTCCGAAGAACATCCTTGACAGGGTTTCGCAGCTAATCAAGCCGTTCTCAAACCAAAACATCTTAAAGAAGACAGCACGGAGTGAGTGAACCAGCGAATTGAGATTCACTGATTGATGAAAAATGATTTGAAAAACAACCGTGTATTGCTTAATGAAAAGTGTTTTGCAATACAACGAAGGTTTTATAGAAAATCAATTATCAATCGTAAATACCTTCTAATTTTGAAAACATAATACACAATTGATGTGCTATAGAAAAGAGTTTATGAGCACAACGACCGGTTTTTCAAAGGTATCCGTCAACCCATTTCCTGGACCAAGGTTGATTCAAGAGTGAATCACCCCATTGTTTCTATCTAGTTGTCACAAGTTTGATCTTTTGAGAAGATCTCACATGTCACCCACCAAGAACTTGTCTAATGTTGGCTCTAGAAGGATTTCTATCTTCATTGTTAATATTTTTACATATCACTCAGATGTTCAGGCACTACCACAAGGATAATGCATAGGACTCCCAAAATATATTCTCACATTTCACAATGTGTGAAATTGTTAGTCTTCATTAATTGTGTCCTAATGAGATTTATTGATGATCTCTTAACTATAGACTCAATACTGCATATTTGGTTTCCTATGCCGAAGACTAGGGAGAGGGTCTCCTTCTTCAATATCAACAATCTCTAAGAGAAATTCGATAGATTATGTAGGTTCCCCATGAGGATGAAACAATTCCTTTTAAGAGGAACTTGAGTAGCTTGGGAAGATTACTGCAGTGCGTCACTGTATCCATGACGTGTTGTCTTCAATACTGATGTTACCTTGGTAACAACCAGTAGCATATTAATTGATCCCGGTTTCTGCCCTAAGGTTGAATAAATAGAGGGCTATTTCTTTTCACCCTTTTCACATTCAATTCTTTTTCATTCTTCTACCCCTTCAGTGTTTACCGTGATTTCATTACTAGAACCTTGTTGGGTTTATTCCAGTTCTAGCTCTATCTCAGTCGGCACTCTTCCCATATTCTCATTTTTCTCCTTTTTTCAATATACCTAAGGACTTCTACACTATCTAGAGGATTTTCCCTGGGTAGATCCCTCCGGCTCTGGCTAGATCGTGGGAACGAATACCTAAGCTAACCATCCTTATATCTCCATTCCACCTCGAAACCAATTGAAATCCATTTGAAAATCAATCAAGGTACTTGTGATATAAAATCATAGTATTTTGTACCTTAATTGTTTTTTGTGTTTTTAGAAATGCTCCCCCTTAACATGTGCTTCAAGTGTTAGAAGTTGTTTTAGCACCTGGAGGCAAGAGGACTTTTGAAATCTTAGATAGAGGATGCAAGATCCAATCTTTGATTAACATTTTCTAAAATGATCGTCATCCCTTCCCGATCAAATCTAGTATTTTAATTACCTTGGAAAAAATATTATGGGAAGGATGAGGTTTTCTTTTGATTGCTTCCCCTCAATATGTGCATCGAGATTCAAAAGTGTTTTGCACATATTAGAAGGAACCTGCACTATGGGATAAATCAATCATGTTTCAATCCTTTTTGGTTTCAGATAAATGCTCCCCCTTAACATGTTCATGGAAGATTTGAAATCGTTTGGCACATGTAGAGAGGAGAGCATGTTATTATATTTCACAAACCACTTATCGAATTATCAGTTTATATCCAATTTAAATCACAAATTCTCCCCCGATCACAATTTTCAAACCCTTTGAGATTTGTGATCTCAATTAATATAAATTATTTTTGAAAGCTTTTTTGAGGAGAAAATGTGACTTGCTTTTAAAAATATTTAACTGATAAAGATAAGATTATAAGACTTTAAACTCCAACGATCAAACATGCTTAGGTATCTTATGAAAACACAACGTTGGTCTTGGTTTGGATCCAATTGTACAAAAACATTATTATTTTAGATTATCCAAAAGAATACCTTGTTCGTTTACGTGCCAAGTGTTTGAAAAATAACCTTTTTAGTTGTTTGAAATCATTCTCCCCCTCAATCAATGACGTAAGTTGTTGATTAAGGGATAGAGATTTTGACAAATGATAAGTCCAGATGATTTTCAAAATAAAGTCCCAGTTATTTTCAAAGCAATTTTGTTTTCATTAGATGACAAATATTTTTCAGAAAAATATTTAGAAGGAAAAATATTTGTGAGGAAATTGTTGGGATTTAAGAACAAGTTAACCAATTAACCTCTACGAGTACGCAGCGGATAAGGATCTAGTAATCGCAATTATGTTAAGCACGTAATTAATAAACAGATAATTAATACAATAATTAATTAATAAAAGGGATAAAAGGAAACCTAACCTTGCTTGGCAATTGATCTTTAGTAACGGAACAAGAAACCAAAACGAAACCCAAAGTATCTAAAGTAGATACCTCTATGAGTATCACACACAAACACTTAACCACGAATACGCCCCGATAAAGCTAGTCGTGAACGTTTACTCAATCAACCCTTGAATACTTGAATTATGCGAACCAAGAAAACCCCTTGAAAACTTTTTCTTTTCATGTCCAAGGTAACAAATAAACCAATAAACACCACAAAAACACAACTGTTTTGGTGTTCTTAAAAACACATGATCGAACAAATAAAACCCTCAGAGTGACATAGCAGACAAGTGGTTATCACAATGAGAGAAAAGTAATCATTCATGCAATTGGATTTGCATGAAAACTTACGTATGTAATTATCATGCAAGCGTACATATACTTTTGAAAAATCATGCAAAAGGTTTTGCATGTATGTCACATGTCAATTATCTGTGTTAGGGATTTAGGATTATATTATCTTATTCTCATTATTCATCTATTTTGAGATCAAGGCATAAAGTGTATATATATAGGCATGGAACCGTAGTCCTCTTGGGCTTCAAACTTGAGCCACAAGTTACACCTCTTTCCTTATTCAAAACAAACACTCCCTAGCCAATAAAATTGATCCAAACGACCCTACATGTGACCGTTCATGGGCTTGGATCGGGTCTAGTAAACGAGTAAATAGTTCAGGTATTAAAAGTAATAAAAACGTACTCTCGTGTTTAATGGTGTGCCCCCATAGGCTCACACACTTCTAGTCATTTACGTGTGTTTTAACTCCCACAAACCAACAGCTCCCACTTGGGAGTTGGTGTGTCGAATGGCACACAAAACTAACGACGTAAATGCCTAGCAAACGCTCTCACTCGCTTTTTAACTAAAAATGCCTGAGAGAATAGTTTCGTAAAAGTTTCTTAGTAGCATGGTCATTCAATGTCTTGCTCTAATCATCCTTTGTTATGGATACCGTTAAATTATGGATAATGGATCTCAAATCATTCCATATAGTTTAACCATTTAGAATCTCATTATAGATTTTAATTCAGATATACCAAATGTAATCAAGAATCATCTTGCATTACCCTTTGGGTTTGGCCAAACAATTATCTGATTAAATCTGGAGAGGCGCCATGGTATCTTTCTGCACATATCAAGTGGAGTAACAAATCCTTTATTGACTACAAGTGTTGTGGATGCTGCTTCACATCACTCCGAAATATATCTTTTATAACTACCTTGTTCAGATAGCGTTTTGCGTATACTTACAAAAAATGATATCCACACATAACAGAACTTGCTTGTATCTCAAGTCCAAGGATGAAGATAACAAACCATTTTCAATATTTTACTTATGACAAGGATCCAACAGTAAATGTTTGAAAGTTGGGGAATCCAGTATGCATCTCTAGTGAATACATATGAGTTTGGCGGGAACAATCCACATTCTCGTTAGAATATAACCAACACTCACGTTTGTCTTACATAAAAAAATTCCCATATTGTTAACCGACAATGGACATATTTAGAATAATAAAATTATTCAAGGATTAAACATGCAAATATTGGATAACAATTATTATATAAATGAATAACAAATACCAAGTATCTTTATTCATCATAATGTAAAAATTGTCTTTCAATCCCAATTATCCAAATACTAAAACAAATATGCATGAAACTCATTTAGTAAGTTAAACCCTAATGTTTCCAACATTCTCAACCTTTCTTTAAAAGAAAAACTAAATAGCCATCTGAGTAAACTTTCCGAATACTTGTTTCAAATTTCACATGTAGTGAGTGATTTGAAATATAAGATGAGTGTCTTATCTCATATGCTCATACTATTGCAAGAATTATAGTATGGAGATGTCGTCTTACCTTGCATGAGGTATTAGAAATCAATGACATACTGACAGTCATCTTTACAGTTTCTAAAAGTGTAAAGTATTCTCATTCTTTAATGTGTAATGCAACAATGATCTATATTGAGCATAGCTAGTTAGCAGATTTATCATAAATGATTAAATTCTACTACAATTAGTATAAATAGTCCTCTAGCATCATTTGTATTTATACAACACTATGCTTTATAATTCTTATACATTTATAAAAACAATAATCTAAACACTCTCAATTAGATATTGTTGTTGTCAGCTCATTTTGTTCTTGTAAAAAAACAACAACTAGTCTTATACACAATATAATATATACATGATGAATCATTAGTTAAAACAACATAAGGTTTCTATCCATGTAATAAATTACTCCAGGTGAAATATATCATTTAAGACTTGCTTGATTAATATATTGCATTTGTGTTAGACTTAATTTTCCGCATTTGTTTATTCCAGATAAACATTTATTCCAAGGTTGTTTGTTTTATTCCCTAAATTCCAAGTGAAGTTTTATTCCAAGCTTAAGGATCAATATCTAGCTTAAATACAATGATATCTTCAGCGTGTAAATTTTAAGGAAAAACACAATGCTCCTGCTCAATGTCAGATATACTCAAGAGTTATCTTAATTCAACCAGAATCATATTGTAATTAAATTCAAAATCTCAGCTCTTAGATGAATGATTCAATACAAACTTGGATTCCATAAATATTGTATACTACATAAAGATTATATAGATTCATAACCATTTTAATTACACAACGTCCTCGCAAAAGGTAATCATAAACAAAGAGTTATAAAATCTAATTGTCATATTCAACATACAAATCACATGTATTACAATTAAATATCTTTATATAATTAATGCATGTATATATCAGAATATTTAATCACAGTCAATTGCTTAAGTATGATTAAAAACTTCTTATAAAATGCTAAACATTAATATGTATACAATTTTGTCCTTGTGAGTCATTCTTCAAAAGAAACTCATTCCAACCTTGATATTTTTTAGAGATAGAGCAATTAAAGCTATCAGGAACCAAACAATATGAATAAGGTTTGATCCAATACATTAGACATACCATAATGAAGTGGTATCCTATGAGTTATTAGAATTGTGAAACTATATCAGAATTCTATAGATAACTTAATTCTCTTTGGACCAAATACTTGTCAATTGGGTCAAGCCAAATTGCATATAAAGTATTTATGAACCAAGTGCATGCAATAATGTATATTCATTGAACAATACAAGAACCTTATGTTCACATGTTCACAAGAAGATGGAACTGTTCAAGGATTATATGTTCATGTGTTTACAAGAAAACAGAACATGTCAATAATACATTATAAGTCTTTGAATAATTCAAAGGCCTTATGTTTATGTGTTTACAAGAAGACATAACAATTTTACTATATATACTTTATGTTATGGTCATTGATTAATTCAAGGACTTTATAATTATGTCATAACATATAAGCATAATTATACTAACAAAAGTAATCATGAACGCAAACTATTGAGTTCTATAGTAATTTCAAGTTAATTTTATACTTCAGAATTATGATCATTATCATATAACCATAATTATGTTGACTAAAACATGTTGAAATATGTATACAGAATATCATGACATTTGAATGTAGTAGGGCAACAAACATCTAGCGTGTTCAATTCCTAGTAGAATCATTATTAGTATGTAGTAGGGCGATAAATATCTCACGTGTTTAAGTCCTAGTAGAATTCTTATTTACATGTAGTAGGGCATTAAACATCTAACGTATTTAAGTCCTAGTTGATTTATTAGTTTTCTTACCATGCGGTCAAGATATACTAATAATATTGTTGTTCCTTGCACACACTTTGAGATTCTCCCACTTGTGTGAGGCACAACATCATATAATGAAAACAAATAACACGTGATTGATTGTTCAAATAATATGATAATGTCACATATAACATAAGTAGTTTTAGAACCATAACTTGTAATAAGGAATTGTGGATTATTATTCTATAGATAACGTTTCAGGAAGCGACAGCAGGAAGGCGACGTGTTATCTTATAAAATAAAATGCAATTTTCCTTTAATCAATGGTTGTTCATATTCGGAAAGTAATGAATTATTTCAAAGCTAGTTTGAAATGATATGGGTGACTAACAGGAAATAAATCCCATAGCTCCCACTGAAATTGACAACATTACATGAATGATATTTCAGTTATAAAATGCAACTGCTCCCACCGGATTTGTCAACACTGTAAGTGTTATATTTCCAGTAGAAAGCATATAGCAGTTTTATATACTTTCCTATTCTCTTCAAATGCCTACGAGTAGCATGTACTTAGGTATTGAACTGTCACACCCCCAAAATACCTGTTTTACAGCGGAATGGAATACCTGGGGCATGACTTCCATAGCATCACAATTACAGTTATATTGAACGACCTAAAGTGTCGTTTTGAAAACATATAGTTTGATACAATAAAACATCCAGATTTTACAAAAGATAGGTCCCAAAAGGTAGTCAACATTTGCGGAAATAAGTTTGTTACAATCCAAACAATGTTTTAAAGTGCATAAAACCCATGTGAGACGCGTCGTCACTGCGACTCTATGATAAGTCCTTATGCATGCCATGAAGTATATGCCTTAGATACCTGAAAATACATTGCTAAAAGTGTCAACACAAAGGTTGAGTGAGTTCATAGAGTTTATGTAAATGTTTTATACGACCCCCACAAGTATAAGCCATGTATGACAAATATGTCACATAAACATGATACAATTGCTATAAGCACATGACACCGAAGCTAGACTGAGCATCATATTCGCCCTAACAGAGTGTTTCCCAAACAACTCAAATACTGATATTAAATGAAATGCATCCGTTTGACCAGTTGGAACCACCAACCGGGATGGAGGAGTCACCCTCAATAGATCTATCCAGTCACCTTCGCTTACTCTGAAATTAACGGTTCATGATTATGAAATGGGGACATTAAATTGGCAATGAGGTAACTTAAGCAATGTAAATGAATTTGATATACTTGGGCTCGTAATAAAATGATGTGCAACGTATTCTCCCCCGTAGGTTTGAAATAAAGTATATACTTGTAAAACGGGGCTATGAAAACTCACTTGGTACAATGATATGATGGCAAAAGTGGATACACTGAAATGAGGCGCAATCTCTAACTGCGACCTATTATGAATGATATGATCTAATATAACTCATGATTTAATGTTATGCATGCTAACTCATATGATATCCATACCACTTGTGCATTTTTGAAAATAAAGTTTATCGTCGAAAAATATGTTTATAACGTCTTGTCAAGTTATAAATTACGTTACAAACACCTACGTTAAAATGATATCCTACGATAGTCATGTAGTGATTTACTAAGAAATTATAGTTTTTCGTCATAAAATAATATAATTTGACAACTCAAGAAAATGGCTAATTTTGAGTAATCGTATATTATTCGTTAAACAATCATTTGACGAACGGTTGAACAATTTGGAAAATAGAATAGGCGAACTCACTTTTACTTGCAGACATCATTTTCTCAAAAATATTATATCGATATGAAAAATGACTCCAAACATGGTTACTAGCCATAACCATTTTGGACTAATAAAAATATGTAGTGTTATTACTTGTGAAAAATAGTTACGATAGCTATAATTAAAACACGTATAACTTAGTCGTTATAAGTCCGTTTTCTACGTTTTATATATCCTTGGTTTCGCGTTAATGTATACTAATATATTTTTGATAAATCGACTCATTTAGATAATGTTTAAAACTCATTTTTGCCCCTTAAATAACTCTTGACTGCTTGTATTTTTCAGAAAATTAGTTTTCGTCGTTAACCTTGAAAATAGCGTAACTTCTTCGTTATAAATCCGTTTTAACCCGTTCAAGCGACCACGGTTTCGTTTTAAAGTCTATTTTCTGAAAATATAAACCAAAATAATCCAGGACCTGTCGAAATTTCCAGATTTTGTAAAAACGAACAGACCTCAGTTTCATGTTGTCAAAAATGATTTTTCTAGTGTAATACTTGTTCTAAACCCTTCCAATCAACACCAAAACTATTCTAAACCTACCATACACCTTCTTAGGGTGTTATGGGTTCCTAAACTTCATCAACAATGATAAGTTTCAGGGGAATAATTATAGGATAGTTAATACTCATTATAAGTAATAAAAACAAGTAAAAGTTGTATAAATACATATGATACTTGCATGTTTTTGTACTAGAATGATAAAATAGCTCAAGTAAGATTATGAGAGAGTAGTAAAGATTCATGAAAATCTTATTAGTAGTATGATGAGGTTTAAGTAACTAGGTACCTAAATACATCTTGGTTTTTATTTCAAAACCTAATATAGATGTAAACTAGTGTTTAATTATCACTTGATCTTTGAAAAACTTTGGTTTCTTCTTGTTTTTCCTTGCTTGGCCGAACCACCACAAAGAGAGGAGAGGGTTTTAGTTTACTTTCACCTTTAGAATGTGTAGTGTGTAACAATTCGCAATTTTCAGGATTTCTATCCATTCTCAAATTTTTACTATTCATCTCGAGAAATTACTATTCACTTTCACTATTCATCCCGTAAAAATTTTATTTCACATTCTCGTAAGATAAATTATTTTAGTAATATCCTGAGAGTTTGACAATCGTTAGATCATTTTCGCAAAATTTATTAAGAAAACATCGTCTTAAAGTTTCGTTTTGGTCGGAACACCATTTAAACATCACGCGAATAACGAAAATCAACTATGACAATTTTCATCACATCAGATTAATTTTTAGATCACTCATAATCAATTAGAGAAATTTTAAGATTTCATTTAAATGTTACCAAATAAACCCGAAGCCGTACGAGACTAAACTTTCGTTTTAAACAAATCTACTTAGACCCAGACTTAACCATTCCAGCACTGTGTTTTCTAAGATGTTTTGACACTTTTACATTTTTTGGAAAAGTCAAACATATTTCCCTCTTCCTTTGACCGTAAAGAAATTAACCTTGCACGTTCTACATTTTTGCTTAAATCGCGTAATTTTAGACTTCAAATATAACTCTTAAGTTATCCCACGTATAAAGAAAACCACATTTTGACATCTCATATCCCTTTTAGACTAATTTTAGTCTACTCTAAATAAATTCGCGATCATTTCTCTGAAATCTCATTTTTTCTGATAAATTGCGAATTACGCGTTTTTGGCCCGTGTTTCCAGCTTTAAGCAGCGTTTTTCCACCCAATGAGACTTATCACCCATTTTATATTTTTAGATGGAGTATAATTAAGAGTTTTATCATTCCTAAAAGTTTCATATTTTTACGATACCCGGTTTTACGTTTTATGGCTTAACAACTTACGGTTGGCATTTAACGGAACCAAATCATGCTCTAAACTCTAGATAATACCAAAACTATCCACCTAAGTCATCTTATCTTGTTATGGCCGACTTAAGGGGGGGAGTCATCATTTTGGTGTCTTGATCCTAACCATGGTTCATTTAGATCATTACATGTGTCCTAACTTAACCATGGTTAATATTTAACCCAATATATGCTTAACCAAACTTACCCTCCTAAAAATAGCAAGTGAAATACATCCTAAGAACCCTCAAACACTGATTTGGGTCGTTCATAGCATAAATCATTCATATCTTCCATAATTTGATCTATAAACTCCATGTTTATGCACGGAAGTTTCAAGTAGTAAGTTACTACATCAAATATCTAGCAAGTTTAAGTGATCTTCTTCAGTTTAGATCCACTCAAGTCACTTAGTACTTCATCACCAACTCTTCAAGATCACAAGGGTGCCAAGGTGTGGAAAGCTTGCTCAATCCAAGGTTCTAAGTGTTCAATCAAAGTCTTATCCTTACTAGTTACTCCTTTCTTGATTGAAAGCCAAAAGTTGTAAGGAGCTCATCACCACCATCATCTCATGTTTATTATTCATAATCTTGACAACTTCATGCTATATATATGGTTACTATGTTGATTCATGATGTACATATACTCAATCACATGTTTTAATTCACATATTGTCGTAAAAGTAACAAACTAGTAAACTAGTCATATTCTACACATTTGAGACCATTAAAACTAGTCACATATGGACTTTCTAACTTAAATACTATTGTAGAAAAGATAAAAAGGTAAACATAGCAACTTGAATCACCAAAAACGGACAAATGAGTCCAAAGATACGGCCAAAAGAAGTTAGCGAAACCAAAACGCCGAAAGTGCCTAACACAAGCTGTTAAGCAGATGTCCGTTTTGAAAGTGGTACTTCTGCTCTGAATCATGAAAAAGGTAAAACACGAAAGTTGTCCAGAACGATGTTTTCCTTAAATAGCAAAGATGCTCGGACCTTGAAAATGCTTAAATATTCCATTATCTTTCAAAAACTGAAACTGCCCTATATATAGTCTCACGACTATACTTTTGTCACAACTAAAAGCAAACCAAGAGGCCTAATGGCCATAAGCCAAGACTACGGCTACGGCTAAGATCAAAACTGAGTCTCAAGACCATGGTAGTCAAGACCAAAGCCACGGCAAGGCCATGGCTAAAGCCTCAAGGCTTATTTACCCAAGACCTTTAACTAAGGTGTTAACCTTGGCAAATCAACACCAACACAAACCAAACGACATAACTTTATATACTTACATTATCAAGTGATCATATTTAAGAAATGAAGAAAACTTGTAAAAACTAGATATTTATTAAAAACATGATAAACTTAGTAATATAACAATCTTCACTCAAAACATATGTTTTATCAACTAATTGCTACAATAGTAGGGAGCTTCATGTGAGGGGTTTCATTAGAGTAACACGTATCGACGAGTTTCTGGATTTACGATTTAAAGTGTCCTAGCTCCTCGAACGTCTACTACATGACCTCTGAATTATGATGGCCCGAATGGTAGTACGATTTCTATAAACAACATACACAAATACCATGTACTACATCATGATCAACATAGAGACGTATATAGGCTTGTTATTTCTTTCGCATCATCAATTCAAACCTAAGTCGCAACATCCTATTCTAGGTTTCTTGTAGAAGTTATCAAGGCATATTCATCATTCTCATTATACATTTGATATCATTTACTCTAAGGTGAGTTCATAGCCCCACTTTCTATTACTTAATCGTTTTACAAACCCTTGGGGGGGATACATGCTTTATTTTAAACCGAACACATTGCTTTGAAACTGTATGCTTATCTGAATGTATTATGTGTACTAAGTACCACTATTGCCAAACTTAAGTCCCTATTATCGAGAACCATTAATCACTTGCGGGTGAACGCGAATAATTTGGATAGATCTATCAGGATTGACGAATCCCGTTTGTCTGACCAAGTCCGGTAAACAAACGCACTCTATTTGAGAACCATAGGTTAATTGGCAAATTACCTATTAGGGCAACTGTTTGACTAATGACCTGGCAAACTATTATATCAATTTCTATTGACAAGCTGTTAACGTTTTCGGTATCATGAGCTTAGTGCAATAATATCTGTTTTGTTTTCAAACCATTGGTGTGAGTCTATAGCTCACACTACAAACATAATGTGTTCAACCATCAAACAAACTCTATGAATTTCACCCAACCTTTGTGTTGACAGTTTTAAGAATGTATTTCAGGTCCATAACGTCGGAAGCTGGCACGGAAGAGCAAGGACTAGATCAAGAAGGCTATAAATATTTTATCATTCACAAGACATCAAAAGTGTTAGGAATTAGAAAATTCCATAGTAAAAGTGTCGGTCACCCCAACTATTATCTAGCATAAGTTAGCTCGTAGACATATAATTATTTACGTTATTTAGTAGTTTATTAGTTTATTTGTAGCGTAGCTTAGTCTAGTGTAATACCGTGGAGGAAGGACGGGTCAAGAAGGCTATAAATATTTTATCATTCACAAGACATCAAAAGTGTTAGGAATTAGAAAATTCCATAGTAAAAGTGTCGGTCACCCCAACTATTATCTAGCATAAGTTAGCTCGTAGACATATAATTATTTACGTTATTTAGTAGTTTATTAGTTTATTTGTAGCGTAGCTTAGTCTAGTGTAATACCGTGGAGGAAGGACGGGTCTTTACCCACTGTATACCTGATCCACAGGCCGTCAGGAGGTCGTTTAGGTTGTAAGCTATATATACCCTCTACCTCCCAAGGTAGAGGGTTGGAAGTTCTAATCTAATATTCAACACTTTTGTTTATCTCTCTAGAATTCCCTCTCTACTCTCTTCATCTCTGTAACCATGGCATTCATATACTATCATCATCCTAGACCACCCGAATCATCAAACAACATAATATTCACGATCCTACATTTGGTACCAGAGCCAAGGTTGTGTTGTTTTTGATGATTTGTATGGTTTTTATGCGGTTTGGTTGATGCGGGTTGACGCGCCTCTTGTGATGTTGTTATGCAGTTTGTATATTGTTTGTTGATGATTGTTTGAGTGTGGTAGTTTAAATGGTTTCAGCAGATTTTATGTTGGAATATGATGGTTGAGTATGTTTCTAAAAAAAAAAAAAAAGTTAGCATCTTGATGATTGTTAAAAGCTGTTTTTATCTTGAAACCTGCTGGTGCTCACTGTTTTGGTCCTTTGTATCCAGTCGAACAAGTCACAATAATTTCTAAGTTGTTCACTGTTTTGGTCCTTTGTATCCAGTCCTACAAGTCACAAAAAAAATTCACAACTAGTCTTTCAATAAAATTGTGTCTTGCGTCTCTTTATGTCCAAGATAACACTTTTATGGTAACTCATATGTTTCATGATTTTGTGGTCAAAAAAGGTCAAAACGGGTGACTATGAATGGGTCTGAGTATATGGAGTTATGTTCTGCTGCTGCAATGACATTCATGTATGCGAGTTGTTATGCCAAAAATATGTCCAAATTCAATGTATATGTGAGCGAGTTGACTGTTTGTTCAAAGCGAGTTGACAGTATTTACTGTCTGGACTCAATATATTCCTGGATGTGAGTCGTTATAATGTCCAGATACAATGACCATCATGCGAGTTGTATATGAAATGGTGCGAGTTGGTCAAGCGAGTTTGTAAGAAGCGAGTTGTGCTAATTTTTTATGCGAGTTGTGTACTAGCTTATGTATATGCGAGTTGCGTATTGACCAACTCGCTTTGACAATCATGCGAGTTGTCAAACCTTATGCTGCTTGACTATCTTCATGCGTGTTGTTGACCATCAACTATGACCAAATACCAAAAGACTCGTTGACTTCAGGTCTCTTTTAACCCTCATTAGTCCATGAAAAATATTGCAATCGTGATGCAAATGGAAGATACAACAGTTTCAATCAATCAATCCAACATATAATCCTAAACACATCATCCGAAATCAACTCATCACAAATCCAAGAACTTTCAACAAATTACATGAGATCTCAGATTTGTTCCACTTTACTTGTAATCTTTTATAGATTTTGTTTAGTGGAACCTGTATCTTCATCGATCTCTTTCGAAGCAAAGCTTCTTTCTCATATACGAATAATAAAGAACGAGTTATAACAATCGTGTTATACTCATTTCTTTCTTTGATCGCTCAAAAACCAAACACAAAACGAAAATAAACATTAAGTGATACCTACCCGAGACCCATTAAAGATCTTGCAGCCGTTTCTTCTTTGGTTCGAGGGTTACAAGTATCAGGCATCAGTGTTTGGGGAGTCGGTTTCTTTTCCGATTTGTTTGAGAAGTTCTTGCAAGAAGGCTGGTAAGTGATTGATAGAGGGGAGCAGATATTCTGAGATTGAGATGCGTTTGGTTTGTTGATGGAGAAAAATCAGGTGATTGTTATGTGTGGGAGGCGGTTTATTAGAGAAACTGTGTGTTAGTGTTTTGATTGTGAGATTAGGTTAATGTTATAACCTAAATATTAGGGTTTCACATGCTTATAAACAGATGGAAATACTGTGACTGGATCGGACTGTTATTCACTTGTGATTGGGCCTTGGCTTGACTGAGTAGGTGTGCTTATTGGATATAAACGGGCTGGTGCTTATTGGACTTTTTAGTGATATTGGGATGAGTCTATTCCAAATGATTGAATAGTTTCGTTTTTATTCACAGATTGTGAACCCTAATTAATTGGACTATTACAAATTTTGTTATCCAACTGTTTCAAAACATAGGATACAATTTGTTAACATTTGTAATATGAGTGGTATTTTGGTATTAAAATTTTCATGGAGGATACAAAATTCACGGCTTGAGGAAAATTTGAATAATGACTACGGGGTCTTTGTACGGTATTACTTACGAGAAATTGCTGTAACATTTCAAGGGTGGATTTCTTTATCTTTGAGACGTTGGTTGGTTGGTTGCATGTCTCAAGATAACTTGTCTGGGCACATTATGAAATTTGACAATCTAGTTATAACTGATGAAAGGAGTTACGTTGTAGTGCTCACAGTGTATAACTATCACTTTAAGGAAGTTGTAGTACTTAGTCTCACACACTGTTGTGGATTGGTCAAAAAATTTAGAACAAGCAGTAAGTCACAAAGTTGGGATGTTTACTTCCTTTTCAAGTCAGTTGTATCTGGTGTCCTCCATATGTGGTCATTACAATTAGCCGATGAATCAATGGAGGTTCATTTTCAGCAATTCCCATGAGATGTTCAACACCACGTAATGTCAATGATACTTCACAGTCTAAGCAAAATCTTTCAAGAATCTTCAACGTCTGTTATGATTTTTTTCTTCCGAGATGTTTGCTTATGACAAGAACTTCTCGTGCAAATGGTCGTACACGTTATGATGCTTCCGAAAGTTCGAAACCATCATGGGGGAGAATCGTGTACTTTGATGTTTTACGGTTGTCTACATATGGGTAAAGAATTGTTGATGTTGGAAAATGAACCGTTGATAAACCGCTGCATGTTCCCCTAAAACAGATATTCACTGAAACCAAAGTCGTCATAACACATTCAAGCTGACATTATTTACGGTTTTGTCTTGATTTTGTAAAATCCCGCGAAAGAACCTATTTCTCGGTTTAAATCATAGACTTGTAAAATCCCGTGACAATGGAAACATCCTGGTATTAGTAAAGTGCATTTCCGGATCTATCTTACGGTTTATTCTTGGTTTTGTAAAATCTCGCGAAAGAAACTATTTCTCGGTTTAAACTATAGAATTGTAAAATCCCGTATTGATGGATTCATCTTGGAGAAAGGGAAAGTGTATTTATGGATCTTATATGATGCTGATGCTACGGTTTCTGCTTCGAAGAAGGGATAAAAGGGTGTATTTCATGAATTGGATGTGTGTTTGGATATTCGTCGTGGTAGTTTGGTTATTACATGGTTTTACGGGGTTACGTGCTTTTAACCATGGTCGGGATAATACCATTATCAAAGTTCATTTAAATGACAAAGAAGGCTAGAGTTGAGCAGTTCAGAAGAAGTGACAACGGCGTTAATTCAGTATTATTTATTTGAGGTTGAAGTGAAATATCACGGGCAAGTGTACTTAGTATCTGAAGGTATCGGGGATGGTTGGATGAAGATTCTTCAAGATCCTTGTTCGAGCTTATTATCAAAAACAAAGACTTGAAAATTTAGTTATTGTTGGGTGTCTTTTACCTTTTCTTTTACCACTTGGGGGAATTGGGCTCATACCACCACAAAATAACTATCACTTTAAGGAGTTACGTTGTAGTGCTCAGTGTCACATTCAATTGTTGATTTTCAAGAGGTAATGTACGTCTTATACTTGATGGTTGGTTGGTTGAAGAGTATAGAGTACATAGAGAGTACTTAGAGATGCTAATGGAAATCGGCACCGCTCTTTGTTACATATGTGCAAGTATAAGTCACGAGTTCGGGTTAGTTTACTTCAGGGTCAAATTCATCATATTGGGTTTTATCCATCAGCTGTCACGACATATAGCCTACTGAATGATAATGGGTTTGATTACAAGTTTGCCAAGAGTAGATGAAAAGAGAGAGATTATGACGTTTGAATACTTCAGTTCAAGCCTTGTTCCTCAAAGAAAAGAAATGTTTACGCTTCAGTGCGCATTATCTTTGCAAGAAGAGAAATCTTCTTTTTTTTTGACGTATGAACACAACAGTTCATGCCTCGTACTCCAAAGAAAAGAAAAGTGTACGTGTCAGTGCGCTTTATCTTCTGAAGAAGAGAAATCTTCTCTATTATGACCATTCTCATCAACATGCTTCATACTTTTTCCATGCGCTTCAGTCATCAAGTGAACCGGGCTACCACTGATTGTTTTCTCATTCCACTTGCTCGATTATAATGAAGATGGCGACATCATGTGCTTATTTTGCGGGAGAGAAGTGTGAATAGAACATTCAGATGATTTTCACTTATTTAGTCAAGAATGGCATCTCCGTATGCAATTCTTGAGGGGGAGAAGAAGTGTGAATTTTTTGCATTGCTGATTGATATTTGAGAAATTAAATGGTCAGACGGCTCAAAACTCATGTAAGAACCGAGCTTCTTATTATCGGGTCATCTTCACATGGAGTTTTTCTCTTCTAAGAGCCGTTGGTTGACATCTTCACTCGGATTGATGAGTTTATCGACAAAGTGCTTCCGGTTAATGCTTCACGTATACATCAACATGATGATTCCGAACAATCTCTCTGTTCTTGTTTGATGTGATTGGTAGTTTGGCGTTACCATCTTGTGTGTTTGTTGCGGCCTTATTGCTGATTTCCTTGATGAACATCTTTCTGTTCTTGTTTGATTGGGAGGGATTTTAGTTAAGGGGATTTGCAAGATGTAAGTTAATTGGGATGCTTTTTGGTGGGATGCTTTTTGGTGTGAGTTGAAGATGTTAACTATCTATTCCCCAACTGCACAATCTTGAAGAAGGTTGAGTCTACAGTCTGTTCTACATTTTCTGCTACATGTTAGAAGACTAAAGATGAGTTGCATTTAACGATCTAAAGACTTCTTCTTATTTTGGGCATTTATCAAACAGATTGTTAGTTTAGGGGAGAGCACTAATTGGGGGAGATTGATATGCCAAATTTAATCCCTAATTAGATTTGCTCACAATGTACTTCAGCAAGTTGATTTCCACAAGAGTTCAAGTGTTCTTCTCAACAAATTTCTAGTATACGGGCTTACAATGAGTTGCTGATTCTGAAGTGTCAATACCAGCAAGGAGAAAGGAGACTCACATATAAACACAAAGCGAGTAAACTTGATGAACTTAATTCTTCTAAGTAACTAAAGACATCCCGGGAAGACAAATGTTAGTACCGCAGAGAAACTCAAGGTTTGACTCATGGCGAGTAAACTTGATGAGCTTAATACTTCTAAGTGATTGAAGATATCCCGGGAAAACAATTGTCATGACCGCAGAGAAACTCAAGGTTTTACTCATCCAGGCTTTTTGTGTTATTATTCCAACTACGTGGGGGAAGTGATGTTAGAGAACGTTTCTGAAGATAACAGAGGTACACTAGTATGTGGTGATTTCGATGGTGTCGCAATGATCAGGGGAGAGAGATTGTGTACATTGGGGATGCTCAGCTATTTCACTTGAGGGCTTAATCAGTGATTCAGAGATACAATCACTTATTTCGGAGTTGACATCCGCAGAGATTGTCATCCGCAGAGATAATCAGTGACTTGGCCTGCTTCTTCAATGTTATCAGTAATTCCTTCCTTGGGTATTGGTATACTTCGGATACTTGAGCTTCATACACGATCATCAGGGAAGAAAAATGTGAACATGGGAAGGTGTTCTTCTTTCCCCTCATGATGTGTATTCGGGAGAGTTCTTGGATATTGGTGTACTTCGGGTTCTTGAGCTTCATACACGTTCATCAGGGAAGAAAAATGTGAACATGGGAAGGTGTTCTTCATTCCCCTCATGATGTGTATTCGGGAGAGTTCTTGAGCATTATACAAAGAAGCTGACTGCATCAATTCAACTACTTGGGGGAATTGTTCTCTTGACACCTCTTGGAATGGATCGCTTCGGACGTCAGTAGAAAAGGAATTTGAGAAGATTGTTTTATGTGTGGGATGATACGTTGCTGTTGTTCTATTGGATGATATAACCTCGAACGAAGAATCACGGTGATTATTCTTAAAAAGAGCAGCATGATCGATGATAATGGTGTGCGTCTTTGTGCACCTGGCTAATGGAAGCTTGAAAGAAAGCTTTGAATCTGCTCAGCTAAAGGATTTTCGGTTTGGGGGAAGCTGCCAAAGTCTCTCTTTCTCAAAGGCTCATGTTCTATCTTCTATTCTGGAGCCTCGGAAGCTTTGGTGGTGG
Organism: Chrysanthemum makinoi; assembly: GCA_910596185.1. Taxonomy (NCBI): domain Eukaryota; kingdom Viridiplantae; phylum Streptophyta; class Magnoliopsida; order Asterales; family Asteraceae; genus Chrysanthemum; species Chrysanthemum makinoi. The sequence goes on along the minus strand of OU343217.1, from coordinate 173,878,183 downwards.
ACGTTTGAGAGATGATGATTTCTATCTTCTTCAACGGGGCTGCTCGATATCCTTATCTCGGTACTCGTATCATCATCTTCTTTTACTATATCATCTTCTCTATCTTTGTATATATTTATCAAAAACAAAATACAAAATTATAAAACCAGCAAAACAAAATAGAAAAATATAAAACCAACAAAAAGAAAATAGAAAAATATAAAACCTTCAAAAACCCATAAAAATCAGAAAATTTGAAAAATACCAAAAATATTGTTTTCTCATGACATGTCTTCTGGTATCGATAACATATACGGTCTTAGAAATGTCATTCAATAATGGCACGGGACTTTAGATGAAGTTCGAGCAGGAGGTGTAAATATTTCTTTCTAAACATGTCACTAATCTATGGCTTACAATTATTTCAGACTGTAACCCGGGCTTCAAAAAATGGCTTGCAATTACTTCTGACTGTAACCCGTGCCTAAACTATGGCTTGCTATTATTTCTGATAGCAACCCGCTCTTCAAGGAAGGAAAGTGCTGCGCTAAATCAATTTTCAAAATATTTCGTGCACTTATCCAAAAAAAAAAAAAAAACTAATTTGAGGAAAGTATGTCGAAGGACTGCTGTTCCTACACAAATGTTTTTCCGTCTATAATTCTTCAGGAAAATATTTGTTGTTTTCTAAAATGGTGGGAAATGAGTTGCTTGAAAAACAATCAGTTTCAAAGTTTTCATATAAAATTGAAAACTCAATCAATGACTTCAGCGCTTTTAACCTTTTCAGACTAATGAGTCATTGATTGAGGGGGAGAATGTTTTCAAATCTATATCATCTAACGGACTTTTTTAAATTATCCTACGTGCTTAATGAAAAATGATATTTGCCTGTGTTGAAGGACTAGGAATTTAGGATATGATTGTTAGGTTTAGATGATTAGAGTTTGATGAACACATTATTCCCATACCTTATATGATCTGATTGATATGTTGAATTGACTTTAATTAGTCGATTGCTGTTATGGGTGATGTCGACCACCATATATTTGTATGTGTGTTCACTAACGTATGCAGGTATATTGGTATATAAGAATGTTCCCGATCCGGATCCCACAATTAAAGATGATTGGATGCCAAAAGGAAAGGGTAACTATTTCTTGGGTTGACAAATGAAGAAACGGAGCTTAATTGGACTTCTATGGAGTGTTGGCATAAATGCAACGTAAGAGGTCTCACTGCATCTGCAGATGGTTTTCTTCTAAGTGATTGAAGAAACGGTGCTTAATTTGACCTCAGATGGCATTCAAAATGCAACGTAAGAAGAAGTCTCACTGCATCTGCAGACGGTTTTTCTTCCAAACCCTACAGCAACAACAACGGAAGCTTCTCAACCACCGAACGTATCTTTGTGCAGGATACCATTTTTAAAACAATTTTGAAAAATTTGAATAAATTGTTTTTGAAAATGGAAAAATATTGTTTTGAAAATAAATTGGACTAAAATTTGAAAATCACCGGACTTCTTTTTTACAAAACCTAAGTCACTCAATTATTGACTTCTGTCATCGATTGAGGGGGAGAGTGATTTAAAATAAAATATTTTCAAACGATATTTCTTCACAAAAGTTCCGGTTTATACAACAATAAGTGGTGATCTAAAGATTTAATGTTATGTCATGGTATGATTTTCTTTAAAACTCAAAGATCTTACAAAATGAAATTTTTTCTGTTCTTGTTTGATTGTGAAATTGTTTTATTTTACTTAAAGATCGTTTAATAACTATCATACCTGACACTAACAATCTTTAATGTCTATAGTTGGTCCATCTCAGTCATTTTTCAAAATTAAATTTTGCCACGTCTTTCCCCAAAATTTTCTAAATGATTTAAATCAGATGGGATCACAAATCTCAAATGGTTTGATATTTTTGATCGTGGGAGAGATCGTGATTTAAATCTCAAATATGTTTTAATGGAATTGGTTTTAGTCCTTCAAAGACACTCCTGCCTCTTTGTGTCAAACGATTTGAAATACACAATGCACATGTTGAGGAGGAGGATTTATCCAAAAACATGATGAGTATTTAAACCAGGCCACATATTCTCCCATGTTTTATAAACCTTATTAAATCACTTGGGATCCAAAATCTCAAAGGGTTTGATATTTTTGATCAGGGGAGAATTTGTGATTTAATAATGAAATTTGATAAAAGTTGATCGTTTTGATTCAGTTGTGCAGGCTGCTCTCTCATATGTGCTAAACGCTTTCGAATCTCGAAGCATATATTGAGGGGGAGCATTTTAAAAGAAAAGAAACTATCAAGGTGCAAATGCTTTTATGTTTTAACATAAAGTACCTTGATTGAGTTTTAAATGGTTTTTAATGGCTTGTGTGATCATAAATGTGCTTCAAAAGAACTCTTGCCTCTATGTGATAAAATAATTTCAAATATCCTACGCACATATTGAGGGGGAGAATTTTACCATGAAAATCAAATGGCTTTTTCGTATGAAAATTGTGATCAAAGAAAATATTTCAAAGTCCTCTTGCCTCCTTGTGCTAAACAATTTCTAAAACATATGCACATGTTGAGGGGGAGGTTTTCTAAATGATCAAAACTTTTAAGGTACAAAATGCTTTGATCTCGTATCACAAGTACCTTGATTGTTTTTTCCAAATGATTTTTCAATTGGTTTCATGAAGGAAAGAACAATACCAAAAGACCGACCAATTTACTTTATGCATGGTGTTATAAGGATAGTTAGGTTAGGTATTTGTTTCCACGATCCACCAGAACCGGAGGGATCTACCCAGGGACTATCCACTAGATAGTGTAGAGTCCTTCGGTATATTGAAAAAAGGAGAAAAATGAGAATATGGGAAGAGTGCGGACTGAGATAGAGCTAGAACTGGAATAAACCCAACAAGGTTCTAGTAACGAAGTCTCGGTAAGCACTGAAGGGGTTGAAGAATGAAAAAGAAATGAATGAGAAAAGGGTGAAAAGAAATAGCCCTCCAATAATTCAACCTTAGGGCAGAAACCGGGTTCAATACATATGCAACTGGTGGTTACTAAGGTAACACTAGTATTGAAGACAAGACGTCATGGACCCAGTGACGCACTGCACTAAACTTCCCAAGCTACTCAAGTTCCTCTTAAAAGGGCTTGTTTCATTCTTACGGGGAACCGACATAATCTATCGACTTTCTCTTAGAGATTGTTGATATTGAAGAAGGAGACCCTCTCCCTAGTCTCCGGCACAGGAACCAAAAATGCACAATTGAGTCTAGAGCCAAGAGATCATCCACAATATCTCATTAGGACACTATTCTTGAAGACTTGCTGTTTCACACAATGTGGAAAGTAAGAATATATTTTAAGAGTCCTACGCATTATCCTTGTGGTATTGCCTGAACATCCGAGTGATATGAAAATATTCACGATGAAGATGGAAATCCTTCTAGAGCCAACATCAAACAAGCTCTTGGTGGGTGACATGTGAGATCTTCTCGTAAGATCATGCTTGTGACAACTGGATAGAAACAATGGGGCGATTCAATCTTGAATCAACCTTGGTCCAGGAATGGAATTGACGAATGATTTTGGAAAAACCATTCGATGTGCAAACCTTCTTTTCTCTAGCACGTCGAATGTGTACTTATGTTTTCAAATTCAAAAAGTATCTCTGATTGAAAAATACTTTTAGAAAAACCGTTCGATGTGCGAATCTCTTCTTTTCGCTAGCACGTCGAATGTGTACTCTTTTCAAATACAAAAAGTATTTTTGATTGAAAATTTATCTTTCTCATAAAACCTTTGTCGTATTGCAAAAATCTTTCTTCAAGCAATACACGATTGTTTTCAAATCAATTTTTCATCAATCATGTGTACTCTTTTCAAATACAAAAAGTATTTTTGATTGAAAATTGATCTTTCTCATAAAACCTTTGTCGTATTGCAAAAATCTTTCTTCAAGCAATACACGATTGTTTTCAAATCAATTTTTCATCAATCAGTGAATCTCAATTCGCTGGTTCACTCACTCCGTGTTGTCTTCTTTGAGACGTTCCGGTTTGAGAACAGCTAGAACAGCTGTGAAACCCTGTCAAGGAGATTCTTAGGAATCCTACCTGATCACAGGCAGTACTTGTACTGATCAACGGGGAACCGTGGGCCGTGTACCTCAATTCATCGAAAGTGATCAAAGACACTTTCGTGCGCTTTATTGCTAACTGTCATATGCAGGTACACCCCGACGATTGCAGCTGATCAGAGTTGAGGAGTCAATCCAAAGCCGCATGCTCACAGCATCCACACTTAACTGAAGAAATCATGACTGGTGCATATCTACATAACCTGGCTCTGATATTTCATACTATGCTTCTGCTTCGCTGCTGCAAATATCATGAACCAGTAACGCTTCCGCTACTCTGATGGAAAGATGTCATGATTCAAAAGTGTGAGCATGTCGGTCCAAAAGTCACAACATCACATGAAGGCAACACAACTATGGATGATCCAGAGAGATTTACTGTGGCTGATGATCTCAATGAAAGCTTGAAGATCATCAAAGATGTGGATCAGTTAAAGGCCTCCACTTAAAAGTACAAATCTATGCGGACTTTGAAGAATCGCTACTAATGCACAAAGTTTATGGAAATTGAAGAATTCAAGTCTACGAGCTCAAGACTGAAGATTAAATAGAATGCTATGATTCAAAATGTAAATCATGGGGTGACCTCCCTTAGGGGGAGATTGTTAGGAATTAGAAAATTCCATAGTAAAAGTGTCGGTCACCCCAACTATTATCTAGCATAAGTTAGCTCGTAGACATATAATTATTTACGTTATTTAGTAGTTTATTAGTTTATTTGTAGCGTAGCTTAGTCTAGTGTAATACCGTGGAGGAAGGACGGCTCTTTACCCAATGTATACCTGATCCACAGGCCGTCAGGAGGTCGTTTAGGTTGTAAGCTATATATACCCTCTACCTCCCAAGGTAGAGGGTTGGAAGTTCTAATCTAATATTCAACACTTTTGTTTATCTCTCTAGAATTCCCTCTCTACTCTCTTCATCTCTCTAACCTTGGCATTCATATACTATTATCATCCTAGACCACCCGAATCATCAAACAACATAATATTCACGATCCTACAAAAAGACTTTATATTCATGCATTTTTTAAACAATGGAACCAACTAGGACCTATTTTATAAACTGTGATATATTTAAATAATTTGAATGATAAATCCTTTTTAAAACGACTCCACTAGAGTTCGTTTTCTATTGTTATGACTGTTGTGCCATGAAGTGACACCTAGTTTGAATTCCGCTACGTATCACGAAATTGGGGGTGTTACAGATTGGTATCAGAGCCTTAATTATAGAGAAAAGGGTCTAATTGTGACCTAAACTATAACTATTTTTACAAACAAAAACATTTTATAGACTTCCGTTCTCCGTGCCTTCCATCCTCTAGACGATTATGTGACTTTTAAGCATTTTAAGCTGCACAAACATACTAGTATATTGATATATACACTCGACATAATTTCAATCATAAACAACGTACTAAACATATCTGCGTATGCCTATTCTAAGGCATTACGGCACAATCATATTTTCCCAATCTCCCAATCATGCATCTACTCGTGCATTTTAGGATTACGAAAGTTTATCCAAGACATTGTAACTGATTACAATGGTCTTTCCTACTTCCTGGACATTGTGAGATACAATGGTCTCATTCCTATTTCAAGACACTGTGAGATACAGTAGTCTCTATTACATTCTCAGACACTGTAAATCCTACGGTGGTCTCTATTACATTCTCAGACACGGTAAATCCTACAGTGGTCTTTCTTATATCCTCAGACACTGTGAGTGAAACAGTGGTCTCAATTATTTCTCAGACCTTGTGAGTTGCACAATGGTCTCTATTATTTCTTAGACATTGTGAGTTGCACAATGGTCTTTATTATTTGCTAGACATTGTGAGTTACACAGTGGTCTCAACTATTTCTCAGACATTGTAAGTTGCACAATGGTCTCAACTACTTCTCAGACGTTGTGAGTTACACAATGGTCTAATTTACTTCGCAAACATTGTAAGTTATACAAGTCTCTAGGAATTATCTTATAAACCTTATATGATATTGTTTTACATGAAGCCCGTCACAATCTATCGATTATCCTAATGAAATTTCTAAAGGACAAACTAATTCATCATCTACAAAAGCTGAAGTTCAGCAACTTTCTCTACATTCATCAAAGTTCAATTCTGAAACCTTCATTGTAAAAAGTTCGTGATTCTAGCCAAGTATGGACTATTTTAGAATTACTTAAAACTTTCTTTCCACACGTATCTACCCATACTATCTTCTATGCAATGGAATGTGAAAACATAGGTTACAAGTCTTTTATGGCCAGGACTTGCAACTGAATGGTTTGATATCGCCTTTGCTTAGTGGATAATTTCTCAAAAGCTATGGACATATCACATGTATACCTAATTTAGGTATTTAAAAAATTTATCGAACCTCGGCTAAATATAGTCTAGTCACCAATATTTAACCTAGGGATAGTGGAACATAGTCTGACTAACTATGTTCGACTTAAAATTTTCAAACACTGAGAATAGTTATACAAGTGTTACATTCAGGTTAATTTTCTACTTAAACACGATAAACCATCACAATTCATTAAAACAATATAGAGACACGATAGTGTCTTACCACTCAAAAAAATCTTAACATCTTATTTATACCACCTAATTTCATTCTTGAAATTTTCATACATGGGATAATCCGAAGTACTATCTTGGAATAGTCATCAAATCTTCTCGTCATTTCTTAGAAGTACTAGCCTGATTAGGTTTCAAGGATATCATTCCGCCGTATTCCTTTAAAATTCACTTTTGATTTTAAAAGAAACTTGACATCTCTACCTAAGAATAATGGTAGGCGTACACTACACTCTTCTAATCGTCAACATATCACATCATTATCTGAACCCCATTGAAATTCAGTATGTAAAACTTCACAGTACCACGTTTCTTTCAAACACTAGTAGACATAAAACGATATAGCCTTCATCCCGAAACCACCTAAGACATGATCAACTTTGGAAATGGTTTGGATAAACCACTTGCGACTATCAAGACTTTCCTACAAACGACAATTATCACATCATTATAAACCATTTCACATCAACAACATCCTATACCTTTTGGTGATCAACTTAATCCACCACCAAAAACATAAAATGGTATATAACACACTCTATGACCAGAACCTTGATAATGCAAAGATTAGGATTCGGCGTATACACCCTCATGTTCCTAGACACTTCTACATCGGATAACACACACTGAATTCCGGGACGGAATTCCCATTAAGGTGGTGAGAACGTAACAATTCTCAATTTTCAGGATTTCTATCCATTCTCTAATTTTTACTATTTATCTCGAGAAATTACTATTCACTTTCACTATTCATCCCGTAAAAATTTTATTTCACATTCTCGTAAGATAAATTATTTTAGCAATATCCTGAGAGTTTGACAATCGTTAGATCATTTTCGCAAAATTTATTAAGAAAACATCGTCTTAAAGTTTCGTTTTGGTCTGAACACCATTTAAACATCATGCGCATAACGAAAATCAACTCTGATAATTTTCCTCACATCAAATTAATTTTTAGATCACTCATAATCAATTAGAGAAATTTTAAGATTTCATTTAAATGCTACCAAATAAACTCTGAGCCGTACGAGACTAAACTTACGTTTTAAACAAATCTACTTAGACCCAGACTTAACCATTCCTGCACTGTGTTTTCTATGATGTTTTGACACTTTTACATATTTTTGGAAAAGTCAAACATATTTCCCTCCTCATTTGACCATAAAGAAATTAACCTTCTACGTTCTATATTTTTGCTTAAATCGCGTAACTTTTAGACTTCAAATATAGCTGTTAAGTTATCCCACGTATAAAGAAAACCACATTTTGACATCTCATATCACTTTTTGACTAATTTTAGTCTACTCTAACTAAATTCACGGTCATTTCTCTGAAATCTCATTTTTTTCTGATAAATTGCGAATTACGCGTTTTTGACCCGTGTTTCCAGCTTTAAGCAGCGTTTTTGCACCCAATGAGACTTATCACACATTTCATATTTTTAGATGGAGTATAATTATGAGTTTCATCATTCCTACAAGTTTCATATTTTTACGATACCCTGTTTTACGTTTTATGGCTTAACAACTTACGGTTGGCATGTAACGGAACAAAATCATGCTCTAAACTCTAGATAATACCAAAACTATCCACCTAAGTCATCTTATCTTGTTATGGTCGACTTAAGGTAGGGGGGAGTGATCATTTTGGTGGCATGATCCTAACCATGGTTCATTTAGATCATTACATGTGTCCTAACTTAACCATGGTTAATATTTAACCCAATATATGGTTAACCAAACTTACCCTCTTATAAATAGCAAGTTAAATACATCCTAAGAACCCTCAAACACTGATTTGGGTCGTTCATAGCATAAATCATTCATATCTTCCATAATTTGAACTATAAACTCCAAGTTTATGCGAGGAAGTTTCAAGTAGTAAACTATATCCAATATCTAGCAAGTTTAAGTGATCTTCTTGAGTTTAGATCCACTCAAGTCACTTAGTACTTCATCACCAACTCTTCAAGATCACAAGGGTGCCAAGGTGTGGAAAGCTTGCTCAATCCAAGGTCCTAAGTGTTCAATCAAAGTCCTATCCTTACTAGTTACTCCTTTCTTGATTGAAAGCCAAAAGTTGTAAGGAACTAATCACCACAATCATCTCATGTTTATTATTCATAATCTTGACAATTTCTTGCCATATATATGGTTACTATGTTGATTCATGATGTACATATACTCAATTACATATTTTAATTCACATATTGTCGTAAAAGTAACAAACTAGTAAACTAGTCATATTCTACACATTTGAGACCATTAAAACTAGTAACATATGAACTTTCTAACTTACAAACTATTGTAGAAAAGACAAAAAGGTAAACATATCAACTTGAATCACCCGAAATGGACAAACGAGTCAAAAGATACGGCCAAAAGAAGTTAGCGAAACCAAAACGCCGAAAGTGCCTAATACAAGCTGTTAAGCAGCTATCCGTTTTGAAAGTTGTACTTCTGCTCTGAATCATGAAAAAGTTAAAACACGAAAGATGTCCGGAATGATGTTTTCCTTCAGTAAAAAAGAAGCTCAGACCATGAAAATGCTTAAATAGGCCATTATCTTTCAAAAACTGAAACTGCCCTATATATAGTCTCACGACTATACTTTTGTCACAACTAAAAGCAAACCAAGAAGCCTAATGGCCATACGCCAAGACCACGGCTACAATTAAGGTCAAAGCTGAGTCTCAAGACCATGGTAGTCAAGACCATAGCCATGGTAAGGTCATGGCTAAAGCCTCAAGGCTTATTTACCCAAGACTGTTAACTAAGGTGTTAACCTTGGAAAATCAACACCAACATAAACCAAACGACATAACTTTATATACTTACATTATCTAGTGATCATATTTATGAAATGAAGAAAACTTGTAAAAACTAGATATTTATTAAAAACATGATAAACTTAGTAATATAACAATCTTCACTAAAAACATATGTTTTATCTACTAAGTGCTACAATAGTAGGGAGCTTCATGTGAGGGGTTTCATTTGAGTAAATCGTATCAACGAGTTGCTGGATTTACAATTTAAAGTGTCCTAGCTCCTCGAATGTTTACAACATGACCTCTGAATTATGATGGCCCGAACGGTAGTACGATTTCTATAAACAACATACACAAATACCATGTACTACATCATGATCAACATAGAGACGTATATAGGCTTGTTATTTATTTCGCATCATTATTTCAAACCTAAGTCGCAACATCCTATTCTAGGTTTCCCGTAGAAGTTATCACAGCATATCCATCATTCTCATTATACATTTGATATCATTTACTCTGAGGTGAGTTATACATTTGATATCATTTACTCTGGGGGGATACATGCTTTATTTTAAACCGAACACATTGCTTTGAAACTTTAGGCTTATCTGAATGTATTATGTGAACTAAGTTCCACTATTGCCAAACTTAAGTCCCTATTATCATGAACCATTAATCACTTGCGGGTGAACGCGAATAATGTGGATAGATCTATCGGGATTGACAAATCCCGTTTGTTTGACCAAATCCGGTAAACAAACGCACTCTATTTGAAGAACCATTGGTTAATTGGCAAATTACCTATTAGGGAAACTGTTTGACCAATGACCTGGCAAACTATTATATCAATTTCTATTGACAAGTTGTTAACGTTTTTGGTATCATGAGCTTAGTGCAATAATATTTGTTTTGTTTTCAAACCGTTGGTGTGAGTCTATAGCTCACACTACAAACATAATGTGTTCAACCATCAAACAAACTCTATGATTTTCACTCAACCTTTGTGTTGACAGTTTTAAGCATGTATTTCAGGTCCATATTGTCGGTAGCTGGCATGGAAGAGCAAGGACTAGATCAAGAAGGCTATAAATAATTTATCATTCAGGTCCATATTGATGCATTTTGCAAACAATAGAACCAACTGGGACCTATTTTGTAAACTTTGAAATATTTAAATAATTTGAATAATAAATCCTATTTAAAACGACTCCATTAGAGTTCGTTTTCTATTGTTATGACTGTTGTGCCATGAAGTAACACACAGTTTGAATTCCGCTGCGTATCACGAAATTGGGGGTGTTACATAGTGTATGTGTTTTTGGATAAGTAAAATATGAGTATATTACAAGTATCTAGTCTAAAGAAGAGTATGTGTACATCTAGTTAGCAAGATTTTTATAAAAAAGGTGGTGACGCATGGGGTGGTCGGCAAGGGGGTAAAATGGGGAAAAGGTTTTGTATTTTTGTTGTCTAAATACATTTAAAGTTATACATAATGTGTATTTTGTACATACAATTAATTATTTAGTGTAGCGTTAACTAGAAATCGATTTTAACGGAACAAAATAAAATATATCGAAGTCATAAAAATTATAAAAATGCATTTCTAGCATGTATTGAGTGAATAAATAATTATCGAATAGAATTTACGAAAACCGTCATAAATATATATATATAACAATTTATATACCAGAATAAATTCAAAACATCGGGTAAACTAATAATATGATTTTTGTTATAGTCTTAAAATGAGTATAAAAATATATGTGCATAATTGTCGGAAGTGTCGGATCAATTATTCAAAATAAATGATCGTGCGATAGCGTTTATTTAATAAATAAATATACGTTAATGAAATATGCAAACCCATGCATTAACTAATATGGAAATGATGTTACTGATGATATGTAGACTAACTCTAGTCTATATTTAATGTTGTCAATGATATTCCATGAATACGCAGCTTAACCCTCAAGGTTACGCGTATTTGATACTTGTAATAGTTTACGAAAAATGATGAATAGTTAATCTTGAATAGTGATTTTTCTCCGGGAATGAATAGTGTTTTTTGAATAGTAAATTTTTGAAATACCCTTTCAAAATATCAAATCGACTTCCAAAACGATGAATAGTAAAATGATGAATAGTAACTGATGAATAGTAAATTACCGAGATGAATAGTAATTTTTAGAAATGACCTGAAATTACGAGTTGTCACATCTGTCCACCCAAAAAGGAATTCAAACCATGTTGGTTTCTACGGTGTTATTTGTGAAAAGTGTTTAACTTTCTGCGTTTTCTGAATCGTACCACGCCTTTCCAAGGCGAGACTTTCAACATAACTATGTTGCCAACTTGAAATAGTAATGGTTTGTGACTTATGGAACACATTTCCAATATTTTGCGTCGTATAGTGACGTAGCTTTTCTATCTATTTGTTGTTGCTTGTAACTGATTCTTGATCTATATGATTTCTTTGTTGTTTCATGAATAAGTTATGGACTAGTGAGTTGGGCTTTCCTGATTTTTGGCACGTAAATAAGTGATTGACACCTCAACCATAGAATGCCTCAATTGGTGTAGTCAATATGTTCATGTGATAACTATTGTTGTAAGGGAACTTGTTCGATGAAGAATGATTTGCCTAATCATTTCCAGAAAATCACATATGCTTTGAGTATATCTTCTGATGTTTGAATCGTTCTCTCGCTCTGACCATTGAGCTGAGGATGATAGGCGGTACTCATGTCCTAGTAGGTTCCATGGGAATCTTGAAATGATTGTCAGAAGTCTGAGGTGAATCGACTACCTTATATTTGGTATAATTGAAATTGATACCACATGTCTCGTGCCAAATTTCAAAATGTCAAGTCTGTCGAAAAGTACATTATTGAAAAGAATAGATTATGGGTAAGATTTGTGATTCCTCTCGTTTCTAGTTTTAGCGAATGTCATGACTTGAGTCTTCCTTGCCTAAGGTTCTTAGTCTCCACTACTAAAATGTTTATTGCTTGATGGTGTCTCTCTTAATTTCCCATATCGAAGTTTTTCCATGCTCTATGTTGTCAAGTCACGAAACCCTAAATATTTAAGTGATGTGGTATGGTGGTTGATTTTCAAGAATTGTTCCGATATTGAGTGTTTTGTTTGAAATCTTTTGTTTGAATGAATGAATTTACAAATTTTGAACAAACGACGACTTTCCAAGTAATATTTTTCTTGATGATTCAAAATTTATTAATTATGTAAAATAGAACTGTTTATCCAAGATTGATGTTTATATGTTTCTTAACATATAATGGTTTTGTTAAAGATTGACCAAAAATAACTTGTTAAAATAGGTACTTCAGAAAAAAAATTATTTCCTACAAGGCATATGATTTGTATAAATCATTTTTAAATAAAATCCATTAAAAATGAAAGCACTATAAAGGATGAAGTAGTCGGGTAGGTTTGTCTGCATGAATGTTTAGTTTCTAATGTTGGATAATGTCTATCAGTCGATGTTAGACAAAATCTACAGGCATAGGTATTCAATCTTACTTGGGTGTTTCTAAAATAGTTCATCACTGAGATTTTTATCATGCTGGTTGAAACATAGATATCAGCTCATACTACGTCAAAGAATGTTTGTTCTGATTTCACTTGTAGATGGAGAGTCATTGATTGTCCGATATTTTCAGACCTGTTTCATCTCTTGATATTGAAATTAGGTTATCTAGAATTTCTAGGGAACACAATGCCTTAGGGGAAGTTTATATCGATAACCTTAATTTAACTCTATTTTTCCTTTGAGGGAAACTTATTGTAGGGAAGTCCACATATCGCTGAGGCCATGTTTTATGGAATGTTCTGCAGTCTTGGTTAGAAGACTTGGTTTATTTCTAGAGTGTTACTTAGTGGGTATTTGTTGTGTACAAATTTGTATAACTCGGTCCAGCTGGTACTTTTGAAATGATAGAATTTGGTTTCTAGTCCAAAGATAGTGGTTTAGATTGTCTCGTGATGTCTTAAGATTTTTGTTGAGTTGTGAATCATCTTATTACATACTCCTAGTCCTTGTTGGTAGTCCTAAATTCCTTTCATTGTTTTCTTGTATTGAGGAATCCTCCTTGTAGATGGTATGGAAAGTCTTTCCTAAAAAGGTCACTGGTAAAATTCTAACTTATCGGTTGAGTGAGTGATGAATGGCGTAGGTATCTATAGAGTTTTAACAAAATAGATGTTTATGAACAATTTATCTCATTACAAGGCTTTGCTTTTGAATGAAGATTGTTTTAGGAAGTTTAAAAAGATGCTGGTTTCTTTCATGACATAATTCTTCCTGGATTATACATAGGTGATCAGGCTATGTATAATTGAGGACAAATGATGTGATTCTTGGTTTTGTTGAAATGGTATTTTGTTTCTCCGAAGTTTTAGACGGTATTAAATGTGTTGTTTTGTAAGATAATGGCTCAAACCATTTTTCATAGTAACATGAATATTGTTTCGCGTAATGGTAGTAAATAGTTAATAGAATGACTCAAAAAAAATATTTATAGGGTGGTAACAAAACAGCTTGTTTTAGAACTTTGTGAAACAATTTTATTAAGATGGTAGTGAAATAGCTTGAAATAAAATTATGTGAAATAATTTTATAAAGTGGTAGCAAAATAACTTGAAATAAGATTTGTTGAATGGTTTGTAGGATACATGGGAGAACCTCATAGAATGGTAATAGTCTCCTAATTAGTCAAGAATAAAGTTGGCCTAATCCTTAGTAAGATAACGGTATATTGTTGCGAAATGATTGAAAATTAGGCAATTGGAATATGGAATGAAATAATTGAAGGTTGTGATTATCGTGGAGATAATAAAAGATAAAGATTACATTAGATAGAAAGGTACTTATTATCTATTCCTATGATAATAAAAGATAAAGATTACATTAGATAGAAAGGTACTTATTATCTATTCCTGTTGATGGTTTAATCGTGTCTCAAGTGTAGGAGTAGTAGTCTGTCTAGTAGCAGCAGCTCTGAAACTCTCACCGTCCTCAAACCTATAAGATGGTGTAGTGTCTATAGTCAAAGTGATAGATGGTAATGGTGTGTCAAATCATGCATACTTCCCAAGCAGCAAGTCAGATGTATGAGTAGTGTCTATGAGATGTGATGGCACAGATGGTGCTCTAAATGATAATGATGATGAAAATGATGACGATGATGATGATGGAAATCCTAGTGGTGATTTAGGAAATGATGGTGATGATGGTGAATGAAATACTACTCTCTTTTGTGTTGTCTCGCGACGTTTCATGGGTACAGCTAGAGTATGCACTATTGGATGACTAATAATGGTATGAGTAGCTGATGGTGGTTGTAGTACATGAGTAGCACATGATCTAAGAATGAGGGTAAGAGAATGTACTCTCTTCCTTGCAGTAAGCATCCTAACAGGTCCATTAGGACTAAGCCTATAAGCCCTAACAAATGGTATGATCTGTCCCGACAGAATGATAGGAATTGCCTTGTTCCTATGACGAATCGATGGTGACAATGGTGGTGTAGGTGCAACTTCGTCCTCCTCAAAGGGTTCAGTCTCAGCATCTGATGTTATCGGTGCTAAATCAACTAATGTTAAAATTGTGGTAGGGAATGTCAAGGCATTCTCCACGTTGGAGTTTGAAGAAATGATGATGGAATGGGTGTTTGAAGACATCTCTGTGACAATCGATGTAAAATGGAAGTAAATAACCCGCATAATGTGCGTACGAATCCGCATGAAAAGTGAGTATGAACTTATAATGAAATGATGAGATGCTATGATGATCTAGTTATAGTCTAGGGTCAATGATACAACCTAGTTCTCTATAACTCTTGCTCTGATGCCAATTTGTCACACCCCCAAAATACCTGTTTTGCAGTGGAATGGAATACCTGGGCGTAACTTCCATAGCATCACAATTACAGTTATATTGAACGACCTAAAGTGTTGTTTTGAAAACACATAGTTTGATATAATAAAAAATTCAGAGTTTACAAAAGATAGGTCCCAAAAGGTAGTCAACATTTGCGGAAATAAGTTTGTTACAATCCAAAGGATGTTTTAAAGTGCATAAAACCCATGTGAGACGCGTCGTCACCGCGACTCTATGATAAGTCCTTGTGCATGCCATAGAGTATATGCCTTAGATACCTGAAAATACATTGCTTAAAGTGTCAACACAAAGGTTGAGTGAGTTCATAGAGTTTATGTAAATTTTCCCCCCCACAAGTATAAGCCATGTATGACAAATATGTCACATAAAAATGATACAATTGCTATAAACACATGACACCGAAGCTAGACTGATCATGATGTTCGCCCCAACAGAGTGTTTGCCAAACAACTCAAATGCTGACATTAAATGAAATGCATCCGTTTAACCAGTTGGAACCACCAACCCGGATGGAGGAGTCACCCTCAATAGATCTATCCATTCACCCTCGCTTACTCTGTAATTAACGTTTCATGATTATGAAGTGGGGACATTCAATTGGCAATGAGGTAACTTAAGCAATGTAAATAAATTTGATATACTTGGGCTCGTAATAAAATAATGTTCAATGTGTTCTCCCCCGTAGGTTTGAAATAAAGTATAAACTTGTAAAACGGGGCTATGAAAACTGACTTGGTACAATGATATGATGGCAAAAGTGGATACACTGAAATGAGGCGCAATCTCGAACCGCGACCTATTATGAATGATATGATCTAATATAAGTCATGATTTAAAGTTATGCATGCAAACTCATATGATATCCATACCACTTGTGCATTTTTGAAAATAAAGTTTATCGTCGAAAAGTATGTTTATAACGTCTTGTCAAGTTATAAATTACTTTACAAGTATTTACGTTGAAATGATATCCTACGATAGTCATTTAGTGATTTATTAAGAAATTATAGTTTTTCGTCGTAAATCAATATAATTTGACAACTCATGAAAATGGCTAATTTTGAGTAATCGTATATTATTCGTTAAACCTTCCTTTGAAGAACGGTTGAAATTTTTGGAAAATAGAATAGGCGAACACACTCTTACTTGAAGACATCGTTTTCTCAAAAATATTCTATCGATATGAAAAATGACTCCAAACATGGTCACTAGCGATAACCATTTTGGACTAATAAAAATATGTAGTGTTATTACTTGTGAAAAATAGTTACGATAGCTATATTTAAAACGCGTATAACTTAGTCGTTATAAATCAGTTTTCTACGTTTTATATATCATTGGTTTCGCGTTAATGTATACAAATATATTTTTGATGAATCGACTCATTTAGATAATGTTTAAAACTCATTTCTGCCCCTTAAATAACTCTTGACAGCTTGTATTTTTTAGAAAATTGGTTTTCGTCTTTAAACTTGAAAATAGCGTAACTTCTTCGTTATAAATCCGTTTTAACTCGTTCAAGCGACCACGGTTTCGTTTTAAAGTCTATTTTCTGAAAATATATACCAAAATAATCCAGGACCTGTCGAAATTTCCAGATTTTGTAAAAACGAACAGACCTCAGTTTCATGTTGTAAAAAATGATTTTCTGGTGTAATACTTGTTCTAAACCCTTCCAAACAACACCAAAACTATTCTAAACCTACCATACACCTTCTCAGGATGTCATAGCTTCCTAAACTTCATCAACAATGATAAGTTTCATGGGAATAATTATAGGATAGTTAATATTCATAAAAAGTAATAAAAACAAGTAAAAGTGGTATAAATACATATGATACTTGCATGTTTTTATACTAGAATGATAAAATAGCTCAAGTAAGATTATGAAAGAGTAGTAAAGATTAATGAAAAGCTTACTAGTAGTATGATGAGGTTTAAGTAACTAGGTACCTAAATACTTCTTGGTTTTAATTTCAAAACCTAATATAGAAGTAAACTATTGTTTAATTATCACTTGATCTTTGAAAAACTTTGGTTTCTTCTTGTTTTTCCTTGCTTGGCTGAATCACTACAAAGAGAGGAGAGGGTTTTAGTTTACTTTCACCTTTAGAATGTGTAGTGTATGTGTTTTTAGATAAGTAGAATATGAGTATGTTACAAGTATCTAGTCTAAAGAAGAGTATTTGTACATCTAGTTAGCAAGAATTTTATAAAAAAAGGTGGTGACTCATGGGGTGGTCGGCAACAGGGTGAAATGGGGAAAAGGTTTTGTATTTTTGTTGTCTAAATACATTTAAAGTTATACATAATGTGTATTTTGTACAAACAATTAATTATTTAGTGTAACGTTAACTAGAAATCGATTTTAACGAAACAAAATAAAATATATCGAAGTCATAAAAATTATAAAAATGCATTCCTAGCAAGTATTGAGTGAATAAATAATTATCGAATAGAATTTACGAAAACCATCGTAATTATATATATATAACAATTTATATACCAGAATAAATTCAAAACATCGGGTAAACTAATAATATGATTTTTTTTATAGTCTTAAAATGAGTATAAAAATATATCTGGATAATTTTTGGAAGTGTCGGATCAATTATTCAAAATAAATGATCGTGCGATAGCGTTTATTTAATAAATAAATATATGTTAATGAAATATGCAAACCCATGCATGAACTAATATGGAAATGATGTTACTAATGATATGTAGACTAAATCTAGTCTACATTTAATGTTCTCAATGATATTCCATGAATACGCAGCTTAACCCTCAAGGTTACGCGTATTTGATACTCGTAATAGTTTACCAAAAATGATGAATAGTGAATTTTCTTTGGGAATGAATAGTGTTTCATGAATAGTAAAATTTTGAAATACCCTTTCAAAATATCAAATCGACTTCAAAAACGATGAATAGTAAAAAGATGAATAGTAAATTCCCGAGATAAATAGTAATTTTGAGAAATGACCTGAAATTACGAGTTGTCACATTCGTCCACCCAAAAAGGAATTCAGTCCATGTTGGTTTCTACGGTGTTATTTGTGAAAAGAGTTTAACTTCCCGCGTTTTCTGAATCGTACCACGCCTTTCCAAGGCGAGACTTTCAACATAACTCTGTTGCCAACTTGAAATTGTAGTGGTTTGTGACTTATGGAACACATTTCCAATATTTTGCGTCGTATATCGACGTAGCTTTTCTATCTATTTGTTGTTGCTTGTAACTGATTCTTGATCTATATGATTTCTTTGTTGTTTCATGAATAAGTTATGGACTAGTTAGTTGGGCTTTCCTGATTTTTGGCTCGTAAATAAGTGAGTGATACCTCAACCATAGAATGCCTCAATTGGGGCAGTCAATATGTTCATGTGATAACTATTGTTGTAAGGGAACTTGTTCGATGAAGAATGATTTGCCTAATCATTTCCAGAAAATCACATATGCTTTGAGTATATATTCTGATGTTTGAATCATTCTCTCGCTCTGACCATTGAGCTGAGGATGATAGGCGGTACTCATGTCCTAGTAGGTTCGATGGGAATCTTGAAATGATTGTCAGAAGTCTGAGGTGAATCGAATACCTTATATTAGGTATAATTGAAATTGATACCACATGTCTCGTGCCAAATTTCAAAATGTCTGGTCTGTCGAAAAGTATATTATTGAAAAGAATAGATTATGGGTAACAGTTGTGATTCCTCTCGTTTCTAGTTCTAGCGAATGTCATGACTTGAGTCTTCCTTGCCTAAGGTGCTTAGTCTCCACTACTAAAAAGTTTATTACTTGATGGTGTCTCTCTTAATTTCCCTTATCGAAGTTTTTCCATGCTCTATGTTGTCAAGTCACGAAACCCTAAATATTTAAGTGATGTGGTATGGTGGTTGATTTTCAAGATTTGTTCCGATATTGAGTGTTTTGTTTGAAATCTTTTCTTCGAATGAATGAATTTACAAATTTTGAACAAACGACTTTTCAAGTAATATTTTTCTTGATGATTCAAAATTTATTAATTATGCAAAATAGAACTGTTTATCCAGGATTGATGTTTATATGTTTCTTAACGTATAATGGTTTTGTTAAAGATTTACCAAAAAGAACTTGTTAAAATAGGTACTTCATAAAAAAAATTATTTCCTACAAGGTATATGATTTGTATAAATACATTTATAAATAAAAATCCATTTAAAATGAAAGCACTATAAAGGATGAAGTAGTCGGGTAGGTATGTCTGCATGAATGTTCAGTTTCTAATGTTGGATAATGTCTATCAGTCAATGTTAGGCAAAATCTACAGGCTTAGGTATTCAATTTTACTTGGGTGTTTCTGACAGGTCACTAGTTTTACAACACAAGCAACATAGAAAGAGATAGAGGCGATTGAACAATATCCAAACACACACACACACGATGTATAATACGGTTTAGGTGTAGAGAGTGAGTGAAATGAATAACTTGAACAACCAACCCTCAAGTGAGGGTTTACATGAGGTATTTATAGGAGGAAAACTAGGGCAACACTCCTAGTTTCCATCCTTTCCTTATTGGACATGGGCCTAAGCTCATGGGCCTTCTACATAAGCTTAAGGCTAATAACAAACATAAAGGCCATAATAAGCTACCTATTACATAAGAATAACTAACAATTGAATTATAGTATAGGAAAGATTTCAATAATCTCCCCCTCAAGTGTTGGTGATGAAAAATGGTGAAGGCATTGATGTAATAGTAGTTTTGACGTCTTCTGACATTCTTCTTTCTTTTGAGAAGAGTTGCCTTGATTCGAACAATCTCCCCAGTGTAGAGAGATAGTTTTCTTTGAACAGTTATGCTTTGACGTCATCTTTAACTTTGTTCTTCGATAGTTGTTCTTTGTGATGAAAGTGATAGTGTGTTGTTGTCTGCATCAAATATGCATCAGATCAGCTTCGTTGCTCCAGTGTCTCCACGTCATTCTTCAACATGCTCACACGCTCTTGGACGTTGGATTTCAGTACTGATGAAGTTATTTAAGTCTTTAACTTTGTAGATTCTTTGGTTTTACGAAGAAGCATTCTGACTGTTGTGTTGCTTTAAGATAGAACTTCCATTAGTGATGATGTTGGCGTGAACAAGTGAAGAGTCTGCACGATCATTCCGCTCCAGTGCTTCCATAAGAAGTAAACATAAAACGGTTAGTAATAAGCAGATTCCGGCACTTACAAGTTTGAACTTCGAGAGAGTTAACAGCATAGTGTGAAAACACAACTCTAATTCTTACAAAGGCCGTTCCTGAACCGGAGTCCCACAAGTGAGATAACACGATGTACCGAAGTACACCTACGGTTCAGATGAGTCGCTGGAGTACACCGAAGCATCACCTCACGACTGTAGACCGTTTGAGACACACTAAGCGTAATCCACGGGGAGTTACCGAAGTGACTTGCTGTCAGGGCTGTATGATGTTGACCCTAGCAGGAGTTTCCATTCAATCACTGAGGAGCACATATGTGAACCTCTCATAAATGTTCTCGACAGATTGCTAAGATCTGTGAAGGACTCGATATGAACCACTGATGATCTTATTTGGTGATCAGCAAGTGATGAAATGTCAAGTGTTCCTAAGAGATCTTTTAATGCATCTCGTGGCTCTAGACTCAATTGTGCGTTTTGGTTTCTTGAGCGGAGACTAGGGAGAGGGTCTCCTTCTTCAATATCAGCAATCTCTAATAGAAAGCCGATAGATTATGTAGGGTTCCCTGTGAGAATGAAACAAGCTTCTGTTGGGAGAAACTTGAGTGGCTAAGAAGGTTTAGTGCATGCGTCACTGGGTCCATGACGACTTTTAATCCTCAATACCGGTTTCATCAAGTGACAACCAGTAGCATATGAATTGAATCCGGTGTCTGCCCTAAGTTGAATAATCTGGAGGGCTATTTCTTTTCACCCTTTAGTTTACATTTCTTTTTGATTCTTCAACTCCTTCTTTCTCCGATTCTCATTTTATCCTTTTTACAATCATACCTAAGGACTTCTAAATTCTAACTATTTGTGGTGTCCTTGGGTAGATCCATCCGGCTCTGGCGGATCATAGGACGGTTATTCCTAACCTTAGTCACCTTATAACTCCATGACTAACCTATGTTGCCATAAAACCATTTACATGAAAGATCTCACACAGTGATTATGAATGAAAAACATTTTGTATCACTGTTGAGATGGGTTTTGCATAAATACTCCCCCTCCACATGTGCTTAAGAGTTTTAACGGTAATTTGCACAGTGAGGAAAGAGCGCGCACATTTTGAATTGATCAACTCAAGATAGACTATCCCCGGCAAGACACGGTTACGTTGCATAGTTAAAGAGTTGCATTGTCAGCTTTTAGGTGAGAATTAGCTCTAATAACTATCTTGAATGTGTAGACAAACCTCGAAAGATTGTCAAACCCGTCAGAGTTCATGTCTACCAAGAGTTTCTCGAATGGTACATTCTACTCGGACAAGTCCTTTGCGAGACACGTTTACATCACTAGCGAACTAGCTTGAAATTATTACCCGTCCCGGACAAGTCTTTTCGAGTTACTAACAGTTTAGGATTTCGTCAATTCATTGGTTAAGTCTATACGCACGAGAAATCAACAAACATATTTCTTATCACATATTTTCTCCCCCTCAAAAATGGCATATAAAATGTTATTTTTGAAACGTTTGAGAATAAATATGACCATTTTGAGTGTTGCGGGAAGAATGACACAAAGAACATTTAGTTGAACAAAGTTTTAAGTCAAATACTCCCCCTCAACAAGTGATATAAACGGTTGAGGTTTTGAACATCGTAAGGGGAAGTACTTGTTCTTTTGAGCAAAACCTTGAAAAGTGAAAGGTTTGATAGGTTTTACTCAAAAGTAAGAAGCTTTCGCTCCTTTTATAAGGATTGTGGCACTGAAGCGTACCACAGGGTCCTTTCTTTACAATTACAGGTTGTAAACTGTTATGTGTGCACAAGCCATAGACATATTTAATCAGACATCCAAATTTGTATTGACATAAGTAGTTCAAGGGGTACCAGAAATTCCAGTGATGTTTCCAGGGGTGCGAAATGGGCGTTGATAGCCGGTGATATTCATCCTGGGTCGACCACCAACAAAGCTTTCCAGCGTTCTGAATTGATCCTTTCGAAACAACCTTTCATCGATCATAGTGATGATCCTCTTAACATCCCTTCTTTCCTGAGAATTCCACCACTTCTGAGACCCAATACCTTCATATATAGCCTTCAACCGATAAGCCAAACCGTCCCTAACCAACTTCAGAGTGTGATCTCCAAATTTGTGAAGATCTTTACACGCCATTAAGCAGTTTCTTTGAAGTTCACTTCGGTAAACGATGCCGAAAGGTTTGCTGATGAGTGTATATTGTGAGAGCTGGTTGATGTCGGGAAGATCTAGCTGAGGTGGAGTGAAGTTGACACGGGTTTGATATAATTCAACTGCGAGCTGGAGGTCTTCAACACGTTCTTTGATGACTATACGTCTGATGAAGATGAGCAGTAACTTGATGAATTCTCGTTGTATTTCAGTTGAAAATTGCCTCATACGACCTTGTACTTTGGCAAGGTACATGTCTTCAATGTCATTGAGAGACAAATTCTCAAAGTCAGCTTCAGAGAATGCATAATCCCTTTCATCTTGTCGTTTGACCACGATATTCTTTAGGAAAGTGTAGTCCCACTTAGACGAAAGACTAACATGTTGGATGGCAACGATACTTTTTGTACTGAACACTGCATGTTGAGACTTCTGAACCTGGCAGCTTCTGTAGTAGATTCTTCGGCGTTTCGGCCAATGATGAATCCCATATAATGCATCTCGGTCGTATGCTTCCACTTTGTTAGAGAACAAGTGATTGGCACGTTCCTCAATGGCTATGCAGTTCGAGTATATAGCTGCTGGGAATGGAAGTGTCAAAGATGTAGCGTATTTCCTTGAACCATCGCCACCGTGTAGAAGAAATTCCAGGTCTTTGTTGAAGAAATATCTTAATGGAATCCTTGGTTCATCTGGTTGGCCAATTGTCGGTAGAGGTTTTGACCAGTCGGTGTAGTATGGAGGATTGTCCCGTTTGGTGAAGTCGATGTTTGCTTCTGGGTTGAGCCAATCCATGCTGTTCGACATAGCTCGAGCAATGTTTTCAAGGTGATATTCGACCTCGAGGGCACTCTCCGAGCTGTCTTTTGATAGTTGAAATACTTCATTCTTGATTCGCTTCAACTCGGATTTCGTCATCTTCTTCACATGGAACTTTTCTTGCTAAATTTTAGCGTGCTCCAATGTGTTACCGTCTACCAGATCTTGACCTTCTTCAGGATAGGGAGTTGAGTTGACAAGTGTAGAAAACCATTCAAATTCCTCTGTAGTATCGTCATCTAGCCATGATACGACTTCAGTCTGAGACGTCTTCTTCTTCTTTTTCGAAGGCCTAGATGATGATTCTGGTTTCTGTACTTGTTTGGGAGAGGTGGGTTGGTGTAGGGGCTCACGGACTTCTTCATCGTCACCACCCGTATACTCAAAGTAATCACCGGTTTTCTGAGTCTCGGGCGGTAACTCAGAATCCTGAGGTTTATCAGTAGAAGAACTGGGAGGAGACCTTTGTTGAGTAGGAGGCTGTTGGGGAGGAGGTGGCATGGACGATGATTCACCAGACTTCTTCTGTCGTTTAGCTTCATCATTCTTATCCTGATCCTGATCTTCATC
The DNA here is from genome assembly GCA_910596185.1 of Chrysanthemum makinoi. Taxonomy (NCBI): domain Eukaryota; kingdom Viridiplantae; phylum Streptophyta; class Magnoliopsida; order Asterales; family Asteraceae; genus Chrysanthemum; species Chrysanthemum makinoi. Next base: position 173,854,011 of record OU343217.1, on the reverse strand, counting down.
GTCTCTAGGACATTTAGACCTTTCTGCTTTGAATCTACATAACTTCTTGGAGTTGGTAGTCCAGCAATGCTTGAAACAACTTTCCTTCATCAGAAGTAAATGTTCCAGATCGTTTAGACATTTGTGTGACAAGCTTGGCCACAAATTCATTATCTGAGAAAACTACAGGATCAGTTGGATTGATTGTGATGGTTAAGGGTGTTGATCGTATAGTTTGCTTGGCTGTCTGCATAAGATTCGGATAAAGTTGTCTGGTAAACATCTCCTTTGTGACTTTAGGAACGATATCCAGAAGGTACTTGTGAGTGTAGCCTTCGATCACTCTGTCCATTTTCCCTTGTAGGTCATCCTGCCTGAGCTTTAAGATGTATTCCCTTTCTTCTTGCATCTTTTCCGTCTCATCGTGAAGGTAAGTTATCTGATCAGCAATGAAGTTCAGCTTTCGATATAGCATATCTTTCTTTCTGACCCTTTTGACAGCTTTGGTGATTCGGTTTTTAGCTTGAGACATCCAAGATGGAGTTGGCTTCTTTACAGATTTGGATGTTGATTTGGTTGATTTCTTTGATGGTGGTTGTGAAGAGTGAGATGATGAGTCTGATGAGGAGGAGACATGAGGAGACTCGGGGTCCTTAGGCGGTTCAGAAGTTCCCTCCTTAGACAAAGCCTTGTCATCAGTCTTTGGATCAGCAGGTATATCCTCAGTCTTCTCTGTTGCAGGTTCCTCAAACTCATATTCGATAGAATCCTCCAAAAGCTGTTGTTGTTGCAGAAGAGTGGTGGCACCAGCTCCCTTATCGGGTTGATTAACCGCATCAGGAGTTGGTTTAGAGTGGGCAGCACCACTTGATCCTCCGGGGCCACCCATTTGGTCTTTTCCAAATTCTTAAGCTTTGTGTTGATGTCTAAGGAATTTTATCTTCTTCCTGACAATTGTATCCAGTGGCTCTTCTTCTTCTTCAGAGCTTTCATCATAAGGCACAAGTGCAGAAGTCTTCCCTTTTCCTTTATCAGCTGGAGGACTTGGAGGTTTTGCTACTGATGGAGGTGGTTCGTTTGCAGATTCAGAGTAGTGGACCTCCTCGTCTGATTCAGTACCTTCAGAGCTTTCGTCCACAAGCTTTCTTTGCGGTTCAGACTTGGGAATCGAGATAGGGATAGCTTCCTTTGAGGGAACAATCCTCTTTCTTGACGGGTTCCTCTTGGGAAACTTCCTTTGACTCTCTGTGCTTACTGCACTTCCATCACTTCCTCTTCTGGTCCTTCGAGTAGGTGTTCCAGAAGGCTTTTCATCGAGATGACCAACTTTGCCTTCTCTTACTGCCACACGATACCTTTTGTACGTTACAAGCTTTTTGATTTCATTTGTAAGAAGGTGATCAGGCAGTACAGCACCTTGTTTCTTTGTTTTCGATTCCTTGATTCTGATTGAAAGGATAGGTTCGGACAACAAGTCATGATTGTCGGGGTCATTGAGCCTCTTGGGAATATCAGGATTAAGCCCAAGTGCTCTTTAGATCCAAAGCTTTGTGTATCTGACATAGGGAATCTTTGAGCCAAGCTTCTTGTGAAATGCCATCATGTCATCCCATATCAGTGCTTCGATTTCAATGTCCTTCTTATTGACCAACGACCAGAAGATTTGCAGTTCCATGAGCTTGGGATGCTCATAGCCACTGTCACGACCAGAGACAGACTTAGTGATGATGATGTAGAGAGTTCTCCACGGTTGAGGAATATTCTTCAGCTCCACATGAGAGTGCTTGGTAATAATTCCTGAAGCTTCATCATAGCCAATGTCAATGAGAAATTGCAGGACTGTTTCTTCTGTAGGTGTAGCAAAGAAGTCAGTTGGAACAATGTCAGGAATGATAAGAACAGCCCTTAAGTCAGCAGGAGTGATGGTAACTAGTTTGTGATTAAGTGTCACCGTCACTGCACTTTGACCCGTGATCCTCTGCATAGAATTCTAGAATTGCTGAATGTAGAGTTCCGGTACTGTTGCAGAGTTTGAGAGCATGTTCTGTTAGGGATGATTCCTTAGAATATCCACAGCTATGAGACAAGAAGATTCTGAGCATGTGAGGGTATCAAAGTCAACCCTAAGGTTGTTCTTTCCAATCTTTCTCGGATAACCATTGGGGAAGATGTCAGCAATTGTGAGAACTTCTGGTGCATCCACATTCATTTGTGTAGCCATGTCGTGATCTGAAATAACATTAGCCAAAAGAACCAACATATCGAAAGACATAATGTTAGTCAACAGAAGGTTTTTATTGTCTAATTATTGAATGTACATAGTTAAAGATTGTTACGAGTCCTAAGTCACTTGTTTGTCCAATAGTCCAATGACGTCGTGAAACGTTTCGTAAGTTAGTTAACTTTAAGTTTTAAAGTTTATGTTATCACTTATAGTTCACAACATATCACACGTTTAAGTTTATTAGTGACATTATTGGTTTCGTGACGATATGATTGGTTTATTTACAAGTTTGTACACGTAACAATTCAAAATTAAGGTCAATCCAGGCTTAGGCGTAGAAATGATAAAGTTACACGTAAACAGGAGTGGTATACGAGTAGGCGAAAGCTTATGCGTAGGATCCTAATCTTACGCGTAAGAAATGTTACGCGTAGGAAAAGGGGACCTTATGCGTAGAGCTTACGCGTAGGCGTATAAAAACCTTACGCGTAAGGCTTACTCGTAAGAGTAGACCTTATGCGTAGAGGTCACTGTTTACGCATATCGTTCATAGGATACACGTAGTCCCATTGTAGAACCTTACGCGTAATAGTTACGCGTAGGATTTCTCTTACGCATAACTTTCTACGCGTAAGGTAATCCTTATGCGTAGAGTAACAAGGACCTTGATTCTGAGTATTATGCGTAGCAAGCCTGAAATAAAGTCATCATATCAGCAATCTTAACATGTATAGTCATATTAAAATAGATTATGGCATGAAACACGTTTCACAGTTTACGCGTAGAACGACTTAAGCGTAAACCAAAACCCTAATAGTTCATGAATTACGCATAACAATTCTAACCATGGAAATTGCACCAAACTTTTTCTGGTAGGTCTAAGGTGTTGTGAGAGTATATAAACCAAGTTTTAACATCTAATTCGTGATGAATCAAAAATACCCAAACTCAAGAACTTTAAACCCTAACTTCCAATTTTTAATCAATTAGTGTTTCTGGGTTGTTATAGGGCCTGGAAATCATTAATTCAACACGATATGAGCATCACACAACAATCTTTTTGACCAAAACCATTCACATTTTGAAATACCCAAATCGACTTAAGAACCCTAATTTTGAAAATCCATCAAATCGAGTTTCTGGGTGGATTTTAAGGGTGAAATTAGTATCATAGATGTTAAAAACATGTTTTGACACAATTCTTTTAACCACAAACACCCATTCTTGATTGTAAGTTCATGCACTTATGCGTAGAACACAAAAAACAATCATAGACACAAATTTGACCGTTGGATTCGTGTAAAAATCAAACCTATGTTTGTAAATACGTTAAGATCATAAAACAACTTACAAAATGATGATCCAAAACACAGATTTGAAGAACGATTCTTAGGCGTAGGATTATTTGGTTAGAAGTAATAAATGTGAAGTGAAATGTTAGGTGGAAAGTGTTTTTATTAAAATGACTTTAACATTTTGACAGTTTTGGTCCCTCCACCTTTTCCTTTTTCATACAAAGCCATTTAACTTCCATTTTGGTTACCAAACAAAGATTTTAAGAAAGAAACATGACGACACTCCCCCTTGACTTAAGAAAATAATGAAAGGTTATAAATTTTAGTCCGAGGAGTGTCATTGAACCATAAATATTTACCACCATTGATAAAAGAAACAACCGGGATATGATAACATGCAAGTACACAGATGTTTTGAAACAGTTAAGTGATTATTTTCTCCCCCTCAACACTTGATCGGAAAAATACTGAATTTTGAAAGATTAAAGTGTTGACGGAAGAAATGTACTTGCCATGTTGAAAGAAAAATAGATTAGAAAAATATTTTTGTTGTTTTATCAGATTTTATATTTTTGTATTTTGTTTTTGAAAAATTATTTACAAAAGAGATTTTGGTGTTTGACAGGTTTTTAAGACTGTTTTAGGAGGTCATCCAATTCCTCTTGAGTCAAACACCTCATACCAATCCGGTGGACCAACTCATTGAACCTAGCGGGAGGCAAGGCTTTAGTGAGCAGATATGCCAATTGGTATTCAGTACCCACGAAGTATAATTCAACTGTACCCTGTTCCACGTGGTCCTTGATGAAATGATAGCGAAGATCGATGTGCTTTGATTTCGAATGCTGAACTGAGTTGCACGAGATCGCAATGGCACTCCGATTGTCGCAGTACATCGGGATTCTGTCAAATACGTAACCATAGTCTTTGAGTTGTGTTCTCATCCAGATGACTTGAGCACAACACGCTGACATGGCTACATATTCTGCTTCGGTTGATGACAGCGATGTACAATCCTGCTTCTTTGATTGCCAAGACACCAGTTTATCACCAAGAAATTGTAGTGCTCCTGAAGTACTTTTTCGTGAATCTAAACATCCTGCGTGATCAGCATCTGAAAAATTGATTAGTTCAAAACCAGAATCCTTCGGATACCAGATCCCCAAGTTAATGGTTCCCTTGATGTATCGGAGGATTCTTTTAGCCTCAGAGAGGTGGGTTTCAGTTGGTCTTGACTGATAGCGGGAGCATAGATAAACAGCAAAGACAATATCAGGTCTGCTAGCTGTTAGGTACATTAGAGACCCAATAATACTTCGGTATTTTGTAGGGTCCACTAATTTCCCATTTAAATCAGCGTCTAGTGTCACACCCCCAAAATATCGCAGCGGAACGATAGTGTCATTGGGGTATAACGTCATAGCACAAAGTATGGATACAGAAAACGACCTCTATAATGAGACGTTTTGAAAAGTCTACCATTCGATTAAATAAGTTAAAGTTTACAAAACAAGAAATTCCAAAGTTTGATAATACATAACGGTTTACAAAACATGTTGAATGGTAATTGTTAAAAGCACAAGACTCCAATGTATGCCATGTGACCCAAAAGCTCCATGAAATGCTATCACCTTATGACCTGAGATAAATATGCTAAAAAGTGTCAACACAAAGGTTGGTGAGTTCATAAGTTTGTAACAAAATGATCTGAAATACTTTGAGAAATGTTCACACAGCAAAGGCTTTGTAAATCCACCCAGTTCCAAGTTCCGCCCATACAAAACTTGCAACCTGTGTGTTCACAACCCATTGCCTAAAATAGAATGACAATCATGAATATGCGCATTAAGGTAGTTAAAAGTATAAATATCACCACAAGGGTCTTCCAACAACTCGTGTTGGGATGTTCCTCCAACGACTCACGTTGGGCTGTATCCATATAAATGGCCTTCCAACATATAAATATTGGGATGTTCCTCCAACGACTCACGTTGGGTTGTATCCAAATAAATGGCCTTCCAACATATAAATATTGGGATGTTTGTTTAAGTCTAGTCACTTCACGCACCAATTCTAAAGTATAAGTAATGTTGTTTGGCAAAAGAGTTTAAATGTTTTGATAAATAAGCATGTATCTCGCCCCAAATAGTTTATAAGAATTTAAACGAGTAAAAGCGGGGTATGAACTCACCTGGTATGATTGATATGCTAACAAAATGAAGTGCACGAAAATGAGGCTCGGAAACTATCCGCGACCTAAAATAAATGATATGCTCTATTATAAGTCATGAAACAATGTCGTGCATGCAAACTCATATGATATCCATACCACTTGTACGTTTTGGAAATAATGTTTATCGTCAAAATATATGTTTATGACATCCCGTCGTATAAAAAAATACTTTACAAGTAGTTACGTTGAAACAACCTCCTACGATAGTCGCAAAATGGTGCACATCGAGTGTTAGGAAACGAACTCAACAGTTTTGGAAAGCTTGTATCATTATCTCAAAGTTTTAGTATTTAAGTTTCCATCCTAGAGGTCTCGATCACAAAGAAAAATATAGGTTAAGTATGGTACTTTAGTCCAAAATATAGTTTAAGGGTGGTTTTCGGCCAAGTTTAAGTGACCGTATTTTATTCGTTATAACTCCGCTTGACGAACGGTTGGACATTTTGGAAAATATGCTTGGCGAACATACTTTTACTAGAAGACATCACTGTATAAAAAGTTCTACATCAATGTTAAAAACGACCTCCAACATGGTGACTTGTTTTGCCGTAATACTTGTCTATTAGAAATAATATAGTTTTTCTTATATAATAAAGTTACGGCAACTTTGTGAAAACGTGTATAATTTAATCGTTACAAGTCCGCTTTCTACGTTTTATGTCCTTAGCTTCGTATCAAAGTATACTAATTTATTTTTGATAAGTCGAAATAATTCATAACGCCTAAGCCTCATTTTTGACTCGTACAAATTTGACGTAACATGCTGAAATTTCCAGAATTTATAGTTTTCGTCGCCTAACTTGAAAAATTCATAACTTCTTCGTTATAACTCCGTTTTAATCCGTTCAAGCGGCCACGTTTTCTTTTTAAAGTATATTTTCTAAATATCTAATCCAAAAATTTTTACTTACTGTCGAAATTTCCAGATTTTCAAAATATTGACAGACCCTTTATAAAACTTGTCGAAATGAGTTTTTCTCGCGCCAAACCTATTCTAACCAATTCAAAACAACTCCGAAGCTATTCTAATCCTACCATACACCTTCTTAGGGTGTCATGGGTTCCTAGGCATTACCAAGAGTGATTTATTACAAGGAATAATTATAGGAAGACATATATATATATAACTCTTAAAATCAATGAAAAAGTGGTACAAACATCATATGACTTGCATGTTTTCTCAAATATGATGAAATGAATATGAAAATGAATATGAAATATTATCATGAATATGAAAAGCTTACAAGTTAACTTGATGAGGTTATAAGAACAAAGGATTTTTCCTAATCACCCAAGGTTTATATTGCACAACCTTAAACAAGAGTGATACTAGAGTATATAAAACTTGACTTGAAAATATTTTGGTGATCCTTCTTGCTCCTTATGGTGTGGCCGGTTTTGCAAGAGAAGAGAGAAAGAGAGGTTTTAATTTTTCACCTAGGATATTATTGTGTGTATGTGCACATGTTGAGTATAATAAGATATACTAGAGTAGATATTATGCAAATACACATGACTCACCCCCCCCCCCTTGTGTCGACAAGGGGGTGTTAGTCATCTCTATATATATATATATATATATATATATATATATATATATATATATATATATATATATATATATATATATATATATATATTTTTATATGTATATAGATGTATAATGTAAAGTTTAATTGAAGATAAGTGGTAACTTATAGACACATTTGAATATTTAGGGTAGCGTTAGATAAAAATAACTTTTCACGGGTCAAGATAAAATATATTGAGGTCATAAAAACTATAAAAATGCATTTCTTGTAAAATTTGAGTGAAATAATAGTTATCGTGTAATATTTAAGAAAACTGTCGTAATCATATAAATATAACAATTTATATACAAAATAAATTTAAAACACTGGGTAAACTCATAATATTATTTTATAAACTTAATATGAGTATAAAAGTATATCGGGATAAATTTTGGAAGTAACGGATTAATTTTTCAAAATAATCAATTACGCGATAGCGTTTATTTAATAAGAAATTATGCGTTTAATGTGAAATGCAAAACCATGCATGAACTAATATGATAAATATTGAGTTGGAGAAATGACCGGAAATTGAGAATTGTGACATCTAGCTTCTTGGTATGAGTCATTGGTGTGGCATAAGTATCATATGTTTTCATTCCAAATTTGTTTAGCAATTCAAGGTCATATTTGGACTGACTCAAGAAAATACCACGGGGTGATTGATGAACTTGTAGTCCTAGAAAGAACGTAAGTTCACCCATCATGGACATTTCAAAATTATTCTTCATTAGTTTTGCAAAATCGATTGAGTACTTTTTATGTGTAGACCCAAAAATGATGTCATCCACGTAAATTTGAACAATTAAGATATGTGCCCCGTGATATTGTATAAAAAGAGTAGGATCGACCGAACCTTTGGTGAAATGATTGGCAATGAGGAATGATGATAGCTTATCGTACCATGCCCGAGGAGCTTGTTTGAGACCGTATAGAGCTTTGTTCCGTTTGTAGACATGGTTCAGGAACTCAGGATCAACGAATCCATCTGGTTGGCTGACATAAACCATTTCTTTAAGTTGTCCATTGAGAAACGCAGTTTTGACATCCATCTGATAGACCGTCATATTCATATGAGCTGCGAACGCGAGAAATATCTGAACAGCCTCCAAACGAGCAACTGGAGGAAAAGATTCTTCAAAGTCTATTCCCTCTTCCTGACGATAACCCTTAGCAACTAGTCGTGACTTGTTTCGGATAACATTCCCTTCAGCATCCAATTTGTTCTTCCAAATCCATTTCAGACCGATGACGTAAACCCCTGTTGGTCTTTCAACCAGTTCCCACACTTTAAGTCGTTTGAATTGGTTGAGTTCTTCTTTCATGGATTCAATCCAGGTGTCTTTTGTCATTGCGTCTTTGATGTTTTTGGGTTCAGATTGGCAGACGGTGAGTGAATAAATGCAATGTTCACCATCTGAGTGAAGACGTTGTCTTGTAACAACCGGTTGATTCGGGTTGCCAATTATATTTTCCAAAGGATGATCTTTTGTCCATCTATGTGTAGAGGGTTGATGTTGGTATACATTATGCAGATTTTGAGGATTCAAATGGTTTGTTGAAGATTCCGCGACATCTGGTGCAGCAGTCTCATTAGCAAACGGGTTAAAGAACGCATTTGGATCAAAATCGGCAGGTGGGGGTACTTCATTCAGCACATCATCAGTTGGTTCATCATTGTTGGAAGCGGTTTGTTCAACTGTTGTGTTGGAGTCAACTGGTGGTGCTTCTTCAACAATAGTTGTTGTCGCAGGTGTATCAGGTATAGGAATATTATCAGGTTCAGCAGCGGAAACAGCGGATACACCTGGAGCACGATCATCAATATCGTCACTGAACAGAGGAGCAAATAACCTTTCCATTTGTTGACGAGTGAGCTGGGGGCTTTGTTCAGCTGATGATGGGGTTTGGGGAAAGTTTAAGCGGTTGTGACCGGGTTCTAAGCTGTTATACTCAGAAGCCATTTCCGTGAGTTCATCAAAATGAGCATGAATCGTTTCCATTACCTCCTTTGTTCGACGATTCCAGATGCGGAAACCTTTAGAATTGTCACAGTATCCAATAAAGACTCCAATATTAGCTTTGGCTTTGAGCTTTCCAAAGTCATCACGATCATTATTCGGATAGCAAAGAGATCCAAATACATGAAAGTGTTTTAAATTCGGTTTTCTATTATGGACAAGCTCGAAAGGTGTTTTGTTGTGGCGTTTTGTGATCATAGAACGGTTTTGAGTATAGCATGTAGTAGATACAGCTTCTGCCCACAAGTAATCTAGGAGTTTGGCATTGATTAACATAGTTCTTGCAGCTTCCACCAACGTTCGGTTTCGTCTTTCAACAACACCGTTTTGTTCAGGTGTACGAGCAATAGATGTCTGATGTTGTATTCCCACTTTCTCATAAAATTCACGAAGGGTTTGGTTAACAAATTCAGTTCCTCTATCTGTTCTGATTTGTCGAACGGTGTTTCGAAGCTGAACCTGTATTTTCGTGAGAAAGGTGATAATCATCTGTGGAGCTTGGTCTTTGCTTCGAAGAAAGTAGACCCAAGTCCAGCGTGAATAGTCATCAACGATTACTAGGATGTAGCGTTTGCCATTTATCATTTGCACACGCATCGGGCCACACAAATCCATGTGAAGAAGATGAAGCACATGCTGAGAGCTGTGTTCCACCTTTGAAGGAAAATGAGCACGTGTGCTTTTTCCTTGTTCACATGCTGAGCAAAGGTGATCTTTTGAATACCGAAATCGTGGGAGTCCTTCAACTAGTTTGTGTCGAGCAAGGTTGGTGATGGTCTGAAAGTTTAGATGTGAGAGACGACGGTGCCATAGCCAGGATTTTGTTGATGTTGCCTTTGAAAGTAAGCAGATGAGAGAAGAAGCCACCATGTCTTGCATAGAGATAGTGTAGAGACTAGAAGTACGCGAGCCACACATGAGGTCGTTTCCTTGTAGATCACGAATGAAACAAGTTTTCTCCCTGAAAGCAACCTCCAAATCTCCATCACAAAATTGACCTACTGAAAACAGATTGTGACCGAGGCCTTCCACATAGTAAACCCTGCTTATTTCGATGTTCCCATTGATATAGTCCCCGTAGCCCATGATAGCTGTGAAGTGATCATTCTCGAACCTGACAGTGCCAATGAACTTTGCAATAAAGTTTGTTAATAGTTTAAGGTTGCCTGTCATGTGTCGGGAACATCCGCTATCAACAATCCAGAGAATGATCTGTATCACCTGCATTACACACAAACGACACAGATGAAATAGAAGTAGATGTGGAACCCGAAATGTTAGAGGGTTCCGGAGCAGTTGTAAGAGACATACACACATCAATAACTTTAGGCATCCATTTAAATCCTAGTGTGTGATATATCCATTTCTGCCATCTATAACTACTATTTGCTTTAGTCTTAGTGAATGCACTAGGTGGTACTACATTCATTTTAGGTGAAACTGGAGCTACAGGGACAACAACGCATTTCTTAGAATCTAAAGAAGGCGGTCTACCAAGCACAGACTTAGACTGATTATTGGGCCTAGAGGTATTCCGAGTCTTAGGATTCCTTAAACGAGAGATGATAGCTTTAGCAACACATTTGTCATGACAATCAGAATTCATACTTTTACGAGAAATAACACAAGGTGCATCAGACTGAATATCAAAAGTACTTAACGGTTTAGCATTCGTTACATCACTATTTCTATTACATTTGCCAGACGCAATATCTAAAGTGGAAGCAACATGAGTCTTATTCATAGTCCTAGGGTGTTCTTCTACTTTAGCATTCCTTATTGATCTTTTCTTAGGTCGCAACTTCCTATTCTTCGATTGAGTGCTCCTAGGCTGTGAAGTGCGGACGTTTGGAAAAGATGCAACTATTCCTGTTTCAGTAGAAGGAAGCACGTTAGCAACTTGTGATTTGGCAGTAGGTATTCTAGGTTCACGATTACTAAGTGTGACTGGTGCTATCTTCTTAATGACGGTTGGGGGAAGGTGTTCACACTTTCCTAACATTTCTCTTAGCTTAAAGATAGTGTGCACCAACTCTTGATTTTCAGAATGAACATTTCCCGAAAAATTCATGACTTCCTTAGTGTGTGTGAGAAAATGATCAAGCTCGTTTGATGCTTCATCATGAGTCTTTTTAAGTAAATCAAATATGACACCATATTCATGTTTAACTGTTACAAGTTCTTGTTCATATTTAGAGATTTGACCTTTCAAAGACACGTTTTGATCATCCAGTTGCTCAAATTTTGGACTAAACGATTTAGATTGCAACTGGGTGATTTTTTTTTGCAAAGCAAGTTCACGATTTTGACAATCTTTTTGACACCATTGAAGACGACATTTTGCGTTTGAAAGCTCGTTATTCAATCGTTCATTTTCAGCTTTTAAAAATTTGAACTGATGCACAATATCGGAATTATCAACGGTAACAACATTATCAACGATATCAGTAGAGATATAATCAGATGCATATGGCAAAGCATGAAGTAACACAACATTATGGATATCAGCACATATAACATCTTCCAAGAGTCGATCAACATCTTTTCGCAACATTTTCTTTTTACGTTTAGTGTTAGAAATAGATGTTTCTGTTTTCTCGAAAATGACCTTCATCACTCCAAGTTCCTTATGAAATTCCTTTTCCCAAGACAATGCACAATTTTTCAAATTTTTAATATTAGGTAAAAGATTTTTCTGAAAAATGTCTCTTTGTTCTCGCGCCAGAGGCGATTGAAAATGTTGAACTTTGATTTCAGAATGATATTCTATCTCATGTTCCAAAGTTTTGAGGTCGGCCATGAAAATGTCAAAATATCTAAGAAATTTGCGATTTTTAGGTTTTGAATTTACTTCACTGATGGAAGGTAAAGGACCATAAATTTGTGCATAATCTGGTTTGGGACTAACATTAGAAGACTCAGGTGTTTTAATGATAACCCTAGGTGTGTTAGAAGAATCCTTTGACGGGACGAAAGTGACCGCTTGTGAATAAGTAAAAGGTTTGTTATAAAGAACTTTTTCTAATTTTGATCGACTCTCGTCTTCAGCATCTAATTCCTCTTGACGATTATATTCAACAACAGTCATAACAGAATCATCAATTTTATATTCTGCACTGGAAACTTTCGGATTTGGTTTGAATTTTTTGGGAGAAAGCTTAGGTTTGTAATCAGCAAGATTGAGTCCATATCCTTTTGGATTTGGTTTTAAAGTAAACTTTTCAATGGCTGTTACTGACTCACCATGTTTATAAACAACAGTTTTAAACTCTTTAAGCTTGTTTTGCAAATCAACAATTTCTTCCAGATAGTCATCTATTCTATTCGTTGAATGCTTTTTGTATACAGAGAACGTTTTTTGACAAGTTAACAACTCAGCCTTAGCTTTTTGATTTTCCAAGGTGAGAATTTGCTTTTTATGTTCATGTTTCAGTTGTTCTATTTCAGACAACAAAGCATTTTTCGAAGCGGCTAGATCACGCATCTGTCTCTCTAAATATTTTTCATTTTGATGAGATTTAACAAAAGATGCTTCAAAACCTTTTTCACGTTTTTCTTGAGCTTTGAAAAAATTGAGTTGCATATTTAAACATTCAAAATCCTTGGTTAACAGTGCATTTTTTCTTTTTAAGTCCTCATTAATGGCACGACATTCTTCCACTATGGTTTGTTGGTCTTGTATTAAACGAGCAAAATCTGGATGAGGCAAAAATTCGGCTTGTTCAATGTGAGTCTCAACATGATCATTATTTAGATCCTCAAGTATAACCACGGAGTCAATTTGATTATCAAGGGAAACCATAAGGTCATCTTGATCGTCAAATGTAACTACTGGATCTAATTGAAAATCGTCGGAATGATATGTGGAAGACTCATTTTGAACATTCTGAGCCTTGCCGGATTCAGATATTGGCGGAGATATTAGATCAAATATAAGCATGGTTTGTTCGGGTACCCGAGACAAGCCATCAGTGTCATACACTGGGCCTGTTTCACTCATGTGTAGCTCTTGCATATTAGCCATCAACATAACTGCTGAGTTGGTCTGCAAGTCCTCCATATCATCATCTGAGTCTGCATCTGCCATAAAGCTCTGTTCTTTGTCTGTGAGAGTTCCACCAGCTTCCTCCTTAAGAGCCAAAAGAAGAGCCTCTTTGTGATAAGCACTGCCTCTAGTACTCGGCTTTGGGGATGCATTAGCCAGGTGTCCCTTCTCATTGCAGTTGTAGCATCGAAGACCATTTAACCCATTCTGAGCATTTCCTTGTTCCACCACTTGAGCTCTGTTGTTATTCCTACCCACAACATTAAACCCTTGACCACCGCTCATCTGACGACCATAACCACGATTCTGAACTTCAACTCATCCATTGTTCACAACAGCTTGAGTCCTTGTGTTTGATGAGGAACGAATGTGATTGTTGGATTTGTTGGTATAACGGCCAAAAGCATTAGCAATCATAAAAAATCCTTGTTGCAATGCTTCGAACGGATCGATGTCCTCATTAGCTTCACTGACAAGTGCTTGAGCATTGTTGTTGTTGTATGGAACCAATTGAGTTTGTTGAGATTGTTGCTGTGAAGGATCATGTGGTGGGTTTGAAGCAGTTGGTTGAGTTGCTGGTTGAGGAGGATAATTTTGTTGAGCATATAAGGCAAGTTGTTGATTTTCCGGATGTGTCGGTGGAGCAATTTGAGCACGGAGAATCCTTTCCCGATCAACTTCCTTTTCATGAGGCTTCAAGTAATCGTACAACAATCCGTATGTAGACTGATGAATGTTCTTTGCTTGACGGAGGAAAATGACATACTTCTCCCATTCAGGACCAAGACTACTCAGGAACTTATTATTCACTGCAATTCTTGGCATGATGATGTTGTGTTTATCCAAATCATTGATGATGTCTGAAAAACGATGATGATAAGACTCTAGTGTCTCTACAGGTTCAATCATGAAATGTTCATAAGCCAAGTAAATTTTGGATTCCAAATCCTCCTGATTGAGTACAGATCCTTCCATAAGAAGACGAATATATGCCCACATCTTCTGTGCAGTCTTTTGAGCATCAACACTACGAAGAATTGGGTTTGGTAATCCTAAGAGGATATATTCCATTGCAAGTTCATCTGCTTCATAGTGTAGAAGTTCTTGAGGATTCAAGTCTGCAACAGTAGCAATGTTCGTTTGTTCATCTCTTGGTGGATTAGCATTAGGATCTCCGGGTGCAACGATATTAGGCATCCGAAATGGACCTTCCAAGATAACCTTCTTTAAGAACTTTCCATGTGGCTTTTTCAGATCACAAAACCTAAAGAACCTTATCACCCATTGATCGTAGTTCCCTGGAGTGAGCATTGGAGGTCTATCAAGTGATCCAGCCTCATGAATTGATTGTAGGCTACTTAATGCTTCACACATCTTTGCAAACCAAGTGGGTTCCTTCATAGTGTTCCTGGATGGATGTTGATTGTAATCATTTGTGTAGGGTTGAACTTGAAGACTTGGTGGTGGTTGAACCATTTGAGGTTGTGGAATTGCAGCAAGTTGTAGAGTATGTTGTTGATTAAATTGTTGTTGATAAATTGCTTGTTGTTGATTCCATTGTTGATGTTGGGGACTTAATTGTTGTTGTTGTTGACGTTGAGGATAAGTGTAAGGGAAATAGTTAGAGTATGGTGGTTGAGACATGTTAAAAACTTGTGTTGGTAAAAATGGATCTTTGTAGTCGAATGAACCTTTGTTGATGAAGTGTCCTTAGGCGTAGAAATCACAATAGCCAAGTAGCACTTATGCGTAAAAACACTAAAGTTACGCGTAACAATCAAGAGTTACGCGTAGATTTAGCTTACACGTAAGTAGGGAAAAGACGCTAAAGTTATGCGTAGACACAAAGTTAGGCGTATAAAGTTAGGCGTAGGATTATCTTATGCGTAAGACTAGGCTTAGGCGTAAGATGAATCTTATGCGTAGGATTTCTACGCGTAAGCTTTATGCTTATGCGTAAGTTTAGGGTTTTGCCCAAATGATTTTTTACACTATCACAGTGCAAAAGATATCCAAAGTCGACGTATTTTCAGGCTTATCCAAGCAAGAAAACACGGAGTAAACCACGAAAACGAAGATCAAACCAAGGAATATCTTACGCGTAGTTTTAGGGTTTTGCTACGCGTAGGATTACTCGTACATTTAATTTTGCCCAAAGATGTTTCTAAACCAGTTTTTGTGTGATAAAATAGCTTCAATAACACCAAAATGACACAAAAGTGTGAAACTTGATGATCCAAAGCACTCAAAACAGTTATGCGTAGAACGATACCCACGAACAAAAACAAGCTTAAAAACTTAGATCCACGCGTAAAGTTTGAAACTTTTTGCCAAAAACAAGTATTTTAACACCTTAAAACGTTGAAAGTACAAGAATCTTGGATTAAAAAGTGTAAAAAACAAGTTTTTAAGCGAACCAAAGTATCAAACGTGTGTTTTAAGCGTAGGACCGAAACCCACTTAAAAAACAAACACGATTCACCCAACTAGTAGGCGATTGATACCACTGATAGGTCACTAGTTTTACAACACAAGCAACATAGAAAGGGATAGAGGCGATTGAACAATATCCAAACACACACACACACGATGTATAATACGGTTTAGGCGTAGAGAGTGAGTGAAATGAATAACTTGAACAACCAACCCTCAAGTGAGGGTTTACATGAGGTATTTATAGGAGGAAAGCTAGGGCAACACTCCTAGTTTCCATCCTTTCCTTATTGGACATGGGCCTAAGCTCATGGGCCTTCTACATAAGCTTAAGCTAATAACAAACATAAAGGCCATAACAAGCTACCTATTACATAAGAATAACTAACACTTGAATTATAGTTTAGGAGAGATTCCAACAGTTTCTAAAATAGTTCATCACTGAGATTTTTATCATGCTAGTAGAAACATAGATATCAGCTTATGCTACGTCAAAGAATGTTTGTTCTGATTTCACTTGTAGATGGAGAGTCATTGATTATTCGATATGTTCAGACCTGTTGCATCTCTTGATATGGAAATGAGGTTATCTATAATTTCTAGGGAACACAATGCCTTAGGGGAAGTTTATATCGATAACCTTAATTTAACTCAATTTTTCCTTTGAGGGAAACTTATTGTAGGGAAGTCCACATATCGCTGAGGCCATGTTTAATGGAGTGTTCTGCAGTCTTGGTTAGAAGACTTGGTTTATTTCTACAGTGTTACTTAGTGGGTATTTGGTATGTATAAATTCGTATAACTCGGTCCAGCTAGTACTTTTGAAATGATAGAATTTGGTTTCTAGTCCAAAGATAGTGGTTCAGATTGTCTCGTGATGTCTAAAGATTTCTGTTGAGTTGTGAATCATCTTATTACATACTCCTAGTAATTTTTGGTAGTCCTAAATTCCTTTCATTGTTTTCTTGTATTGAGGAATCCTCCTCGTAGATGGTGTGGAAAGTCTTTCCTATAAAGGTCACTGGTAAAATTCTAACTTATCGGTTGAGTGAGAGATGAATGGCGTAGGTATCTATAGAGTGTTAACAAAATAGATGTTTATGAACAATTTATCTCATTACAAGGCTTTGCTTTTGAATGAAGATTGGTTTAGGAAGTTTGAATAGATGCTGGTCTCTTTCATGACATAATTCTTTCTGAATTATACATAGGAGACCAGGCTATGTATAATTGAGAACAAATGATGTGATGCTTGGTTTTGTTGAAATGGTATTTTGTTTCTCCAAAGTTTTAGATGGTATTCAATGTGTTTTTTTGTAAGATAATGGCTCAAACAATTTTTCATAGTAACATGAAAATTGTTTCGCGTAATGGTAGTAAATAGTTAATAGAATGACTCAAAAATCAATTTATAGGGTGGTAACAAAACAGTTAGAACTTTGTGAAACAATTTTCTTAAGTGTAGGAGTAGTAGGCTGTCTAGCAGCAGCAGCTCTGAAACTCTCACCATCCCCAAACCTATAATATGGTGTAGTGTCTATAGTCTTAGTGATAGATGGTAATGGTGTGTCAAATCATGCATGCTTCCCAAGCTGCAAGTCAGATGTATGAGTAGTGTCTATGAGATGTGATGGCACGGATGGTGCTCTAAATGATAATGATGATGAAAATGATGATGAAAATGATGACGATGATGATGATGGAAATCCTAGTGGTGATTTAGGAAATGATGGTGATGATGGTGAATGAAATACTACTCTCTTTCATGTTGTCTCGCGATGTTTCATAGGTACAGCTGGAGTATTCACTATTGGACGACTAATAATGGTATGAGTAGCTGATGGTGGTTGTAGTACATGAGTAGCACATGATCTAAGAAGGAGGGTAAGAGAATGTACTCTCTTCCTTGCAGTCAGCATCTTAATAGGTCCATTAGGACTAAGCCTATAAGCCCTACCAAATAGTATGATCTGTCTCGACAGAATGATAGGAATTGCTTGTTCCTACGACAAATCGATGGTGACAATGGTGGTGTAGGTGCAACTTCGTCCTCCTCAAAGGGTTCAGTCTCAGCATCTGATGTTATCGGTGCTAAGTCAACTGATGTTAAAATTGTGGTAGGGAATGTCAAGGCATCCTCCACGTTGGATTTTGAAGAAATGATGATGGAGTGGGTGTTTGAAGACATCTCTGTGACAATCGATGTGAAATGGAAGTAAATAACCCACATAATGTGCGTACGAATCCACAAGTAAAGTGAGTATGCACTTATAATGAAATGATGATGTAGTTATAGTCTAGGGTCAATGATACAACCTAGTTCTCTATAACTCTTGCTCTGATGCCAATCTGTCACACCCCCAAAATACATGTTTTGCAGCGGAATGGAATACCTAGGGCGTGACTTCCATAGCATCACAATTACAGTTATATTGAACGACCTAAAGTGTCGTTTTGAAAACACATAGTTTGATATAATAAAACATTCAGAGTTTACAAAAGATAGGTCCCAAAAGGTAGTCAACATTTGCGGAAATAAGTTTGTTACAATCCAAACGATGTTTTAAAGTGCATAAAACCCATGTGAGACACGTCGTCACCGCGACTCTATGATAAGTCCTTATGCATGCCATAAAGTATATGCCTTAGATATCTGAAAAATACATTGCTAAAAGTGTCAACACAAAGGTTGAGTGAGTTCATAGAGTTTATGTAAATGTTTTATACGACCCCCACAAGTATAAGCCATGTATGACAAATATGTCACCTAAAAATGATACAATTGCTATAAGCACATGACACCGAAGCTAGACTGATCATGATGTTCGCCCCAACAGAGTGTTTGCCAAACAACTCAAATACTGAAATTAAATGAAATGCACCCATTTGACCAGTTGGAACCACCAACCCGGATGGAGGAGTCACCCTCAATAGATCTATCCACTCACCCTCGCTTACTCCATAATTAACGGTTCATGATTATGAAATGGGGACATTCAATTGGCAATGAGGTAACTTAAGCAATGTAAATGAATTTTATATACTTGGGCTCATAATAAAATAATGTGCAATGTATTCTCCCCTGTAGGTTTGAAATAAAGTATAAACTTGTAAAACGGGGCTATGAAAACTCACTTGGTACAATGATATGATGGCAAAAGTGGATACACTGAAATGAGGCGCAATCTCTAACCGCGACCTATTATAAATGATATGATCTAATATAAGTCATGATTTAATATTATGCATGCAAACTCATATGATATCCATACCACTTATCAAGTTATAAATAACTTTACAAGTACTTACGTTGAAATGATATCCTACGATAGTCATTTAGTGATTTATTAAGAAATTATAGTTTTTCCTCGTAAAACAATATAATTTGACAACTCATGAAAATGGCTAATTTTGAGTAATCGTATATTATTCGTTAAACCTTCGTTTGACGAATGGTTGAACATTTTGAAAAATAGAATAGGCGAACTCACTTTTACTTGAAGACAACGTTTTCTCAAAAATATTCTATCGACATGAAAAATGACTCCAAACATGGTCACTAGCGATAACCATTTTGGACAAATAAAAATATGTAGTGTTATTACTTGTGAAAAATAGTTACGATAGCTATGTTTAAAACGCGTATAACTTAGTCGTTATAAATCCGTTTTCTACGTTTTATATATCTTTGGTTTCGCGTTAATCTATACTAATATATTTTTGATAAATTAACTCATTTAAATAATGTTTAAAACTTATTTTTGCCCCTTAAATAACTCTTGACAGCTTGTATTTTTCAGAAAATTAGTTTTCGTCGTTAAACTTGAAAATAGCGTAACTTCTTCGTTATAAATCCGTTTTAACCCGTTCAAGCGACCACGGTTTCGTTTTAAAGTCTATTTTATGAAAATATAAACCAAAGTAATCCAGGACCTGTCGAAATTTCCAGATTTTGTAAAACCGAACAGACCTCAGTTTCATGTTGTCAAAAATGATTTTCTGGTGTAATATTTGTTCTAACCCCTTCCAATCAACACCAGAACTATTCTAAATCTACCATACACCTTCTTAGGATGTCATAGGTTGCTAAACTTCATCAACACTAATAAGTTTCATGGGAATAATTATAGAATAGTTAATATTCATTATAAGTAATAAAAACAAGTAGTGTATGTGTTTAGTTTACTTTCACCTTTAGAATTTGTAGTGTATGTGTTTTTGGATAAGTAAAATATGACTATATTACAAGTGTCTTGTCTAAAGAAGAGTATATGTACATCTAGTTAGCATGATTTTTATAAAAAAAGGTGGTGACTCATGGGGTGGTCCGCAAGGGGGTGAAATGGGGAAAAGGTTTTGTATTTTTGTTGTCTAAATACATTTAAAGCTATACATAATGTGTATTTTGTACATACAATTAATTATTTAGTGTAGCGTGTAGGATCAAAACATTATTGTGTTTGATGATTCGGGTGGTCTTGGATGATCAAAATACATGTTAGACATTTTAGAGAGAGAAAGTAGAGAGAGGGAGTTTCTTGGTAGAGACTTGGTTCAACAAATGTAAGGTTAGATTAAGAAAAGCTCCACCCCTTCCATGGATGGAAGGGGTATTTATAGCTACACAATACACGACCTCCTATCGGCCTGTTGATCAGGGACACAGTGGGTAAATACCCCTCCTTCCTCCACGGTGTTGCTCTAAACTAAACTATGCTAATAATTAACTAACTAACTACTAAATAACGTAAATAACGAAAAGTCTACGAGCTAACTTATGCTAGATAATATTTGGGGTGACCGACACTTCACTTATGGAATTTACAATTCCTAACAATCTCCCCCTAAGGGAGGTCACCCCATGTTTTACATTTCGAATCCTAGCATTCTATTTTGTCTTATGTTCTGAGCTCGTAGACTTCAATTCTTCAATGTCCGCATACTTTGTGCTTTTGTAGTGACTCTTCATAGTCCGATTATTTTGTACTTTCAGTGGAGGTCTTTGAACTGATCCACATATTGATGATCTTCGAGCTTTCTTTGAGATCATCAACCACAGTAAATCTCTCTGGATCATCCATAGTTGTGTTGCCTTCATGTGATGTTGTGACTTTTGGACCGACATGCTCACACTTTTGAATCATGACATCTTTCCATCAGAGTAGCGGAAGCTTTACTGGTTCATGATATTTGCAGCAGCGTAGCAAAAGCATAGTATAAAAATATCATAACCAGGTTATGTAGATAAGCACCAGTCATGATTTCTTCAATTAAGTGTGGATGCTGTGAGCATACGGCTTTGGATTGACTCCTTAATTCTGATCAGCTGCAACCGTCCAAAAGTACCTACAAACAATAGTTAGCAATAAAACACACAAAAGTGTCTTTGATCACTTTCGTTGAATTGAGGTACACGACCCACGGTTCCCCGTTGATCAGTACAAGTACTGCCTGTGATCAGGTAGGATTCCTAAGAATCTCCTTGACAGGGTTTCGCAGCTGTTCTAGCCGTTCTCAAACCGGAACGTCTCAAAGAAGAAAACACGGAGTGAGTGAACCAGCGAATTGAGATTCACTGATTGATGAAAAATGATTTAAAAACGATCGTGTATTGCTTGAAGAAAGAGTTTTGCAATACGACGAAGGTTTTATGAGAAAGATCAATTTTCAATCAAAATACTTTTTGTATTAGAGAATGAGTACACATTCGATGTGCTAGTGAAAAGAAGAGATTTGCACATCGAACGGTTTTTCTAAAAGTATTTTTCAATCAGAGATACTTTTTGTGTTTGAAAATGAATACACATTCGACGTGCTAGAGAAAATAAGAGATTTGCACATCGAACGGTTTTTCCAAAAGTATTTGTCAATTCATTTCCTGGACCAAGGTTGATTCACGAGTGAATCACCCCATCGTTTCTATCCAGTTGTCACAAGCTTGATCTTTAGAAAAGATCTCACATGTCACCCACCAGGAGCTTGTTTGATATTGGCTCTAGAAGGATTTCCATCTTCATCGTGAATATGTTTTCATATCACTCAGATGTTCTGGCAATACCACAAGGATAATACGTAGGACTCTCAATATATACTTACTTTCCACATTGTGTGAAACAGCAAGTCTTCATTAATTTAGTATCCTAATGAGATATTATGGATGATCTCTTAGCTCTAGACTTAATCGTGCACATTTGGTTCCTATGCCGGAGACTAGGGAGAGGGTCTCCTTCTTCAATATCAACAATCTCTAAGAAAAAGTCGATAGATAATGTTGGTTCCCCGTGAGAATGAAACAAGCCCTTTTTAAGAGGAGCTTGAGTAGCTTGGGAAGTTTAGTTCAGTACGTCACTGGGTCCATGACGTCTGGTCTTCAATACCAGTGTTACCTTAGTAACCACCAGTAGCATATGAATTGAACCCGGTTACTGCCCTAAGGTTGAATTAATGGAGGGCTATTTATTTTCACCCTTTTCACATTCAATTCTTTTTCTTTCTTCAACCCCTTCTGTGCTTACCAAGACTTCATAACTAGAACCTTGTTGGGTTTATTCCAGTACTAGCTCTGTCTCAGTCGGCACTCTTCCCATATTCTCATTTTTCTCCTTTTTTTCAATATACCTAAGGACTCTACACTATCTAGTGGATTGTCCCTGGGTAGATCCCTCCGGTTTTGGCGGATCGTGGGAACTAATACCTAACCTCACCATCCTTATAACTCCATGCATAAAGTAAAATGGTCGGTCATTTGGTACAGTTCATTCTTTCTTGAAACCAATTGAAAAATCATTTGGAAAAACAATCAAGGTACTTGTGTGATAACGCTACACGCGTCGTTCGGGGTCAAGGAAACTTCCTTTTCTTCGAGCAAGTTTTATAACACCCTAGGCAGTGAACCTAATCGTTGTAGTGTAGTAATTAGGGTAAGCCACGGGTATTGATATCGTTCTCTAGGGGAATAGGAATGCTAGTAAGAAGTTACTACGCTAAGGTTAAGGTTGAGGAAGATTATTTTTGTATTTTTATATTTTATGAAATGGAAAGGTACGAATCTCGGGTATTGGATTTGGGGGGTTGGTATTTCTACCGATTACTCTACTATTATCTAATTATCTAAACTAAGGTTGTGGGAGTCTATGTCTAATTAATGTGTGCTCGTATGATAGTTTAAAGATGTGTTTACTTAGGTTGTACTACTCCTTAATTATCTCCTATTGATGGTTGAGTTGTCACGTCCTTATTCTTAGTTGCGTTGTGTGTCTAAAGTTGTAGGGTATGCGTTTCTCCCTAACTCTTTGAACTTACCAAAGGGTCTCGTCTACAAAACCCACTAGGGATGATAAACTCTTACTCTAAGGCACTCTTTGGATAATTTAGCCTACAACTACTCAGGTAATCATATTCTAAGGTTCACAAAGATGAATCAAGCATTAAGTACACAACGAATGACCTATCGCATTACTAGATCATTGATCAACTAAGATAAGAAACAACCAATCAATATTCAATAATTAAGTTTCATACTTCCTAAGCAAACACACAAATAAATTAGCCGGACATGGAGAACATGCAAGCATATACACAAATAATCAAAGACATAATTGAATTAATGAAGTAAATACTTATCTTGATGTAAGATAGGGTTTAAAACCCTAAAATACTGTACAAGACACCTTAGGTTCGGTTTTAGGTTTTTACTCCAAAAGACTCTCCTAAAACTGAAAAATTCGGATTCTATATATAAGATTACATATGCGACGGCGTCACCTTATGTTTCGTGACTCCATCGTGTCGCCGTCATTAGGGTTTCGTCTTGGCCACGTTAACCTTGCGACGGCGTTACCTTATGTGACGTCCTCTTCACTTCGGCGTCGTGCAGGTTGCATCTAGGCGTGCGAGTAGCAACGGCCTACTCTTTTAAAGCCCGACGTCATCAAATGAAAATAGGGTATTTGGCTACTGTATCGTCACAAAAAATCCTCCGACGGCGTCGCAATTAACACGGACCGCCGCCTTCGTTTCAGCGGCTTTGAGTGTCTCGATTCGACTTTGGCCATTTTCTTCATATATTCGCGCCTTTTCATCCAAATAAGTGCCATTCCAGCATTTTGCCTTCAAGAGACCTAAAAAGTGAAAAGGAACGATATTAAGCAATAACGGATACAAAAGTGATCAAATAAGGACTTAAACGACCCCTCAAAATGGTACCTTTTAAAACCTTATCATTGTGATACGAGATCAAAGCATTTTGTACCTTAATAGTTTTGATCATTTAGAAAGCCTCCCCCTCAACATGTGCATATGATTTAGAAATTGTTTAGCACATGGAGGCCAGAGGACTTTGAAATATTTTCTTTGACCACAATTTTCATAGAAAATGCCATTTGATTTTCTTTGGTAAATTCTCCCCCTCAATATGTGCATAGGACATTTGAAATCAGTTTATCACATAGAGGAAAGAGTTCTTTTGAAGCATATCCAAGAACACAAAAGCCATTAAGAAACCTTTAGAAAGTCAATCAAGATACTTTATGTAAAAACATATAAATCTTTGTACCTTGAAAGTTTGTTTTCTTTTGAAATGCTTCCCCTCAATATGTGCTTCGAGATTCGAAAGCGTTTAGCACATATGAGAGAGCAGCCTGCACGTTTGAATCAAATCGATCATCATTTATCAGATTTCTTAATTAAATCACAAATTCTCCCCCGATCTAAAATATCAAACCCTTTGAGATTTTGGATCTCAAGTGATTTAATCAGGTTTGGAAAACATGGGAGAATATGTGTCCAGGTTTAAATACTCATCTTGTTTTTGGATTAATCCTCCTCCTCAACATGTGCATTGTGTATATGAAATCGTTTGGCACATGGAGGCAGGAGTGCCTTTAAAGGACTAAAACCAATTCCATTAAAACAGATTTGAGATTTAAATCACGATCTCTCCCCCGATCAAAAATATCAAACCATTTGAGATTTGTGATCCCATCTGATTTAAATCATTTAGAAAATTTTGGGGAAAGACGTGGCAAGATTTAATTTTGAAAAATGACAGATAAGGAACAGATTAAGACATAAAAGATTTTTAGTGTCAGGTATGATTGTTTTTAAACGATCTTTAAGTAAAATAAAACAATTTCACAATCAAACAAGAACAGAAAAAATTTCATTTTGAAAGATCCTTGAGTTTTAAAGAAAATCATACCATGACATAACATTAAATCTTTAGATCACCACTTTGTTTTTGTACAAACCGGACTTTTATGAAGAAAAATCTTTTGAAAATATTTTAGATTAAATCACTCTCCCCCTCAATCGATGACCGAAGTCGTTGATTGAGTGACTTAAGATTTGATAAAATAAAGTCCGGTGATTTTCAAAATTTAGTCCAATTAATTTTCAAAACAATATTTTCCATTTTCAAACAATTTTATCAAATATTTTGGAAAATGGTATCATTCACTACTTTTCCTGCACAAGATACGTTAAGTGGTTGAGCTGCTTTTGTTGATGTTGCTGCTGTAGGGCTTGGAAGAAAAACCGTCTGCAAATGCACTGAGACTTCTTATGTTGCATTTTAATGCCAACTGAGGTCAAATTAGGCTCCGTTTCTTCATTTGCTGATGAAGAAAACCATCTGCTGATGCAGTGAGACCTCTTACGTTGCATTCATGCCAACTCTCCATAGAAGTCCAATTAAGCTCCGTTTCTTCATATGTCAACCCAAGATATAGTTACCCTTTCCTTACGGCATCCAATCATCTTCAATTGTGGGATCCGGATCGGGAACATTCTTTTATACCAATATACCTGCATACGTTAGTGAACACACACACATATATATGGTGGTCGACATCACCCAAACAGCAATCGACTAATAAAAGTCAATGCAACATATCAATCAGATCATATAAATGTATGGGAATAATGTGTTCATCAAACTCTAATCATCTAATCCTAGCAATCATATCCTAGGCACCTAGTCCTTTAACATAGGTTAACATCATTTTTAATTAAGCATATTAGGATAATTAGAAAGCCCGTTAGATGATATAGATTTGAAAACATTCTGCCCCTCAATCAATGACTCATTTTCTGAAAAGATTAAAAGCGCCGAAGTCATTGATTGCGTTTTCAATTTTTAACAAAAACTCTGAAACTGATTGATTTAATAGCAACTCATTTACCACCATTTTTGAAAAACAACAAATATTTTTATGAAGAATTTTAGACGGAAAAACATTTGTGTAGAACGCATCCTTCGACATACTTTCCTTAATTTGTTTTTAGGATAAGTGCACGAAATATTTGAAAATTTGTTTAGCGCAGCACTTTCCTTTCTTTGAATAACGGGTTGCTATCTGAAATAATAGCAAACCATAGTTTAAGCACGGGTTACAGTCTGAAGTAACTACAAGCCATTTTTGAAGCGCGGGTTACAGTCTGAAATAACTGTAAGCCATATGATTTTTGACATGTTTTGAAAAGAAATATTTACACCTCCTGCTCGAACTTCATCTATGGTCCCGTGCCATTATTGAATGGCATTTCTAAGATCGCAGATGTTATCGATACCAGAAGACATGTCTTGAGAAAACATATTTTTGGTCTTTTTCAAATTTTCTGATTTTTATGGATTTTTGTTGGTTTTATAATTTTCTATTTTCTATTTGTTGGTTTTATATTTTTGTATTTTGTTTTTTTAATATATATATACAAAGATAGAGAAGATGATATAATTTAAGAAGATGATGATACCAGTACCGAGATAAGGATATCGAGCAGCACGTCGTAGAAGATAGAATTCATCATCTCTTAAACTTCCACCACCAAAGCTTCTGAGGCTCCAAAATAGAAGATAGAACATGAGCCTTTAAGAATGTGAGACTTTGGCAGCTTCCCCCCAAACCGAAAATCCTTTAGCTGAGATTCAAAGCTTTCTTTCAAGCTTCCCTTAGCCAGGTGTACGAGAAGCACACCATTATCATCGATCATGCTGCTCCTTTTAAGAATAATCACCGTGATTCTTTGTTCGGGGTTATATCATCTAATAG
Organism: Chrysanthemum makinoi; assembly: GCA_910596185.1. Taxonomy (NCBI): domain Eukaryota; kingdom Viridiplantae; phylum Streptophyta; class Magnoliopsida; order Asterales; family Asteraceae; genus Chrysanthemum; species Chrysanthemum makinoi. The sequence continues at coordinate 173,827,162 of OU343217.1, read as the reverse complement.
AACAACAGCAACGTATCATCCCACATTTAAATAATCCTTCTCAAATTTCATTCCACTGAAGTCTGAAGCAATCCATTCCAAAAGGTGTCACGAGACAACTTCCCCCACGTAGTTGAATTGATGCAGTCAGTCTCTTGGATTAGAGCTCACGAACCAGAATACACATATACGCGAAGACAGAAAAACTTATACCATCGAGTAGCGATTAAGTCCAATAGCCAAAGAATAATCGATGTATACTTTTCTCTCCCCCTGAAGAAAGTGTATGAAGCTCAAGAACCCGAAGTACCCGAATGCCCAAGAGAGAATAACCGATAACATTGAAGAAGCGGGCCGAATCACTGATTATCTCTGCGGAGGACTATCTCTGTGGATTTCAACTCCGGAATAAGTGATTATATCTCTGAATCACTGATTAAGCACTCAAGTGAAACAACTGAGCATCCCTAATGTACACAATCTCTCTCCCCTGATGATTACGATAGCATCGAAATCATCACACACTTGTGTACCTCTTTCATCTTCAGAAACTAGCTCTTCCACCTCTTCCCCCACATAGTTGGAATAAGAACACTAAATGCCATGAGTCAAACCTTGAGTTTCTCTGCGGTAATGACAATAGTCTTCCCAGGATATCTTCAATCACTTAGAAGAATTAAGCTCATCAAGATTACTCGCGTTTAGATACGTGGCTCCTTCCCCCTTGCTGGTTTTGATACTTCAGAATCAGCAAAACATTATAAGCCCAAATAATTGAAATTTGTTGAGAAGAACATCATTAGCTCAGATATATCTGTGAGAACTTGCTGAAGAATGTGAGCAAGTCTAATTGGGGATTAAATTCGACATATCACTCTCCCTCAATTAGTGCTCTCCCCTAAACCGACAATCTGTTTGATAAATGCCCAGATTAAGAAGAAGTCTTTGGATAATCAAATGCAACTCGTCTTTAGTCTTCTAACATGCAGCATAAAATGTAGAACCGACTGTAGACTCGACCTTCTTCAAGATTGTCCAATCGAGGAATAGAAAGTCAACATCTTCAACTCACCAAATGCATTCCCGTTAACTTAAAAATATCAAATCCCCTTAAATAAAATCCCTCCCAATCAAACAAGAACAGAAAGATGTTCATCAAGGAAATCTGCCCAGCAACTAGAAGCACTTTGTCATTAAACTCATCAGCCCGTGTGAAGATGTCAACCAACGGCTCTTAGAAGAAAAAACTCCATGTGAAGATGACCCGATAAGAAGAAGCTCGGTTCCTAAATGAGTTGGAGTCATTTGACCATTTATTCTCAGATATAACTCAACATGCAGCAGTTTCACACTTCTTCTCCCCCTCAAGAATTGCATACGAAGTTGCCATTCTTGATTAAGCAAGTGAATATCTTCAACAATGTAGTTTATTAACACTTCTCCCCCGTAAAATTAGCACAGGATGTCGCCATCGTCATTATAGTTGAGCAAGTGGAATAAGAAAATAATCAACAGTAGCCCGGTTCACTTGATGACTGAAGCGCATGGAAAAAGTATGAAGCATGTTGATGAGAATGATCATAATAAAAAGATTTCTCTTCTTCCGAAGATAAAGCGCACTGAAGCGTACACTTTTCTTTTCTTTAGAGAACGAGGCATGAACCGATGTGTTCATACGTCATAATCTCTCTCTTTTCAGCTCTCTTGGCAAAACATGTAATCAATCCCATTATCATTTTGTAGGCTCTTTGTCGTGACAGCTAATGGAGAAAACCCAATATGATGAATTTGATCCTGAAGTAAAACAACCCGAACTCGTGACTTAAACTTGCACATATGTAACAAAGAGGGGTGCCGAGACTTCATCGTCCATTGAATCTCTAAGTACTCTATACTCATCAACCAACCAACCATCAAGTAATAGACGTACATCACCTCTTGAAAATCCACAATTGAATGTGACACTGAGCACTACAACGTAACTCCTTAAAGTGATAGTTATTTTGAGGTGATAAGAGCCCAATTCCCCCAAGTGGTAAAAGAATAGGAAAAAGTCACTCAACAATAACTAGAATTCCAAGTCTTTGTTTTTGGTAAAAAAAACTCAAACAAGGATCTTGAAGAATCTTCATCCAACCATCCCTGATACCTTCAGATACTAAGTAAACTCGCCCGTGATATTTCACTTCAACCTCAAATAAATAATAGTGAATTACTTGCCGTTGTCACATCTTCTGGTTAAAAGCTCAAATCTAGCCTCCTTTGACATTTGAATGAACTTTGATAATGGTTTCCATCCCGATCATGGTTAAAAGCACATAACCCTGTAAAACCTTGTAATAGCCAAACTGCCATGAGGAAAATCCAAACACACACCCAATTCATGAAGTACACCCTTTCATCCTTTCTTTGAAGTAGAAACCGTAGCACTAGCATCAAATAAGATCCCGAAACACACTTTCCTTTCTCCAGGATGGTTCCATCAATACGGGATTTTACAATTCTATGGTTTAAACCGAGAAATAGTTTCTTTCGCGGGATTTTACAAAACCAAGAATAAACCATAAGATAGATCCGGAAATGTACTTTATAATTACCAGGATGTTTCAATTGTCACGGGATTTTACAAGTCTATGATTTAAACCGAGAAATAGATTCTTTCGCGGGATTTTATAAAATCAAGACAAAACCGTAAAAAACTTCAGCTTGAATGTATTATGACAATTTTGGTTTCGGTGAATATCTGTTTTAGGAGAACATGCAGCGGTTCTTCAGCGGTTCATAATCCAACATCAACAATATCAACAACCATCCAATAAACACTTTGGTAAACACATCATTCATGCATTCTGTCAGCTATTGCAGTGACAGCATGGTGAAGCAAACCCGATATGCCAAACTTGATCATGAAGTGAAATTCCCCAGATTTGTTACTTAAACTTGTACTCATCCTTGTGAAGAAGAAACGGTGTAACCAATGTACAAAACCTCTTGACGTATCCTCAACTGCGTGAGACACCGAAGTGATAGTTACGTTGTGGGTTATGCGAGAAAGAATCACAACCGTAACTAAATAGCCAAGTCTTTATCACATCCATTAAACGCCCAAACAAGTCATCTTTGCGGAAGGGTAGAAAGAAAGAAGACGAAATAAGTGAACACGTCCGGAGAATCTCACTGCAAATCTAAATACGAAATACCATCAAAACAACCCCGTAGTCAACCTAGTTCCAATAACAATCCAAGCCGTGACATATTACCATTCGTGAAAATGCATAAACCAAAGTATTGCCCGCACAACACAACATATCTCAACATCAACTCAAAACATCAAATCTCATGTTTCAAATCTCATTATCAAAAGTAAGCATTCGATCCAATAGTCCATTAAGCCCATTCCAATCCAATCCAATTCAACTCCGGCTCATCATTAATATTTCGGATTTATAAAGAAGGTTCAACATTTTTGATAATATTCAAGTTCAATCGAACGTGTGTCCCCGAGAAATTGTAATCCAACCATCGTGAAATTTAGCTCAGGCCGTGAATTATTCCTTAGTGAAATTTTACCATGCCAAAATTACAACACTCAAACGAATATTTTCAAAAATGTGTAGAAAATGTTTTTATATAACAAAACATTCGGACAACATTTTAGGATTTCAAATTTTCTACGTAGTCCGTACTACATTACAGTGCACGAATGATATGATCACAAGGCCCAACGAAAATCAATACCCGATTGGCCCAAGTCCATTACGAAATAAACATACATCCCACGTCCATAGTTCAATCCAAAAAAAAAATGGCCCAAGTGATATTACACCCAATCCATGTTAAATGATAACCCCGATTATATATATGTGAATCCCTAATATTTAGGTTACCATATAACCCTAAAACACAAACTCAAAAAATATGCGCCCCCATCTCACTTATCCTCTCACCGAATCATCTCAACTTGCAGCATCTACTCACTCCAATCTTATCACGTCAAATACTTTTTCATCATCATTTAAAACGAATCAAAGGCATCTTCTTTTTCATACCAAACCGATCAAACAACAAAGCATATTAATCCATACTTGTTCCAGTTTCGAAGACCACATATGTGACGGCTTCTTGATCAATTAAGAATGGTCTCTGGTAGGTTTAATTATGTTGAATGATATTCGTTTAGATTTACAGATTTGAGTAACGAAACAAGACTAGTTTTCTAAAAATCTTGTTAGAAAAACTTTCTTAAGTGTTTCGGATATAAATTGAAGCATTGCTTCACAAATGATCTATGAGGACAAGGTTCAATTAAAAAATCTATGAAAGATTCATTAAAAATGGAACCGAATCTGAGATAGCATTTAATTTTCTTATGAGTTGAGTCTAGGTAAGGATGATGTTGGGATTGAAGGAGTTTGAGTTAGGATAAATTTTGGATTTGTTTGTTGGCTGAAGAGTTTGGCACGTTGAAAATTTGTTGCTGAGGTCGTGATATATGGTAAATTGTATTGGTTGTGGTCAAGGTCGTGGTCTAGTTCTTTGTCATTCTTCTTCTTCATTTCTGTCCTTTTATACTTATCAGACAAGTCGCTAGTATGAGTCAAGTCGCTAGACCTTATATAGACAAGTCGCTACAGCTTTGACAAGTAGCTAGATAAGACAAGTCGCTAGCTGCGGTTGACTCAATAGTCAACACGCTTAGACAAGTCGCTAGGTGAGTAATGTGTCAAGTCGCTACTATGAGATGCAAGATAAGTCACTTTGACTGTTTGACTCAAAAGTCAAACAAACCCAACTCGCTTTTGATCAAAATATCATCTCGCTACATTTTATTGAGAACACAAATCGCTAACTTTTGTTTGAGACAAGTCGCTATGATGAACATGAGGACCAATTTTTCCGACCAAGTTGCACAACCCAGAAAACTTGCATAAAACTGCTTCCTTGACCCAAGTTTTGACCACAAAGTTATGTTCACAGATTTGGTATAAGTAGAAAAAACAGAATAACATGACATGGACAAAACTTGACACCTTGACACAAGACAGAAATGTAAATATGAGTACATGAAAGACTAGATGACATTTTTAGACCAAAACAACCACATGAAGAACTGTTTAAAAACTGTAGTACCAAAATAATATAAAAACATTATCCGAACCAAAAAAAATGGTGTAAAACAACTTAAACATTAATCAAGAACCACAATGAATCAACACAACACAACACCACAACCTTGGCTCTGGTACTAATTGTAGGATCGAAATATTATTGTGTTTGATCATTTGGGTGGTCTTGGATGATCAAAATACATGTTAGACAATTTAGAGAGAGAAAGTAGAGAGAGGGAGTTTCTTGGTAGAGACTTGGTTCAACAAATGTAAGGTTAGATTAAGAAAAGCTCCACCCCTTCCATGGATGGAAGGGGTATTTATAGCTACACAATACACGACCTCCTATCGGCCTGTGGATCAGGGATACAGTGGGTAAAGACCCGTCCTTCATCCACGGTGTTGCTCTAAACTAAACTATGCTAATAATTAACTAACTAACTACTAAATAACGTAAATAACGACAAGTCTACGAGCTAACTTATGCTAGATAATATTTGGGATGACCGACACTTCACTTATGGAATGTACAATTCCTAACATAGCGTTACCTAGAAATCGATTTTAACGAAACAAAATAAAATATATCGAAGTCATAAAATTATAAAAATGCATTTCTAGCAAGTATTGAGTGAATAAATAATTATCGAATAGAATTTACGAAAACGTATATATATATATATATATATATATATATATATATATATATATATATATATATAACAATTTATATACCAAAATAAATTCAAAACATCGGGTAAACTAATAATTTAATTTTTTTATAGTCTTAAAATGAGTATAAAAATATATCTGGATAATTGTCGGAAGTGTCAGATCAATTATTCAAAATAAATGATCGTGCGATAGCGTTTATTTAATAGATAAATATACATTAATGAAATATGCAAACTCATGCATGAACTAATATGGAAATGATGTTACTGATGATATGTAGACTAACTCTAGTCTATATTTAATGTTCTCAATGATATTCCATGAATACGCAGCTTAACCCTCAAGGTTACGCGTATTTGATACTCGTAAACCCCTAGTTTACGAAAAGTGATGAATAGTGAATCATGAATAGTGATTTTTCTCCGGGAATGAATAGTGTTTCATGAATAATAAAATTTTGAAATACCCTTTCAAAATATCAAATCAACTTCAAAAACGATGAATAGTTAAATGATGAATAGTAACCAATGAATAGTAAATTCCTGATATGAATAGTAATTTTGAGAAATAACCTGAAATTACGAGTTAGCACTTTACGAATAATAAGAGTCCAAGAAGATTACCTAGCAAATATGCTAGTAATTCCTTTATTCTTTGCGGTTTAAACTCATACATCGTGACAAGTGCAGGATGTTATTTATTTTGGCAGGTCTAAAGACAATGTTTCCAGTTACACAAAATATTATATCTTTCAATTAACTCTAGACCACGAAAGGGCAATGAAATATCATAAACGAGTTTATTAATTTTGGAATCCTATCTTAGTTAGTCAACTAAGGAGAAAAGATAGGAATAAGTCTCACTCTTCTTACAAGGAAAAGAGACTAAGTTTGTCTTTCGAAGAAAAACAACTTTGTTTACGAATTATGTTGCAATAACACTGTAACATATTGGATTTCAAAAACACATAAAATCATAAACACAAGAGGCGTATAAGATGAGGTTTTAGACAGAGAAATAGTTAGAGGTTTGGAAACTTAGTAAGAGAAAGTGAAAATATTATTATGAGCTCCAACTCTCTACCTTGGGAGGTAGAGAGTATTTATAGTCTTACACAAATCGCCACCTACAGGCCTGTGGATCAGGCATACAGTGGGTAAAGAGCCGTCCGTCCTCCACGGTGTTACTTATCTAAATACTACTTAACATTAAATAATCTACGACTACGACCTTTCTAACGATTACATATACTTGAGGTGACCGACTCTTTAATAACTGAATTTACTAAATCCTAACAATCTTCCCCTAAGGGAGGTCACCTCAAAAATACATAGAATACAAACTGATATTATAATAAGGTTGTTCTTGGATTCTTGATAATGTTCTTTGTTCCGCAGCTCGTAGTCATTGATTCTTCATTATTGCATGTTTGGTTAATCCAAGTGGAGTTCTTTAACTGATCCACGTGATAATGAGTTTTGAGCCAGCTTTGAAATCATCAGCAACAATAAAATCTCTGACTCTTCCATTGCGGTGTTGACATTATGTGATGATGTGACTTTCGGACCGACATGCTCACATTCTGGATCATGATTTCTTTTCATCAGAGTAGCGAAAGCTTTAATTGATTCATGATATTGGCAGCAGCGTAGCAGAAGCATGGAGTGAAAATATCAGAGTCGTTGATGCTTTAATCATGATTTCTTTAGAGATGAATGTGTCGTGTGAGCATGCGGTTATGGATTGACCTCTCAATTCTGATCATCTGCAAACATCGGGTGTAGCTGCATAAAAGCTTAGCATTAAAGCACATGAAAGTATCTTTGATCACTTTCGTTGAATTGAGGTACACGGCCCACGGTTCCCCGTTGATCAGTACAAGTACTGCCTGTGATCAGGTATAATTCCGAAGAATCTCCTTGCCAGGTTTTCGCAGCTGTTCTAGCCATTCTCAAACCGGAACGTCTCAAAAAAGACACCACGGAGTGAGTGAACCAGCAAATTTGAGATTTACTGATTGATGAAAAGAGCTTTGAAAAACAATCGTGTATTGCTTGATACCAATTGTTTTTGCAATACAACGAAGCTTTTAAATGAAAATCAATTATCAATCCTAAACACCTTTTATTTTGAAATATTAGTACACAGTCGATGTGCTGAAGAAAAGAGTTTTTAAGCACAAAGACCGGTTTTTCAAAGGTATCCGTCAATCCATAACCTGAACCAGGATTGATTCATAATTATGAATCGCCCCATTGTTTCTGTTCAGTTGTCACATGGTTGATCTATTGGATAGATCACACATGCCACCCACCAGGAGCTAGTTTGATGTTGGCACCAAAAGGCTTTCCATCTTCATTGTGAATATGTTTGAATATCACTCAGATGTTCTGGCAATACCACAAGGATAATGCGTAGGACTCATAAGATATAATCTCTCTTTCCACATTGTGTGAAACAGAGAGTCTTCAATGACAGTGTCCTAAAGAGATTTATATGATGATCTCGTGGCTCTAGACTCAATAGTGCATATTTGGTTCCTATGCTGGAGACTAGGGAGAGGGTCTCCTTCTTCAATATCAACCATCTCTAAGAGAAAATCGATAGATTATGTCGGTTCCCCGTGAGAATGAAACAAGTCCCTTTTAAGAGAAACTTGAGTAGCTTGGGAAGTTGTAATGCAGAGCGTCACTGGGTCCATGACGTCTTGTCTTCAATACCGATGTTACCTTGGTAACCACCAGTAGCATATGAATTAAACCCAGTTTCTGCCCTAAGGTTGAATAAATGGAGGGCTATTTCTTTTCACCCTTTTTCACATTCAATTCTTTTTCATTCTTCAACCCCTTCAATGCTTACCAAGACTTCATAACTAGGAACTTGTTGGGTTTATTCCAGTAGTAGCTCTGTCTCAGTCCAAAGACTGTTCCTATATCTCACTTTTCTCCTTTTTACATCATACCTAAGGACTTCTACACTATCTAGTGGATTGTCCCTGGGTATATCCCTCCGGTTCTGGCGGATCGTGGGAACGAATACCTAACCTAACCATCCTTATAACTCCGTACATAAAATAAATTTTGTCGGTCTATTTGGTATTGTTCATCTGCCATTGGAACCAATTGAAAATCAATCCATATACTTGTGATATATTATCAAAGCATTTTGTACCTGAATTGTTTTTGATATTTTTAGAAAAAGAGCTCCCCCTCAACATGTGCTTCATGTATTTTGAAATCGTTTGGCACACGGAGGCAAGAGGAAGAATTAATCTTCTTTGATTACCATTTTCTAAAGCATATCATCATCACTTCCCTGATAAAATCAAGTATATAAAGCATGTAGGGGAAGGATGAGGTTTTCAAAAGTTTGGTCCCCCTCAATATGTGCCTCGAGGTTTGAAAAAGTTTTGCACATACTAGATGGAATCTGCACCTAGATACAAATCAATCACGTTTCAATTCTTTGTGGTTTAAAATAGATGCTCCCCCTCAACATGTGCATGGAAAATTTGAAATCGTTTGGCACATGTGGGGAGGAACGCATGCTAAACACTTATGAAACCATTTATCGAATTATCAGTTTTAAATCCAATTTAAATCACAAATTCTCCCCCGATCACAATTTTCAAATCAATTGAGATTTGTGATCTCTTGTAGATTTAAATTGATTTTGAAGGCTTTTAAGGAGAATTGTGACTTGATTATGAAAACATTTTTAACTGATAAGGATCGGATTTTGAGACTTTATACTCCATTGATTAAACATGCATGATTATCTTTTGAAAACAATTGAATGACAAATAACCTTTTGATTTGATTGAAATCATTCTCCCCCTCAATCAATGACATAAGTTGTTGATTGAGAGATAGATATTTTTGACAAACGTTAAGTCTGGATGATTTTCAAAAATAGAGTCTGATTTATTTTACAAAGCAATTAGTTTTCATTAGATAGTAAATAATTGTTTATAGAATCAGAGCATTAGGTTTGAAAAACAAGATAAAGCATGGCTCTGTTCTTTCTTTGAAAAACGGGTTACTGCCTGAAATGACAATAAACCATAGATTCACCTTCTCCCAAAATATATATATATATATATATATATATATATATTTATAAGAATTTTGAACACTCGAACAAAATCTAAACACCCGTGTCACTCTTTGTGTGACAACACAAAATCCGTAGATGACATTGAATCAAGAAAAAATATGACAAAAATTAAAATATTTTTTTGATTTGTTTTTTCAAATTTTTATGGATTTTTGAAGTTTTATATTTTTCTATTTGCTTTTTCATAGGTTTTGCAATTTTGTATTTTGTTTTTGAGTAACTATATACAAGAGAAGGATGAAGAAAGACCTTTACTCCTCGCTTTCCTCTTGAAGACGTTTGAGTGTTTCCGGTTGTAAGCTCTTTAGACCAAGTCGTGGAAGGATAAACTCAAAACCTTCTCTGGGAAGAGCTTTGGTGAAGATGTCTGCCAGCTGGTATTCTGTCCTCACAAAATAGAGTTCCACCACACCGTTTTCCACTTGCTCCCTGATAAAATGATGTCGTATGTCGATATGCTTTGCTCTGTTATGTTGAACATTGTTGCATGAGAGAGCAATAGCACTTTTATTATCACGGTACAGAGGGATTTTGTTGAAGTCAAAGCCATAGTCAGATAGTTGGGATCTCATCCATAGGATTTGAGCACACAACAAGATGACATGGCTATGTATTCAGCCTCTATAGAGGATATAGAAGTACTCATTTGTTTCTTTGACGACCAGCTCACAAACTTATCACCCAAAAACTGAGCACCTCCTGATGTACTTCGACGAGTATCTTGACATCCTGCATGATCAGCATCTACATAGGCTGTTAGTGACATACCGGTGTCCTTCGGGTACCAAAGTCCCATATTGATGGTTCCTTGGAGATACCGAAAGACCCGTTTAACTGCTTCAAGGTGCTTTTTAGTAGGCTTATCCTGATATCTAGCACACGTGCATACATCGAACACGATGTCTGGTCTACTGGCTGTGAGGTACATCATGGATCCAATCATACTACGATATTTCATTTGATCTACCATGATCCCTGAGTGGTCCTCATCCAGCTTAGTACGTTCTATCATGGGAGTGTCAACAGGGTCACAAGAATCAAATCCAAATTTCTTTAAAATCTCATTAGCATATTTAGATTGATTTATAAAAATGCCTATGGGACTTTGTGAAATTTGTAATCCCAAGAAAAATAACATTTGTCCCATCATTGACATTTGAAATTTGGATCCCATTTCATTTGAAAAATGATCACATTCATTGGGGTCAGTCGAGGCAAAAATAATATCATCAACATAGATTTGAACATCGATTAAATGTTTGCCTGACTTTCTGGTGAATAATGTCAGATCAACTGCTCCTTTGCTGAATCCAGAAGATAGAAGAAACATTGATAGCGTATCATACCATGCTCTAGGATCTTTCTTTAAACCGTAAAGCGCCTTCTTCAAGCGATAGACATGAGTAGGATGCTCTGGATTCACAAAACCTTCTGGCTGGCTGATATAAACCACCTCTTTCAGATCTCCATTAAGAAAGATGGTTTTCACATCCATCTGATAAACAACCATGTTCTTGGTAGCAACATTAGCCAAGAAGATTCTGATAGCCTCGATACGTGCAATAGGAGCAAATGATTCCTCAAAGTCAATGCCTTCTTCTTGACAATATCCTTTAGCCACCAATCTAGCCTTATTTTTCAGAACATCACCGTGCTCATCAAGCTTTACTTTGAAGATCCACATGAGAGCAATGATCATAGCACAGTCTGGAGCGGGTACTAATTCCCATACATCTAGTCGATCAAACTCAAGAATTTCTTCTTGCATTGCAGTAAACCAGTTGTCCTCGAACATTGCAGTCTTAACATCTTTTGGTTCGATCTTAGAGAGTACAGAATTGAAAAAGCACCATAAGGCATCAGTTGCTAATTGTTTCGAGTGGATACTGGACGAGAAGGATTCCCAATGATGTTGTCTAATGGGTGATCATGTGTCCATTTTCTAAGGTGTTCCTGTGGTTGTTGTTGAGGAACAGAAGTAGCAGAGTCAATTTCTCCTGATGAAGATGGTTCAGATGAAGATTCTAGAGCAAATATGTTTTCAAAGGGTTCATCTTCTGGAGGAGCAAAAGGGTTTTCATCATTAGTAACAGCAACAACATTTCCATTGTGTACACTTGATGATTGAGGCATTGATGATGAGACTGAGTGATCAGCAGAAGGCGCTTCTTGACTTAGTGACATAGAAACATAAGGGTTAACTTTGTTGACAGGTATAGGAATAGCCTATGTTTATGGATTTGATAGATCATTAACAATTGGCTCATAGTGCTCATCAAACATTGGATTAAACAGTTTCTTCAAATCATCTTCTGAAGGGGGTACATATGGAGTTGCTGGTGAGAAGATTGGTACAAGAGAAGAACTAATGGGACTGTTTTGAAGTGCAGGTCCAGAACTGGAATGTCCAGGAGCCATTTAACCGGTCAGCTCATCAAACGTAACATGAATTGTTTCCATGATATTTTGGGTTCTCTTGTTGTAGATTCGGTATCCCTTTCTGTTTGGTGCATATCCTACAAATACTCCAATGTCTGCTTTAGCTTTCAATTTTCCTAGGTCTTGACCATCATTGGTTGGATAGCATAACGCACCAATCACACGAAGGTATGATAGATCAGGCTTTCGATTGTGGATAAGTTCATACAGAGTTTTGCCATGAGATGTATGAATTAGGGACCGATTTTGAGTGTAGCATGCAGTGGCAATGGCTTCAGCACATAAAAATGTTGGAACCTTTGAGTAAATCAACATTGTTCTTGCGGCTTCTACAAGAGTTAGATTTCATCTTTCAACTGCACCGTTCTATTGAGTAGTTCGTGGAACACTTCTTTGAGGACTGATTCCAACACTTTCATGAAATTCACTGAGTTCTCTATTAACAAACTCAGTTCCATTGTCAGTTCGGATGATTCTGACAGTCTTGTTAAGTCGGACCTACAGCTGTTTAATAAGTCTAATGATGACATCTGGAGTTTCATCCTTTGTCCTCAAGAACTTAACCCAAGTGAATCGGGAGTAGTCATCAACCACAACTAACACATATTTCTTCCCATTAATAGTTTGCACTCTCATTGGTCCGCACAAATCCATATGCAGGGTATGAAGAACTTCCATAACTGAATTTGTAGGTTTGGGTTTGTGGCCATACTTCATGCTTTTTCCCAATTGACATGCTGAATAGAGATGATCCTTCTCATACTTAATCTGGGTAGTCCTCTTACTAAGTCCTTTCTGGAAAGATTGTTTATGGTATTGAAGTTCAAGTGATTGAGACGACGGTGCCATAACCATGACTTTGTTTTCGAAGCCTTTGACAGCAAACAAATTGGTGAAGCCTTCATCATGTCTTCGATAGAGATGGTGTATAGATTTGAACCACGAGTTCCTCTTAACAATTCCACACCATCAAGTTCTCTAATGAAGCAAGTATGTTTTCTAAAAGCCACTTCAAGATCGGAATCACATAATTGACCAAAAGAAAACAAGTTATGACCAAGACCTTCAACATAATATACCCTGGAGATTACACTTTTACCAACAACACAGTCTCCATAACCCATGATAGCACCGAAATGATCATTCCCGAATCTAACAGTCTTGATGAATTTACTCACGAAGTTCATGAGCCGCGACTGGTCTCCAGTCATATGCTTGGAACAGCCTGAGTCCAGGTACCACAGAACGATTTGAACGATCTGCAGTTGAACACAGACAAGAATGGATAGCTGGATAATTGGAATCCCCATGCAAGAATGGGTTCCATTTGGTTAGTAACAGTGATTGGAACACCCACATCAAAAGTAGAAACAATGGAATCATTAGAAATGGATGTAGTGCTAGTTTCCGTATTTCACCTATTCAAAGTATGTTCACTTCTTAAGGGAATAGTTCTAGCAGTAGGCATCCATTTTCTAATGGGCATTGGCTTAGCAAATTTAGGGCACCGCTCATTAACCTTACGACCAGTAGGTATCCATTGATAACCTATATTACTAAATTTCCTTCCTGTGGGTTTCCACTGTTTTCTAACTTTCATTCGCCTTTGCCTTTTAGCCTTCTTAGCATGATTTTTTTCATTAATAATCTTAACAGGGCATTTAACAGAATTAATAAAATCATTCACATCACATTCAAGATTAGTAACAGAAGCCATGCAATCCTCATTACATGTTTTGCCAAAAGTAGCGGAACTCGCATTAATTACAGTACGCTTAGAGCTAACACTAGAATCAACACGATTCGTCTTATTCAAATTCTCCCTAAGGGGATCTTCTACTTTCTTCCACTGAATATTCCTAGCTTGCAAGGTCCTATCATTCTTTGTATTACCTTGAGGCTTTGACCTGCTTACTTTGGTGTCACTTTTTACTCCTGTAGAGGGAATTGGAACATTAGTTAGTATTGCTAATTTTTGCATTACTAAGCTAGAAGTTCAGGGATCTAAACTACTTGAAGACACTCTAGAGTTTACTTGCTTAATACTAGAAGTGCTGGGATCTGAACTACTTGAAGGCACGCAAAAGTTCACATTCTTAACACTAGGCATAGAACAAGGTATCAAGGGATTAACTTGCTCACCTAAGGATTTAGGGCATATTGTAATTAAGCAGTCTAGAAGTTCTTGAGATCGTTTGGCATACAAGCATGCATGTCCAATTGCATTATCGAGTGGTTTCTCTAACTTATCCTCTTCAACAATCTCACGGAGACATTCTAGACTATCCTTAAGGTATGAAAAATATGTTTGAATTGCAAGTTTGTTATTCCTAAGATGAGGAGGAACATATTTAACAGACAAAGCATACTTATTACAAATATACACCTTGGATGCACCATTCTCCCCATTGGTCATTGGCATTTTTCCTTTTACCTGAATCTTCAGACTCTCAATTTCCTTTTGCAATGAAGCTATTTTTTCGTCATTTTTGTAACGGGTGACCTTTGTTGATTCAAATAACTCGTTTTAATGTTGTTTAACCTTTTCATTTTCTTCTAGAAAATTCTCATTTTCCTTTTGTAAAGCATTAACCAAGTTTTGAAGATGAAAAGTTTAAGAATTCTGAGAATCTAAAGGAGGAGGCATTTGGGAGCTAGACACATTGTTCTTTTCACCCTTTAATTGTGCAATTTGGGTTCTCATTTTTCTGATCGTGTTACACCGAGCTCGAATCTGTTCATCACATCTACTAATTTCAAAAACTGCATCAAATTCAAGAGCATCCAAGGATGTCTTGATATTTGAGGTTTTAACATTTTCTTTTAGATGTTGATATTTTAATTGCAAAGCAAGATGCTCAACTTCCAATTTAGAATAATGTCTTACCAGATTATCATGATCATCTTGTTCAATTTTCTCATGCAATTTAGAATTAGTTTTTTCAAGCTCAATGACACGATCATGGGAGACTTTCAGAACAACAGATAATTCATGAAATTGAGAAGCATTAATGGAACAATTCGTAGCAGTGTAAAATACATCTTGAGTAATACATTCAGAAATAAGATTCTCATTGAAGGTATACAAGTTCTTCCTCTCAATCTCATTATATTTTAGTTCTCGCTCATAGTCACTAACTTCAACTATCATTGCATCAAACTCCTTTTCCATTTCTTTAATATCAGTATCCATTCCCTTTTTAAGACTCTCAAATTGACCTTTTAATTGTTTAAAGAAAGGCATCACCTCTGTTAAATAACACTCTTTTGTTTGCTCAAAGCCCCTTTCCCCTTCAGTTATCCCAGTGGGTGTGATCCTTTTCTTACAAGTTTTCTCAAAGTCAACAAATAATTGAAAAATAACTTATTGACTGATTAAGGTTTTGCTCTTAGTGGGAATAGATCTAGGAACTAAATGCATTGGGTATTGGGGGGATAAACAGTGGCAGGAAGCATTCTCCTACATGGGGGATTCTTTTCAACAAACTCATCAGCTTTTTGCATGTCCATATCCTTTTTCCAGAACACTTGCTTTCGGTCACCGAGTTTGAGGTCTAAACTTGTTAAAGGCAATCCAATTTTCCTTAGCATAGTTGGGTGTTTTATAACTGATTTTCTTTTCTATGCATAGAGGGGTCTTAAGTTTTTCATCCAATTTCTTTCTAGTGACATCCTCTAACTGCTTATCTTCCTCATATTCTCAGTACAACTAGGTTTTTGCCTAGGCTTAAGGATTTCATTGCCATCATAAATTACCTTTTGTGCATCTCTAGCTTTCTTACAAGCCTCAGGGTTTGGTTTATCAACTAATGCAACACTATGTTTGTCACTTAGAACTCTATGCTTAGTGATCATGTGAACAGTCTGAATGGCATTTCCTTGTACGTACAATTTGTTTTCAATTTTGTTTTTCAACATTTTTAGGTTGGAAAAATCATTCAAAAGTTTTGATTCTTTAGCATTAAATTCTTGCTTAAGCACTTTCACATTTTCTGGAAGTTCTTGTTTTTGCTTAGCCATTTTATTAAGCTTTTCTTTTAAAGAATCTAACTCCTGTTTAAGTATTTCTTCCCTAAAATTACTTTTTCTAATAATTGTACGCATTTGGTCATCCATCTCCTGCTCACGGATAGTTAACTCAAACTTAGTACGTTGTTGATAAATGGCAACTTGTTCTTTATAAGCATTAAGTTCAGAGATAACAAAATCATCAGGGGCACATGCAGTGTATTCATCAAAGACATAATCATCATTGACTGCAGAAGATACATCACTTGGTACAATCACATTCTCACTTTGGATCACATATTGATCATATGGGACAATATTATCATTACCCATATTAGCAATATCTGAGTCACAAGTTTCCTGTGATTGCACATTATCATGTGTCTTTTGCTGATCAACATTATCATATAGTTTTAATACCTCAGAGATGATTGATTCTTTGGATGGACCAGCTTGCTGTGGTGAGGGAACCTTTGGAGAGACCATTGGAGAAATGCTAGCCATGAAAATTGTGCGTGCGAGTAGGTCCATCATCGGGTCCGAGTCGTATGCATCCGCGGCGACTTGGAAAGCATTTTGATGATTATGACCTATCTCCTGAATTGGTTGCTCATCCACATCTGCATCATATGTCTTGGCATTGCCCTCAGTAAGAAACAACAACTCCTCTTCATCCAAAACATCACCATTATCCTGAGCTTGCACAAGTAACATCTTGTCTCTGAAGTACTCTGCATTTTGAGGACATTTTGTAGATGTGCATTTCCTTGCTATATATCCATCACCACCACAGTTGTAGCACCTGATAGGTTTTGCTTGTCCTTGATTTCCATTCCTTCTCCTATTCTGATTTACCACATATCCTCTACCAACTCCACCTCTTCCCTGTTCATACGCGCTTTCTTGAACTGGTTGCACCATAACCTTCCCATCTCTGCGATAGCTTGATTGTGTGGATTGGATGCTGTTCTGAGGTTATTCTTGGTGTGTGGGAGAGAGTTCATGTTCTGACTAACCATGAGAGACAGTTGATTGATGAAGTTTTCCATAAATGTGTTCGGGTCTGGAGGCTTATATGCTGGGTCAGGGATGAGCTTGTAATTACCATTACCCGTGGGTATGACTTGAGAAGCTCTGGTTGAAATACCAACATTGGTATAGAAAGCAGTTGAATCATTTAATGAGCTTGTTTCTCCATGATTTGTTTTGAACTATTCAAGAATACTTTTTTCAAACATGGCATGTCTCTCATTCTCAAGAAGGAAGGCATACAGTTGCTTATAGTTGGTGTTCTTCAATCCTTTGGTTAGCTTCAAAGAGGTGACAAATTTGTGCCATTCTGGATTTATGTTGTTGAAAAACTTTGAGTTCAGCTGAATGTTTGGCATGGTCATTTTGATGTTCCTCATGTCATTCACATGCTTGTGGAATCTAAAATAATACTCATAGAAACTCTCATCTGGTTTCATCTTGAAGTGCTCAAACTCATCATACAATTGTGATTTTCTGTCTTCCTTGGTTAATTCTGAACCTGAGAGAAGCATCTTGACATTATCCCAAACAGCCTTGGCTTCAGTGTTATGATTGATAAGCTTGTAGATATATTTTGGAAGACCCTGAAGAATGATGTTTGAGGCCCTGATATCAGCATCAAATCTCTTTTTCTCCTTATCACTGAGCTCATCATACGTTTTTGGTCTATTTAATCCAAATATCATTGTTCCATCTGCAACAGTATCAATTATGTCTCTGGTTGTCTCAACTTGATATGGTCCTTCATCAATTGACTTGAGAATGTTGACTCCATTTTCCTTACCAAGACAGTACAGTCTAATTCGTTGTGCCCAAGAGTCGTAGTCAGTTCTGTCAAGCATGGGTGGACGAGTATCTGACCCAGCTGCTTGAATATCCTCAGCAACAGTGGAGATGATTGTAGGTACGTTGGTAGACATGTTAAAATACACGGGATTTTATAACGCTATGATTAAACCGAGAAATAGATTCTTTCACGTGATTTTACTAAATCAAGAGAAAACCGTATTACAAACAAAAATCAACCAAGTCGCTAAGAATTCTTAAAGCAAGTCGCTAAGCACGAAGTCGCTCAGTAGCAACTCGCTAAATTTCAATTTCCTGTGAACCAAGTCGCTAAGACACAAGTCGCTGGACACAAGTCGCTAAAGCACCAAGTCGCTTCACAGTCAAGTCGCTAAAGAGCAACTCGCTAAGGTCCAAGTCGCTAACACCAAGTCGCTAAGAATACTAAGTACAAGTCGCTAACAAAATTGAAAGAAGTCGCTAACTTCACCAAGTCGCTAGCCATAGTGGAGAATCCACTAAGTTGTACTGTTTGTCAGCTTGTCTCAATAGACAAGTCGCTAGGACCAAATCGCTAAGAATTAACACTACAACTCGCTATCTTTTACTGAAGCAAGTCGCTACGATGAAAAACACTATGAGAACCAAGTCGCTAGCAAGAAAAACTTCAAAAACACACTTTTCAATCCATAACAAGCTCAACCACAGTGATTCAAGCTTACCAAATCAAAACCCAAGCACTTACAATGATTCTAAACATAAAAGTACACACAAAATTCATACTTTAACACTAGAAATGATCCAAATGATGCAAAAACCACTAAACTTTCTCAAACTCAAAAACCATCTAAAACCACTAGAAATCCAAGGATATGTAAGAGAGATGATCAAACCATGGCTCTGATACCATTTGTAACATATTGGATTTCACAAACACATCAAGTCATAAACACAACAGGCGTATAAGATGAGGTTTTAGAGAGATAAATAGTTAGAGGTTTGGGAACTTAGTAAGAGAAAGTGAAAATATTATTATGAGCTCCAACTCTCAACCTTGGGAGGTAGAGAGTATTTATAGTCTTACACAAATCGCCACCTACGGGCTGTGGATCAGGCATATAGTGGGTAAAGACCCGTCCGTCCTCCACGGTGTTACTTAACTAAATACTACTTAACATTAAATAATCTATGACTACGAGCTTTCTAACGATTACATATACTTGAGGTGACCGACTCTTTAATAACTGGATTTACTAAATCCTAACAAACACTATTAATCAGAATATAAAATGTTCAATTCTAGTATTTTCGATAATTACATTCTTAAAAGAATTAACTACCCAATTAATTACTAATTAAGATTAAGATCCATCCTGCAAACTTACTTAATGACCATAGGTCTGACCAGTGTATAAGAAAATAGGAAAAGAGGTAAGCGACGAGCGTTAATTACATAATGCAAGTCTTAGATTTATGTGAATGTGTAAGGCACTACTATCAAGTAGCATATTAATTGATCCCGGTTTCTGCCCTAAGGTTGAATAAATGGAGGGCTATTTCTTTTCACCCTTTTCACATTCAATTCTTTTTCATTCTTCAACCCCTTCAGTGTTTACTGAGATTTCATTACTAGAACCTTGTTGGGTTTATTCCAGTTCTAGCTCTATCTCAGTCGGCACTCTTCCCATATTCTCATTTTTCTCCTTTTTTCAATATACCTAAGGACTTCTACACTATCTAGGGGATTGTCCCTGGGTAGATCCCTCTGGCTCTGGCTAGATTGTGGGAACGAATACCTAACCTAACCATCCTTATATCTCCATGCATAAAATAAATTGGTCAGTCTTTTGGTATTGTTCATTCCACCTCGAAACCAATTGAAAACCATTTGAAAATCAATCAAGGTACTTGTGATATGAAATCAAAGTATTTTGTACCTTAAATGTTTTTGGTGTTTTTAGAAATGCTCCCCCTTAACATGTGCTTCAAGTATTAGAAGTTGTTTTAGCACATGGAGGCAAAAGGACTTTTGAAATCTTAGATTGACGATGAAAGATCCAATCTTTGATTAACATTTTCTAAAATGATCATTATCATTTCCTGACCAAATATAGTATTTTAATTACTTTTGAAAAAATATTTTGGGGAGGATGAGGTTTTCTTTTGATTGCTCCCCCTCAATATGTGCATCAAGATTCAAAAGTGTTTTGCACATATTAGAAGGAACCTGCACTATGAGATAAATCAATCATGTTTCAATCCTTTTTGGTTTAAGATAAATGCTCCCCCTTATAATGTGCATGGAAGATTTGAAATCGTTTGGCACATGTAGAGATGAGAGCATGTTATTATATTTCACAAACCACTTATCGAATTATCAGTTTATATCCAATTTAAATCACAAATTCTCCCCCGATCACAATTTTCAAACCCTTTGAGATTTGTGATCTCAATTGATATAAATTATTTTTGAAAGCTTTTTTGACGAGAAAATGTGACTTGCTTTTAAAAACATTTAACTGATAAGGATCAGATTATAAGACTTTAGACTCCAGCGATCAAACATGCTTAGGTATCTTATGAAAACACAATGTTGGTCTTGGTCTAGATCCAATTGTACAAAAACATTGTTATTTTAGATTATCCAAAAGAAGACCTTGTTCGTTTACGTGCCAACTGTTTGAAAAATAACCTTTTTAATTGTTTGAAATCATTCTCCCCCTCAATCAATGACGTAAGTTGTTGATTGAGTGATAGAGATTTTGACAAATGATAAGTCCAGATGATTTTCAAAATAAAGTCCGAGTTATTTTCAAAGCAATTTTGTTTTCATTAGATGACAAATATTTTTCCGAAAAATATTTAAAAGGAAAAATATTTGTGAGGAAATATTTGTCTTTTTGGCAATAAACTTTCCTTATAAACTCTTGTTTTTAGAATTAGAGCATGAGGTTTCAAACTTAGATTAAGCATGGCTCTGTACTTTCTTTCAAAAACGGGTTACTGCCTGAAATGACAATAAACCTATCATTTTTCTCCATCTCATTTTTTTTAAACAAAGTAAATAAAAACATATTACTATTGTTCGAATTTCATATAAAGACATGTGCTATTCTTTGAATGAGAAATCTAAGTCCGTAGATGTTATCCAAACCAGATAACATGATAAAAAAAATATTTTTGGACTTTTTCAAAAAATTTCTGATTTTTATGGGTTTTTAAATTTTCTATTTTTCTATTTTCTTTTTGTTGGTCTTATAATTTTGTATTTTACTTTGTGATAAAAATATTTACAAAGAATAGATGAAGATATACCTTTACTCCTCTTCTTCCTCTTGAAGACGTTTGAGTGTCTTAGGTTGTAGGATCTTTAGCCCAATTCGTGGAAGAATAAACTCAAATCGTTCTGTAGGAAGAGCTTTAGTGAAGATGTCTGCCAGCTGATATTCAGTCCTTACAAAGTATAGTTCAAGCACACCTTTCTCCACTTGTTCCCTGATGAAGTGATGTCGAATGTCAATGTGCTTTGCAATTTAGTGTTGAACATTGTTGCAGCAGAGAGCAATGGCACTTCTGTTATCACAGTACAGAGGAACTTTGTGATATACAAAGCCATAGTCAGATAATTGAGATCTCATCCATAGGATTTGAGCACAAAAAGATGACATGGGTATGTATTTCGCCTTTGTAGAGGATATAGATGTACTCATTTATTTTCTTTGAAGACCAGCTTACTAACTTATCTCCCAAGAATTGAGCACCACCTGACGTACTTCGACGTGTATCTTGACACCCTACATGGTCTGCATCTGCATATGCTGTTAGTGACATATCGGTGTCCTTCAAATACCAGAGTCCCATGTTAATGGTTCCTTAGAGATACCGAAAGACCCGTTTAACCGCTTCATGGTGCTTTTTGGTAGGCTTAGCCTGGTATCTAGCACACATGCATACAACGAACAAAATATCAGGTCTACTGGCTGAGGTACATCGGGGATCCAATCATACTTCGATATTTCATTTGATCAACCATGATCCCTGAATGGTCCTCATTCAGTTTTGTGCGCTCCACCATGGGAGTGTCAACAGGGTCACAAGAATCAAATCCAAATTTCTTTAAAATTTCATTTGCTTATTTAGATTGATTATTAAAAATGCCTCCAGGATTTTGTAAAATTTGTAATCCCAAGAAAAAAAACATTTGTCCCATCATAGACATTTGAAATTTGGAGCCCATCTCCTTTGAAAATTGGTCACATTCATTAGGGTCGGTCGAGGCAAATATAATATCATCAACATAAATTTGAACATGAATTAAGTGTTTGCCTGACGTTCTGGTGAACAATGTGGAATCAACTGCTCCTTTGCTGAATCCATTTGTCAATAGAAACTTTGACAGTGTATCATACCATGCCCTTGGAGCTTGCTTCAAACCGTAAAGAACCTTCTTCAAGCGATAGACATGGGTAGGATTCTCTGGATTCACAAAACCTTCGGGTTGACTGACGTAGACTACTTCTTTGAGGGCTCCATTAAGAAAAGCAGTTGTTATATCCATCTGATAAACCACCATGTTCTTGCTATCAGCATTAGCCAGGAAGATTCTGATAGCCTCAATTCGTGCAACCGGAGCAAATGATTCGTCAAAGTCAATACCCTCCTCTTGTCGGTATCCTTTAGCCACTAGTCTTGCCTTATTCTTCAGTACATCACCGTGCTCATCAAGCTTTACTTTAACGATCTACTTGAGAGCAATAATCATATCACAATCAGGAGCAAGTACTAATTCCCATACATCAAAATGATCAAACTCATGGATTTCTTCTTGCATAGCACTAAACCAGTTGTCCTCAGACATTGCTGTTTTGACATCCTTAGGTTCGATCTTTGATAGTACAGAGTTGAAGAAGCACCATAAGGCATCAGTTGCAAGTTGTTTATGTGTGGATACTGGGCGAGAAGGATTCCCAATGATATTGTCCAGTGGATGGTCATGTGTCCATTTTCTAAGATGTTCATGCGGTTGATGATGAGGAACTGATGTAGCAGAACTTGGATCCCATGATGAAGATGGTTCAGGGGCAAATATTTTTTCAAATGGAGCATCTTCTGGAGTAGGAAAGGGGGTATCTCCATCATAATTATTAGCTGCATTTCCATGATATACATCAGAATATTGAGGATTTGAAGATGATGATGAATGATCGGCAACTGGTGCTTCTTGAGATAGTGATATTGAGACAGATGGATTATTTGTGTTGCTTGGATTAGAAGTTGCCACAGTTGGTAACACAGAATTGTCAATAGTATGAGGTTCATAGTATTCGTCAAACATCGAATCAAACAATTTCTTTAATTCGTATTCTGATGGAGGTACATAAGGAACTGCAGGGGTTTGATTTTGTACAAGAGAAGAACTGATGGGACTACTTGACAAAAGTTAAGGTGAGGGTCCAGAACTAGATTGTCCTAGAGCCATATGCTCAGACAGCTCATCGAACGTGACATGAATAGATTCCATGATGTCTCGTGTTCTTTTATTGTAGATTTGGTAACCCTTCCGATTTGGTGCATAACCAACAAAAATTCCAATGTCCGCCTTAGCTTTCAATTTACCCAAGTCTTGACCTTCGTTAGTAGGATAGCATAAGGCACCGAACACACGTAGAAAAGAAAGATCCGGTTTTCGGTTGTGGACTAGTTCCTAAGGAGTTTTTCCATGAGTTGTATGAATAAGGGAGCTGTTTTGGGTGTAGCATGCAGTGACAATGGCTTCTGCCCTGAGAAACATTGGAACTTTTGAGTAAATTAGCATAGTCCTTGCAGCTTCTACCAGAGTTCAATTTCGTCTTTCAACTACATCGTTCTGTTAAGGAGTGCGTGGAACACTTCTTTGATGGCTGATTTCAATGCTTTCGTAAAACTAACTTAGTTCTTTGTTAACAAACTCCATTCCATTTTTTGTTGGGATAATTCTAACTTATTTGTTAAGTCGAACTTGCAGCTGTTTAATAATTTTGATGATGATGTCCGGAGTTTTATCCTTTGACCTCAAAAACTTAACCCAAGTGAACCTGGAGTAGTCATCAACCACGACTAGCACATATTTCTTCCCGTTTATAGTTAGCACTCTCATGGGTCCGTAAAAATCCATATGAAGAGTATGAAGAACTTCTATAATTGAGTTTGTAGGTTTGGGTTTATGGGCATATTTCTTGGTTTTTCCCAATTGGCATGCTGAACAAAGATGATATTTTTCATACTTTAATCTGGGCAATCCTCTCACGAGGTCCTTTCTAGAAAGATCATTTATGGTTCAAAAGTTCAAGTGATTGAGACGACAATGCCATAACCATGACTTTGTTTTGGAAGCCTTTGACAACAAGCAGATTGGAGAAGACTTCATCATATCATCGATAGAGATGGTGTATAGATTAGTCCCACGTGTTATCTTCAAAAGTTCAAAACCATCTAGTTCTCTGACGAAGCAAGTATGTTTTCTAAATGCCACTTCAAGATCAGAGTCACAAAATTGACCAACAGAGAACAAATTATGACCGAGTCCTTCAACATAATATACTTGGGAGATTACACTGTCACCAACTACATAATCTCCGTAACCCATAATTGCCCCAAAGTGGTTGTTCCCAAATCTAATAGTCTCGATGAATTTATTCACGAAGTTCTGGAGCCATGAGCGATCTCCAGTCATATGCTTTGAAAAGCCTGAGTCCAAATACCACAGAACGATTTGTACAACCTGCAGTTGAACACAAACAAGTATGAATGACTGGATAATTTGGATCCCCATGAAAGAATGGGTTCCATTTGGTTAGTATATGAGATTGGAACACCCACATCAGAAATAGAAGCTATGACATTATTAGAGGTGGATGCAATATTAGTAGTATCACCTGGCCTATGTGTAGTATGACAACTTCTTAAGGGGATGATCCTACCATTTGGTTTCCATTCCTTAGTGGGCATAGATCTATTCCTATTAGCGCAGAATTCATTAACTTTGAATGTGCGACCAGTGGGTTTCCATTGAGAACCCACATTATTGAACTTTCTTCCTGTGGGTTTCCAATAATTTCTAACCTTTTTCCAGGTTGCCTTTCTGGCATCCTTAACATGTTTAGTATTTCTTACATTTTTGACTAGGAACACATTCATAATAAATACCAGAAACTGAACATTCATTAAATGTTTTGCAAATAGTAGCAGAATTCGAATTAATTATAGTATGCTTATAGCTAATACTAGGATCAACACGAATAATCTTATTCAACTCAAACCTTGTTGCTAGGGTGGTATTCTACTTTCTTCCCTTGATCACTCTTGGCTCGCGAGGTCCTATCTTGCTTTGGATTTTCTAGAGGCTTTGACCCGCTTGCCATAGTGTCACTGATTACTCCTGTAGAAGGAACAATGGGAGCATTAGTTGGTTTCACTACTTTCTGCATTCCTGATCTAGAAGTGCTGGGATATGAGATCCTAGGAGGTAAATCAAAGGTCACATGCTTGACTTTAGGCATAGAACAAGGCATAACAATACTATCTTTCCTAGTACCATATTTAGGACATATTGCTATTAGGCATTCTAAAAGTTCGTGAGATCGTTTGGCATATAAGCATGCATGCTCAATCGCATTATCAAGTGGTTTATCTATCTTGTCCTCTTCAACAATCTCACGAAGACATTCTAGACTATCCTTATGGTAAGAAAAATAGGTTTGACAAGCAAGTTCATTGTTTCTAAGATGATGGGAAATATACTTCACAGACATAGCATATTTAGTACAAGCAGGCACCTTTGGTGCAATATTCTGACCACTAGTGATTGGCATTTTTCCTTTTACCTCACTCTTCAGATTCTCAATTTCATTTTGCAAAGAAGTTATCTTTTCATTGTTCTTGTCACGAGTGACCTTAATTGATTCATATAACTCTTTGAAATGCAATTTAACCTTTTCATTTTCTGCAAGAAAGCACTCATTTTCATGTTGTAATACATTAATGATGTTTTGAAGATGAAAATTCTAAGAATTATGAGAATCTAAAGGAGGAGGCATCTGGGAGCCATTCACTTCATTCTTATCTCCCTTCAATTGGAAAATTTGGGCTTTCAACCTTTTAATCGTGTTGCACTGAGCTTGAATATGTTCATCTCATTTCTTTAATTAAAAAACTACGTCAAACTCAGGAGCATCCGACGATGTCTTGGTATTCGAGGTTTTAACATTTTCTTTAAGATTTTGATATTTTAATTACAAAGCAAGATATTCAACTTCTAGTTTAGAAAATTGTCTGACCATGTTATCATGATCATCCCTTTCAATTTTACCAATGACACGGTTATGAGAGACGTTCAAAGCAACAGATAATTCATGAAATTAAAATGCAGTAATAGAATAATTCATGGCAGTGTAAAAAACATCTTGAGCAATACATCTAGAAATCAAATTATCATTTAGGATGTGAAGATTCTTCCTCTCAATCTCATTACTTTCGAGCTCACATTCATAATCTCTAACTTCATTTTCCATTTCATTAAACATTCTTTTCATATCTTTAACCTCAGTATCTAAGGCCTTTTGGAGGGATTCAAATTGTTATTTTACTTGTTTAAAGAAAGGCATGACCTTAGTTAAGTAACATTCTTTTGTTTGCTAAAAACCCCTTTCTCCTTCAGTAATTCCCGTTGGAGTGATTCTCTTCTTACATGTTTTCTCAAAGTCAACAAATAGTTGGTAAACTACATATAAGCTAACTAGGGTTTTGCTTTAAGTGGGAAGAGTTCTAGGCACTAAATGCATAGGTGTATTTTGGGGATACACAGTGGCTGGAGGCAATTTCCTACAAGGGGAATTCTTTTTAATAAGATTATCAGCTTTTTTGCTTATCCATATCTTTCTTCCAGGACACATGGTCAGGGGTCAACTGAGTCTGAGGTCTAAACTTATTGAAGGCAATCCTGTTTTCCTTAGCATAATTCGATGTTTTAAATGTGATATTATACGCTATGCAGCAAGGATCTGTTAGTTTCTTATCCATTTTTTTCTTAGAGGCATCCTCTAATTCTCTATCTTCTTCAGTGTGCTCTACACATGTAGGTTTTTGTCTAGGTTTAAGGATCTCATTGCCATCATAGATTACCTTTTGAGCAGCTTTTGCTTTCATACCAACCTCAGGATTAGGTTCCTCTACAAGATTAGTATTGTGCTCATCGCTTAACACTCTATGCTTTTTGATCAAGTGAGCAGTCTGAATGGTGTTCCCTTGTACGTACAACTTGTTTTCAAGTTTGTTTTTCAAAGTTTTTAGGTTGGAAAAATCATTTAAAAGTTTTGATTCCTTAGTATTAAATTTTTGTTTAAGCACTTTTACATTTTTCTTGAAGTTCTTACTTTTCCTAAAAGCACTTTTATTAAGCCTTTCTTGTAAGGAATTTAACTCTTGTTTTAACATTTCTTCCCTAAAATTACTTTTCCTAATAAGTGTACGTATTTGGTTATCCATATCCTACTCACGGGTAGTCAATTCAAACTTAGCATGCTGTTCATATATAGCAACTTATTCCTTATAGGCATTTAATTCATAGGTTATGGAATCATCAGGAGCACATTCAGTGTATTCATCAAAAATATAGTCATCATTGACTGCAGAAGATGCATCACTTGGTACAATTTCACTTTCATCTTGCTTCACATATTGATTGATATGTGCAAAAACACATATCATTTCTTTATCAAATATAAACCCAAAAGAACCAAGAAAGAGCCGTTTATTGCTAATATTTGTTGTTTTCTTGAGTTTGTGCTTGTGCAGGTACGGATATGTAAAAACACACAAAAAGAAGCCAGAACCGAAGAAAAACCAAGCACGAGAGAAAGTAGAGATCAAAAGCTGAAGCTGGGGAAGGAATTTTCAAAATGGAAACTATAGTCCTTGATGATTCGGATTTGTCAAGTTTGGTCCTTAAAGAATAAAGTTCTCAAAAATAACAAATTTGGTACTTGGAGTTTGTGAAGATGTCAAGAATCACCCTTGAGAGCACTTGTCCAAAATTACAGAATTAGTCCTTGCAATTTTACACCTTGTCATTTCATACCCTTAATCCATAAATGTGACTAACCCTTAAATCCTTATAGCATTTATATCCGGATCCAACAAAACTAGTCCAATCCTTATTACACCACGGCCCAAATCTCACTTATACCCAAACCCGGTCCAAAACACATTCTATACCCGGTCAATACCTTTAAAACACCCATGGTCAAAGAAATATTAAAAACCTCCCCTTAGCCAAACGCGCCAAAAGCCAAGTAAAACCCCCATTGTTACTATTCACCATCCAAGCTCCAATTACCCTGAACCCTCTTGTTCTACCCACGTTTAATGCTTCTGGAAGCCTCTGACACACGTGTCAGAGGTGTGTCAGCCAAGGGATTGCCAAGCTGGACAAATGAAGTGCTCTAATTGGTGGAGACATGTCATGATAGTGATCAAACGGCCAAGAGTGATTTGGATGACGAGATGAACAATCAAGGGTTGAGATTAGATCTCCCAGAAGCTTCCCAAACTCTCC
Organism: Chrysanthemum makinoi; assembly: GCA_910596185.1. Taxonomy (NCBI): domain Eukaryota; kingdom Viridiplantae; phylum Streptophyta; class Magnoliopsida; order Asterales; family Asteraceae; genus Chrysanthemum; species Chrysanthemum makinoi. Next base: position 173,798,428 of record OU343217.1, on the reverse strand, counting down.
TCTTCAGCTATAAAAGCCTTCCTTCACCACAGTTACAATGAGTCCAGTTTTTATGCTTTTAGAAAACTGTTACCCTTTACATTTCTCTGTCAATTTCTTGTTTTCAATTAGTTAATCAGTAGTTAGTTTAAGTGTAATCTCAGTTTCAGCTTAAATGTGTAATTTCAGTCATTTTTAATAAAAGTCAAAGTTAGTCAACTGCTTGATAAGTGCTTAATTTACGCTTATGAGTCATTTTATTCTTGTGCTATTGATAGTTACTCTTTAATGTTAGTTGTGGCTAATTAGTTCTCATTTCAAAGGTTTTGGCAAAAATTCAATAAAAGTCAAAGATTAAAGTCAATAAAATTTTGATTTCAAAGATATTATAAAGATAAGTTTTCTGTTTGATTAATGAATTCTAATCGGTTTCAGTTTAGTTTTATGCTAGTTTTCAAGTTAAAAGTGCATTCTCAAGTTTTAAGGTAGTGTTTGGATCATAAATGATTTTAGAGATTGCTATATTTGTTGGTGGATGATTTTGAGCTATTCAAGTTTATAATCTGGAATCAAAGTTGTTTTGTCCAAAATTTTAAGTTACCAAGTCAAGTTTTAAGATTCTAAGTCATTTCATAAATTCTGTCATCATCATTTTTGTCCAAACAGTTAAAATGTGCAATTTGATTGAGATCTTTAAGTGTTTCTTTAGTCATCATAAAAATATTTAAAAATTAGAAATAGCAATTTCACCAGCTCTTTTAACTTACCTCAAAAGAAAAGAAATTCAAAAAAAAATGTTTAGCTTAGATTATTGGAAGCTCAAAGATGGAGGTTTGGAGTTGATTTCCCCTGCACCACTGAAATCTGTCCATTTATTTTCTGTTGTAAGTGAGTTATCTGTTATATACTTGAGCTTATGGTTTGCATTTTAACTTCCTCAGTAGTTATTAGTAGTAGGTTGTAATTTTTAAGATTAGATGTTCCTTAAGAGCTTGTAGGAATTAGCTTGTCAGGTTTTTTTTATTCCCTAAGTTCTGCTGCACTGTTCATATCAGATTAGTTCATTTTGCTAGTATCTGCTTATCCTCTTTATGTTCAGTATTGCTTATTGTTTAGTAGTTAATGATTTTGCCTTTAGACACCTTAGGAGCTCATTCCCATAAGCTAGTTTAAGTCTGCAAGTTCCCTTAATAAGCTGTGCATCAGTCCACTTTTAGTCTTAAGTAGCTCCAGTTGTTGATTTTTAATTTCTTCATCGTTAGTCCTCTTAAGATGAAATTTTGAACATCTGAGCTTTGGTTGGTTGCCTACTCAATGGCCATTTTAGTTGATTTTTACGATTTTTATAAGCTAGGTAAAAATGGGCTTAAAGTAAGCCCTTTAGGGCTGTTTGGCTAATTGAGTTTTGGACATGTCTTGAGCTTAATTCCCTCTTCCTTGTGATTTTTAGGATCAATTATGTTGCAGTAGGCTAGTTTTAGGAAGTTTAGGTTAGCCTTAGGTGTGGGTAGCTTAATACAGCTTTTGGTCAGCTTATAGCTTAAATTAAGTGCTTATTTTCATCAATTTGGTGCTCAAATCATTGTTCCAGCCCTCCATAGTTGTCCTTATTATTTTTCCTTCATTCTCCATATTAATTTATACTTTTCTGGAAGTTTTCATATTTTTCACTGTTCATTTACTATTTTTCTGCATTTTATGTCATTTTCTAGCATTTTTAATTAGCATTTAATCCAAATAATTCATAAAATGTTCTGAAAAATACAATTTCAATTTTCTTAGGTTTAGAATATTTAAAAAGTGATAAAAAGTATTTTTAAAGATTTTTATTAGCTTAATTAATATTTTCTAGCATTTTTATTAGTATTTAATAGTATTAAATTCATAATAAATTCATAAAAAGTCAAAAAAATGTGATTCCAGTTCTGAAAATTCTTTTTAGTCATTTAAGATTTTTGAAAAGTATTTTTGTAATTTTCTTGCATGTTTTCCTAATTTTTAGTATTTTAAGTCTCTTTTAAATGTCTAAAATTAGTTTTTAATCCTAATAAATTCAAGAAAAATCCTATAAAATAGTTTTAATTCATAAATAGTTTTCAAATATCATTTTTAGTATAAAAGTAATTTTAGGTTATTTTTAGGATTTAGATTAGACGTAGTTGCATTTTATTCGCGTTTCGTTTTAATCACGTATTTGCATTTTAGTGTAGAATTGCGTAGTTTGCCATAATTCTTAGGTTTTCCCCATAGATTTTAGTCCCATTTACTTTCCTTATCCCATAGTTTAGAAAACATCATATCTTCCCCTTCTCTTATTCAAATCCCGATAATCGCGACGTGAGTTGGAAATTCCATTCAACCCTCGTTCGGAACGATCTCGGTGCTCAAACCTAACACGTTTGAGTTACCCAACATACTACAAACTCTTATTATTGGTTTTCCGATGAATCATTTTTTGGCGCCGCTGCCGGGGAGGGCTTGTAGCGAGTTTTCGTATTCCGTCTCGAATCGCGTGCATTTGAAGATCCTTCCCCGAGTGAAGTTACCGTCGTTTTTGTAAATATATATCTTTTTCAAAAACCCAAAAAATCTAAAAACACCAAAACATTCTTCCTAGAGTGTTTACAAAACCATAAAAATTAAAAACCAACAAAAGAAACTGAAACGTCAATTGTTACGTCGGCTCACCTTGAAGGTACAACCTATACACGGGGTATAAGGAAAGTCTTGACATTAAATTGCAGACTGAAGAACGATCCACACTTCGTTCCCGCTCCGCTGCGTGTACTTTTGAGAGCTACCGAGCACCGGTTGACGTGACGGTTACAAAAATATTGTGTTTTCTTAATATAAAAACCCAAAAAGAGTTTCCTTTTCAAAATTTGTTTTAAAAATCCCAAAAATATTCCTCTTTTATCCTTTTAACCCGATAATTCTTTTCTTTTACCCTCTATATGTTTAATTCTCATGGATACGATCAATTATCGTCATTGTTTTCATTGCAAAGGCCGTATGGAAGAGAAACAATATTGTTGTCTTAATCCAGAATGTGTATGTGAGCGATGTGGACAACCTGGTTCCAAAAAATCTTGCTATTGGTGCGACTTAGCCGACAAACAATCTCTCGATGACTCTAAAAGTTTTTCTGACCATCCGCCACAACCCGAGATATGTTCTTATCGTCGTTGCCTTCATTGCCAAAGTAATATGGAAGAGAAACAATTTCGGTGTTTGAAATGTATATGTGATTGGTGCGGAAATAATTGTCGGAATGGATTTTGTGATGTATGCAATAATTTTATTAATCCAAATCTAGATCTCGCCCGTCTTTATGCACGGCTAGAACAAAAGAGTGCTCTTTATAATGAAATAATTGGAGAACCCTCGATTCCTACTCCTTCTCCGGTGAGGGAAATGGAATATGTTTCTGAGCCCGAAGTGACTCCCGAGCCTATCACGGAAATGGTGGAAATCGCTAACTCTTATCCGGATAATTCTTCGATTTATCAGCTCTTGTGTATATGGTGCAGCGAACCCGAATATGGTGGGAATTGTCCCGCTTGTAGCAATGGAAAATCAGGAACCGAGTTTCACCATAATCCTTACAACGAAACAACCAATTTCCCTAACCAACCTCTGTACCATGAGCCGGATTCATACTCTTGTGAGTATTGTGGTGGTCCTCACAAAGGTTTTCAATGTCAAGTTCAAGTTACCAACTCAACCTTTGGTTATGAACCTTACCCATATTCGTCACAACAATCATATTATTGTGAGTATTATGGAGGTCCACACGTTAATTCCGATTGTCAGATGCAGAACCCTATTATTTACGAGCAAGTTCCTTGTGATAATTACGACTATGCTTATAACCCACCTCCACAATACCAAGAAATTCAACCGCAAACTCCGTCAGATGATCAAGAATTTCACCAAGGTTTCCTCAATATATTACAAGAGTTAAATGAATTAAAAGAATTGCTTCATGAACCTGCTCAAGAAAAAGATCCTAATCAGAAAACCTATCGTGAATTATTAGCTGAAGAAGCCGTGAAAGTGATCCAATATCGTCCAACTACCTATTATTACGATTCTGATTCTGATGACGATTATACTCCTCCGAGTGGCAATCCCACTCCCGTTTCTGAGCCTTTCATTTCCGACTCTTCCCCTTCACTCACGCCGGTTGAGAGAAGTGACGTCATTTTGGAAGAGGTCGATGATTCTATTTCTACGGATATTGTTGAACCCGTTGACTCTCTCATAATGGGGGATGAGCATCTTAGTACTATTCCGGAAACGGAAGCGTCTAATGTTGAGATCCTTATCCCAAGCCCAAGAGAGTCTGGGGTTGTTGATATTTGTGATGAGCCTTCTCTTGATATTTCAAACGATCATGATGAGATGTTCTCTGATTCCGATAGCGATTCTTATGGAGACATCGATTTTGTCGACGATTTACCTTCTGAGCCCGTTCATATAGAAGAAGATAATGATTTTGAGCAAGAAGAAGAAGAGATTAAGCCCGATAATATAGAGATCGAGGATGAAGCATTACGTGAAACATTGTCAAATGTTTATCTTCTCATTTCCAAAATTGAAGCCCTTAACGCTAATTCAAGTTCGCCTCCTATCTCCGTTAAAGATAGTGATTTCTCTCCCGAGCTTGAGACTTTCCGATTTGATGAAGAGATTAGTGGCAATCCCACTATTGATGATGTTTATCCTCCGATTCTTGAGCGATTCTATTTCGATGTCGATATGAGTAAAGTTTTGAACGAGATATCCGATACTCCGACAAATGACCCGATCATAGAGGATGCTATCGATGACTTGATACCACCGGGTATTGAGGATGTTGAGGAGGATATGGTTGTTCTTGATGGTTTTCTTGACTCTCCTCTTTCTGATGAGTCCACCATCACCTATCCCGTTGAGCCCGCATGTGAAGACAAAATCTTTAAACCCGGGATATTAGACATAGATGAGCTTTATGCTAAACCTGTTGTTCGAGAAAAGGATCCTCTCTTGGATGCCTTCATTGTTAAACTTTCACTCCCTTACCATGAGCTCCCATCTTTCTTGGAGTTTTCTCACTTTGATCCGTCATCCCTTCGTCACCCGCAAAACCGCCGGATGATGGATCATTCTTTCATAATATACCTTATGTGCTGCAACCCGACACTTTCTTTCCCTCCCATCCCGCCCAGTCTCATTCTTTCAGGAATGAGGACACCATTTTTGACCCTGGTATCTCTACCACTTTCTTCCCCAAGGACAAATGAATTCGGGGACGAGTCAGGCTAGCGAATCGGTGATCAAAAACAATGGCGCTTGTGGGAGGCACCCCATGCTTATCTCTATCTTCTTTCTATTTTCTAATAAGTGAGGTGAAGGGGTCTGCCTCTTCGATTTCTCGTGTTTGGTTGTTTGTGATGTTGTGTTTAGGATGTTCCCGATATGAAGAATCTCGTTCTCGAAGTTTGTCTTTTCTCCACTCGAGTTTCATGATCGATGCTGATGGAAATCCGATATCCTAATCTTATCGACTAACGTTTATCTTTGAGCATACTTAATAAACGGCTTTTAGATTTTCGTGATACCCTTGCTTTAAACATTGAGGACAATGTTTCGTTCTAGTCTGGGGTAGGGTAATCTTCGATTTGATTTGACCGCACTTGCTTATTTTTGTCGTGAACTCTCGCAACCCCGTTTTTCCTTAGAGAATGTACAATTTGTGCAAAAATGAGAAAAATTTAAAAATTTTTGTAAGCTTTTGTTAAGTCTTTTTGATTAAAGAGTTTTGCTAGTCTCTTAGACAGAAAGCTATAAAATGCGAATTCTAGCTCACAAGGCCAAGAATTTGCAAGTTTCCCTAAGTGACTTTAAATATGCATAACTTTATTTCATTAGACGAAGCATTTGCTAAGTTAATATATGTTTTGGCACCTTGTTGACTTTCGGTGGCGAGTAGGAATAGAATTCTGACTTGACCGGGGCGTGTTGAGCCCTAGCTTGTTCCCTTAACCATAGATAATCTAAAAATTATCGGCTAAGCATCCGCGGATCTCATTATTTGGGATTTTAAATTTGGGGAGATCGAGAAATGATAGAGTTACTTATGAGTTTAGATGCTAAGCGTGGAGTAGTTGGTTCTCTTTAGAGCCCATCGAAGGTACTTATGGCTTTTTGTTCCCACAAAATTGTTTCACCCCATATCTGTCTAATAAATAATTAGTGATGTTGAGTTTTTGGCGATAGTTAGTTCTTTATCTTCTTAAAAGAATCTTTGTTTTAAAAATTGGGTACACATCAAGGATCCGTAATAAATAAGCAATCAGTGATAAGTGAATAGTAATAAGTAAAGTTATGAGCTGCGGTGTCGAGATCGGACCCTTGGATCTTTAGCCGGGATTGAGTGAGGTCTTAGCCTAGCCAGCCGGGATCCTCATTTCATGAAGCCTATAGTCTTGGAATTACCCCGTGAAGCTCCGTGGTTCATAGCTCGTATAAATAAAAGTATAAAAAAAAAAAAAATGAATGATGAAAATATGAAAAAATCAAAAATATAAGTGAATAAAAATTCCTTGATGTGGACCTCATTTTTGGGACAATGGTTCTTGAGAGAAGATGGATAACGAATTATCGACTTAGCTTTGTATCTTTATCGGAATAAAAGTTATCGAAACGAGAAATTTGAAGAAATTCATTTCTCACAAAAATAAAAAAATCTAGAGGAAAATAGGAAAATGGGAACAAAAGGTATTTACACAAGTAACTTCCATGGGTAGTGTTAGCATCTAGAATCATATTTAACAATGATTTCGATTTTACGCTTAGTTTGGGACTTGTGAAAAATCAGGAACGATGTATTCTATCCGTATGGTCACATCACGCTGTGTTGTGTTTCTTACTCCATGATCCTAACGTGTCGTTTGAAAAATGTTTGAGTTATTGATCGACATGAAAGTTCAACAAACCGTCATTCATAATCGGAATGTGCTTAATTGTAATATCTATACATGTGAATTAAAAGGTAAATGGGGCATTTTTAGAATTAAGGCTTTCTTAATCTCTTTTGAGGAATCTTTGCTACTTCTTCATAGGTTTAGTAGAAAGAGATTGAAATCCTTGGTTTTAGAAGCGTGAGTTGATTGCATTGCGTGAGGACACGACAATGGTCTCGTCTGGGGTACTTTGATATGTGCAAAAACACATATCATTTCTTTATCAAATATAAACCCAAAAGAACCAAGAAAGAGCCGTTTATTGCTAATATTTGTTGTTTTCTTGAGTTTGTGCTTGTGCAGGTACGGATATGTAAAAACACACAAAAAGAAGCCAGAACCGAAGAAAAACCAAGCATGAGAGAAAGAAGAGATCAAAAGCTGAAGCTGGGGAAGGAATTTTCAAAATGGCAACTATAGTCCTTGATGATTCGGATTTGTCAAGTTTGGTCCTTAAAGAATAAAGTTCTCAAAAATAACAAATTTGGTACTTGGAGTTTGTGAAGATGTCAAGAATCACCCTTGAGAGAACTTGTCCAAAATTACAGAATTAGTCCTTGCAATTTTACACCTTGTCATTTCATACCCTTAATCCATAAATGTGACTAACCCTTAAATCCTTATAGCATTTATATCCGGATCCAACAAAACTAGTCTAATCCTTATTACACCACGGCCCAAATCCAACTTACACCCAAACCCGGTCCAAAACACATTCTATACCTGGTCAATACCTTTAAAACACCCATGGTCAAAGAAATATTAAAAACCTCCCCTTAGCCAAACGCGCCAAAAGCCAAGTAAAACCCCCATTGTTACTATTCACCATCCAAGCTCCAATTACCCTGAACCCTCTTGTTCTACCCACGTTTAATGCTTCTGGAAGCCTCTGACACACGTGTCAGAGGTGTGTCAGCCAAGGGATTGCCACGCTGGACAAATGAAGTGCTCTAATTGGTGGAGACATGTCATGATAGTGATCAAACGGCCAAGAGTGATTTGGATGACGAGATGAACAATCAAGGGTCGAGATTAGATCTCCCAGAAGCTTCCCAAGCTCTCCTCTTCAGCTATAAAAGCCTCCCTTCACCACAGTTACAAGTGGTCCAGTTTTTATGCTTTTAGAAAAATGTTACCCTTTACATTTCTCTGTCAATTTCTTGTTTTCAATTAGTTAATCAGTAGTTAGTTTAAGTGTAATCTCAGTTTCAGCTTAAATGTGTAATTTCAGTCATTTTAATAAAAGTCAAAGTTAGTCAACTACTTGATAAGTGCTTAATTTCTGCTTATGAGTCATTTTTATTACTGTGCTATTGATAGTTACTCTTTAATGTTAGTTGTTGCTAATTAGTTCTCATTTCAAAGGTTTTGGCAAAAATTCAATAAAAGTCAAAGATTAAAGTCAATAAAATTTTGATTTCAAAGATATTATAAAGATAAGTTTTCTGTTTGATTAATGAATTCTAATCGGTTTCAGTTTAGTTTTATGCTAGTTTTCAAGTTAAAAGTGCATTCTCAAGTTTTAAGGTAGTGTTTGGATCATAAATGATTTTAGAGATTGCTATATTTGTTGGTGGATGATTTTGAGCTATTCAAGTTTATAATCTGGAATCAAAGTTGTTTTGTCCAAAATTTTAAGTTACCAAGTCAAGTTTTAAGATTCTAAGTCATTTCATAAATTCTGTCATCATCATTTTTGTCCAAACAGTTAAAATGTGCAATTTGATTGAGATCTTTAAGTGTTTCTTTAGTCATCATAAAAATCTTTAAAAATTAGAAATAGCAATTTCACCAGCTCTTTTAACTTACCTCAAAAGAAAAAAAATTCAAAAAAAAATGTTTAGCTTAGATTATTGGAAGCTCAAAGATGGAGGTTTGGAGTTGATTTCCCCTGCACCACTGAGATCTGTCCATTTATTTTCTGTTGTAAGTGAGTTATCTGTTATATACTTGAGCTTATGGTTTGCATTTTAACTTCCTCAGTAGTTATTAGTAGTAGGTTGTAACTTTTAAGATTAGATGTTCCTTAAGAGCTTGTAGGAATTAGCTTGTCAGGTTTTTTTTATTCCCTAAGTTCTGCTACACTGTTCATATCAGATTAGTTCATTTTGCTAGTATCTGCTTATCGTCTTTATGTTCAGTATTGCTTATTGTTTAGTAGTTAATGATTTTGCCTTTAGACACCTTAGGAGCTCATTCCCATAAGCTAGTTTAAGTCTGCAAGTTCCCTTAATAAGCTGTGCATCAGTCCACTTTTAGTCTTAAGTAGCTCCAGTTGTTGATTTTTAATTTCTTCATTGTTAGTCCTCTTAAGCTGAAATTTTGAACATCTGAGCTTTGGTTGGTTGCCTACTCAATGGCCATTTTAGTTGATTTTTACGATTTTTATAAGCTAGGTAAAAATGGGCTTAAAGTAAGCCCTTTAGGGCTGTTTGGCTAATTGAGTTTTGGACATGTCTTGAGCTTAATTCCCTCTAGCTTGTGATTTTTAGGATCAATTCTGTTTCAGTAGGCTATTTTTAGGAATTTTAGGTTAGCCTTAGGTGTGGGTAGCTTAATACAGCTTTTGGTCAGCTTATAGCTTAAATTAAGTGCTTATTTTCATCAATTTGGTGCTCAAATCATTGTTCCAGCCCTCCATAGTTGTACTTATTATTTTTCCTTCATTCTCCATATTAATTTATACTTTTCTGGAAGTTTTCATATTTTTCACTATTCATTTACTATTTTTCTGCATTTTATGTCATTTTCTAGCATTTTTAATTAGCATTTAATCCAAATAATTCATAAAATGTTCTGAAAAATGCAATTTCAATTTTCTTAGGTTTAGAATATTCAAAAAGTGATAAAAAGTATTTTTACAGATTTTTCTTAGCTTAATTAATATTTTCTAGCATTTTTATTAGTATTTAATAGTATTAAATTCATAATAAATTCATAAAAAGTCAAAAAAATGTGATTCCAGTTCTGAAAATTCTTTTTAGTCATTTAAGATTTTTGAAAAGTATTTTTTTAATTTTCTTGCATGTTTTCCTAATTTTTAGTATTTTAAGTCTCTTTTAAATGTCTAAAATTAGTTTTTAATCCTAATAAATTCAAGAAAAATCCTATAAAATAGTTTTAATTCATAAATAGTTTTCAAATATCATTTTTAGTATAAAAGTAATTTTAGGTTATTTTTAGGATTTAGATTAGACGTAGTTGCATTTTATTCGCATTTCGTTTTAATCCCGTATTTGCATTTTAGTGTAGAATTGCGTAGTTTGCCATAATTCTTAGGTTTTCCCCATAGATTTTAGTCCCATTTACTTTCCTTATCCCATAGTTTAGAAAACATCATATCTTCCCCTTCTCTTATTCAAATCCCGATAATCGCGACGTGAGTTGGAAATTCCATTCAACCCTCGTTCGGAACGATCTCGGTGCTCAAACCTAACACGTTTGAGTTACCCAACATACTACAAACTCTTATTATTGGTTTCCCGACGAATCATTGATCATATGGGACAACATTGCTATTACCCATATTTTCAATATCTGATTCAATAATTTCAGTTGATTGTACTTTGTCGTGTATCTTTTGCACATCAATCTCATCGTATAGTTTTAATACCTCTAATATGATGGATTCCTTGGATGGACTGGCTTGTTGACGTGAGGGAACTTTTGGAGAGACCATTGGAGAGATGCTAGCCATAAAGATGGTCTGTGCAGTTGGTTCATCGTCAACATCCGAGTCAAATGCATTACAGTCTGCTACTTGAAAGGCATTGGGATTCTTCTAAGCCATACCCTGCACAGACTGTTCATCCACATCAGCATCATAAGTTTTTGCATTTCCCTCAGCAAGAAATAGTAATTCTTCCTCATCCAACACTGCTCCATAATCTTGAGCTAGCACCAGTAGCATTTTTTCCCTGAAGTACTATGTATTTTGTGGACGTATTGGAAGAGTGTCGTTCCTTGCAATGTGACCTTCTCCATCACAGTTGTAGCACTTGATTGGCTTCCCTTAACCTTGAGCCGCAATACTTCCTCGATTCTGATTTCCCGCATTACCTGCACCGGCCCCAACATTCCCATAACCAGTACCAACCCCAACATTTCCTTGATCATTATGTGGTAGATAAGCATTCAGCCTTCCTTGCATGTTTTGAACTACTACCCTTCCATCTTTAACCGTAGCATGATTGTGTAGGTTAGATACAGTTCTGAGATGATTGTTAGCGTGTGGGGTTAACTTTAAGTTTTCCTTAACCATTAGAGCCAGTTGATTGACAATTTGTTCCATGAATAAGTCTGAAGGCTTTTAACCTTGATCCGGAATGAGTTTGTGATTACCATCCCCAGTAGGTATGACTTGTGATGCTTTGGTAGCTATTCCTACATTTGTGTAGAATTCAGTTGAATCATTTGAAGAGCTTGCATCTCCAACATTGGTTTTGAACTTTTCCATGATCATTCGTTCAAATGCAGCATGCTTCTCATTTTGGAGCAAATAATAATACAGTTGCTCATAATTGGTGTTTCTCAATCGTTTGTTTAGTTTGACTGCAGTAACAAATTTATGCCATTCGGGATTCATGTAGTTCACAAACTTTGAATTGAGCTGGATATTTAGCATTGTCATTTTGATATTCCTCATATCATTCACAAGTTTGTGGAATCTCACATAATATTCAGTGACACTTTCTCCTGGATTCATTTTAAAGTTCTCAAAGTCATCATGCAACTGAGATTCTCAATCTTCCTTGGTTAGTTCCGAACCAGAGAGAAGCATCTTGACATTATCCTAGACAGCCTTAGCTTCAGTGTTGTGATTGATTAGCTTGTAAATGTCCTTTGGTAAACCTTGAAGTATGATGTTTGAGGCTCTAATGTGGCATCATATCTCTTCTTTTCTTTATCATCAAGCTCATCATACATTCTTGGTCTATCCAACCCTAATGTGACATTTCCATCAGTTCCAGTTTCAAGAATGTCCCTAGTTGTTCCAATTTGAAATGGTCCTTCATCAACTGACTTAAGAATATTAACCCATTCTCTTTTCCTAAGCAATACAGTCTGATTCTTTGAGCCCAAGAGTCATAGTCGGTTCTATCAAGCATGGGAGGATGAGTATCGGATCCAACAGCTTGAACGTCATCAGCAACGGAAGAAGTGATTGTAGACATGATTACAGATTCCACGAGATTTTACTACTCTTTGATTAAACCGGGAAATAGATTCTTTCACAGGATTTTACTAAATCAAGAGAAAACCGTAAAACGTATCACAAAGAAATAACAAGTCGCTTAATGCTCAAATCGTTTACCTGACAAATCGCACCCCTGACAAACTGCTTTAGTCAAATTGCACAATTGACAAATCGCTTAATGCTCAAATCGCTTACCTGTCAAATCGCTTAAGTGTCAAAACGCTTAAGTGTCAAACCGCTTACTTGACAAATCGCTTAAGTGACAAATCGCTTAAGTGAAAAATCGCTTAATTGACAAAGCGCTTAAAATGACAAAGCGCTTAAAATGACAAACCGCTTAATCACACAAACCACTTAAAGTGACAAACCGCAGGGGAACACAAGTACATCCACTACTTCCACTACTTTGTCCTTTCTTGTCTTTTTGTCTCAATAAAAACCGCTTCAGCAAAATGAGACAAACCACTTAAAAATTGACACAAACCGCTTCCCAGAAACTAAATCCGAGAGACAAACCGCTTGATTTGGCTGTCAAACCACTTCAAAGAATAACTTTCCATGTGACAAAGCGCTTCAAAGAAATTTTCAACAACTAAACTTTTCAATCAAAAAACAGTCCAACCACTATTATTCAAGCCTTCCAAACCAAAACCTAAACACTTATAGTGATTCTAAAGACAAAAGTACTAACAAAATTCAAACTTTAAAACTAGAAATGATCCAAATGATGAAAACTACTCAAAACTCATTCAAACCTAAAACAAGCTTATGAAAACCACTAGAAATCCAAGAACATGAAAGATAGATGATCAAAAATGGATCTGATAGCAATTGAAACATATTGGTTTACAAAATCACATAAACAAGCACAATAAGGGTCGAATGGTATGTAGTTTTAGAGAGAGAAAGTGGAAGAGAGTTGGGAACTTTATTAAGACAAAGAAAAATGAATTATGAAAGGTCCAACCCTTTGCCTTGCTAGGCAAAGGGTATTTATAGGTTCAACATGACACGCCTCCTACGGGTTGTGGATCAGGCATATAGTGGGTAAAGACCCGTCCGTCCTCCACGGTGTTACACAATAAACTACTTACTATCACAATATAACTACGACTACGAGCTTTCTAATGATTACATATACTTGAGGTGGCCGACTCTTTAACTACAGGATTTTCAAAATCGCTTGTCAATAGAAATTGATATAATAGTTTGCCAGGTCTTGGTCAAACAGTGGCCCTAATAGGTAATTTGCCAATAAACCTATGGTTCTTAAAATAGAGTGCGTTTGTTTACCGGAATTGGTTAACAAACGGGATTCCTCAATCTCGATAGATCTATCCACATTATTTGCGTTAACCGGCAAGTGATTAATGGTTCATGATAATAGGGACTGGAGTTTGGCAATAGTGGTACTTAGTGCACATAATACATTCAGATATAGCATACAGTTTCAAAGCAATGTGTTCAGTTTAAAAATAGCTTGTATCCCCCAAGGGTTTGTAAAACAATTAAGCAATAGAAAGTGAGGATATGAACTCACCTTGAGTTAATAACTCACCTTGGGAAACCTCTACGCGCAACCTAAAATATAATGTTGCGAATTAAGTTTGGAATAATGTCCAAGAAAACATAAACGAGCCTATATATGTCCTTATATTGATCATGATGTAGTATTTGATAGTTTGTTGCATATACTAATAGTTTAGTTTGTGAAAATGTATATAGTTTATAGATACCGTACTACCGTTCAGGCCATCACAATCCAGAGTTCATGTAGTGAATGTACGAGGAGCCAGGACACGTTAAATTGTTAATCAAGCAAACTCGTCAGTACGAACACCCCTGAGAGGCCCCTCATGTGAAGTTCCCTAGTGTTGTAGTACTTAGTAGGTAAAACATATAGTTTGCTTGTTTCATTTCATTTCATAAGTGTCAAAATATTCATATCGTTTGCACAACACAAGTTACAAGGTTGTTTGGTTATGATTAGGAAATCATAATGGTTATCACAAGTATCGTCATAATTTATGTCGCAAGTGTTTAAAGAAAAGTTTACAAGTTTCTAAATTGTAAAGTTTCACATGTGAAAGCACTATCCCGAAGGTTGATTAAGCTTAGGAAAATTAATTTGAATGAAGTTTGTTAACTTAGTATGTAATTAGCCTTGATAACAACATGGTTTCTATATTCTTTAACTTGTGGAAAACCAAACCTTGACCCTAAAAATTGTTTTACAATTTGAGGCAGAAAAATGCTATCGTTTGGTCTTTTTAGGCCGGGTTTCCTCGCGATAGACGTAAAACAACGTTCCAGAAAACTTTCGTGCTTTAAATTTTTGATGAAACTGACCAGAAGGGCCTCAAAAAAATCTAAATTCTGATCAGTAGGTTATTTAGCAGATTTGCCGTAAAGTTGAGCTAATTTCTTTTGATCATATCTTTTGACTCGTGTGTCCGTTTTGGGTGATTCAAATTGCTACATTTTCTTTTCAATATTATCTACAACAATATGAAAAGTATCAAATCTATATGTGGTCGATTTTGTGAAAACTTTGTACCTAAGTTTATCATTTAAACACTTCTTAACCCAAGTTTAACATATAAATTCTCATAACTTGTTTTAAAGATTTTTGTACATAATGATCCAACATATGAGCATATATAGCATAGATTTAAGAATGTAAAACATGTAAATGATGTAGAGCAAGAGTGGTGGTTAGTTATTCTTACAACGTTTGGCCTTATACAAGGAAACTAAGATCTAGGACAAGATCTAAACCCTTCAATCGAAAACCCTAGCTTCTAATATCTCAACATAACTCTTGCTAAACCTTGATAACCTTGATCTAACCCTTGTGAAAACCTTCTTAGCTCAGCCCTAGTACCCTTGTGTAGCTCTTAATTCAGCCATGGAATGATGAATTAAACACTTGATTCATGTAGGGAACATCAAAGGCTATAACAATGAAGTGTTACTTGAAGCATGAAGATCAAAAAATCATGGTGATGGGATTATGTGATGGTTCGTTTATGATGGAGAAACAAGGAATAATATGAAGTTTCTTAGTCACTTGAATGAGTTTATATAGGCTAGATAGTCAAAGGAGGTTACATGAAGACTTAAGGAAGAAGATTTAGTTACTTAGCTAGGTATACATACACATATAACCATCCTAAGTGAACAAGGCTTATCACAAGCCAATAAGGCTTGTGACACACCATAATACACGTTCATATGGGATAAGGGGTGACTAGATGGATAAACTTGCATTATCAGGCTTTTACGGAGTCAGTTTTGGTCCCGGTAATTGCTAATGGTAAGTATGTAAATCAAAAAATGTAAAACTGGGTATCGTAAAAATATGAAACTTGTAGAAATGATTAAGCTTATCAATATACTCAATAATAAAATATAAAATGAGTGGTAAGTTCCATCGGGTTGCTTAAACGCTGTTTAAAGCTGGAAACGCCGGTCAATGGTATATGCTAAAACACATACCATTTCTTTACCAAAATAGATACAAAATAACAAGAAAAGAGCCATTAATGCCTAATATTTGTTGATTTCTTGAGTTTATGCATGTGCAGGTACGAAAATAGCAAAACACAAAAAAGAAAGACAAATCAGACAAAAATCGAGCACGACAAGGAAAAAAGTGCAAAAGCTGAAGCCGGGAAATCAGAAGTGAGTGAATTTGAAGATTTTGATGCTTAAAGGATAATTTTTGAAAGATTGGATCAACTTTGAAGAAATGACAGATTTAATCCCTCATGTTTCAAAGATTGAATTCTACCCTTAGAGTTTCAAAATTGGCAAGATCAGTCCTCCATCTTTCCCATATAGGCAAAAAATACCCTTGTGCTAAATTTCCCAAAAGTCCCTTTACACTTTTCCTAAATTACAAATTAAACCCTTCAATTATAAAACCTTATCAATTTAATCCTAAAATAAAACCAAGAGTCCAAAAGTCAAATTAACCCTTTCACATGTTTCTGACCAATCAACAAACTCTTTTACCCTTTCACTTAACCTGACCCCAGTCAAAAACCCACTTGTACCCTTACCTATCCCAATTAAACCCTTGTAAAAAAAAACCCCACGTGACCCCCTTCATTTACTTAGTCAACTCAATCAAATGTTAATAAAAAAAATACCCCAACCAAGTTACCCGCCCAATTTCGTCCCCATTTTACCCAGCAACAAAGAACCCTAAATTGCCCTCTTCCCAATTACCCACAATAAGTACAATTTAAGAGCAAAATCGTATAATTTCCTGACACAAGAATGCCACCTTGGCAATCCGTGTGCCAAGGTGTGCTCTCATTGGTTGATTGGATGTGGCTCATCAAATTAAGGGTGGAGATTGAAAGGAGATGATCTAAGGGTGGATAATCATTTAAAAGAAGCACAAATTCTTCCTTCTTGAAGCTTCCAAGCTCCTAATTCAGCTATAAATAGCCCCGAATTTCACACAGATGATCATGTAGAATTTTACTAGTTAATTGCAGTTTTTAATCTTGCTTTTAATGCTTTTCTAAATCTTTGATCACTGTTGCTTTGTAGTACTTAGTTGTAATCATTTTTCATTATACTAAAAGTTACTTTTAAGTTCAAATTCTGTTAATCTCTTGTTACTATTTGAATCATTTACAATTGCTTTCTGATTACTCGTTTAAATCCATTTAAGTTTACCTCAATCTTATCTCAGCTTGTTTTTGTTCTAAATCAAAAATCACAAAAAAAAAATAGAAAAATATTTGAAAAATCAAAAATATGTTCAAATCTGTTAGTACAAACTCACATAAGCTCAATATAGCTTATTGTGAGTTTATCTTAGGTTCAAATTCAGTTTTACTCTCAAAACACAAAAAATGGTCAACATAAGTCAACTAGGGAAGTTGGAAGCTGATATGGATTGAATTTCATAATTGGATCAGAATTGGGGTTTAATTGAGCTTGATTTGGATAAATAAATGGGTATTTGATAGTGTTTACTGGTTCTCAGTTGTCATAGTATTGCTTGGACTTTTTGTAAGTTTATTTCAATCTCATTATCAGTTCAGTAGAGTAGAACTAGTTTATTCAGCTTATTGTTGATTAGTTTAGTTTAATTGATGTGATTCTAGCTTATTACATTAGATAAAATTGCCTTATAGCTTTAATAATTGTTTTGCATAGTAACCTGCTTTCATCTGATCTCATCTGCATAAATTGGTATTGGTGATAATCTGAGTGATATTGCTGTGTAAATCATTTCATTTAGGCAAATTTTGATTAATAGAATCTGAATAGTGGATATTAGTGGTCCAGATTTAGGATTTTCTTAGTTATTATTCAAATCAGTTTCATATAGGAGTGTTTGGATCAGAGGTGTAAATTGTGCTAGAAGTAGGAATAGTGATCATGTGTGGTTGCATTAGCTTTAGTTTGATATAATAAGGTTTATTAGTTCATAGAATTGCATTGTCCTTCACTTAAAAGTCAAAATCAGTTCTCAATTTATCTCAACTTCATATCAGTTATGATATAAGTTGCACAAACTTGCATTTAGCAATAGAATCATTTAGGTTAGCTTAGTTTGGTGTTAAACCATCTCTAAACTTCATTTAGAATCAGTTTGATAGGATTTAAGTTTAATAGATTCAATATGCTTGCTGATTGTTTCTCTAATTTTAATTCACTCAATTTAGATCCAACTAAGTTATATTTATGGATTTTAAAACTTTGATTGGTGGTTTACATCAAGATATTTTTGGAATAATTTTGTAAATTTTCTAAAGCAATCAAACCAGTACCTCTTTTGGGTCAGTTTCCACATAATTGCCCTGTTCACAAGATCAGCATTTGCAAATCTTGTGACAGCTTTTTCATAAGCTTCTAACATCTTTATATTAGCTCCTCTTGAGCTAAAAATTGGTCGTTAAGGTCTTAGTTTGGGTGGTTAGAGGTTCTTATTTGTGATTTTCCATTAGAGCTTTTCTACAAGCCTATAGATCTGCTTTAAGTAGGGTACTCAGGGCACCTAAGCTGTTTAAGCTTTTAGAATCAGTGAAATATTTAGTAGCTTCTAGCTTGTGTTTACTTGGTTGATTTCAGTTGTAGTAAGTTAAATTCAGTTAGCTTAGGCTTGCTTTAGCTTCTTGTAACTTCTGGTAGCTTAATTTAGTCCTTTAGCTTATTTCCTTAAGCTTGTTCATTTCAGTTTGTAGCCATATAGCTTTTCCTTTCATCACTAGTTGCATTTGATAATTTTCAAAGATTCCTAATATTATTTATAACTTTTATGTAATTTGTCATAATTTTCCTATCTTATTCATTATTTGTATGCATTTAAAAACAGTTTTTAGCATTTTTAATTAGCTTTTAATTAAAATAAATCAGAAAAAGTTCACAAAAATATAATTTCAATTTTGTTCGGTTTAGATAAATCAAAAAGTCATAAAAAATATTTTTCCAGATTTTTCTTAGTCAAATTAGTATTTTCTAGCCATTTTATTAGTTTTAATTAGTTTTAAATTCATAAAAAATTGAGAAAAAGTCAGAAAAATGCAAATTCAGTTTTTAAAATTATTTAGTTAGTGTAGATTTTTCAATTTTTTTTGTAATCTTCTTGTTAGTTTTCATAATTTGCGTAATTAGTTAAAATTTCTTGCTTGCACTTTAGAAGTAGTTGTTTAAATTGCTTCCCTTTATTATTCATTGCCTGTTGTTTAGAAATCACCAAAATTCCCTTTTTCCCATTCAAATCTCGAATTACGCGACATGAGTTGAAAATTCCATTCATCTCTCGCTAGGAACGATCCCGGTACTCAAATATAATACATTTGAGTTTACCAAATACTACAAATACTCTATAATTGGTTTTCCTAAATCAGTCAAAAACGCGTAGTTCGCATAAAACGCAGAACTTGAAAACGTAAAATTCCAAAACTTGTGGAATTGTCGTAAAATGGTAGAAATACATATTTCTAGTGTTTATAGTGTTTTATGGACATATGGGGATGCCCAAATGACGTTTAAACCCTAAAGTAATTCTCGGACACGGTTTTGTGAAATCCGTTCTGAATGTATTCAATGTACGTCGTCAGGACGACTTGTCGAGTATCAACTTTCTTGTCATGATGGTAAAACAAAAATAAAATTTTTTATGGGATGAATAGTAAAAGTGAATAGTAAATTTTCAAAAAAATGAAAAGTAACCTAAAAATGCGGATTGTTACAAGAGCAGCATGTGAGGTTTCACAAACTTGTGAATGATATGAGGAATATTAATATGACTGTGTCAAATATCCAACTAAATTCTAAGTTCATAAACAACATGACTCCTGAGTGGAACAGGTTTGTTACCGCAGTGAAGTTGAACAAAGGGTTGAGGAACACAAACTATGAGCAGTTGTACGCCTACTTACTTCAAAATGAGAAGCATGCTACATTTGACCGTTTGATCATGGAAAAACTCAATCCAGCTACAACAAAAAGCCCAACAAATGACTCAGTTGCATTTGTTTCTAATGTGAAGCTAAACACTCGAACATCACTGGTTATACCATCTTCTCATAATCAGAATCACACTACCATACAAGACTCAGGATTTACCCCAACAGACATGTTGATTGAAAACCTCTCGAACCAAGTTGCTCTATTGGTTCAACAATATAGAACCTCACTTCCCCAAACCAACAACAAACTTAGGACCTCATCTAACCCACACAATCAAGCTACAGTGGAAGATGGAAGGGTTATGGTACATAATGTGGAAGGAAGTCAATATGTGAACCCAATGAATGTTGCACGGGGGAATGTTGCAGCTGGTTATGTGGGGGCTCAGAACAGAGAAAGGATAACAGTTCAAGCTCAAGGTAAACCAATTAAGTGTTACAGCTGTGGTAGTGAGGGACATATTGCTAGGAAATGCACTCAAACTAAACATCCACAAAATGCTGAGTACTTCAGGGATAAGATGTTGCTGATGCAGGCTTAAGACAGTGGAGCTGTGTTGGATGAGGAGGAGTTGTTGTTCCTTGCTGATGGAAATGCCAAAATGTTTGATGCTAATGTGGATGAACAACCAGTGTATGATTTGGCACAGAAAAATCCCAATGTCTTCCAGGTTGCTGACTGTGATGTCTTCGACTCGATGTTGATGATTAACCAACGACACAGACTATTTTTATGGCTAATATTTCTCCCATGGTTTCATCACCTCAACAAGCTGGTCCCTCTAATGCTTCTGTCATATTGGAGGTACTAAAGCTATATGATATGGTTGATGAGCAAAAGATTCCCAACAAAGTACAACCTACAAAAGTCGCTGAGTCAGATATTGTAAATATGGGAAATAGCAATGTTATCCCATATGAGCAATATGTGAAGCACGATGAAAGTCCTGTTGTACGAAGTGGTGCATCTTCTGCCATTAATGATGAATATGTGTTTAATGAGTACAATGAATATGTGCCCGATGACTCTATGACCACTAAGCTAAATATATATAAGGATCAATTTGCCATCTATGAACATCGTGCTAAATTTGAGCTTACCACATGTGAGCAGGAAATGGATAGCCAAATGCGCACATTGATCACTAAATGTAATTTAATGGAAGAAACGTTAAAACAAGAGTTAAATTCCTTACAAGAAAAACTTAATCAAACTGTTGAGCAAAAACAAGAAATCCAAGAACATGTAAAAACACTTAAACAAGAATACAAAGAAAAGGAATCAAAAATCCTAAATGCTTTTTCCAACTTTAAAACTTTAAAGAACAAACTTGAAAACAAGTTGTACGTACAAGGCAACAGCATTCAGAATGCTCACATGATTACAAAGCACAAGAAAACCTTGTAGAAGACCCAAATCTTGTGTATCTTAAAAAAAGCCAAAAAGGCTCAAGAAGTGATTTATGATGGTAGCGAGATTCTTAAGCCCAAACAAAACCCAACTTATGTAAAGAACACTGAAGAGGACATAGAGTTAGAAAATGCCTCTAGAGACAAAATGGATAAGAAAATGAAGGAACCTAAATGTGTGAAGAATAGATTAAATGTCAAAACTCCCAATTATTCTAAGGAAAACTTCTTAGCCACATTAAAACCTCAGACTCAATTAACCCCTGAACAAGTGTTTTGGAAGTTTGATATGGATAAGAGAAAGTCCGAAGAACTTGTTGAAAGTAATCCTCCCCTAAGGAAATTGCATGCGGCTACGGTGTATCCTCCCATTACAACGATGCATTTAGTGCTTGGAACTCTTCCTACACAATGCAAAACCTTAATTAGCGTATACGTGATTTACCAACTATTTGCTCATTTTGATAAAACATGTAAGAAGACAATCACACCAACGGGTATTACTGAAGGGAAAGGGGTTTTGAGCAAACAAAATATTGTTATCTTACTGAGGTTATTCCATTCTTTAAATAATTAAAATAACAATTCGAGGGTATTCAAAAGGCCTTAGATACTGAAGTTAAAGACATGAAAATGATGTTTAATGAAATGGAAAACGAGGCAAGAAATAATGCATATGAGCTTAAAAGCTATGAGATTGAGAGAAAGGATATTCACATCCTTAATGAGAATTTGATTGCAAGATGCATTACGAGGATGTGTTTTATACTGTCACGAATTATGCCATAACTGTTTCTAAATTTCATGATTTGTCAATTGCATTTACAGTTTCCCAAGGTCGTGTCAATGAGCTTGAAACCGAGAATTCAAAATTGCATGAAAAAATCCAAAAGGATGATCATGATAACATATCACGCGTTTTTCTAAATTAGAAGTTGAATATCTTGATTTACAATTAAAATATCAACATCTTAATGAAAGAATCAAAACCTCAAATGCCAAGACATCTTCAGATGCTCATGAGTTTGATGCATATTTTGAAATAAACACACGCGATGAACGGATTCAAGCTCACTGTAACACGATCCGAAAGTTGAAAGCTCAAATTTCCCAATTGAAGGGTAATAAGAGGGAAGTGACTGGCTCCCATATACCCCCGCCTTTAGATTATCAGAATTTCCATCTTCAAAACATCATCAATGAATTGCAACATGAAAATGTTTGTTTCAGGCTAAAAATACTAAATTTAAATTGCATTTCAAAGAGTTATATGAATTTATTAAGGTCACTCGTGATAAGAACAATGAAAAGATAACTTCTTTGCAAAAAGAAATTTAGAATATGAAGACTCAGGTAAAAGGGAAAATGCCAATCACTAGTTGTGATTATGTTGCACCAAAGGTATGGGCTTGCAAGAAGTATGCTATCAATGTTAAGTACATTCCCCTCATCTTAGGAATATTTGGACTATTTGTCAATCTTATCTCAATCGCCTTAAGGATGGGCTAGATACTATTCGAGAGATAGTTGAGGATGCTAAAATAGAGAAGCCTCTAGATAGTGATATTTCCTATGCTTGCATTTACACTGAACAATCTCAAGAAATGTTAGAATACATCATAGGCACCTATTCTAAAAGTGATTATAAGCGAGGTAGATTTGTTGCACCCTCTTCCATACCTAAGGTCAAGCATGTTACCTTTGATGTACCTCCGAAAGTCTCAGAGCCCAGCACTTCTAGGCTAGAAATGCAAAAAGTAGTAAAACAAACTAATATTTCCGTCGTTCCTTCTATAGGAGTAAGCAGTGACACTAAGGCTAGAAGGTCAATGCCTTCAGGCAATACAAAGCAAGATAGGACCTCGCGAGCTAAAAGTGATCAAGAGAAAAAAGTAGAAGACCACCCGAGGAATAATAAGTTCAGGTTGAACAATTTGAATCGTGTTGATTCTAGTTTTAGCTATAAGCGTACTGTAATTAATTCGAATTCTACTACTTCTTGCAACACATGTAATGAATGTTTAATTTCGGGTAAGCATGATGAAGGTGTTGTGTCTTATTTGAGGCATTCTATCAAATCCCCAGTAGATAAAGTTTGAAATGAAAAACAGGTTAGGCAATCTTGGAAACCTACATGGAAAAAGTTTTGTATTGTGGGTTTTCAGTGGAAGCCTACAGACCGTAAATTCAAAATTAGTGAACTTTGTCCTTCATTGTCAAGATCATTGCCCATTAAAAAATGGAAGCCCACTAGTAGAATTATACCTTTAGGAACTCAGCACACTATGACTAGGTCTACTGCTTCTACTATTGCAGCTCCTATTAATAATATCATGGCATCTAGGAATTCTGTAGGTCTATAGATTGTTTGTACTAACCAATCGGACCCCATATTCACATGGGGATCCAATGCTTCCAGTTATCCATTCTCATCTGTTTTCGAATGCAGGTCGTACAAATCATCCTTTGGCATTTGAATTCAGGCTACTTAGAACATATGACTGGGGATCGCTCACGGCTCAAGAACTTCGTGAATAAGTTCATCGGGACTATTAGATTTGGGAATGATCAGTGTATTATGGAGAAGGAATTGGGCACAATATGTTCTTTGTTGGTCAATTTTGTAATTCTGATCTCGAAGTAGCCTTCAGAAAACACACATGATTCGTTAGAGAATTAGATGGTGTTGAGCTTCTAAAGGGATCTCGTGGCATAAACTTGTACACTATCTCTATCGAAGACATGATGAAGTCTTCTCCTATTTGCTTGTTATCAAAGGCATCAAAGAACAAATGATGATTATGGCATCGTCGACTCAATCACATAAACTTCGGCACCATTAATGATCTTTCTAGAAAGGACCTTGTAAGAGTTTTACCACGGTTAAAATATTAAAAACTTCATCTTTGTTCTGCTTTCCAATTGGGCAAAAGCAAAAGTATGCCCATAAACCCAAACCTACCAATACCATCATGGAAGTTGTTCATACCCTTCACATGGATCTATTCGGACCCATGAGAGTACAAAGTATCAATGGGAAGAATTATGTGCTAGTTGTTATTTACAATTACTCTCCTTTCACTTAGGTAAAGTTTTTGAGAAGTAAGGATGAAACTCCTGAGGTTAGCATTAAGCTTATCAAACTATTTCATGTTAGGCTTAACAAAACTGTTAGAATCATCCGAACAGACAAAGGAACTGAATTTGTGAACAAACAGCTCATTCAATTTTATGAAAGCATTGGAATTAGTCACCAAAAATGTGTTCCATGCACTCCTCAGTAGAACGGTGTAGTTGAAAGGCGTAATCGTACTCTTATGGAAGCTCCTAGGACTATGCTAATATTCTCAAAGGCTCCAATGTTTCTCTGGGCGGAAGCCATTGCCACTGCTTGTTACACTCAAAACTGATTCCTAATACATACTCTTCAAGGAAAAAATCCATATGAATTAGTGCACAACAGATGACCAGATCTCTTGTTTCTACGTATGTTTGGGCCTTTATGCTATCCAACCAATGATGGTCAAGATCTGGAAAAGTTGAAAGCTAAGGCTGATATTGGATTTTTCATTGGTTATGCACCTGATCGGAAGAGTTACCGAATCTACAACAAAAGAACCCGAAACATTATGGAAACTATTCATGTTACATTTAATGAGCTGACTGAACAAATGGCTCCTGGATACTCCTGTTCTGGACCCACACCTCAACTTTTGTTACCTGGACTAATTAGTTCGGGTCTTGTACAGAATCCTACGCCTGTAGCTCCTTATGTACCTCCTTCATAAGAAGATTTGAATATTCTATTTGATCCAATGTTTGATGAATACTTTGAGCCTACAAATGATGATACTCCTGTACCACCAGCAGCTTCTGTTCCTACACCAACCAATTCGAATGGTCCATCGGTCTCAATATCATTAACATAAGAAGCTCCATTTGCTGACCATTCACCATCATCATTGAATCCTCAATCGTCTTCAGTACATCAAGGAAATGTGGTTGACAATTCTTTTGGAGATAACCCCTTTGCTACTCCCAAAGATGCTCCATTTGAAAATATATTTGCCCATGAACCCACTCCTTAGGCATCTTCACTAGGGGATCCTAACTCTGGTACTTCAGTTCCTTATCCTCAACTGCATGAACATCTCAAAAAATGGATACATGATCATCTATTGGATAACATCATTAGGAATCCCTTTCGTCCGGTATCTACAAGAAGACAACTTTCCACTAATGCCTTATGGTGCTTTTTCAACTCTATACTATCCAAGATCGAACTAAAAGATGTCAAGACTGAAATGTTTGAGGACAGCTGTTTTAATGCTATACAAAAGGAAATTCACGAGTTTGATCGAATTGATGTATGGGAATTAGTGCCACCTCCAGATTGTGCTATGATTATCGCTCTCAAGTGGATCTTCAAGGTGAAACTTAATGAGCATGGTGACATTCTAAACAATAAGGAGAGACTTGTTGCTAAAGGATAACGACAAGAGGAGGGTATTGAATTTAAGGAATCATTTCCTCCGGTTGCATTAATTGAGGCTATAATAATCTTCCTTGCTAATGCTGACAACAAGAATATGGTAGTCCATCAAATGGATGTAAAGACTGCGTTTCTTAATGGCGATATCCAAGAAGTGGTCTATGTTAGTCAACTGGAAGGATTTGTGAATCCCGAGCATCCTACCCTTGTCTAGCGCTTGAAGAAGGCCCTCTATGGCTTGAAGTAGGCTCCTAGGGCATGGTATGATACGTTGTCAAAGTTCTTTTTTGCTAATGGATTCTACAAAGGCGTTGTTGATCCCACACTGTTCACTCGGAAGTCAGGCAAACATTTAATTCGTGTTCAAATATATGTTGATGATATTATCTTTGCCTTAACCGACCCAAATGAATGTGGGCGTTTTTCTAAAGAGATGGGTTCCAAATTTCAAAATGTCATTTTTCTTAGGTTTACAAATTTATCAAAATCCCGAAGGCATTTTTATAAATCAATCTAAATATGCTAATAAAAAATTAAAGAAATTTGGATTTGATTCTTGTGACCTTGTTGACACTCCCATGGTGGAGAGAACAAAACTAGATGAAGACCACTCTAGGATCCCGGTTGATCTAACTAAATATCATAGTATGACAGGATCCTTGATGTATCGCACGGCCAGTAGACCCGATATTCGGTGCGTTGTATGCATGTGTGCTCAATAGCAGGCTAAGCCTACTAAAAAGCTCCTTGAAGCGGTTAAACATGTCTTTCGATACCTCCAAGGAACCACTAAGATGGGTCTATGGTATCCGAAAGACACCGCCATGGCACTAACAGCCTATGCAGATGCTGACCATGCATGGTGTCAAGATACTCGTCGAAGCATGTCAGGAGGTGCTCAGTTCTTGGGTGATAAATTAGTCAGTTGGTCGTCGAAGAAGCAAATGAGTACTTCTATATCTTCTTCAGAGGCTGAATACATTGCCATGTCATCGTGTTGTGCTCAAATCTTATGGATGATGTTAGGATTTAGAAAATCCGTAAGTTTTAGAATCGTTCAACTCAAGTATGTGTGAGTATTAGAAAGCTCGTAGTCTTAGTCGTTTAGTTATTATTAGTAGTTAGTTAAGTAACACCGGGGACGACGGACGGGTCTTTAGCTACTGTATACATGATTCACAGCCCGTAGGTGGTGTATTTGTAAGATACTATAAATACCCTTTGCCTCTTAAGGCAAAGGGTGGAGCTTCTCATAATAACACATTACTTTTTCTCGCTAGAAGTTTCCATCCTCTCCACTTTCTCTATCTTAACTCTGTCTAAGTTCAAACCATATTAGGTGTGTTTATGATAACCAATATGTTACAATTGGCATCAAGAGCCATGGTTCGATCATCTACTTTGTATGTTCTTGGATTCTTGATTGGTTATTAATAAGTTTTGGTTTGAATGAGTTAAAGATTGGATTTTGATTGTACTTTTGTGTTTAGGATCATCATATTAGTTTAGTTTTTGGTTTGGAAGGATTGATTCATCTTGGTTGTGGAGTTTTTGATTGGAAAAGTAAGGTTTTTGGGTTTATTCTTGGATGCGATTTGAGTCTCGGACTCTTTTTCTTGACTGCGACTTGGTAGTTATTTGATGCGATTTGATCATTGTTGACTGCGTTTTGATCCTTAATCGTTGCGGTTTGATAGTAACTTGGCTGCGGTTTGTTATTTACTCGCTGCGATTTGGAGTTTCAGACTGCGATTTGTTATGTTTTTGACTATGTTTTATGTTGGAAAGGACAAAAGGAAAAAATGAAAAAAGGACAAGTAGTGGTTGTACTATTGAAAGTGACGTGCTTGTTGCGTTTTGGTTAACACTGCAATTTGTCCTTGCGTTTTGGTTAAATCTGTGTTTTGTCACTGCATTTTGTCAAGTTCTGCATTTTATCACTACGTTTCGTCAAGTTTTGTGTTTTGTCCCTGCGTTTTGTCAAGCTCTACGTTTTGTCACCGTGTTTTGTGAATGACTGCGATTTGAGTTCCTGCTTTTCCTAGAGACTGCGACTTGCGAGCTTCGACTTGTTAGCTGTGTTTTGAGTTCTCTGCGTTTCGATAGGCTGTTTCGATTTGTCAATTGAGATTAGACACTTGTGATTTGAGTTCTACGGTTTTCTCTTGATTGAGTAAAGTCCTACGAAAGATTCTATTTCTTGGTTTAGTCAAAGAGTAGTAAAATCCTGTGTACTTAGGAATCATGTCTACAGTTGCAGATGACGTTCAAGCTGTTAGGTCCGATACTCATCCTCCTATGCTGGATAGAACTGATTATGAATCTTGAGCACATAGGATCTGTAACACCCCAACCCGACAAGGGTAAAGATATCACAATACGGTTTCATATCAGAACTTTAACTAATGTACAAAAGCGGAAGCCTATACAAAAACTTACAAAAGATAGTATAAATAACTTAATATTCAAATAAATCTAAGATCTCTATGGTCAAATCTTGCTCTCGTCTCTACTCTCAAACCCAGATCAGCTATCCCATAAGCTCATCTTGAATGCTTAATACCTGCCGCAGGAAAAGAAAAGTGCGGCTGAGCTTACAAAGCCCAGTGAACGGATATAACAGAAACAAAAGCTAAAACAAAACTAATATACGAATAACGAAAATAAAATGAAATAATGACGAAGGATCTTTTAGGATTCTGCGGAAGCACAAATATCGAAAATCCAAACAACCATAACAGTTTAGACATCACATAGCACATTAATGACACAAACACGAACACATCTGAACAACCAAACACATAACATACCAAGAATAACAAATTACATATAAGCCAAACGGAATGTCTAGAGACTAACGGAAATCCCTAGAAGATAATCATGACATTCATACAAATTAATTAATCAACATTTAATACACTTAATGCAATATTGTAGCATGAAATGGCAGACAAGTCATGGCAGACAATATAGCTAAACCAGTTCTCATATCAAATCCTAACCTTAGCAGAGTTTTAACATGGCAGGTCACATATGCAGACAGATAATTAACCTTCAAAATACTCAATTATACACTAGCACATTAATCTCGCAGATCAACACATTCACGTAACGATAACAAATCATAATATCAGATATACGAATCATATTTTAACGTATTAATCCTGTCCTAGCATGGCAACTAATAATCACTTAAACAAATACGTCATAAGCACATTCTCTAACATATCATCTCAGAATACATAATATAAACACTCGAAATACCGAATCATAGAATACTTAACACGAAGTAACAGATAAAGATTTAGTCAACTACCCCGAGCCCAGAAACATATCAGATCATAACATATCATAGTAACCATTGTATTCGGAGGGGTGACCTCGGAATACCATATATAATAGGAGGGGAGACCTCAATAACAAATGGAGTAGCTAGCTCCCAGAATTTGTGAAGACGCAGTATTGCACACGACATCATTCACCAGAAAACATATCGATAACAGATAACAGATCTAGGATG
The DNA here is from genome assembly GCA_910596185.1 of Chrysanthemum makinoi. Taxonomy (NCBI): domain Eukaryota; kingdom Viridiplantae; phylum Streptophyta; class Magnoliopsida; order Asterales; family Asteraceae; genus Chrysanthemum; species Chrysanthemum makinoi. Next base: position 173,769,384 of record OU343217.1, on the reverse strand, counting down.
CATCCATACGCCCCACAGACAGATAGTGGCCATATAATATATAGCGAGCTCATAAACAGATAACAGAAAGAGACGTGGCAGAACATCACTCTACGCCTAGAGTCATGTCGGAGGTGCATCACGACACGGACATGGAACCCCATGACTAGTTAAATATTTGGCTCTGGTGTCAAACTAAACTTAGGTCAAACAGGTTGTCATAAATGACACAGATCATAATTCATCATAAAGGTCACAGATAACTTATCAGATAGTTCATATCATAAGGTTCATATTCAGATATTCAGAAATCATAAGTTCATGTCATAGTGACATGTCATATATTCATAAGCGAAGTTCATATTCGAAGTTCATAATCAACCATAGCAAAGTTCAACAAATGTATATATCAGAGTCTTCCTAACATAAGTTCACATCAGATATTGTATAGTTCACTAGAACATAGTTCAGATAAGTAACAGATCAAACATTCAGAAAAGGGTTCATAGCAATGGCATTGGAAATCCTAATAAGTATAATAGAAAAGCGAACGAAAAGAACATCATACGGAACCTTTACTGAAAAGGTCAGAATATCTGTATGATAACGCAAGTGTCTTAAAGTAAGACAGAATATCCGTACCTTAAAGCAATTGAAAGAAAAGAAACGAATGTAGGAATATGAGGATGTAACGTCGCGTCTCCTCCAACGAATCTACACAGATTTTGATTTATTTAATACTTATTAGAATCATTAATATTATAACGGATCTATCGCATTAATACTTTTAGAGTTGTCAGAATATTCTCATTTTAGTGACAGACGAAATTACAACATTTTAGAGTCTTAAATCATTTATTAGTCAACTCCCTATTTAGGTTCTAGGGTTTCCCATACTCTTTAAATATTACTGAATACGCATTAAATTCACATATTACTTCTTTTAATGATTTCCCAATTTAACCTAGAACGTAAATGATAACAAACCGAAATTAACTTAACTCATGCGTGTCTTTACAAAATCAATTTACACTTGTTGAACCCATAATTGCTCAGAATTTCAAATTACACCCTTGACCTCTTTAAGTTCACAATCTCACCTTACTTTATCAGATTTTACACTTTTAACCCAAAGGTTTTAGAATTTACAAAACGTACCCTAATAAATTAAATACAACTCGAATAGCCCTTTAAATATCCAAAATTACATGTTTAACCCCCACACTTATTTTTATACGTTTAGTACAAGTATTTTACTGTTCCCAAAAATAACCTTTAAGTTTCATAATTAACAAAACCAACCCAAAACTTTTATTTAGAACCGAAAAGACATAATTCAAGTACAAATCCTAAACCTAAGTTTAACCCATCATTAACTCATCATTACTACTTCATTAATTACCTTCAATGATTACAAGAAACCCTAGCTCATGCAAAACCCTAATCGGTCCTTTTAAAAACCTTTCCTTATTTATATACGATCGACAAATAAAACCCCAAACAAATCACACAAGCTTCGAATTCATGGACATGTATTTTATTCAGGTTGTATAACATGTAAGAGCTTCTGGAAAAATCAAATCATGGTCTTAAAAATTATCATAAGCTCATTCGTTATATTTATACGCTTTCTAGGGTTTTAAATCAAATTAATTCCATACGACTTATAAAACATGCATGGCCAATTTTTATGTGTTATATGTGACTTGTAGGACTGAAAGCAATATTAGGAACATACCCTTGATGAGCTTGGATCGTTAGAACATAAGAGGCACAAAAACTTTCACTTGCGAAACCCTAATGTACTCAAAAACTAACTACGATCAAAACAGTAGCTTAGGACCTTGAACACGATTTTTCTCACCTCCTTTACCTTCAAACTTGTCCAAGAAAATTGGTCTCAAGCTCTGGAAACTGGAAATCGAATTATTTAGGGTTTTGGGGTCGGTTTATGGTTAATCGGCAATAAGGGATTATGTGGACCGAATATATGTATATATACTTGAGTTACTATTTTTCTTGTGGGCTTTATAATGTATTGGACTTAAAATAAATGGACTCTTAGTTTTGTAAATTTATTTTGGGCTTTTATTAATTAATTTCTTTTATAAAACTTTTTAATATATTCGGCCAATTATGAAAATACAAAATTGATTTTATAAACTTATAATCTATAAAATTAACTTTACATAGTCATTTAAGATTTACTTGGATCATATGTGATTTTCTTATGAGTTTTCTGAATTTACGTAGCTTATTTGGTATTCTGTTTATTTAATTATTCTTACTTTTGATCATAAGGGTATTTTGGTCTTTTTGTGAATTTTAGAAATTCAGGTATTACAATTTCTTCCCCTCTAAAAAGAAATTTCGTCCTCGAAATTGAACAAGACGGAATAGTACGGCGACAAATGTGGATTTCTGAACTTCATGGAATATATGACGAATGCTAATCGTATACTTAGTAAAGTATTAGCAGTAAAAGATGAGATAAAGAAAATTCAAAAACACGCTCTAACTTACACAGGTATCAAATGATGAATACTATCATATGCATAGATGGAACGAATCCTAACGGTCTTACTAATCGCAGGAGTATGAGAAGACATACAGATCTAAGGCAGGCATAACAATCTATAAGGTAACACAGGTAATAACAACTTCGGATCCCAATGGTACAAAACTTATACGAAACAGATATCGACGAAAATCTCACAATTAGGTACGGAATTCAAACGAACATGAGAAGCACCAAATAACAGATACAAGTCAAAGTCTATCACATATCAACTACAGGCATTTCCCAGACGTCGTATACCTTCAATAAGTTCAGATTATATGATCTCGGTATTATTACGTTGATCAGGCGTCATAATACTTGCATCACATAACAAGTTCTTATTGTCATTATATTCGGTCTCGGGTCATGACAAAACACATAGCTAATAACATACCACATACAGATAACACTCAAATAGCAAGTAACATACTATAACAAACCAGATACTCATGAGTATACCATCATGATGGCCATACTTCATTCAAACAGTAAAATGAAACAATTACATTACGAAAATAAAATAGCTGACAAAACTTATAAGGACTAACGGAAACTTAACGGATCTATCAGAAAGAAACCACAGACATGAATTATACTTTCAAAATTTTGTTTTATTTCCATCCATCAAACAAAATTTGCAAAGTCGACATAAGATGAATTCCCAAAATGAAATTTAATAATCCGAGATTCAAACGTCAAAATGAAAACAAAAGAACCTAACTCAAAATCAAATGTCAGAAATTTCTCATAAGGAGGGCAACTAATCGAGCGAAATTCCTATTCTTGTGTCGGATTAAACCTACCAAGAGTCGTAGATTCTAAATCCGAGTCCACCTCGTATTCTTCCTCATGACTTATTACGGACGATCCGTGAAGAAAGCGAGATATACCGAATGCTAAACGATAAACTTCACGATTCACACCGAGTTCCGAACAAATCAGAGAAAAGCAATACAGATCGTAATCACTTATCGAATATCAAACCGTCTTGAAACGCATGACAAACGAATCAGAGTGACATAAGTCGCGCCCAAATCATATGAAGTAGATGAATCTTCTCAACCACCGGTTGAATCTTGTCTCCGTCTCTTGCGCCTTTGGTTGGTCCATCCAACTTCCTCAAACAACATCCAGATGTCTCGCAGCGCGGCGTCGAGTGTGCTTCGCTTCACGAACCTCTCCAGACAGGAACCGTCGCGCAACACAGGGTCGGCACCATCTTCTTCGGTTCCACGGGTAGTCTCCATCTAACGATCGACAAACGGACAAGCGAAAACAAAATAACAAAATTCGATGCGAACAAAGGAGGGCCAATTCAGTGAAGGCAAAAGGATATCGAAGTCAAATCTGAACGACAGTCAAAAGGAATCGAAAATATCGAACAGACGGAAACCTAATGTCTACCCACTTCTCACAGGTCATAGCCTAAGCTCTAAGGGTCCTAAAACCTAGATCTCTCGATACCATAAATTGTAACACCCCAACCCGACAAGGGTAAAGATATCACAATACGGTTTCATATCAGAACTTTAACTAATGTACAAAAGCGGAAGCCTATACAAAAACTTACAAAAGATAGTATAAATAACTTAATATTCAAATAAATCTAAGATCTCTATGGTCAAATCTTGCTCTCGTCTCTACTCTCAAACCCAGATCAGCTATCCCATAAGCTCATCTTGAATGCTTAATACCTGCCGCAGGAAAAGAAAAGTGCGGCTGAGCTTACAAAGCCCAGTGAACAGATATAACAGAAACAAAAGCTAAAACAAAACTAATATACGAATAACGAAAATAAAATGAAATAATGACGAAGGATCTTTTAGGATTCTGCGGAAGCACAAATATACAGAAAATCCAAACAACCATAACAGTTTAGACATCACATAGCACATTAATGACACAAACACGAACACATCAGAACAACCAAACACATAACATACCAAGAATAACAAATTACATATAAGCCAAACGGAAATGTCTAGAGACTAACGAAAAGTCCTAGAAGATAATCATGACATTCATACAAATTAATTAATCAACATTTAATACACTTAATGCAATATTGTAGCAGCGGAAATGGCAGACAAGTCATGGCAGACAATATAGCTAAACCAGTTCTCATATCAAATCCTAACCTTAGCAGAGTTTTAACATGGCAGGTCACATATGCAGACAGATAATTAACCTTCAAAATACTCAATTATACACTAGCACATTTATCTCGCAGATCAACACATTCAACTAACGATAACAAATCATAATATCAGATATACGAATCATATTTTAACGTATTAATCCTGTCCTAGCATGGCAACTAATAATCACTTAAACAAATACGTCATAAGCACATTCTCTAACATATCATCTCAGAATACATAATATAAACACTCGAAATACCGAATCATACGTAATACTTAACACAGTAACAGATAAAGATTTAGTCAACTACCACGAGCCCGAAACATATCGATCATAACATATCATAAGTAACCATTGTATTCAGAGGGGTGACCTCGGAATACCATATATAATATGAGGGGAGACCTCAATAACAAATGGAGTAGCTAGCTCCCAGAATTTGTGAAGACGCGTATTACACACGACATCATTCACCGTGAAAACATATCGATACAGATAACGATCTAGGATGCATCCATACCCCACATGATAGTGGCCATATAATATATAGTGAGCTCATAAACAGATAACAGAAAGGGACGTGGCAGAACATCACTCTCTGCCTTCTAGAGTCATGTCAGAGGTGCATCACGACACGACATGGAACCCCCATGACTAGTTAAATATTTGGCTCTGGTGTCAAACTAAACTTAGGTCAAACAGGTTGTCATAAATGACACAGATCATAATTCATCATAAAGGTCACAGATAACTTATCAGATAGTTCATATCATAAGGTTCATATTCAGATATTCAGAAATCATAAGTTCATGTCATAGTGACATGTCATATATTCATAAGCGAAGTTCATATTCGAAGTTCATAATCAACCATAGCAAAGTTCAACGATTGTGTATATCAGAGTCTTCCTAACATAAGTTCATCATCGATATTGTATAGTTCACTAGAACATAGTTCAGATAAGTAACAGATCAAACATTCAGAAAAGGGTTCATAGCAATGGCATTGGAAATCCTAATAAGTATAATAGAAAAGCGAACGAAAAGAACATCATACGGAACCTTTACTGAAAAGGTCGAATATCTGTGATGATAACGCAAGTGTCTTAAAGTAAGACAGAATATCCGTACCTTAAAGCAATTGAAAGAAAAGAAACGAATGTAGGAATATGAGGATGTAACGCCGTCTCCTCCAACGAATCTACACAGATTTTGATTTATTTAATACTTATTAGAATCATTAATATTATAACGGATCTATCGCATTAATACTTTTAGAGTTGTCAGAATATTCTCATTTTAGTGACAGACGAAATTACAACATTTTAGAGTCTTAAATCATTTATTAGTCAACTCCCTATTTAGGTTCTAGGGTTTCCCATACTCTTTAAATATTACTGAATACGCATTAAATTCACATATTACTTCTTTTAATGATTTCCCAATTTAACCTAGAACGTAAATGATAACAAACCGAAATTAACTTAACTCATGCGTGTCTTTACAAAATCAATTTACACTTGTTGAACCCATAATTGCTCAGAATTTCAAATTACACCCTTGACCTCTTTAAGTTCACAATCTCACCTTACTTTATCAGATTTTACACTTTTAACCCAAAGGTTTTAGAATTTACAAAACGTACCCTAATAAATTAAATACAACTCGAATAGCCCTTTAAATATCCAAAATTACATGTTTAACCCCCACACTTATTTTTATACGTTTAGTACAAGTATTTTACTGTTCCCAAAAATAACCTTTAAGTTTCATAATTAACAAAACCAACCCAAAACTTTTATTTAGAACCGAAAAGACATAATTCAAGTACAAATCCTAAACCTAAGTTTAACCCATCATTAACTCATCATTACTACTTCATTAATTACCTTCAATGATTACAAGAAACCCTAGCTCATGCAAAACCCTAATCGCCCTTTTAAAAACCTTTCCTTATTTATATACGATCGACAAATAAAACCCCAAACAAATCACACAAGCTTCGAATTCATGGACATGTATTTTATTCAGGTTGTATAACATGTAAGAGCTTCTGGAAAAATCAAATCATGGTCTTAAAAATTATCATAAGCTCATTCGTTATATTTATACGCTTTCTAGGGTTTTAAATCAAATTAATTCCATACGACTTATAAAACATGCATGGCCAATTTTTATGTGTTATATGTGACTTGTAGGACTGAAAGCAATATTAGGAACATACCCTTGATGAGCTTGGATCGTTAGAACATAAGAGGCACAAAAACTTCACTCGCCGAAACCCTAATGTACTCAAAAACTAACTACGATCAAAACAGTAGCTTAGGACCTTGAACACGATTTTTCTCACCTCCTTTACCTTCAAACTTGTCCAAGAAAATTGGTCTCAAGCTCTGGAAACTGGAAATCGAATTATTTAGGGTTTTGGGGTCGGTTTATGGTTAATCGGCAATAAGGGATTATGTGGACCGAATATATGTATATATACTTGAGTTACTATTTTTCTTGTGGGCTTTATAATGTATTGGACTTAAAATAAATGGACTCTTAGTTTTGTAAATTTATTTTGGGCTTTTATTAATTAATTTCTTTTATAAAACTTTTTAATATATTCGGCCAATTATGAAAATACAAAATTGATTTTATAAACTTATAATCTATAAAATTAACTTTACATAGTCATTTAAGATTTACTTGGATCATATGTGATTTTCTTATGAGTTTTCTGAATTTACGTAGCTTATTTGGTATTCTGTTTATTTAATTATTCTTACTTTTGATCATAAGGGTATTTTGGTCTTTTTGTGAATTTTAGAAATTCAGGTATTACAGGATCAGATTGTACTGCTTGGTCAAAGAGAATGGTCATAACATCATTCAGTCAATTGATGAAAGACCATTGCAAATGGGAACAACCAGAGATCAACTTGAAGCTGGTGCTGATGAAAGTCACTTTGGCTATGGATATACCAAGGACTTATGATGATCTCAATGATAAGGAGAAGCAAAGATACGATGCTGACACTAGAGCTTCTAACATCGTACTTCAAGGTCTACCAAAGGACACTTACAAGATGATCAATCACAATACTGAGGCCAAAGCAGTTTGGGATAATGTCAAGATGCTTCTCTCTGGTTCAAGACTGACTAAGTAAGACGATAGTCATAGCTTTATGATGATGTTAGGAATTAGAAAATTCAGTCGTTAAAGAGTCGGCCAGCTTAAGTATATGTATTCGATAGAAACCTCGTAGTCGTAGTCAAGTTATTTTAGTAAGTAGTTTGTTTAGTAACACCGTGGAGGATGGACGGGTCTTTGCCCACTGTATGCCTGATCCACAGCCCGTAGGTGGCGTTTATTTGTAAGACACTATAAATACCCTCTACCTCCCAAGGTAGAGGGTTGGAGCTTCAATACTATTTTTCTTTGTTTCACATAGTTCCCAACTCTCTTCTCTTTCTCTCTTTAGAACTTTCTCTATCTAAACATATTGAACACCCCATTTGATTATGGTTTAGTGTGTTTGTGAAATCCTATATCTTACAATTGGTATCAAGAGCCATGGTTTAATCACTCATCTTTCATGCTCTTTGTTTTGGTGGATTTCATATGGTTTTTGGCGTATAAGTGTTTAAGTTTGAATTTTGATTGTACTTTTGTGTTTAGGATCATCATAAGTGTTTAGGTTTTGAATTGGAAAGCTTAAATCATTGTGGTTTGGTTGTTTTTGATTGATAAAGTGGTTGTTTGTGAAAGTTGTACGAAGCGAGTTGAGTCTCGGAGTTGTGTTTCATTGAAGCGAGTTGCTTTGTTATTGGAAGCGAGTTGCTTTGTTGTTGGAAGCGAGTTGGTATATGCCACTTAGCTATTTAGCGAGTTGACTCTTTATGCGACTTGGGTTCTAAGCGAGTTGTTTCTTTAAGCGACTTGGCTATTAAGCGAGTTGTACAACTAGGGAGTTAGTTTAAGTGACTTGGTGGTTAAGCGAGTTGTCTTTGTTTGCGACTTGGCTATTAAGCGAGTTGTCTCTATATGCGACTTGGCTATTAAGAGAGTTGGTTCTTTAAGCGACTTGTTTCTTTAAGCGAGTTGTCTGTTTAGCGAGTTGACAACTAAGCGAGTTGATTGTTTAGCTACTTGTCTATTGAGACTTGTTACTTCTTCGTGCTACATTTTTTTACGGTTGTTCGTTTGGTTTCGTAAAATTACGTGAAAGAATAAATTTCCCGTAGAACTTGTAGTCATGTCAAACATCGTTCCTACTATCATTTCTTCTGTAGCTGAGGATGTTCAAGCAACTGGATCATAAACTCGTCCACCTATGGTTGTCAGAACTGATTATGACTCATGGGCTCAAAGAATCCGATTGTACTGCTTGGGAAAGAAAATGGGGTCCATATTCTCAAATCAATTGATGAAGGACCCTATCAGATTGAGACAACAAGAGACATAATTGATACTGCTGCAGACGGAACAATGATCTTTGGATTGGATAGACCAAAAATGTATGATGAGCTCAGTGATAAGGAGAAAAATAGATTCGATGCTGATATCAGGGCTTCTAACATTATACTTCAGGGTCTTCCAAAAGATATCTACAAGCTTATCAATCACAACACTGAAGCCAAGGCAGTTTGGGATAATGTCAAGATGCTTCTCTCAGGTTCTTAATTAACCAAGGAAGACAGAGAATCACAATTGTATGATGAGTTTGAGCACTTCAAGATGAAATCGGATGAGAGTGTCTATGAGTGTTATGTCAGATTCCACAAGCTTGTGAATGACATGAGGAACATCAAAATGACCATGCCAAACATTCAGCTGAACTCAAAGTTTGTCAACAACATGAATCCAAAATGGTACAAATTTGTCACCTCTGTGAAGCTAACCAGAGGACTAAAGAATACAAATTATGAGCAATTGTATGCCTTCCTTCTTCAGAATGAGAGACATGCTATGTTTGAAAAAAGGATTCTTGATCAGTTCAAAACCAACCAGGGAGAAACAAGCTCACCAAGTGATTCTACATCTTTCTATACCAATGTTGGTATTACCACCAAAGCATCTCAAGTCATACCCATGGTTAATGGTAATTACAAGCTCATCCCTAATCCAGCATATAAGCCTCCTGACTTAAACACACTCATGGAAAACTTCATCAATCAACTATCTCTCATTGTTAGTCAAAGCATGAACACTCTCCCACACACCAACAATAACCTCAGAACAACATCCAATCCACACAATCAAGCTACTATCAGAGATGGGAAGGTTATGGTGCAACCAGTTCATGAAAGGCAATATGAACAGGGAAGAGGTGGAGTTGGTAGAGGATATGTAGCAAATCAGAATCGTGGGGGGAATCCAAATCAAGGACAAGCAAAGCCAGTCAAATGCTACAACTGTGGCAGTGAGGGACACATTGCTAGGAACTGCACATCTCCAAAACATCCACAGAATGCTGAATACTTCAGAGTCAAGATGTTGCTCATGCAAGCACAGGATAATGGTTCTGTTATCTCTAAACTTAATGCCTATAAAGAACAAGTTGCCATTTATGAACAACGTGCTAAGTTTGAGTTAACTACCCGTGAGCAGGAGATGGATGACCAAATTCGTGCAATTATTAGAAAAAGTAATTTTACGAAAGAAATACTTAAACAAGAGTTAGATTCTTTTAAAGAAAAGCTTAATAAAACGACTAAGCAAAAACAAGAACTTCAAGAAAATGCTAAAGAATTAAAACTTTTGAATGATTTTTTCAACCTAAAAACTTTGAAAAACATACATGAAAACAAATTGTACTTACAAGAAAATGCTAGAGTTCTAAGTGACAAACATAATGTTGCATTAGTTGATAAACCAAACCCTGAGGCATGTAAGAAAGCTAGAGAAGCACAGAAGGTAATCTATGATGGCAATGAAATCCTTAAGCCTAGACAGAAACCTAGTTGCGCTAAGAATAATGAGAAAGATAAACAGTTAGAAGAAGTAACTATAATGAAATTGGATGAAAAGCTTAAGAGCCCCCTATGCATAGAAAAGAAAACCAACTATAAAACACCCAACTATGCTAAGGAAAACTGGATTGTCTTTAACAAATTTAGATCTCAAACACAGCTGACCCCTGAACAAGTGTTTTGGAAAAAGGATATGGACATGCAAAAAGCTGATGAGTTTGTTGAAAAGAATCCCCCATGTAGGAGAATGCTTCCTGCCACTGTGTATCCCCCCAATACACCAATGCATTTAGTTCCTAGATCAATTCCCACTAAGAGCAAGACCTTAATCAGTCAGTATGTGATTTTTCAACTATTTGTTGATTTTGAGAAGGCATGTAAGAAACGGATCACACCTACTGGGATAACTAAAGGGGAAGGGAATTTTGAGCAAATGAAAGAATGCTATTTAACTGAGGTCATGCCTTTCTTTAAACAATTAAAAGATCAATTTGAGAGTCTTAAAAAGGGAATGGATTCAGATATTAAAGAAATGGAAAAGGAATTTGATGCAATGATAGTTGAGGTTAGTGACTATGAGCGAGAACTAAAATATAATGAGATTGAGAGGAAGAACTTGCATACATTGAATGAGAATCTTATTTCTGAATGTATTACTCATGATGTGTGTTACACTGCTACGAATTGTTCCATTAATGCTTCTCAGTTCCATGAATTATCTGTTGCTCTGAAAGTCTCCCATGATCGTGTCATTGATCTTGAGAAAACCAACTCTAAATTGCATAATAAAGTTGAACAGGATGATAATGATAACCTGGTGAAATAGTTTTCTAAATTGGAAGTTGAGCAACTTGCTTTGCAATTAAAATATCGACATCTAAAAGAAAATGTTAAATCCTCAAATATCAAGACATCCTTGGATGACCCTGAATTTGATGCAGTTTTTGAAATTAGCAAACGTGATGAACAAATTCGAGCTCATTGCAACACGATAAAAAAAATGAGAGCCCAAATCTCACAATTAAAGGGAGCAAGAAACAATGTGACAGGCTCCCAAATGCCTCCTCCTTTAGATTCTCAGTATTCTCAAATTTTTCATCTTCAAAACTTGGTTAATGTTTTACAAAAAGAAAATGAAAGTTTTCTAGAAGAAAATGAAAAGGTGAAACAACACTTTAAAGAGTTATATATGATTCAATGAAAGTCACCCGTGACGAAAACAACAAGAAAATAACATCTTCACAAAAGGAAATTGAGAATCTGAATAGACAGGAAAAAGGGAAAATGCCACTTGTCTTCAATGAGAATGTTGCATCAAAGTTATCTACTGACTGCAAATATACTGTGACTGTTAAATACATTCCTCCTCATCTTAGAAATAACAAACTTGTGTTTCATAACTATTTTGCTCACCTTAAGGATAGTCTAGAATGTCTCCGCGAGATTGTAGAAGAGGATTTCATAAATAAGCCTCTTGATAGAGAAGTTAGATATGCTTGCTTATATGCCAAACGATCTCAGGAGCTGCTAGAATGTTTAATTGCAACATGTCCTAAATCCTTAAGTGCGAAAGGTAAAGCTGTGATGCCGTATCCTATGCCTAGTGCCAAGCATACAAACCATTCTATGCCCAGCGTTAAGAAAGTGAACACTAATGTGCCTTCAAGTAGTTCAGATCCCTGCACGTTTAGTTCAGGAATGCAAAAAGTAGATCAACCAACTAAAGTTCCCATAATTCCCTCTACAGGAGTAATCAGTGACATAAAAGCAAGCGGGTCAAAGCCTCCAGGCAATACCAAGCAAGTTAGGACCTCGTAAGCTAAAAGTGTGCATTGGAAGAGAGTAAAGGATCATCCTAGGAATATTAAGTTTGAGTTGAATAAAACAAATCGTGTTGATTCTAGTATTTCCTATAAGCGTACTGTAATTAATTTGAATTATGCTACTATTCGCAAACCATGTAATGATGATTGCTTGAATTCTGTTACTAATCATGAATGTGGTGTGTATGTTTTGTCTAATGCTATCAAATGCCCAGATAAAATTGTTAATGTTAAAAATCAAGCTAAGAAAGCTAAAAAGCCAAGGCGAAAGAAAGTTAGAAAACAGTGGAAACCCACAGGAAGAATATTTAGTAAAATAGGTTATCAATGGATACCTTCTGGCCGTAAGGTTAATGAGTTCTGCCCTCAATTTGCTAAGACAATGCCCACTAGAAAATGGTTGCCTACTGGTAGAACTATTCCCTTAAGAAGTGAACATACTTTGAATAGGTCGAATACGGACATTAGTACTGCATCTATTTCTGATGATTCCATTGTTTCTACTTCTGATGTGGGTGTTCCAATCACTGTTACTAACCAAGTGGAACCTATTATTGCATGGGATTCCCAATTATCCAGTTATCCATTCTTGTCTGTGTTCAACTGCAGATCATTCAAATCGTTCTGTGGTACCTGGACTCAGGCTGTTCCAAGCATATGACTGGAGACCGGTCGCGGCTTATGAACTTCATGAGTAAATTCATCGGGATTATTAGATTCGGGAACGATCATTTCGGTGCTATTATGGGTTATGGAGATTATGTTGTCGGTCATAGTGTTATCTCTAGGGTATATTACGTAGAAGGTCTAGGTCATAACTTATTCTCTGTTGGTCAATTCTGTGATTCTGATCTAGAAGTGGCCTTCAGAAAATATACTTGTTTCGTTAGAGAACTTGATGGTACAGAACTGTTAAGAGGAACACGTGGTTCAAATTGTTAGGAGGTCGTCTCTTATGTAACTATAAATACCCCTTCCATCCATGGAAGGGGTGGTGCTTCTCATTCAATCTAATATTCCCTTTGTGTAAACCTCTAGCAAGAACACTCTCTCTCTACTTTCTCTCTCTAAAATGGAAAACATGTATTTTGATCATCCAAGACCACCCGAATCATCAAACACTTAAATATATAGATCCTACAAATGGTACCAGAGCCAAGGTTATTGTGTTGTGTCGATTTATGGTGGTTTTTTTCTCTCGGTTTTTACTGTTTTGGTACTATTTATGATGATCGGATTTTTTCCGTGTTATGTGGATAAACAGTTTTTAACTGATTTTTTTATCTTTTGGTCAAAATGGTTACATGGTCTTATCAAGTTTTCATTACTGTTTGGTCATTTCTGTTTACATGGTCTTATCACAAAACTCATCACAAAAGCCAAGACTTAAACGTAAAACTTTGAATAAAAAACTGTGGTCAAACGTGATAACATGGTCTTAAATGGTCAAAACCTTGGTCAAACTGTATAAATGAAGCATCTTTTATGCAAGTTTTCTGGGTCTTTATGAACATGGTTGGAATATGGCCGGAAAACTCATCGGAATAAAGTCATGCTTTCTAGCGACTTGGCAAATACGTTCAGATTCAGTGTACCCGTTTCCTTAGGGATTTGGCATTTTAAAACATGTTGACCAGGTCAATGGCGAGTTGTTTCCAATAACTAGCGACTTGGATTCATGTAGCTACTTGTTATTTAACAAGTAGCGAGTTTTGTTTAATAACTAAGTGAAGCAACTTGACTCAAAATTGGTAGCGACTTACTCAAGACCTAGCGACTTGTATTGACATGTCGTAGCGAGTTGTGTTTTGAAAGGGGTAGCGACTTGGGGTAGCGACTTAAGTTAGCGACTTGACATAATAAAAAGGTGTTAGCGACTTGTAATGAAAAACTAACGACTTGGAAGGTAGCAACTTGTGTGTTTTGGAAAGGGTTAGCGACTTGTAACTCTAAAGACTAGCGACTTAACAGAAAGGATGAAGAAGAAGATTCATTTAACTGACCACAAGACCACTACCATTACCAACATATCAACAACCATACATCATGAGCTCAAAACCTTATACCTAAATCAACAAGACCTCAGGTCTACAACCATCATCGGTACAATATCTCGAATCAATCAAAACCCATGTCTCAAAGTTATCTACATCATCAGACAGCAAATTTTTTAAATGAATGGAAAATCAAATCTGACTCAAACATACATCAATCTCAGCCTTTATATTTCGTGGTACTCAAATGTAACATCTAGACAACCTAAGTGTCTTTATCACGAAATATTGTTACATCACAGATTATACGCAAAGACTCAACATGATAAAGAAATCGTACTAATCTCTGAATCTCTTCTTGTGTTTGTCTCAAAGAAACATCATGACTCAAAGGTCACTCCACACTTGAATGATATCATCATTGATCTACTTTGTGTCAATTTACTTTACGAACTCATAAGACAATGATATTAACAATTTTTTTAATCCTTTGTCTTGATTCGTTTTAAGATCATGAACAAAATGAATAACCTACCTGGATGCCGTCTCAAAACAAACACTCTAAACCATCCCTGTGGTTCTCTCCTCCTCATGTCATCCCTGTGGCGAGGTAATAAGAGGAGAATGGTGGTTGATGATGCGTTCCTGCTTGTGCTTAGGAGGGGGGCGGACCAAATATGTGGTGTATTTAAGGTTTGAGGTATGATGGGGGCGGACTAGGGTTTGTGAGAATGTATCAGGGATGAATTTGTGTGTAATGTTTGTATTAATACACATAAGATTAGGGCGGAGAGTTTTTGTTACTGGATCGGGAATGGGCCGAATATAGATTTGGATGTATTGGACATACTTTGGGCCCATATAATATGTTGGATCAGGTTATGTTTTTCGTGGGCTTGAATGGATTGAATCAGTATATCTAATTGAATGGCCTTGATGTCTTGTGATGTATTTGTAACAATGTGCTTATTGTGTGTTGCGTTGGGCAATGTGTTGAGACATGATATTCGGATTGTCATGAACATCTTGGTCATGATCTCGTTCACATTCTTTGGTCATTGATTTTTTATCTTTAACCGGATGTCGGATCGTTTTTGAATTGACATGGGCTTGATTCGTTATCATGGGATAATATGAGATTTGGATATTTTGTTGATGATGAGACTTGATTGAGATTTGACTGATTATGAGGATTGTTAGTAAGACTTGATGATGACAAGATTTGTTGAGATTTGATTTGATATTGTGATTTGATGTGTTGTTCCGGTTGATACTTTGGTGTATACATTTTCACGAATAATATTATGTCACGGCTTGAATTGTAATTGGAACTTGGCTAACGACGGGGTAGTTTATTCGGTATTTCATATTTGGATTTGCAGTGAGATTTTCCGGGCTTGCTTACTTATTTCATCTTCGTTCCTTCTACCATTCCGCGAAGATGACTTGTTTGGGCGTTTATTGAGTGTGATAAAGACTTGGCTATTTAGGTACGGTTGTGATTCTTTCTCAGTTTACCCACAACGTAACTATCACTTTGGTGTCTCACGCAGTTGAGGATACGTCAAGAGGTTTTGTACTTTGGGTACACCGTTTCTTCTTCACAAGGATTAGTACAAGCTTAAGTAGCAAATCTGGGGAATTCTACTTCATGATCAAAAATGGTATATTGGGTTTACTTCACCAAGTGGTCATAGCATTAGCTGACAGAATATGTGAAAGATGTGTTTACCAAAATGTTTATTGGATGGTTGATGATAATGTTGATGTTGGTAAATGAACCACTGATGAACCGCTGCATGTTCCCCTAAAATAGATATTCACCGAAACCAAAGTTGTCATAACACATTCAAGCTGACATTGTTTACGGTTTTGTCTTGATTTTGTAAAATCCCACGAAAGAACCTATTTCTCGGTTTAAATCATAGACTTGTAAAATCCCGTGACAATGGAAACATCCTGGTATTAGTAAAGTTCATTTCCAGATCTATCTTACGGTTTATTCTTGGTTTTTTAAAATCCCGCGAAAGAAACTATTTCTCGGTTTAAACTATAGAATTGTAAAATCCCGTGATGATGTAACCATCCTGGAGAAAGGAAAGTGTATTTCGGGATCTTATTTGATGTTGCTGCTACGGTTTCTGCTTCAAAGAAGGGATAAAAGGGTGTACTTCATGAATTGGATGTGTGTTTGTATTTTTGTCATGGTAGTTTGGTTATTTTATGGTTTTGTGGGGTTACGTGCTTGTAACCATGGTCGGGATGAAACCATTATCAAAGTTCATTTAAATGTCAAAGAAGGCTAGATTTGAGCTTTTAATCAGAAGATGTGACAACGGGGTTAATTCACTATTATTTATTTGAGGTTGAAGTGAAATATCACGAGAAAGTGTACTTAGTATCTGAAGGTATCGGGGATGGATGGATGAAGATTCTTCATGATCCTTGTTCGAGCTTATTATCAAAAAACGAAGACTTGGAAATCTAGTTATTCTTGGGAGTCTTTTTTCTTTTACCACGAGGGGAAATTGGGCTCTTTTTGCCACAAAAATAACTATCACTTTAAGGAGTTACGTTGTAGTGCTCAGCGTCACATTTAATTGTGGATTTTCAAGAGGTGATGTACGTCTTATACTTGATGGTTGGTTGGTTGAAGAGTATAGAGTACTTAGAGATTCAAATGGGCGTGAAATCTCGACACCACTCTTTGTTACATATGTGCAAGTTTAAGTCACGGGTTCGGGTTAGTTTACTTCAGGGTCAAATTCATCGTATTGGGTTTTCTCCATCAGCTGTCACGACAAAGGGCCTACTGAATGATAATGGGGTTGATTACATGTTTTGCTAAGAGAATTGAAAAGAGAGAGATTATGACGTTTGAACACTACAGTTCAAGCCTCGTACTCTAAAGAAAAGAAATGTGTACGTTTCAGTGCGCATTATCTTCCACAGAAGAGAAATCTTCTTATGACGTTTGAACACAACTGTTCAAGCCTCGTTCTCTAAAGAAAAGAAAAGTGTACGTGTCAGTGCGCTTTATCTTCGGAAGAAGAGAAATCTTCTCATTATGACCATTCTCATCAACATGCTTCATACTTTTTCTATGCGCTTCAGTCTTCAAGTGAACCGGGCTACCACTGATTGTTTTCTCATTCCACTTGCTCGATTATAATGAAGATGGCGACATCATGTGCTTATTTTTTTGGGGGGGGGGGGAAGTGTGAATAGAACATTAGGATGATTTTCACTTATTTAGTCAAGAATGGCATCTCCGTATGCAATTCTTGAGGGAGAGAAGAAGTGTGAATTTTTTGCATTGCTGATTTATATTTGAGAATTTAAATGGTCATACAGCTCTAAACTCATGTAAGAACCGAGCTTCTTATTATCGGGTCATCTTCACATGGAGTTTTTCTCTTCTAACAGCCGTTGGTTGACATCTTCACTCGGATTGATGAGTTTATCGACAAAGTGCTTCCGGTTAATGCTTCACGTATACATCAACATGATGATTCCGAACAATCTCTCTGTTCTTGTTTGATGTGATTGTTAGTTTGGCGTTACCATCTTGTGTGTTCGTTGCGGCCTTATTGCTGATTTCCTTGATGAACATCTTTCTGTTCTTGTTTGGTTGGGAGAGATTTGAGTTAAGGGGATTTGTAAGATGTAAGTTAATTGGGATGCTTTTTGGTGGGATGCTTTTTGGTGTGAGTTGAAGATGTTAACTATCTATTCCCCAACTGAACAATCTTGAAGAAGGTCGAGTCTACAGTCTGTTCTACATTTTCTGCTACATGTTAGAAGACTAAAGACTTTTTGCATTTAACGATCTAAAGACTTCTTCTTAATCTGGGCATCTATCTAATAGATTGTCGGTTTAGGGGAGAGCACTAATTGGGAGAGAGTTATAATTCAGATTCAATCCCCAACTAGACTTGCTCATATTCTTTAGCAGTGACTCCTCGAGACGTTGTTATTGACTATTTCATGTATTGGACATTTGACACAAGTTGATTACTTCAGAGCTAATCATTTATCACTTATTTGAGATTGAAGTTGACTTTCACAAAGGTGTGTTCTTATTTGATAACTTGCTCGGGCTTAAGAATTTGAGTTGAAGACTTGGTTTATCTAGTTACCAGCAGTCGAGGTGGATGGTTGAAGACCTGGTTAACTATCACTATTAGGAGTTACTTTGTTTTACTCAGTGTCACACGCATATGACAGTGTGGATAATCGCAAGAGGTGTTAATGTCTCATACTTTGTTTGGGTAGTGAGTACTTAGAGATTTGCTTGAAGCATAAATTCTCTACACCGTTCTTCCATCATTAGGTGCAAGCTTAAGATACAAATGTGGGGAAGTTGACTTCAGTTTGAAGTAGGGTATATCGGGTTTTCTTCTTCAGTGGTCACATCAAATTGCCTACATAAGGGTTGATAAAAATAGTCAGAGAGAGTCTTCAGCAAGTTGATTCTCACAAGAGTTCAAGTGTTCTTCTCATAAAGATTTCAAGTATTTGGGCTTATTATGTGTTGCTGATTCTGAATCATCAAAACCAGAAAGGAGGAAGGAGACACGCATCTAAACGCGAGTAAACTTGATGAACTTAATACTTCTAAGTGATTGAAGATATCCCGGGAAGACAAATGTCATTACCGCAGAGAAACTCAAGGTTTGACTCATGGCGTTTAGTGTTTATTCCAACTATGTGGGGGAGGAGATGTTAGAGAAAGTTTCTGAAGATAATCGAGGTACCCAAGTGTGTGATTCATTGGGGAGAGAGATTGTGTACATTGGGGATGCTCAGCTGTTTTCACTTGAGGGCTTAATCAGTGATTCAGAGATATAATCACTTAATACGGAGTTGAAATCCGCAGAGATTGTCATCCGCAGAGATAATCAGTGACTTGGCCTGCTTCTTCAATGTTATCAGTCATTCCTTCCTTGTGTAGTGGTATACTTCGGATACTTGAGCTTCATACACGATCATCAGGGAAGAAAAATGTGAACATGGGGAGGTGTTTTCATTCCCCTCATGATGTGTATTCGGGAGAGCTCTTGGGTATTGGTGTACTTCGGATTCTTGAGCTTCATACACAATCGTCCGAGAAGAAAAATGTGAACATGGGAAGGTGTATTCATTCCCCTCATGATGTGTATTTGGGAGAGTTCTTGAGCAGTATACAAAGAGACTGACTACATCAATTCAACTACTTGGGGGAATTGTTCTCTTGACACCTTTTGGAATGGATTGCGTCAAACTTCAGTGGTTATGAAATTTGAGAAGATTATTTATGAGTGGGATGATACGTTGCTATTCTTGTTGATGATATAACCCCGAACGGAGAACCTTGATTATCGTTCTTAAATGGAGCAGCGGGATTTATGATAATGGTGTGCTTCTTTGTGCACCTGGCTAAGGAAAGCTTGAAATAGAGCTTTGAATCTGCTCATCTAATGGATCTTCGGTTTGGGGGGAAGCTGCCAAAGTCTCTTTTTCTCGAAGGCTCATGTTCTATCTTCTATTCTGGAGCCTTGGAAGCTTTGGTGGTGAATGTTTAACAGATGACGATTTCTTCTTCAGCAACGGGGCTGCTTGATATCCTTATCTCGGTACTCGTATCATCATCTTCTTTTACTAAATCATCTTCTCTATCTTTGTATATATTTATCTAAAACAAAATACAAAATTATAAAACCAAGAAAAAGAAAATAGAAAAATATAAAACCAACAAAAACCCATAAAAATCAGAAAATTTCAAAAATACCAAAAATATGTTTTCTCAAGACATGTCTTCTGGTATCGATAACATCTACGATCTTAGAAATGTCATTCAATAATGGCACGGGACCATAGATGAAGTTCGAGCAGGAGGTGTAAATATTTTTTCTTAACATGTCTCAAAATATGGCTTACAGTTATCTCAGACTGTAACCCGTGCTTAAAGCCATGGCTTGCAGTTACTTCAGACTGTGACCCGTGCTTAAACCATGGCTTGCTATTATTTCAGATAGCAACCCGCTCTTCAAGAAAGGAAAGTGTTGTGCTAAACCTATTTTCAAAATAATTCGTGCACTTTTCCTAAAAACAAAACAAGGAAAGTATGTCGAAGGACTGCTGTCCCTACACAAATGTTTTTCCGTCTAAAATTCTTCAGAAAAATATTTGGTGTTTTCAAAAATGGTGGTAAATAAGTTGCTTTAAAAACAATCAGATTCAGAGTTTTTGTAAAATTGCAATGACTTCAGCGCTTTTAAACTTTTCATAAAATGAGTCATGGATTGAGGGGGATAATGTTTTCAAATATACATCATCTAACGGGCTTTCTTAATTATCCTAATATGCTTAATTAAAAATGATATTAACCTATGTTGAAGGACTAGGTGCCTAGGATATGATTGCTAGGATTAGATAATTAAAGTTTGATGTACACTTTATTCCCATACATTTATATGATCTGATTGATATGTTGCATTGACTTTTATTAGTCGATTGTTGTTTGGGTGATGTCGACCACCATATATTTTTATGTGTGTTCACTAATGTATGCAGGTATATTGGTATAAAAGAATATTCCCGATCCGGATCTCACAATTGAAGATGATTGCATGCCGAAAGGAAAGGGTAACTATATCTTGGGTTGACAAATGAAGAAACGGAGCTTAATTGGACTTCTATGGAGAGTTGGCATAAATGCAACGTAAGAGGTCTCACTTCATCAGAAGATGGTTTTCTTCTAAGTGATTGAAGAAACGGAGCTTAATTTGACCTCAGTTGGCATTCAAAATGCAACGTAAAAAGAAGTCTCACTGCATCAGCAGATGGCTTTTCTTCCAAACCCTACAGCAACAAAAACGGAAGCTTCTCATCCACATAACGTATTTTTTGTGTAGGGATAATAGTGATGATACCATTTTTCTAAAACTTTGAATAATATTGTATTTGAAAATGGAAAAATATTGTTTTGAAAATAAATTGGACTAAATTTTGAAAATCACTGGACTTCTTTTTTTTCAAAACCTAAGTCACTCAATTATCGACTTCGGTCATCGATTGAGGGAGAGAGTGATTTAAAATAAAATATTTTCAAACAATATTTCATCAGAAGTCCGTTTGTACACTAAAATGTGGTGATCTAAAGATTTAATGTTATGTCATGGTATGGTTTTCTTTAAAACTCAAAGATCTGTTAAAATGAAATTTTTTCTGTTCTTGTTTGATTGTGAAATTATTTTATTTTACTTAAAAGGTCTCTTAAAACTATCATACCTAACACTAACAATCTTTAATGTCGAATAACTGTTCCTATTTGTCATCTTTCAGAATTAAATCTTGCCACGTCTTTCCCCTAAAATTTTCTAAATAATTTAAATCTTTTGGGATTACAAATCTCAAATGGTTTGAAATTTTTGATCGCGGGAGAGATCGTGATTTAAATCTCAAATCTGTTTTAATGGAATTGGTTTTAGTCCTTCAAAGGCACTCCTGCCTCCATGTGCCAAACGATTTCATATACATAATGCACATGTTGAGGAGGAGGATTTATCCAAAAACCAGATGAGTATTTAAACAAGGCCACATTTTCTCCCATGTTTTCTAAACCTAATTAAATCACTTGGGATCCAAAATCTCAAAGGGTTTGATATTTTTGATCGGGGGAGAATTTGTGATTTAATAATGAAATTTGATAAAAGGTGATCGTTTTGATTCAGTTGTGCAGGCTGCTCTCTCATATGTGCTAAACAATTTCAAATCTCGAAGCATATATTGAGGGGGGGCATTTTTAAAGAAAAGAAACTATCGAGGTGCAAATGCTTTTATGTTTTAACATAAAGTACCTTGATTGAGTTTTAAATGGTTTGTTAATGGCTTGTGTGATCGTAAATGTGCTTCAAAAGAACTCTTGCCTCTATGTGATAAAATGATTTTCAAATATCCTATGCACATATTGAGGGGGAGAATTTACCAAAGAAAATCAAATGGCTTTTTCTATGAAAATTGGCTTTTTCTATGAAAATTGTGATCAAGAAATTATTTCAAAGAACTCTTGCCTCCATGTGCTAAACAATTTCAATATACATAATGCACATGTTGAGGGGGAGCATTTCTAAATGATCAAAACTATTAAGGTACAAAATGCTTTGATCTCGTATCACAAGTACCTTGATTGTTTTTTCCAAATGATTTTTCAATTGGTTTCATGAAGGAAAGAACTGTACCAAAAGACCGACCATTTTACTTTATGCATGGAGTTATAAGGATGGTGAGGTTAGGTATTAGTTCCCACGATCCGCCAGATCCAGAGGGATCTACCCAGGGACAATCCACTAGATAGTGTAGAGTCCTTAGGTATATTGAAAAAAGGAGAAAAATGAGAATATGGGAAGAGTGCCGACTGAGACAGAGCTAGTACTGGAATAAACCCAACAAGGTTCTAGTCATGAAGTTTCGGTAAGCACTGAAGGGGTTGAAGAATGAAAAAGAATTGAATGTGAAAAAGGGTGAAAAGAAATAGCCCTCCATTTATTCAACCTTAGGGCAGAAACCGGGTTCAATACATATGCTACTGGTGTTTACTAAGGTAATACTGGTATTAGAGGTGGCAAAAGGGGCCGGCCAGGCGGGCACGGGCACCGTCCGGGCGGGCACGGGCACGGGCTAAAACGGGCACGGGCTAGAATGGGCACGGGCTTAAACGGGCACGGGCCAAACAGGCACATGTTATACAAATCGCTTAATAAAAGACCTAACACGACTAAATAAATTCCTTAAACATAATATCTTATTTATATTAACAAAAATAAATATATTATATAAAAAAAATCTTTAAAACGATCGTTAATGTTTAATAATTAAGAGAAAAAAAAGTGCCCGTTTGTGCCCATTTAAGATTTCAATGGGCTATATGTGCCCATTTTAAAAAAAGAAGGGGGCTAAATGTGCCCAAATCTTTTAAAAGTGTGCACATTTTGCCACCTCTAACTGGTATTGAAGACAAGACATCATGGACCTAGTGATGCACTACACTAATCTTCCCAAGCTACTCAAGTTCCTCTTAAAAGGGCTTGTTTCATTCTCACGGGGAACCTACATAATCTATCGACTTTCTTTTAGAGATTGTTGATATTGAAGAAGGAGACCCTCTCCCTAGTCTCCAACACAGGAACCAAATGTGCACTATTGAGTCTAGAGCCAAGAGATCATCCACAATATCTCATTAGGACACTATTCTTGAAGACTTGCTATTTCACACAATGTGGAAAGTAAGAATATATTAAGAGTCCTACGCATTATCCTTGTGGTATTGCCAGAACATCTGAGTGATATATTAAATATATTCATGATGAAGATGGAAATCCTTCTAGAGCCAACATCAAACAAGCTCTTGGTGGGTGACATGTGAGATCTTCTCGAAAGATCAAGCTTGTGACAACTGGATAGAAACAATGGGGAGATTCATTCTTGAATCAACCTTGGTCCAGGATTGGAATTGACGAATACTTTTGGAAAAAACGTTCGATGTGCAAACCTTCTTTTCTCTAGCGCATCGAATGTGTACTTATATTTTTAAACACAAAAAGTATCTCTGATTGTAAAAATACTTTTGGAAAAACCGTTCGATGTGCAAATCTTCTTTTCTCTAGCACTTCGAATGTGTACTCTTTTCAAATACAAAAAGTATTTTTGATTGAAAATTGATATTTCTCATAAAACCTTCGTTGTATTGCAAAACTCTCTATCTTAAGCAATACGCGATTGTTTTTTTTAAATCATTTTTCATCAATCAGTGAATCTCAATTCAATGGTTCACTCACTCCGTGTTGTCTTCTTTGAGACGTTCTGGTTTGAGAACAGCTAGAGCAGCTGCGAAACCCTGTCAAGGAGATTCTTAGGAATCCTACCTGATCACAGGCAGTACTTGTACTGATCAACGGGGAACCGTGGGCCGTGTACCTCAATTCGACGAAAGTGATCAAAGACACTTTCGTGTGTTTTATTGCTTACTGTTGTTTGCTGGTACATTTGGACGGTTGCAGCTGATTAGAATTGAGCGGTCAATCCAAAGCCGCATGCTCACAGCATCCACACTTAATTTGAAGAAATCATGACTTGTGCATATCTACATAACCTGGCTCAGATATTTCTATACTATGTTCCTGCTGCGCTGCTGCAAATATCTTGAACCAGTAAGGCTTCCGCTACTCTGATGAAAAGATGTCATGATTCAAAAGTGTGAGCATGTCGGTCCGAAAGTCACAACATCACATGATGGCAACACAATAAAGGGTGATCCAGAGATTTACTGTGGCTGATGATCTCAATGAAAGCTCGAAGATCATCAAAGATGTGGATCTGTTCAAAGACCTCCACTTAAAGTACAAAGTTATCGGACCTTAAAAGAATCGCTACTAATGTACAAAGATTGCGGAATTGAACAATTGAAGTCTACGAGCTCAAGAACAAAGTCAAGAATAGAATGCTAGGATTCGAAATGTAAAACATGGGGTGACCTCCCTTAGGGGGAGATTGTTAGGAATTATAAAATTCCATAGTGAAGAGTCGGTCACCCCAAATATTATCTAGCATAAGTTAGCTCGTAGACTTATCATTATTTACGTTATGTAGAAGTTAATTAGTTAATTTGTTGTGTAGAAGAGTGTAGTGCAACACCGTGGAGGAAGGACGGGTCTTTACCCACTGTATGCCTGATCCACAGGCCGATAAGAGGTCGTGTCTTATGTAACTATAAATACCCCTTCCATCCATGGAAGGGGTGGTGCTTCTCATTCAATCTAATATTCCCTTTGTGTAAACCTCTAGCAAGAACACCCTCTCTCTCTACTTTCTCTCTCTAAAATGGAAAACATGTATTTTGATCATCCAAGACCATCCGAATCATCAAACACTTAAATATATCGATCCTACACAAATCTATACACCATCTCTATCGAAGATATGATGAAGTCTTCTCCAATTTTCCTGTTGTCAAAGGCATCAAAAACAAAGTCATGGTTATGGCATTGTCGTCTCAATCACTTGAACTTCGGCACCATCAATGATCTCTCCAGAAAGGACTTAGTTGTAGGTTTACCTAGACTAAAGTATGAGAAGGATCATCTTTATTCAGCATGCCAATTGGGTAAAAGCAAAAAGTATGCCCACAAACCCAAACCTACAAATTCAGTTACAGAAGTTCTTCATACAATTCACATGGATTTATGTGGACCAATGAGAGTGCAGAATATCTTTGGGATGAAATATGTGTTAGTTGTGGTTGATAATTACTCTCGATTCACCTGGGTTAAGTTCTTACGGAATAAGGATGAAACTCCAAATATCATCATCAAACTTATCAAACAACTGCAGGTTCGACTTAACAAAACTGTCAGAATCATCCGAACAGACAATGGAACTAAGTTTGTTAATAAACAACTTAGTGAGTTTTATGAAAGGGTTGGAATCAGTCATCAAAGAAGTGTTCCATGAACTCCTCAACAGAACGGTGTAGTTGAAAAACGAAATTGAACTCTTGTGGAAGCCGCAAGAACAATGCTGATTTACTCAAAGGTTCCAATGTTTCTCTGGGCTGAAGCCATTGGCACTGCATGCTACACTCAAAATCGATCCTTAATTCACACTGCTCATGGAAAAACTCCATATGAACTTGTCCACAATAGAAAACCTAATCTCTCATTCCTTCATGTGTTTGGTGCATTGTGTTATCCAACTAATGAGGGCCAAGACTTAGGCAAACTTAAAAGGGATACCGAATCTACAACAAAAGAACCCAAAATATTATGGAAACAATTCACGTTACGTTCGATGAGCTGACCGGTCCAATGGCTCCTGGACAATCCAGTTCTGGAACCACACTTCAAAACAGTCCCATTAGTTCTTCTCTAGTACCAAACGTCTCACCATCAACTCCATATGTACCCCCTTCAGAAGATGAATTGAATAAATTGTTTAATCCTATGTTTGATGAGCACTATGAGCCAATTGCTAATGATCTATCAAATCCATCAACAGAGGTTGCTCCTATACCTGCCAATGAAGTTAATTCTTCAGTTTCTATGTCACTAAGTCAAGAAGCGCCTTCTGCTCATCAATCAGTCTCATCATCAATGCCTCAATCATCAAGTGTACACAATGGAAATGTTGTTGCTGTTACAGATGATGAAAATACTTTTGCTCCTCCAGAAGATGAACCCTTAGAAAATATATTTGCTCCTGAATCATCATCTGAACCATCGTCATCAGGAGAAATCGACACTGCTACTTCTATTCCTTAACAACAACCACATGAACACCTTAGTAAACGGATAAATGATCACCCATTGGACAGCGTCATTGGAAATCCTTCTCGTCAAGTATCTACTCGTCAACAACTAGAAACTGATGCCTTATGGTGCTTTTTTCAATTCAGTACTCTCTAAGATCGAATCGAAAGATGTTAAGACTGCCATGTCCGAGGACAGCTGGTTTAATGCAATGCAAGAAGAAATTCATTAGTTTGATCGACTAGATGTATGGGAATTAGTGCCCGCTCCAGACTGTGCAATGATCATTGCTCTCAAGTGGATCTTTAAAGTAAAGCTTGATGAACACGGTGATGTTTTGAAAAATAAGGCTAGATTAGTGGCTAAAGGATATCGTCAAGAAGAAGGAATTGACTTTGAGGAATTGTTTGCTCCTGTTGCACGTATCGGGCTATTAGAATCTTCTTGGCAAATGCTGCTAGCAAGAACATGGTTGTTTATCAGATGGATGTGAAAACCGCCTTTCTTAATGGAGATCTGAAAGAGGTGGTTTACGTTTGCCAACCGGAAGACTTTGTGAATCCTGAGCATCCTACTCATGTCTATCGCTTGAAAAAGGCTCTTTACGGCTTGAAGCAAGCTCCTAGGGCATGGTATGATACGCTATTAAAGTTTATTCTATCATCTAGATTCAGCAAAGGAGCAGTTGATCCGACATTGTTCACCAGAAATTCAGGCAAACATTTAATTCACGTTCAAATATATGTAGATGACATTTTTTTTGCCTCGACTGACCCTAATGAATGTGATCGTTTTTCAAATGAAATGGGTTCCAAATTTTAAATGTCAATGATGGGACAAATGTCATTTTTCTTGGGATTACAAATTTCACAAAGTCCCGGAGGCATTTTTATAAATCAATCTAAATATGCAAATGAGATTTTAAAGAAATTTGGATTTGATTCTAGTGACCCTGTTGACACTCCCATGATTGAGCGTACTAAACTGGATGAGGATCACTCAGGGATCATGGTAGACCAAACAAAATATCGTAGTATGATCGGATCCATGATGTACCTCACAGCCAGTAGACCAGACATTCTGTTCGCTGTTTGCATGTGTGCTAGATACCAGGCTAAGCCTACCAAAAAGCACCTTGAAGCAGTTAAACGGGTCTTTCGGTATCTCCAAGGAACCATCAACATGGGACTTTGGTACTCGAAGGACACCGGTATGTTTCTAACAGCATATGCAGATTCAGATCATGCAGGGTGTCAAGATACTTGTTGAAGTACCTCTAGAGGTGCTTAGTTTTTGGGTGATAAGGTTGTGAGCTGGTCTTCAAAGAAACAAA
Organism: Chrysanthemum makinoi; assembly: GCA_910596185.1. Lineage (NCBI taxonomy): Eukaryota > Viridiplantae > Streptophyta > Magnoliopsida > Asterales > Asteraceae > Chrysanthemum > Chrysanthemum makinoi. Next base: position 173,741,309 of record OU343217.1, on the reverse strand, counting down.
TGAGTACTTCTATTTCTTCTACAGAGGCTGAATACATAGCCATGTCATCTTGTTATTCTCAAATCCTTTGGATGAGATCCCAATTATCTGACTATGGCTTTGAATTAAACAAAATCCCTCTGTACTGTGATAATAAAAGTGCCATTGCTCTCTCTTGCAACAACGTTCAACACTCAAGAGCCAAGCACACCGACATTCGCCATCATTTCATTCGGGAACAAGTGGAAAAAGGTGTGGTGGAACTCTATTTTGTGAGGACTAAATACCAGTTAGCAGACATCTTCACCAAAACTCTTCCTAGAGAACGCTTTGAGTTTATTGATAAGGTTTTAAAAGGTACCTTTTTGAGGGGTCGTTTAAGCCCTTATTTGATCACTTTTGTATCCGTTATTACTTAATATCGTTCCTTTTCACTTTTTAGGTCTCTTGAAGGCAAAATGCTAGAATGGCACTTATTTGGACGAAAAGGTGCAGATATGCGAAGAAATTGGCCAAAGTCAAGAATCGAGACACTCAAGCTGCTGAAATACAACGGGACGGCATCAGGTGTTAATTGCGACGCCGTCGGAGCACTTTATGTGATGGCTCAGTACCCAAATGGCCTATTTGCAAGTGACGACGTTAGGCTTTAAAAGAGTAGGTCGTCGCAACTCAGACGGCCTAGATTCGATCCAGACGGTGTGAGAGATTGAAGGGGATGGCGTCACAAGCATAAGGTGACGCCGTCGCAAGACTAACGTGGCCAAGATGAAACCCTAATGACGGCAATCTGACGGTGTCACAAATCATAAGGTGACGCCATCGCGAATGTAATCTTATATATAGAATCCGAGCTTTTCAGTTTTAGTAGGTAGTCTTTTGGAGTAAAAACCTAAAACCGAACCAAGGCTGTCTTGTACAGTATTTTAGGGTTCCAAACCCTATCTTACATCAAGATAAGTGTTTTACTTCATTAATCCAATTATGTCTTCAATTATTTGTGTGTATGCTTGCATGTTCTCCATGTCTGGCTAATTTACTTGTGTGTTTGCTTAGGCTATATGAAACTTAATTATTGAATATTGATTGGTTGTCTCTTATCTTAATTGTTAATGATCTAGTAATGTGATAGGTTATTCGTTGTGTAGTTAATGCTTGATTAAATCTTTGTGAACCTTAGACTATAGCACCTAGAGTAGTTGTAGGCTAAACCATCCGAAGAGTGCCTTAGAGTTAGAGTTTATAATTCCTAGAGAACTTTGTAGACGAGACCCTTTGGTAAGTTCAAAGAGTTAGGGATAAACGCATACCCTACGACTTTAGACACACAACGCGATTAAGAATAAGGACGTGGCAATTCAACCATCAATAGGAGATAATTAAGGAGTAATAAAACCTAAGTAAACACATCTTTAAACTATCATACGAGCACACAATAATTAGACATAGACTACATACACCTTAGATCAGATAATTAGTTAATTAGAGTAATCGGTAGAAATACCAACCCCCAAATCCAAACCCCGAGATTCATACCTTTCCTTTCCTTAAAAAATATAAAAAGATAAAAAAATAATCTTTCTCAACCCCAACCTTAGCGTAGTAACTTCTCACTAGCATTCCTATTCCCCTAGAGAACGATATCAATTCCCGTGGCTTACCCTAATACTACACTACAACGATTAGGTTCACTGCATAGGATGTTGAAAAACTTGCTCGACGAAAAGGAAGTTCCTTTGACCCCGAACGCGCTGTGTAAGCGTATCAAGTTTTTGGCGCCGCTGCCGGGGAATAGTTACTGCTTAGGATTGATTTCTATCTCATTTAGGTTCCCTAGCTTGATTCCTATCAAGTAAGCTTTTTTCTCATTTTTAGCTTCCTTGTAGTCTATCCCCCTTCTTTGTGTTTTTGTTCGTAAAATCCTTTTCATTTGTCGCTATGGCAAGTGAAGTTTCATTTAAATCATTAACAAATAAGGAACAATTGAATTTCGTAGATTGGATTGCTTTTTATTGTTCTAATGAATTTGTGAGTGATCTTAGAGATATCCAAAAGGAGATGGGTGTAAGGTTGGATGGATTTGATAAATTTTGTGCTTGTGTGGCTTCTATTCAACGATCATTGTTAGAATCAACTCCTTTTAGTGAGACCCTCTGGAAATTTTTTGAGAAAAGCCTCCTAAGCATAAACCATCAGTTGTCACAACTTGAGGAAATGGATAAGGAGGATTTATCCAACCTTAGGCATCATGATCAAAAGAACCTTGTTTTTAAGAACATGGAACCTAAACCCGAACAAGATTGTGAGATGGTTATAGTTGAACTACATAGTTGCATGCGTGGGATTGATTTCACCAAAACATATGACACGCGTGAGGAATCCTTTAGGCAAATAGAACATAGTGATCAAATTTTTGAGAATGATTCTTATGAATCGGACCAAGAATTTGAAATGGCTAAAGAAGGATTTGAGATACTTAGGAGTGTATTTGGGTTAGATCATACTAAAACACATGATGAACATTTAGGAGATCTAGATATAATGGAGAATGAGGTGGAAACTCCAAGCCCACAAGCCCTACCATCACTTGAGGAACACACATCACCTATAACTTACCCGGAAGAAGTAGAAGAGACTATAGGAACCCCGATTGTAGAACCTTTGGACCAAATGCCACTAGAGAATGTAGGTTTAGATGCTTTTTGTCATGACCTCTCTCTTAGTCCTAGGGAAGTTCCTAATTTTGATGAACCGGAGCCTTAACCAAAAACCTTACCCAATTTTCCGTCTTTAGATGTGAATCTTGGAATTGAATTAGGCCCTAATCCACCCATCAAAATAAATAGTCCACGTAGTTGCTTGATAAAGGTGGTAGACTCTAGGCCATGTAGAGTGGAAGCTAATATAGGAGTAACCCATGACCTTACGCAGTTATATCACCCATTCATGGTTGATAACAAGAAACATTATGGGTTTAAACCGGGGTTTATTAGGTCAAGATGGATCCTTAACTAAGAATCTTTTGAAGTTGCTAGAGTATGATCCATTTTTAGGAGAGAAATTTGATTCACCCGCTACACCCATAAAATTAGGTAAGGTTAGAATGAATGGAGCACACCCCTTTTAGCATATAAATCACCCATCACCTTTACCTCACGTGGACAATCGCCACCCTAAGGGTGTGTATTGTTACTATCACCCGCACTTTAACTTAAGTGTAGGGAATACCTCCCCTTTATCCGTTAAATAAGGGTAGAGTCAGGCCTGTGACTCGAACAAAAATAAGCGCTTCTTGGGAGGCAACCCATGCGTATTTGTTTTTCATTTTCATCTATGTGTCGTATATCTTTTATTAATTATTTATTCTCATGTTTGAATTTGTAAAAATGCTTTATTTTGTCTTTAACCTCGTCTTAATTACATATAAAGGTATTTTACATAAGGGATAAGTGTAGGGAGGATTACACACGTTTTCAAAAGAAACGTGAACATGAGAATTTCAATAATTTAAAAGATATACATGTGTGTTTGTTCGAGTCAAATGCTTGTATCGAGTCATAGTGGATGTTTTGCAGAAATTTTTCTAGATTCTAAAGATGTAAATTTTCCAGAATTTTTTCCAGAAAATTGTAGACCAGTTTTTGTCAGGATAACCTGACGGCGTCAGGATTGCAACCTGACGGCGTCAGGAAGGAATAAAAACAACAGATTACTTTTTTCTCGTTTTCTGTGCTACTTATAAATTTTTGGAATTTTCCAGGTCTTAATTTTCCAGAAATTCTGTAAACATCCATTCTACAAGCATTACATCCTAGTTTAGTCGAGTCTTATATATATTATTACCGCCGATTTTACGCGAAGGTTTTGTTTGTCTTCTTTAAATGTGCAGGTTTTATTTATCAAGAAGAAGTAACATAAGATTGAAAGGAGATTTTCACGCATACGTTCTTCTTGGAAAGGATTTAACCACTACTTCACACACGGATCCCACCGAGCTAATCAGGGGAGTATTAGTTTCTTTCGTTTTTCATTACCTTCTATTATCATAACTTTGATACCTTCGGGGAACATTGGGGACAATGTTTAGTTTAAGTGTAGGGAGGGAAAATAAAACGGGAACTTTGAAACTATGCTTATCCTTGACTATTTGCTTTGTCCAATTGTATTTGTGTAATAAACCATGAGAAAATGTCGGTTAGGGTAATTTTGGCACGTAATTTTTAATTTTTCATGACATATAGGGGGGGGGGGCATTAGTCTTAACAAAAGCGTCTCACGGATAGGAAGTTGCATGACTAGCACAAAAATCCTTTACCACCTAAATTCCACCCAAAATGTGAGGATCACCCTTATATTAGTAGGAATTAAAGCATTCATCTTTAATGCTTAGAGTGTGAACCGGTAGTATAATAGATTCTAGAACTTGTTTTGTGATGCATCCCGAGATCGCTAGTAAGACTACACTTGTGTAGTTAGGAATAACTAAATGATAAGAGGCATTAGGATAACCCTTGTTTGATACCCGTAATATAATTACTTCTTCCACATAGGTTGAGTAATTCCCCCACACCTTTGCGTTGTACTCATCTTTAGTACACGATACCCTAGTTAACCCCTCAGATGTGACAATTCGTATTTTCTGGTCATATTTCAAAACATTATTCATGCTTCATCATTTATCGTTTATCGTAAACTAGGTTTACGAGTATCAAATTCACGTAACCGTACTGGTTTAGCTGTGAATTCATGATCATATCATCAAGGACATTTCATATAGACTAAGTTTAGTCTACATTTCATTAACATCATTATTATCATATTAGTTCATGCATGGTTTTGCATTTTACATTAAACGTATAACTTTTATTAAATAAACGTTATCGCGTGATTTATTATTTTGAACAATTGATCCATTACTTCCAAAAATTATCCCGATATATTTTTACACTCATATTAAGTTTATAAAATAATATTATGAGTTTACCCAGTGTTTTAAATTTATTTTGTATATAAATTGTTATATTTATATAATTACGACGGTTTTCTTAAATATTACACGATTATTATTATTTCGCTCAAATTTTGCAAGAAATGTATTTTTATAATTTTTATGACCTAAATATATTTTATCTTGACCCGTAAAAATTTATTTTTAACTAACGCTACCTTATATACTCAAATGTGACTACAACTTATCATTTAACTTCAATTAACTTACTAAACATTACACTTAAACATTTAAAAAAAAATAATATATATCAAGTGAATGACTAACCTCCCTTGTCGACAAGGGAGGGTGAGTCATTTGGGTGATTCATGTAAACTTACAAATATCTACAAGTGTATGTATAATACTAATAAACCAAACACAATTTACTTCATTTGCAAAAAAATAAAAGATCAAACTCTTGCTCTCCTCTCTCTTGCAAAATCGGCCAACCAAGGATCATAGAAGGAAGCTTCAAAATTTTTCAAGACAAGATTATTACACACTAGTATCACTCTTTGTATAGGTTTTACAAAAAAAACCTAGGGTGATTAGGAAAATCCTTTGTTCTCATAAACCTCATCAAGTTACTAGTAAGCATTCATATGCATCATAATATTTCATATTCATTGTTATGGTCATTTCATTTTTATTTGGGAAAACATGCAAGTCTCATGAGATTTATACCACTTTTTCATTGATTTTAAGAGTTATGTATATATAAGTCATCCTATAATTACTCCTTGTTATATATTAGTTTTGGTGATGTCTAGGAACCCGTGACACCCTAAGAAGGTGTATGGTAGGATTAGAATAGCTTCGGAGTTGTTTTGAATGGGTTAGGATAGGTTTGGCGCGAGAAAAACTCATTTCGACAAGTTTGAAAAAGGGTCTGTCCTTATTTTCAAAATCTGGAAAATCCTACAGTAGGTAAAAATTTTTGGCCTAGATATTTAGAAAATATAGTTTAAAACGAAACCGTGGCTGCTTGAACGGATTAAAACGGAGCTATAACGAAGAAGTTATGAATTTTTCAAGTTGGCGACGAAAACTATAAAATTTCTGGAAATTTCAGCAAGCATTGATTATTTTGTACGAGTCAAAAATGAAGCTTGGGCGTTGTAAATTATGTCGACTTGTCAAAAATATGTTAGTATACTTTGATACAAATCTAAGGACCTTTAAAACGTAGAAAACGGATTTGTAACGATTAAATTATACACGTTTACAAAAGTTGCCGTAACTTTATTATATAAGAAAAACTAAATTATTTATAATAGGCAAGTTTTACGGCAAAACAAAGAGACCAAGTTGAAGGTTGTTTTGAACATTGATTTAGAACTTTTTATAAAGTGATGTCTTCTAGTAAAAGTGAGATCGCCAAGTATATTTTCCAAAATGTCCGACTGTTTGTTTAGCGGAGTTGTAATGAATTAATTACGGTCGCTTAAACTTTGCCGAAAACCATCCTTAAACTAAATTTTGGGACCTAAGTACCATACTTAACCTCTATTTTTCTTTATGTTCGAGACCTCTAGGATGGAAACTTAAACACTAAAACTTCGAGATAATCATACGAGCTTCCCAAAACCGTTGAGTTCGTTTCCTAACGCTCGATGTGCACCATTTTTACAACTAGTTTTTAGAGACCGTTTTGTCACTTTCAGGAAATTTCAACGACATTATTTTACTACGAAAAGTTATAATTTCATAATAAATCATTAAATGACTATCGTAAGATATCATTTCAACGTAAATACTTTTAAAGTATTTTATAACATGACGAGATGTCATAAACATATATTTCGACGATAAATTCTATTTTCAAAAGCGTACAAGTGGTATAGATTACATGTGGATTGGCATGCACGACATTGTTTCATGATTTACATTAGAACATATCATTCATAATAGGTCACGGTCAGAGGTTGCTCCTCATTTCAGTATTGCCATTACATCATCATTATCATTGCAACAGGTGAGTTTTCATAGCCCCGATTTATTCAAGTTTTTACTTATTTCAAACCTACGGGGGAGAATACATTGTACACCATTTTTATTACGATGCCAAGTATATCAAATTCATTACATTGCTTAAGTTACCTCATTTCCAGTTAAATGTCCCCATTTCATAAACATGAACCGTTAATTTCATAGAAGCGAGGGTGAGTGGATAGATCTATCGAGGGTGACACCTCCATCCGGGTTGGCGGATTCCAACCGGACGGATGCATTTCATTTCTTTATCATTATTGAGTTGTTTGGCAAAACACTCTATTGGGGCGAACATCAGTCAAACTTCGGTGTCATGGACTTATAGCAATTGTATAATTTTTGTGACGACATTGTCATACATAATTTATACTTGTGGTAGTCGTATTAAACATTTACATAAACTCTATGAACTCACTCAACCATTGTGTTAACACTTTTAGCAATGTATTTTCAGGTAACTAAGGCATTCACTTCATGGCATGCATGTGGACATATCATAGAGTCGCGGTGACCACGCGTCTCACATGGGATTTATATACTTCAAAAACATCGTTTTACTTGTATCAAATTTATTTCTGTACATAGTGACTTACATTTGGGACATATACTTTGTAAACTCTGAATGTTTTATTAAATCAAACGATGTGTTTTCCAAACGACACTTTAGGTCGTTCAATATAACTGTGATTGTGATGCTATGACAGTCAATCCCTAGGAATTCCATTCCGCTGCAAAACAGGTAATTTGGGGGTGTGACAGATTGGTATCAGAGCTTCGGTTATAGAGAACTAGGTTGCATCGTTGACCCTAGACTATAACTACATCATCATAGCATCTCATCATTTCATCATAAGTGCATATTCACTTTACATGCGGTTTATACGTACATTTTTTCGAGTTATTTACTTTCATTTCACATCGATTGTCACATAGAAGCCTTCAAATACCCATTCCATTATCCTTTCTTTAGATTCTAACGTGGAGAATGCCTTGTCATTTCCTATCACAATTTTAATATCAGCTGATTCATCACCGATAATGTCGAATGCCGAGACAAAACCTCTAAGTAAGGCGAAGTCACTCTCACTCCTTTGTTTCACCACTAACATGTCGAGTTACACGTTATTCACACATTAAGTCAACCATCGTACATTTGAAGCATTTACGACATCTCATAACCCATCTTTTTGGAATCCATCATTCATTTTTGAAAGATAACCTTAAATTTATTATCCCATATCACATCCCTTTAGAGCGTTTATTTTTTTTTATCATAGGACCTTGCTACTTCTTATTTTTCCTCTTATTTTGAAGAGTTATGGCGCCGAAGAGAGCTCCACCAGCTATGACACGAGCCGCTATCCAAAAGTATATAGAGGATAGTATAGTTAGGGCACTAGAGAAAGAACGGGCAACGGTAGCTGCTGCTGCTGCCACCGTCGAAACCGCGGCTGCTACTGAAGCTACTAGACTTGCTACTACTACAAGAGCTGCAGGAGGTTTTGGAGTTCGAAATGGTACATACCTGGACTTTAAGAGCGGTGATCCCCCAAAGTTCAGAGGCACAGAAGGAGCCATTACTATGATCCGTTGGTTGGAAAAGATCGAGTCATTATTTCTTCTATGCGATTGCCCAGATGACTGCAAGGTGAAATTCGCTACTAGTACACTCTTGGATGAGGCAAGGTTATGGTGGAATTATTATGCACAGCCTATTGGTATGGAAAATGCTTACAAGCTCTCATGGGATCAATTCAAGAGGTTGTTGACTAAGAAGTATTGTCTGCACACTGAGGTGAAGAAATTAGAGATGGAATTTCTTGGGTTAGTGACCGTTGGTTATGACATCGAGACCTACATCAAAAGGTTTCAAGAGTTGGCTGCTTTATGTCCATCTATGGTTTTGGACAATGAGAAACTATTGAAAGGTTTCATTGGAGGACTTCCAAAATGCATTCAAGGAGATGTAACCTCTTTCGATTCACAAACAATTGAAGAGACCATCAAGGTAACTCAAATACTCATGGCTCAAGTTGTGAAGAGGGAAAACTTTATCGACAATAACAACAACAACAACAACAACCGCGACAACCAAGCTAACAACAACAAAAGGAAAGGGGAAAATGACCAGGGAGGTTATAACAACAACAACCAAAGCCGTAACACTAACCATCACCAACAACAGAATAGAAGACAAGAAGCCGCCAGGGTTTATGTTGCTGCACCAACAAAGGGAAGAGCTTATACTAGAAACTTACCACGATGCCACCAATGCACGCTACATCATGATGGTCCATGTGGTATATGCTTTAGCTGTCAAAAAGTGGGACACCTTGCCAAGGACTGCAAAGGAAAAGTATATGTTGGAACTCAACCACTATGTAATCGATGTAAGTATCATCACTCGGGTCTTTGCCCTGTTAAGTGCTACAAGTGTCAAAAACTAGGACACGATGCCAGGGATTGTAGAGGTAAATCGATAGTCACATGCTTCGGATGTAGAGAGCAAGGACACTATCGGAACCAATGTCCCCGGAACCAAGGTTAACAAGTTGAAGGAGCTCATGGGAAAACATATCTATTAGAAGGAGGAGAAGCTCATCCAGGTATCAACAACGCGAAAGACTGAAGAAGATTAGAAATTAACAGTCTTATTTTCCTTATGTATTATGTCGTACTAAGTTTATGTCTTCCATCGTATCCAAATCTTTATAACTTAAGATGTATTACTGTTTGATAAACCACTCGTTGTAAAATATTCTCATCTATCGTACTTTATTTTCTTTTCGATTTGTTATCACTTATGAGAATTTTACTTCCTTCTACTTTAAATGCCATTTTAACGACACGGTTTAAATCTATGTAAACATTGAGAGTTATAACAACTAAACCGAACATCACATTATCGTTCCTTAATTATACATAGCCTAGCTAACTATGTCTAATTCTAGAGGGATCATGTTATGTTGGGAGCAGTTATTTATAAATCTTAGTGCAAGCAAAATTATCACATATTCCATAGTCAAAGTGTTACTCGTGGGAGATTCATCCAATATTTTCTTAACTATGATGTTTTATACACTCTCAATCATCGATAACCATAACGACACCTCTTCATGTCTTCTCTCCTCGTTATTCATCACAAACTCAAAAATTCGATAGACCAACGCGAACTGAATTCAGGGACTGAATTCCTTTTTGGTTGGGCGAATGTGACAATTCGTATTTTCAGGTCATATTTCAAAACATTATTCATGCTTCATCATTTATCGTTTATCGTAAACTAGGTTTACGAGTATCAAATTCACGTAACCGTACTGGTTTAGCTGTGAATTCATGATCATATCATCAAGGAAATTTCATATAGACTAAGTTTAGTCTACATTTCATTAACATCATTATTATCATATTAGTTCATGCATGGTTTTGCATTTTACATTAAACGTATAACTTTTATTAAATAAACGTTATCGCGTGATTTATTATTTTGAACAATTGATCCATTACTTCCAAAAATTATCCCGATATATTTTTACACTCATATTAAGTTTATAAAATAATATTATGAGTTTATCCAGTGTTTTAAATTTATTTTGTATATAAATTGTTATATTTATATAATTACGACGGTTTTCTTAAATATTACACGATTATTATTATTTCGCTCAAATTTTGCAAGAAATGTATTTTTATAATTTTTATGACCTAAATATATTTTATCTTGACCCGTAAAAATTTATTTTTAACTAACGCTACCTTATATACTCAAATGTGACTACAACTTATCATTTAACTTCAATTAACTTACTAAACATTACACTTAAATATTTAAAAAAAAAATAATATATATCAAGTGAATGACTAACCTACCTTGTTGAAAAGGGAGGGTGAGTCATTTGGGTGAGTCATGTAAACTTACAAATATCTACAAGTGTATGTATAATACTAATAAACCAAACACAATTTACTTCATTTGCAAAAAAATAAAAGATCAAACTCTTGCTCTCCTCTCTCTTGCAAAATCGGCCAACCAAGGATCATAGAAGGAAGCTTCAAAATTTTTCAAGACAAGATTATTACACACTAGTATCACTCTTTGTATAGGTTTTACAAAAAAAACCTAGGGTGATTAGGAAAATCCTTTGTTCTCATAAACCTCTTCAAGTTACTAGTAAGCATTCATATGCATCATAATATTTCATATTCATTGTTATGGTCATTTCATTTTTATTTGAGAAAACATGCAAGTCTCATGAGATTTATAACACTTTTTCATTGATTTTAAGAGTTATGTATATATAAGTCATCCTATAATTACTCCTTGTTATATATTAGTTTTGGTGATGTCTAGGAACCCGTGACACCCTAAGAAGGTGTATGGTAGGATTAGAATTGCTTCGGAGTTGTTTTGAATGGGTTAGGATAGGTTTGGCGCGAGAAAAACTCATTTCGACAAGTTTGCAAAAGGGTCTGTCCTTATTTTCAAAATCTGGAAAATCCGACAGTAGGTAAAAAATTTTGGCCTAGATATTTAGAAAATATACTTTAAAACGAAACCGTGGCTGCTTGAACGGATTAAAACGGAGCTATAACGAAGAAGTTATGAATTTTTCAAGTTGGCGACGAAAACTATAAAATTTCTGGAAATTTCAGCAAGCATTGATTATTTTGTACGAGTCAAAAATGAAGCTTGGGCGTTGTAAATTATGTCGACTTGTCAAAAATATGTTAGTATACTTTGATACAAATCTAAGGACCTTTAAAACGTAGAAAACGGATTTGTAACGATTAAATTATACACGTTTACAAAAGTTGCCGTAACTTTATTATATAAGAAAAACTAAATTATTTATAATAGGCAAGTTTTACGGCAAAACAAAGAGACCAAGTTGAAGGTTGTTTTTAACATTGATTTAGAACCTTTTATAAAGTGATGTCTTCTAGTAAAAGTGAGATCGCCAAGTATATTTTCCAAAATGTCCGACTGTTTGTTTAGCGGAGTTGTAATGAATTAATTACGGTCGCTTAAACTTTGCCGAAAACCATCCTTAAACTAAATTTTGGGACATAAGTACCATACTTAACCTCTATTTTTCTTTATGTTCGAGACCTCTAGGATGGAAACTTAAACACTAAAACTTCGAGATAATCATACGAGCTTCCCAAAACCGTTGAGTTCGTTTCCTAACGCTCGATGTGCACCATTTTTACGACTAGTTTTTAGAGACCGTTTTGTCACTTTCAGGAAATTTCAACGACATTATTTTACTACGAAAAGTTATAATTTCATAATAAATCATTAAATGACTATCGTAAGATATCATTTCAACGTAAATACTTTTAAAGTATTTTATAACATGACGAGATGTCATAAACATATATTTCGACGATAAATTCTATTTTCAAAAGCGTACAAGTGGTATAGATTACATGTGGATTTGCATGCACGACATTGTTTCATGATTTACATTAGAACATATCATTCATAATAGGTCACGGTCAGAGGTTGCTCCTCATTTCAGTATTGCCATTACATCATCATTATCATTGCAACAGGTGAGTTTTCATAGCCCCGATTTATTCAAGTTTTTACTTATTTCAAACCTACGGGGGAGAATACATTGTACACCATTTTTATTACGATGCCAAGTATATCAAATTCATTACATTGATTAAGTTACCTCATTGCCAGTTAAATGTCCACATTTCATAAACATGAACCGTTAATTTCATAGAAGCGAGGGTGAGTGGATAGATCTATCGAGGGTGACACCTTCATCCGGGTTGGCGGATTCCAACCGGACGGATGCATTTCATTTCTTTATCATTATTGAGTTGTTTGGCAAAACACTCTATTGGGGCGAACATCAGTCAAGCTTCGGTGTCATGGACTTATAGCAATTGTATCATTTTTGTGACGACATTGTCATACATAATTTATACTTGTGGTAGTCGTATTAAACATTTACATAAACTCTATGAACTCACTCAACCATTGTGTTAACACTTTTAGCAATGTATTTTCAGGTAACTAAGGCATTCACTTCATGGCATGCATGTGGACATATCATAGAGTCGCGGTGACCACGCGTCTCACATGGGATTTATATACTTCAAAAACATCGTTTTACTTGTATCAAATTTATTTCTGTACATAGTGACTTACATTTGGGACCTATACTTTGTAAACTCTGAATGTTTTATTAAATCAAACGATGTGTTTTCCAAACGACACTTTAGGTCGTTCAATATAACTGTGATTGTGATGTTATGACAGTCAATCCCTAGGAATTCCATTCCGCTGCAAAACAGGTAATTTGGGGGTGTGACAGATTGGTATCAGAGCTTCGGTTATAGAGAACTAGGTTGCATCGTTGACCCTAGACTATAACTACATCATCATAGCATCTCATCATTTCATCATAAGTGCATATTCACTTTACATGCGGTTTATACGTACATTTTTTCGAGTTATTTACTTTCATTTCACATCGATTGTCACATGGATGCCTTAAAATACCCATTCCATTATCCTTTCTTTAGATTCTAACGTGGAGAATGCCTTGTCATTTCCTATCACAATTTTAATATCAGCTGATTCATCACCGATAATGTCGAATGCCGAGACAAAACCTCTAAGTAAGGCGAAGTCACTCTCACTCCTTTGTTTCACTACTAACATGTCGAGTTACATGTTATTCACACATTAAGTCAACCATCGTACATTTGAAGCATTTACGACATCTCATAACCCATCTTTTTGGAATCCATCATTCATTTTTGAAAGATAACCTTAAATTTATTATCCCATATCACATCCCTTTAGAGCGTTTATTTTTTTTTATCATAGGACCTTGCTACTTCTTATTTTTCCTCTTATTTTGAAGAGTTATGGCGCCGAAGAGAGCTCCACCAGCTATGACACGAGCCGCTATCCAAAAGTATATAGAGGATAGTATAGTTAGGGCACTAGAGAAAGAACAGGCAACTGTAGCTGCTGCTTCTGCCGCTGTCGAAACTGCGGCTGCTACTGAAGCTACTAGACTTGCTACTACTACAAGAGCTGCAGGAGGTTCTGGAGTTCGAAATGGTACATACCTGGACTTTAAGAGCGGTGATCCCCCAAAGTTCGGAGGCACAGAAGGACCCATTACTATGATCCGTTGGTTGGAAAAGATCGAGTCATTATTTCTTCTATGTGATTGCCCAGATGACTGCAAGGTGAAATTCGCTACTAGTACACTCTTGGATGAGGCAAGGTTATAGTGGAATTATTATGCACAGCCTATTGGTATGGAAAATGCTTACAAGCTCTCATGGGATCAATTCAAGAGGTTGTTGACTAAGAAGTATTGTCCGCACACTGAGGTGAAGAAATTGGAGATGGAATTTCTTGGGTTAGTGACCGTTGGTTTTGACATCGAGACCTGCATCTATGTGTTTTCCAAACGACACTTTAGGTCGTTCAATATAACTGTGATTGTGATGCTATGACAGTTAATCCCCAGGAATTCCATTCCGCTGGAAAACAGGTAATTTGGGGGTGTGACATCAGAGCCTATCCTTTTCGCGGTTCTCGTGATGTTTCGGTTTTCCAGAATATCAATGAAGAGCATTGTTTACACCCCACCCCCAAATATACACCCAAATCGCCTTAGCCTACCTTATATGCACTCACTTTTAGTGCATTATTGTTATCACCCTAAACCCTTAGTTCAATTATCTAGTTGCTTGCATGAGTTGCTAAGTCGAGTCATATCCTTTGTATACAGTTTTGGGACGATTGGGATTCATGGGAAAAGTTAAAGTTTATGAAATGACGGGAAGGGAATGTTAAATTCAAATTCCATTTGTTTGCGTAATAACGTACTCCAAGTGTTTTGATATTTTCAATTCGGGTCAAATTACTATTAGAGTAAAAAAAACTCAAGTGTAGGGATGTGCCTATAAATCCCTTTCATTTTGATTTACCATAGAGGATGGTATAGTAAAAGTGTATTAAAAAAAAAAAAAAAAAAAAAAAAAAAAAAAAAAAAACGTGCTACCATCCTACATCTATCCCTTTTTGATTTACGTTTGTTTATTTCAGTTATCTAGAGTTTAGAGTGTCGAGTCTTGGCTTAGCAACACCATTATTCGTATGCTTGTAACATAAAGATTTTTGACTTGCCACCACTAAATAGCCTATCCCACCAAACCCTTTGTTTCCCTACCGTAAGCCTTAACTTATAAATTAATTGGCTAAAAGCACATTTGCTTGAGGACAAGCAAATACCAAGTGTAGGGATATTTGATAAGGTTTTAAAAGGTACCTTTTTTAGGGGTCTTTTAAGCCCTTATTTGATCACTTTTGTATCCGTTATTACTTAATATCTTTCCTTTTCACTTTTTAGGTCTCTTGTAGGTAAAATGCTAGAATGGCACTTATTTGGACGAAAAGGCGCGAATATGTGAAGAAAATGGCCAAAGTCAAGAATCGAGACACTCAAGCTGCTGAAATACAACGGGACGGCGTCAGGTGTTAATTGCGACGCCGTCGGAGCACTTTTTGTGACGGCTCAGTAGCCAAATTCCCTATTTGCAAGTGACGACGTCGGGCTTTAAAAGAGTAGGCCGTCGCAACTCAGACGGCCTAGATTCGATCCAGACGGCGTCAGAGATTGAAGGGGACGACGTCACAAGAATAAGGTGACGCCGTCGCAAGACTAACGTGGCCAAGACAAAACCCTAATGATGGCAATCCGACGGCATCACAAATCATAAGGTGACGCCGTCGCGAATGTAATCTTATATATAGAATCTGAACTTTTTAGTTTTAGTGGGTAGTCTTTTGGAGTAAAAACCTAAAACCGAACCAAGGCTGTCTTGTACAGTATTTTAGGGTTCCAAACCCTATCTTACATCAAGATAAGTATTTTACTTCATTAATCCAATTATATCTTCAATTATTTGTGTGTATGCTTGGATGTTCTCCATGTCCGGCTAATTTACTTGTGTGTTTGCTTAGGCTATATGAAACTTAATTATTGAATATTGATTGGTTGTCTCTTATCTTAATTGTTAATAATCTAGTAATGCGATAGGTCATTCGTTATGTAGTTAATGCTTGATTAAATCTTTGTGAACCTTAGACTATAGCACCTAGAGTAGTTGTAGGCTAAACCATCCGAAGAGTACCTTAGAGTTAGAGTTTATAATTCCTAAAGAACTTTGTAGACGAGACCCTTTGGTAAGTTCAAAGAGATAGGGATAAACGCATACCCTACGACTTTAGACACACAACGCGATTAAGAATAAGGACGTGACAATTCAACCATCAATAGGAGATAATTAAGGAGTAATAAAACCTAAGTAAACACATCTTTAAACTATCATATGAGCACACAATAATTAGACATAGACTACATACACCTTAGATTAGATAATTAGTTAATTAGAGTAATCGGTAGAAATACCAACCCCCAAATTCAAACCCCGAGATTCGTACCTTTCCTTTCCATAAAAAATATAAAAAGATAAAAAATAATCTTCCCAACCCCAACCTTAGCGTAGTAACTTCTCACTAGCATTCCTGTTCCCCTAGAGAACGATATCAATTCCCGTGGCTTACCTAATACTGCACTACAACGATTAGGTTCACTGCCTAGGGTGTTGAAAAACTTGCTCGACAAAAAGGAAGTTCCTTTGACCCCGAACGCATTGTGTAAGCGTATCATTTATCCTTCCACGTCTTGGTCTAAAGAGTCTACAACCGGAAACACTCAAGCGTCTTCAAGAGGAAGACGAGGAGTAAAGGTCTTTATTCATCTATCTCTTGTATATATTTTTTCTAAAAGCAAAATACAAAATTTCAAAACCCACAAAAGAAAATATAAAAATATAAATTCTCAAAAAAAAATAAATAAATAAATTCATAAAAATTAGAAAATCTTGAAAAAATACTAAAAATATTGTTATATTGTCATGTTTTTCCTTATTCGATACCATCTACGGACTTTGTGTTGACATTCAAAGAATGTCACGGGTCTTTAGATGTTCTTCGAATGTACATAAGTTTGTTTAAAAAAAATAATTAAAAAAAAATAATAAATGAGGCAGAGAAAAATGGTGGTTTATTGTCATTTCAGGCAGTAACCCGTTTTAAAAAGCAAAGGACAGAGCCCTGCTTTATCTTATTTTTTCAAATCTCATGCTCTGATTCTTAAAACAAATGTTTGTCATCAAAAGGACAAATGTTTCTCTTTCCAAATATTTTTCCGTCTAATGATTCTTCTGAAAAATATTTGCCATTAAATGAAAACTAAATTGCTTTGAAAATACCTCGTACTCTATCATTCGTGTAAATCATTTATGCCTATCATCTGTCAAAATCTCTATCTCTTAATCAACAACTTGTCTCATTGATTGAGGGGGAGAAGCCTTCACAACGTTGCTTACACGTTTTCCGGTACAAAGCTAGATACCAAGTCCATAACACGGTGGACCAAACCAACACACTATTACACAACAAATATGTGAAATATAAAATACAAGATCTTCGCTACAGAAATCTTGCGGAGTGACAAATCAATCAAGGACCCCTTGCTTGGATGACTTGTAGAATGCTCGTGATCTCGCCTTAGAGAAGGACCTATATGAGGATCACAAATAGAAAGAAAGAAGAACAACTCTCTAGATCAAGTGATCTATATGTTAGAAGAGAATGAGAGTGTATGAGAGATTTAGTAAGAAGAGGGGTGAGTTAGAATGAAGAAATGGCTCTCTATTTATAGGCAAAATTCTTCACTGTTCCCCGGATCCCACGGATCCCTTCCACTTTGGATCCGTCTAGTGTAATCCTAGGGATCCGTGGAACGCTCCTCTTTGCCCATGGGTTTTTTGGTTATGGGTCATGGGTTATGGGTTGGTCCATTGGTTTTCTTTAGATTCAATGTATCTAAGTATACATTGTATCTAGGCTTCTTGGGTATGGGTTAAGATCCATGGGTTATGGTTTTTACCCATCCTAATAAACTATTACAACAAATGCTTAATTACTACATTTTTGTATTTAAAGGCTATATGTAAATGCTTTACAAAAATAACATGTATCCTTATAATTATACTTAAGACAACATTATATTTGTTATCAACAAAAACACAAAGAGATCGCAAAATATTAATAAACATTTTTACGGTTTATTTGTATTAACAATCTCCCCCTTTTTGTTGATGACGAAACATAATGTTATGATGAGTAAAACTTAAGAATAGATGTAAGTTTTGAAAGCCCCTAAGTTTTACTTCATCTCCCCCTTTTTTGTCGAAACAAAAAGTTAACCCTTGGAAGAAATAAACATAATAGTGTGGAAAAATTAGTCCACGTATCGCTAACTCCCCCTTGACGGTAGCTCCCCCTTGTTTGGGGCGTCAAGTGAAGAAAAATAAAAATCCTACAAAAAGAAAGGTTAGTAACATGCTTAAGTAATCTTGTGGTTGCCGAGAATCAAGACTGGGAGCCAAGGTATGTAAACAAAGCCTTGTAATAAAACAACAAATTGTAGTGGTATTTATGCCACTTACAAGCATGTAAAAATAAGAACAAGACTTGTTCTTGAAAATGACTTTAAAAGAAAAATAATACTAAAAGTGAAAAATAGTAGTAGGGATTCCTTCCATGCTTGCATAAGGTTATGGATGGAGGTTTTGATGAGTAATGGTTTTGATGCGATCAAGGATGAGGTTGAGTATGAAACTCATTTCTTCCCTAACTTCTATTGCAATTTCCCTAGTGGATTGGCAATTTTCACAATGTAAATGATGTGGGTAATGAGTGCGGAGGTTTTCCGGGTTGTTTTGATTTGAGTTATGCGGAAGTTGTGGTGGAAAAATAGGAAAATATGGATCAATATCCGGAATGTTTATAAATGGTGGTGGAAAAGAACCTAGATGTTCTTGTAATGTGATGGGAGCTAATGGTGGTGATGTTTCAAGATCTTGAAATATAGTATTTGGAGATGTTGGAATCACTCCTAAACTATAATCAAGTGTTAGTAATTCATATGTAATAGTTAGCTTAATTATGGCCTTTATGTTTGTTATTAGCCTTAAGCTTGTGTAGAAGGCCCATGAGCTTAGGCCCATGTCCATTAAGGAAAGGATGGGAACTAGGAGTGTTGCCCTAGCTTCCCTCCTATAAATACCTCATGTAAACCCTCACTTGAGGGTTGGTTGTTCAATTTATTTCCTTTCACATACATCTATGCATAACCGGTCATTGTATTTCGTGTGTGTGTGTTTGGTTTATTGTTCAATCGCCTTTATCTCTTTCTATGTTGCTTGTGTTGTAAAACTAGTGACCTAACAGTGGTATCAATCGCCTACTAGTTGGGTGAACGTATTGTTTCTTGAAGTGGGTTTTGGTCCTACGCGTAGAACGTGCGTCTTAACGTTGATACTTTGGTTCGCTAAAAAACTGATTTTTTACACTTTTGAATCCAAGATTCTTGTACTTTCAACGTTTTAAGGTGTTAAAATACTTGTTTTTGGCCCAAAGTTTCAAACTTTACGCGTGGATCTACGTTTTTAAGCTCGTTTTTGTTCGAGGGTTTCATCCTACGCATAACTGTTTTAGGAGTTTTGGTTCATCAAGTTTCACACTTTTGTGTTATTTTGGTGATATTGAAGCTATCTCATCACAAAAATCTGGTTTAGAAACATCTTTGGGCAAAATCATTTTTACGAGTAAGATTACGCGTATCAAAACCCTAATCTTACGCGTAACTTTATCCGTGGTTTGATCTTCAGTTTCGTGGTTTACTCCGTGTTTTCTTGCTTGGATAAGCTTGAAAATACGTCGACTTTGGATACCTTTTGCACTGTGATAGTGTAAAAGATCATTTAGGCAAAACCCTAAACTTACGCATAAGCATAAAGCTTACGCATAGAAATCCTACGCATAAGATTCATCTTACGCCTAAGCCTAGTCTTACGCATAAGGTAATCCTATGCCTATGTTTCTACGCCTAACTTTGTGTCTACGCATAACTTTAGCGTCTTTTCCATACTTACGCGTAAGCTAAATCTACGCGTAACTCTTGATTGTTACGCGTAACTTTGGTGTTTTTACGCATAAGTGTTACATGGCTATTGTGATTTCTACGCCTAAGGATAATTCATCAACAAAGGTTCATTCGACTACAAAGATCCATTTTTATAACACAAGTGTTTCAACATGTCTCAACCACCATACTCTAACTATTTCCCTTTCACTTATCCTCAACGTCAACAACAACAACAATTAAGTCCCCAACATCAACAATGGAATCAACAACAAGCAATTTATCAACAACATACTCCACAACTTGCTGCAATTCCACAACCTCAAATGGTTTAACCACCACCAAGTCTTCAAGTTCAACCCTACACAAACGATTTCAATCAACATCCATCAAGGTACAGTATGAAGGAACCCACTTGGTTTGCAAAGATGTGTGAAGCTTTAAGCAGCCAACAATCAATTCATGAGGCTGGATCACTTGATAGACCTCCAATGCTCACTCCAGCAAACTACGATCAATGGGTGATAAGGTTCTTAAAGAAGGTTATCTTGGAAGATCCCTAATGTCATTGTACCCGGAGATCCAAATGCTAATCCACCAAGAGATGAACAAACAAACATTGCTACTGTTGCAGACTTAAATCCTCAAGAACTTCTAGACTATGAAGCAGATGAGCTTGCAATGGAATATATCCTCTTAGGATTACCAAACCCAATTCTTCGTAGTGTTGATGCTCAAAAGACTGCAAAGGCGATGTGGGACCATATTCGTCTTCTTATGGAAGGATCTGTACTCAATCAGGAGGATTTGGAATCCAAAATTTACTTGGCTTATGAACACTTCATGATTGAACCTGGAGAGACACTCGAGTCTTATCATCATCGTTTTTCAGACATCATCAATGATTTGGACAAACACAACATCATCATGCCAAGAATTGCAGTGAATACTAAGTTCGTGAGTAGTCTTGGTCCTGAATGGGAGAAGTATGTCATTTTTCTTCGTCAAGCGAAGAATATGAATCATTCTACATATGGATTGTTGTACGATTACTTGAAGCCTCATGAAAAGGAAGTTGATAGGGAAAGGATTCTCCGTGCTCAAATTGCTCCACCGACACATCCGGAAAATCAACAACTTGCCTTATATGCTCAACAAAATTATCCTCCTCAACCAGCAACTCAACCAACTGCTTCAATCCCACCACATGATCCTTCACAGCAACAATCTCAACAAAATCAATTGGTTCCATACACAAACAACAATGCTCAAGCACTTGTCAGTGAAGCTAATGAGGACATCGATCCATTCGAAGCATTACAACAAGGATTTGTTATGATTGCTAATGCTTTTGGCCGTTATACCAACAAATCGAACAATCGCATTCGTTCCTCATCGAACACAAGGAATCAAGCTGTTGTCAACAATGGACGAGTTGAAGTTCAGAATCGTGGTTATGGTCTTCAGATGGGCGGTGGTCAAGGATTTAATGTTGTGGGTAGGAATAACAACAGAGCTCAAGTGGTGGAACAGGGAAATGCTCAGAATGGGTTGAATGGTATTCGATGCTACAACTGCAATGAGAAGGGACACCAGGCTAATGCATGCCCAAAGCCGAGGACTAGGGGCAGTGCTTGTCACAAAGAAGCTCTTCTTTTGGCTCTTAAGGATGAAGCTGGTGGAACTCTCACAAACAAAGAACAGAGCTTTATGGCAGATGCAGACTCAAATGATGATATGGAGGACTTGCAGACCAACTCAGCAGTTATGTTGATGGCCAATATGCAAGAGCTACACATTAGTGAAACAGGCCCAGTGTATGACACTGATGGCTTGTCTCAGGTACCCGAACAAACCATGTTTATCTCTGATCTAATATCTTCGCCAATATCTGAATCCGGCAAGGCTCAGAATGTTCAAAATGAGTCATCCACATCTCATTCCGACGATTTTCAATTAGATCCTGTAGTTACATTTGATGATCAAGATGACCTTACGGTTTCCTTTGATAATCAAATTGACTCCGTGGTTATACTTGAGGATCTAAATAATGATCATGTCGAGAGTCACGTTGAACAAGTCGAACTTCTGCCTCATCCAGATTTTGCTCGTTTAATACAAGACCAAGAAACCATAGTGGAAGAATGTCGTGCCATTAATGAGGACTTAAAAAGAAAAAATGCACTGTTAACCAAGGATTTTGAATGTTTAAAAATGCAACTCAATTTTTTCAAAGCTCAAGAAAAACGTGAAAAAGGTTTTGAAGCAGCTTTTGCTAAATCTCATCAAAACGAAAAATATTTAGAGAGACAGATGCGTGATCTAGCCGCTTCGAAAAATGCTTTGTTGTCTGAAATTGAACAACTGAAACATGAACATAAAAAGCAAATTAACGCTCTCACCTTGGAAAATCAAAAAGCTAAGGCTGAGTTGTTAACTTGTCAAAAAACGTTCTCTGCATACAAAAAGCATTCAACGAATCGAATACATGACTATCTGGAAGAAATTGTTGATTTGCAAAACAAGCTTAAAGAGTTTAAAACTGTTGTTTATAAACATGGTGAGTCAGTAACAGCTATTGAAAAGTTTACTTTAAAACCAAATCCAAAAGGATATAGACTGAATCTTGCTGATTAGAAACCTAAGCTTTCTCCCAAAACATTCACACCAAATCCGGAAGTTTCCAGTGCAGAATGTAAAATTGATGATTCTGTTATGACTGTTGTTGAATATCATCGTCAAGAGGAATTAGATGCTGAAGACGAGAGTCGATCAAAATTAGAAAAAGTTGTTTATAACAAACCTTTTACTTATTCACAAGCGGTCACTTTCGTCCCGTCAAAGGATTCTTCTAACATACCAAGGGTTATCATTAAAACACCTGAGTCTTCTAATGTTAATCCCCAACCAGATTATGCACAAATTTATGGTCCTTTACCTTCCATCAGTGAAGTAAATTCAAAACCTGAAAATCGCAAAATTCTTAGATATTTTGACATTTTCATGGCCGACCTCAAAAATTTGCAACATGAGATAGAATATCATTCTGAAATCAAAGTTCAACATTTTCAATCGCCTCTGGCACGAGAACAAAGAGACATTTTTCAAAAAAATCTTTTACCTAATGTTAAAAATTTGAAAAATTGTGCATTGTCTTGGGAACGGGAATTTCATCAGGAACTTGGAGTGATGAAGGTCGTTTTCGAGAAAACAGAAACATCTATTTCTAATACTAAACGTAAAAAGAAAATGTTGAGAAAAGATGTTGATCGACTCTTGGAAGATATTATCTGTGCTGATATCCATAATGTTGTGTTACTTCATTCTTTGCCATATGCATCTGATTATATCTCTGTTGATATCATTGATAATGGTGTTACTGTTGATAATTCTGATAATGTGCAGCAGCTCAAGTCTTTAAAAGCTGAAAATGAACGATTGAATAACGAGCTTTCAAATGCAAAACGTCGTCTTTAATGGTGTCAAAAAGATTGTCAAAATCGTGAACTTGCTTTGCAAAACAAAATCACCCAGCTGCAATCTAAATCGTTTAATCCAAAATTTGAGCAACTGGATGATCAAAACGTGTCTTTGAAATATCAAATCTCTAAATATGAACAAGAACTTGTAAAAGTCAAACAGGAATATGGTGTCATATTTGATTTACTTAAAAAGACTCATGATGAAGCATCAAACGAGCTTGATCATTTTCTCAAACACACTAAGGAAGTCATGAATTTTTCGGGAAATCTTCGTTCTGAAAACAAAGAATTGGTGCACACTATCTTTAAGCTAAGAGAAATGTTAGGAAAGTATGAACAACTTCCGCCTACTGTGATTAAGAGAATAGCACCAGTAACACTTAGTAATCGTGAACCTAGAATTCCTAGTGCCAAATCACAAGTTGCTAACGTGCTTCCTTCTACTGAAACATGAATAGTTGCATCTTTTCCAAACGTCCGCACTTCACAGCCTAGGAGCACTCAATCGAAGAATAGGAAGTTGCGACCTAAGAAAAGATCAATAAGGAATGCTAAAGTAGAAGAACACCCTAGGACTATGAATAAGACTCATGTTGCTTCCACTATAGATATTGCGTCTGGCAAATGTAATAGAAATAGTGAAGTAACGAATGCTAAACCGTTAAGTACTTTTGATATTCAGTCTGATGCACCTTGTGTTATTTTTCGTAAAAGTATGAATTCTGATTGTCATGACAAATGTGTTGCTAAAGCTATCATCTCTCGTTTAAGGAATCCTAAGACTCGGAATACCTCTAGGCCCACTAATCAGTCTAAGTATGTGCTTGGTAGACTGCCTTCTTTAGATTCTACGAAACGCGTTGTTGTCCCTGTAGCTCCAGTTTCACCTCCACAGAATGTAGTACCACCTAGTGCATTCACTAAGACTAAAGCAAATAGTAGTTATAGATGGCATAAATGGATATATAACACACTAGGATTTAAATGGATTCCTAAATTTATTGATGTGTGTATGTCTCTTACAACTGCTCTGGAACCCTCTAACATTTCGGGTTCCACATCTACTTCTATTCCATCTGTGTCATCTGTGTGTAATGCATGTGATACAGATCATTCTCTGGATTGTTGATAGCGGATGTTCCCGACACATGACAGGCAACCTTAAACTGTTATCAAACTTTATTGCAAAGTTCATTGGCACTGTCAGGTTCGGGAATGATCACTTCACAGCTATCATGGGCTACGGAGACTATATCAATGGGAACATCGAAATAAGCAGGGTTTACTATGTGGAAGGCCTCGGTCACAATCTGTTTTCAGTAGGTCAATTTTGTGATGGAGATTTGGAGGTTGCTTTCAGGGAGAAAACTTGTTCATTCGTGATTTACAAGGAAATGACCTCATGTCTGGCTCGCGTACTTCTAGTCTTTACACTATCTCTATGCAAGACATGGTTGCTTCTTCTTCCATCTGCTTACTTTCAAAGGCAACATCAACAAAATCCTGGCTATGGCACCGTCGTCTCTCACATCTAAACTTTCAAACCATTACCAACCTTGCTCGACACAAACTAGTAGAAGGACTCCCACAATTTCGGTATTCAAAAGATCACCTTTGCTCAGCGTGTGAACAAGGAAAAAGTACTCGTGCTCATTTTCCTTCCAAGGTGGAACACAACTCTCAGCATGTGCTTCATCTTCTTCACATGGATTTGTGTGGCCCGATGCGTGTGCAAACGGTAAATAGCAAACGCTACATCTTAGTACTCGGTGATGACTATTCACGCTGGACTTGGGTCTACTTTTTTCGAAGCAAAGACCAAGCTCCACAGATGATTATCACATTTCTCATGAAAATATAGGTTCAGCTCCGAAACACTGTCCGACAAATCAGAACAGACAGAGGAACTGAATTTGTTAACCAAACCCTTCGTGAATTTTATGAGGAAGTGGGAATTCAGCATCAGACATCGATTGCTCGTACACCTGAACAAAGCGGAGTTTTTGAAAGACGAAACCGAACGTTGGTGGAAGCTGCAAGAACCATGTTAATCAATGCCAAACTCCCAGATTACTTGTGGGCAGAAGCTGTATCTACTGCATGCTATACTCAAAACCGTTCTATGATTACAAAACGCCACAACAAAACACCTTTCGAGCTTGTCCACAAAAGAAAACCGAATCTAAAACACTTTCATGTATTTGGATCTCTTTGCTATCCGAATAATGATCGTGATGACTTTGGAAAGCTCAAAGCCAAAGCTGATATTGGAGTCTTTATTGGTTACTGTGATAATTCTAAAGGTTTCGGCATATGGAATCGTCGAACAAAGGAGGTTATGGAAACGATTCATGCTCATTTTGATGAACTCACGGAGATGGCTTCTGAGTATAACAGCTTGGAACCCAGTCACAACCGCTTAAACTTCCCCCAAACCCCATCATCAGCTGAACAAAGCCCCCAGCTCACTCGTCAACAAATGGAAAGGTTATTTTCTCCTCTGTTCAGTGACGATATTGATGATCGTGCTCCAGGTGTATCCGCTGTTTCCGATGCACAACCTGATAATATTCCTATACCTGATACACCTGCGACAACAACTATTGTTGAAGAAGCACCACCAGTTGACTCCAACACAACAGTTGAACAAACCGCTACCAACAATGATGAACCGGCCGATGATGTTCTGAATGATGTACCCCCACCTGCCGATTTTTATCCAAATGCATTCTTTAACCCGTTTGCAAATGAGACTGCTGCACCAGATGTCGCGGATTCTTCAACAAACCATTTGAATCCTCAAAATCTGCATAATGTATACCAACATCAACCGTCCACACATAGATGGACAAAAGATCAGCCTCTGGAAAATATTATTGGCAATCCGAATCAACCAGTCGTTACAAGACAACGTCTTCACTCAGATGGTGAACGTTGCATCTATGCTCTCACCGTCTGCCAATCTGAGCCCAAAAACATCAAAGACGCAATGACCAAAGACACCTGGATTGAATCCATGCAAGAAGAACTCAACCAATTCAAACGACTTGAAGTATGGGAACTGGTTGAAAGACCAACAGGGGTTTATGTCATCGGTCTAAAATGGATTTGGAAGAACAAATTGGATGCTGAAGGGAATGTTATCCGAAACAAGTCACGACTAGTTGCTAAGGGTTATCGTCAGGAAGAGGGCATAGACTTTGAAGAATCTTTTGCTCCGGTTGCTCGTTTGGAGGCTGTTCGGATATTTCTCGCGTTCGCGGCTCATATGAATATGACGGTCTATCAGATGGATGTCAAAACTGCGTTTCTCAATGGAAAACTTAAAGAAACGGTTTATGTCAGCCAACCAGATGGATTCGTTGATCCTGAGTACCCGAACCATGTCTACAAACTGAACAAAGCTCTGTACGGTCTCAAACAAGCTCTTCGGGCATGGTACGATAAGCTATCATCTTTCCTCATTGCCAATAATTTCACCAAAGATGCTGATCATGCAGGATGTTTAGATTCACGAAAAAGTACTTCAGGAGCACTACAATTTCTTGGTGACAAACTGGTGTCTTGGCAATCAAAGAAGAAGGATTGTACATCACTGTCATCAACTGAAGCAGAATATGTAGCCATGTCGGTGTGCTGTGCTCAAGTCATCTGGATGAGAACACAAATCAAAGACTATGGTTATGTATTTGACAGAATCCCGATGTACTGCGACAATCGGAGTGCCATTGCGATCTCGTGCAACTCAGTTCAGCATTCGAAATCAAAGCACATCGATCTTCGCTATCATTTAATCAAGGACCACGTGGAACAGGGTACTGTTGAATTATACTTCGTGGGTACAGAATACCAATTGACAGATCTTCTCACCAAAGCCTTGCCTCCCGCTCGGTTTAATGAGTTGGTCCACCGGATTGGTATGAGGTGTTTGACTCAAGAGGAATTGGATGACCTCCTAAAACAGTCTTAAAAACCTGTCAAACACCAAAATCTCTTTTGTAAATAATGTTTCACAAAACAAAATACAAAAATATAAAACCTGATAAAACAACAAAAATATTCTTCTATCTATTTTTCTTTCAAACATGGCAAGTACAATTCTTTCGTCAACACTTTAATCTTTCAAAATTCAGTATTTTTCCGATCAAGTGTTGAGGGGGAGAAAATAAATACTTAACTGTTTCAAAACATTCGTGTACTTGCATGTTACCCTATCCCGGTTGTTTCTTTTATCAATGGTGGAAAATTTTCTGGTTCAATGACACTCCTCGGACTAAAATTTATAACCTTTTATTATTTTTCTTAAGTCAAGGGGGAGTGTCGTCATGTTTCTTTCTTAAAATCTTTGCTTGGTAACCAAAATGGAAGTTAAATGGCTTTGGATGAAAAAGGAAAAGGTGGAGGGACCAAAACTGCCAAAAGTTTAAAGTTACTTTTAATAAAAACTCTTCCACCTAACATTTCAACTCACAATTATTACTCATAACCTATCTAATCCTACGCACGAAAATCGCTCAAGAAATCTATGTTTTTGATCATCAAAGTGTAAGTGTCTTCATGATCTTAACGTTATTACAAGCAAAGGTTTTGAATTTTATGCAAATCCAACGGCTAAAACGTTAGATATGTGTGATTATGTGTTCTACGCATAAGCGTATGAACACACAGTCATTTGTGTGTGTTTGGGGTTAAAAGGATTGTGTCAAAACATGTCTATAACATCAATGATGCTATTCTTATCCTCAAAATCCACCCAGAAACATGAATTGATTGGTTTTCAAAATTAGGGTTTATGCGTAATTTTTGGTATTTTCAAGTGTGATTGTATTTGGTCAAAAAGATTGTTGTGTGATGTTTATATCATGTTGAATTGATGATATCCAGGCCCTATAACAACCCAGAATCACTAATTAAGGTAGAATTAGAAATTAGGGTTTAATGTTCTTGAGTTTTGGGTATTTTTGATTCACCACTAATTGGGTGTTAAAACTTGGTTATTAGACTCTCACAACACCTAAGACCTACCAGAAAACGTTTGGTGCAATTCCTATGGCTAGAAATCATATGCGTAATTCTTAAACTCTAGGGTTTTGACTTACGCGTATCACTTTCTACGCGTAAACTGTTTAACAAGTTTTCATGCCATGATCTGTTTTAAAATGACTATATGTGTTAAGATTAATGATATGATGATTTTATTTCAGGCTTGCTACGCATAAAACTCAGAATCAAGGTCTTTGTTACTCTACGCATAAGGATCACCTTACGCGTAGAAAGTTATGCGTAAGAGAAATTTTACGCGTAACTATTACGCGTAAGGTTCTAAAATGGGACTACGCGTATCCTGTGAAGGATATGCGTAAACAGTGACCTCTACGCATAAGGTCTACTCTTACGAGTAAGCGTTACGCGTAAGGTTTTTATACGCCTAAGCGTAAGCTCTACTCATAAGGTCCCCTTTTCCTACGCGTAACATTTCTTACGCGTAAGTAAGGATCCTACGCATAAGCTTGCGCCTACGCATATACCACTCCTGCATACGCGTAACTTTGCCATATCTACGCCTAAGCCTTGATTGACCTTAATTTTGAATTGTTATGCGTGCAAACTTGTAAATAAATGAATCATAACGTCACAAATCCAATAATGTCACTAATAAACTTAAACGTTTGATATGTTGTGAACTATAAGTGATAACATAAACTTTAAAACATAAAGTTAACTAACTCACGAAACGTTTCACGACGTCATTGGACTATTGGACATACAAGTGACTTAGGACTCGTAACAATCATTAACTCTATACATTCAATAATTAGACAATAAAAACCTTCTGTTGACTTACATTATGTCCTTCGATATGTTGGTTCTTTTGGCTAATGTTATTTCAGATCACGACATGGCTGCTCAAATGAATGTGGATGCACCAGAAGTTCTCACAATTGCTTACATCTTCCCCAATGGCTATCCTAGAAAGATTGGAAAGAACAACCTTAGGGTTGACTTTGAAACCCTCACATGCTCGGAATATTCTTGTCTCATTGCTGTGGATATTCTAAAGAATCATCCCTACCAGAACATGCTCTCACACTCTGCTACAGTACCGGAGATCTACATTCAACAATTCTGGAATTCAATGCAAAGGATCAAGGGTCAAAATGCAGTGACTGTGAATCTCAATCACAAACAAGTCACCATCACTCATGCAGACTTATGGGCTGTTCTTATCATTCCAGAAATCGTGCCAACCGACTTCTTTGCTACACCTACTGAAGAGACAGTTCTGCAATTTCTCTTTGACATTGACTATGATGAAGCTTCAGGAATTATTACCAAGCATTCTCACGTGGAGCTTAAGAACATTCCTCAACCGTGGAGAACCCTCTACATCATCATCACTAAGTCTGTCTCTTGTCGTGACAGTGGCTATGAGCATCCCAAGCTCATGGAACTGCAAATCTTCTGGTCATTGATCAATAAGAAGGACATCGAGATTGAAGCACTGATATGGGATGACATGATGTCATTTCTTAAAAAGCTTGGCTTAAAGATTCCCTATGTCAGATACACTAAGCTTCTGATCCAGAGAGCGCTTGGGCTTAATCCTGATATTCCCAAAAGGCACAATGACCCCGATAATCACGACGTGTTGTCCGAAGCTATCCTTTCAATCAGAATCAAGGAATCGACAACAAAGAAACAAGGTGCCGTGCTACCTGATCACCTTCTGACAAATGAAATCAAAAAGCTTGAAACATACAAAAGGTATCGAGTAGCAGTAAGAGAAGGCAAAGTTGGTCATCTCGATGAAAAGTCTTCTGGAACACCTACTCGGAGAACCAGAAGAGGAAGTGCTGGAAGTGCAGTAAGCACAGAGAGTCAAAGGAAGCTCCCAAAGAGGAAACCTGCTCCAAAGAAGAAAGTTCCCTCTCAGGAAGCTATTCCTATTCCTACACCTGAACTGCAAAGAAAGCTTGTGGACGAAAGCTCTGAAGGTACTGAATCAGATGAAGAGATTACCTACTCTGAAACTGCAAAGGATGACACTCCATCAGTACCGAAACCTCCCAGTCCAATAGCTGAACATGGCAAAGGGAAGACTCCTGTACTTGTGCCATATGAAGAAAGCTCAGAAAGTGATGAAGAGCAACTGGATAAATCATACAGGAAGAAGGTCAAATTCATTAGACTCCAACATGTTGCTAAGGAATTTGCAAAGGATCAAATGGGTGGCCCTGGAGGTTCAAGTGGTGCTGCCCACTCTAAACCAACTCCTGATGCGGTTAATCGACCCGATAAGGGAGCTGGTTCCACCACTCTTCTGCAACAACAACAACTTTTGGAGGATTCTATTGAATATGAGTTTGAGGAACCAGCAAAAGAAAAGATTGAGGAAATACCTGCTGATGAAACAAATACTGATGACAAGGCTATGTCTAAAGAGGAAACTTCTGAACCGCCTAAGGACCTCGAGTCTTCTCATGTCTCCTCCTCATCAGACTCATCATCTTATTCTTCACCACCACCATCAAAGAGATCAACCAAATCATCATCCAAATCTGTAAAGAAGCAAACTCCATCTTAGATGTCTCAAGCTAAGAACCGAATCACCAAAGCTGTCAAAAGAGTCAGAAAGAAAGACATGCTCTATCGAAAGCTGAATTTCATTGCTGATCAGATAACTTATCTTCACGATGAGACGGAAAAGATGCAAGAGGAAAGGGAATACATACAGAAGCTCAGGCAGGATGATCTACAAGGGAAAATGGACAAAATGATCGAAGGCTACACTCACAAGTACCTTCGGGATATCGTTCCTAAATCACAAAGGAGATGTTTACCAGACAACTATATCCGAATCTTATGCAGATTGCTAAGAAAACTATAAGATCAACACCCTTAACCGCACAATCAATCCAACTGATCCTGTAGTATTCTCTGGTAGCCAAGCTAGTAACAAAAATGTCTAAACGATCTGCGACATTTACTTCTGAAGAAGGAAAGTTGTTTGATGCATTGCTGGACTACCAACTCAAAACAGCATGTATAGTCGAAGCAGAAAGGCTTAAACATCCTAGAGACGATGAAGATAAGGATCAGGATAAGAATGACGAAGCTAAACGCCAAAAGAAGTCTGGTGAATCATCTTCTATGCTACCTCCTCCCCAACGGACTCCTACTCAATAAAGGTCTCCTCCTCGTTCTTCTACAGATAAACCTCAGGATTCTGAGTTACCACCCCAGACTCAGAAAATTGGTAATTATTTTGAGTATACGGGTGGTGACGATGAGGAAGTCCTTGAGCCCCTACAACAACCCACCTCTCCCAAACAAGTATAGAAACCAGAATCATCATCTAGGCCTTCAAAAAAGAATAAGAAGACGCCTCAGACTGACGTCGTATCGTGGCTAGACGATGATAATACAGAAGAATTTGAATGGTTCTCTACACTTGTCAACTCTACTCCCTACCCTGAAGAAGGTCAAAATCTGGTAGACGGTAATACATTGGAGCATGCTAAAATTCTGCAAGAAAAGTTCCATGTGAAGAAGATGACGAAATCCGAGTTGAAGCGAATCAAGAATGAAGCATTTCAACTGTTAAAAGATAGCTCAGAAAGTGCCCTCGAGGTCGAACATCGCCTTGAAAACATTGCTCGAGCTATGTCTAACAACATGGATTGGCTCAACCCAGAAGCAAACATCGACTTCACCAAACGGGATAATCCTCCATATTACACCGACTGGTCTAAACCTCTACCAACAATTGGCCAACCAGATGAACCTAGGATTCCATTCAGATATTTCTTCAACAAAGACTTGGAATTTCTTCTACACTGGCGATGGCTCTAGGAAATATGCTACATCTTTGACACTTCCATTCCCAGCAGCAATATACTCAAACTGCATAGCTATCGAGGAAAGAGCTAATCACTTGTTCTCCAACAAAGTGGAAGCATACGACCGAGATGCAATGTACGGGATTCATCATTGGCCAGAACGCCGAAGAATCTACTACAGAAGCTGCCAGGTTCAGAAGTCTCAACATGCAGTGTTCAGTACTAAGGATATCGTTGCCATCAAACATGTTGATCTTTCGTCTAAGTGGGACTACACTTTCCTAAAGAATATCGTGGTCAAACGACAAGATGAAAGGGATTATGAATTCTCTGAAGCTGACTTTGAGAATTTGTCTATCAACGACATTGAAGACATGTACCTTGCCAAAGTACAGGGTCGCATGAGACAATTTTCAATCGAAGTACAACGTGAATTCATCAAGTCATTGCTCATCTTCATTAGACGCATAGTCATCAAAGAACGTGTAGAAGATCTCTAGCTTACAGTTGAATCTTATCAGACGCGTGTCAACTTCACTCCACCTCAGCTTGACCTTCTCGACATCAACCAGCTCTCACAATATACACTCATCAGCAAACCTTTCGGCATCGTTTACCGCAGTGAACTACAACGAAATTGCTTAATGGCATGTAAAGATCTTCACAAGTTTGGAGATCACACTCTGAAGTTGGTTAGTGACGGATTGGCTTATCGGTTGAAGGCTATATATAAAGGCATTGGGTCTCAGAAGCGGTGGATTCTCAGGAAAGAAGGGATGTAAGAAGGATCATCACCATGATTGATGAACGGTTGTTTTAAAGGGATCAGTTCAGAACATTGGAAAGCTTTGTTTGTGGTCGACCCAGGATCAACATCACCGGCTATCAATGCCCTGTGCGCATTCCTGGGAACCTCACTGGACTACCTGGTACCCCTTGAACTGTTTCTTTCATAATATTTTGGATGTGTGATTAAATATGTCTATGGCTTGTGCACACATAACAGTGTACAACCCGTAATTGTCAAGAAAGGACCCTATGGTACGCTTCAGTGCCACAATCCTTATAAGAACAAATAATTCCCCCTATGATTTTCAAAACCTCAACCGTTTATATCACTTGTTGAGGGGGAGTATTTGACTCAAAACTTTGTTCAACAAAATGTTCTTTGGGTCACTCTTCCCGCAACACTCGAAATGGTCATATTTATTCTTAACTTTTAAAAAATAACATTTAATATGCCATTTTTGAGGGGGAGAAAATATGTGATAAGAAATTTGTTAGTTGAATTCTCGTGTGAAAAGACTTAACCAACGAATTGACGAAATCCTAAACTGTTTGTAACTCGAAAAGACTTGTCCGACACGGGTAATAATTTCAAGCCTGTTCGCTAGTGATGTAAACGTGTCTCGCAAAGGACTTGTCCGAGTAGAATGTACCATTCGAGAAACTCTTGGTAGACATGAACTCTGACGAGTTTGACAACCTTTCGAGGTTTGTCTACACCTTCAAGATAGTTATTAGAGCTAGTTGTCACCTAAAAGCTGACAATGTAACTCTTTAACTATGCAACGTAACCGTGTCTCGCGGGGGATTGTCTATCTTGAGTTGATCAATTCAAAATGTGCGCGCTCTTTCCTCTCTAAGCAAATTTCCGTTAAAATTCTTAAGCACATGTGGAGGGGGAGTATTTATGCAAAACCCATCTCAACAGTGGTACAAAATGTTTTCATTCACAATCACTGTGTGAGATCTTTCAAGTAAATGGTTTTATGGCAACATAGGTTAGTCATGGAGTTATAAGGTGACTAAGGTTAGGAATAACCGTCCTATGATTCGCCAGAGCCGGATGGATCTACCCAAGGACACCACAAATAGTTAGAATTTAGAAGTCCTTAGGTATGATTATAAAAAGGAGAAAATGAGAATCGGAGAAAGAAAGAGTTGAAGAATCAAAAAGAAATGAAAAGAAAAGGGTGAAAAGAAATAGCCCTCCAGATTATTCAACTTAGGGCAGACACCGGGTTCAATTCATATGCTACTGGTTGTCACTTGATGACACCGGTATTGAAGATTAAAAGTCTTAATGGACCCAGTGACGCATGCACTTAACCTTCTTAGCCACTCAAGTTTCTCCCAACAGAAGCTTGTTTCATTCTCACAGGGAACCCTACATAATCTATCGGCTTTCTCTTAGAGATTGCTGATATTGAAGAAGGAGACCCTCTCCCTAGTCTTCGCTCAAGAAAACCAAAACGCATAATTGAGTCTAGAGCCACGAGATTCATCAAAAGATCTCTTAGGTACACTTGACATTTCATCACTTGATGTTCAACAGTAAGAACATCAGTGGTACGTTATCGAGTCCTTCACAGATCTTAGCAATCTGTCGAGAACATTTATGAGAGGTTGACACTTGTGATCCTCATTGATTGAATGGAAACTCCTGCCAGGGTCAACATCAAACAGCCCTGACAGCAGGTTACTTCGGTAACTCCCCATGGTTTACGCTTAGTGTGTCTCAGACGGTCTACAGTCGTGAGGTAAATACTTCGGTGTACCTCAGCGACTCATCTGAACCGTAGGTGTACTTCGGTACATAATGTTATCTCACTTGTGGGACTCCGGTTCAGGAACGGCCTTTGTGAGAATTAGAGTTGAAGTTCTATCTAAAAGCAACACAAAAGTTAGAATGATTCTTCGTCAAGCCAAAGAATCTACAAAGTTAAAGACTTAAAGAACTTCATCAATATTGAATTCCAACGTCAAAGAGCATGTGAGCATGTTGAAGAATGACGTGGAGACACTGGAGCAACAAAGCAGACCTGAGGTAGACTTGATGCAGACAACAACATACTATCACTTTCATCACAAAGAACAACGATCAAAGAACAAAGTTAAAGATGACGTCAAAGCATAACTGTTCAAAGAAAACTATCTCTCTACACTGGGGAGATTGTTCGAATCAAGGCAACTCTTCTCACAAGAAAGAAGAATGTCAGAAGACGTCAAAGCTACTATCACATCAACGCCTTCACCGTTTTCATCACTAACACTTAGGGGGAGATTGTTGGAATCACTCCTAAACTATAATCAAGTGTTAGTAATTCATATGTAATAGTTAGCTTAATTATGGCCTTTATGTTTGTTATTAGCCTTAAGCTTGTGTAGAAGGCCCATGAGCTTAGGCCCATGTCCATTAAGGAAAGGATGGGAACTATGAGTGTTGCCCTAGCTTCCCTCCTATAAATACCTCATGTAAACCCTCACTTGAGGGTTGGTTGTTCAATTTATTTCCTTTCACATACATCTACGCATAACTGGTCATTGTATTTCATGTGTGTGTGTTTGGTTTATTGTTCAATCGCCTTTATCTCTTTCTATGTTGCTTGTGTTTTAAAACTAGTGACCTAACAGGATATGTGGGGGGTGTTGAAAAGACTAACTCTTTTTCTTTAGGTTGGTTAGATCTTGTTGGAGTTTTAAGGAGTTCCAAAAGAGTTATTTTAGGTGGTGATGAAGTTGGTGTTTTTGTTTGTGATAAGGAGGGTGCTATAATGGAAGCATCTTGTGGTGAGTTATTTGATGAGGATGAACCATTTGAGGTTGGTTTTGTTAAGCAAAAAGATCGTATGCTAATCCGTGCAGATATCCTAGAGTTGGATTGTGGTATTTTGGATGGTGGTAGTACAAAGGTTTGGGTATCATGAGAAGGATTGTTTGTACTAGGTGATTCATCTAATGGGTTTTTGGATGACATGGTGTGTTGTGTATGTGAAGATGAGATGGATTATGCAAGCATTTTGGGAGTTCTATATATAGAGAAAAACAAAGCATCGTAATGAAAGCTTGACCCAAAATGTGGATTAAACTCTAATGATTAGATATGAATTCTAGGCATGTGATCATGAGAACACAAGCATTAAAGAGCATACTCCCAAAAATGAAACAAATGTGGATTTTTCATCCTAAGTGAAAAAATAGCAAGTAAAATCAGCTTCTGTTTCATGGTTCCCACGGATCCTTCCCTTGAGGGATCCGTCCAGCATGAAGGTTGGGATCCGTGGGTCTGGTGATTCAGGCAGCACAAAAGTTTCCTTTTGGAAATATTTTTGCCTATTGTGTGCCTATATGCAAACTATTTGGAGTTGCGGTTATCTCGACCCCTAAAAAGAAATAGAAAATAAACTAGAAGTATAAAAACATCCTATTGAGATAACCCGAAAACACATATTTAGTACATGAGTACGTATTTTTGTGTTATCAATGCTCCTAATTCATTGTTGCTTAAATGAATGTACCTGAAAACACATATTAGTTATGTGTCCCCTTTAACATTCTAAAGACATGAGATGCAATGAAAACGGGTTTTTACTTTGTATTAATAATGAAAGAGCTATTTGTCCTAGACGTGAGAAATTATTTTTGTGAAATTGATACGGGAAGGTTTCATCCTTTTAGAAAGCATTGTCAAAGTAGGTTTTCTTTAAAAATGTGTAAAAAAGAAATAAGAAAGCTATAAGTGGAAAACTCATTTTGGGTTTTGAAAATTCCCGTATTGTTTGTGAGTTGTGCGTGAAATAGAGATCCTAGACTCAGAAAGAGGAAGGCTAGTGTTTACATACCTTGTAGAGTCAAATAAGTTACGACGTGTGTTCCATTAGACCAAGACCAAGACGAAGTAGGTTGAATTATTCCCGCTTCAACGGTTTGGTGAGGACGTTGGCTATGTTGTCTTCGGATGCTACCTTCTCAATAGAGATGTTCCCCTTTTGAATATTGTCTCTTAAGAAGTGATGACGAATACCTTTGTTGTCACATAGGATGGCTATGTCGCTTAGATGAATGCCGTAGTCGACTAACGCTTGTTTCATCCATAGTGCTTGTTGCCATGCTTTGCCGGCGGAGACGTACTCGGCTTCGGTTGTTGATATTGCTAATGCCTTTTGTTTCTTAGAAAACCAAGATGTTAAACAACATCCCATGAAAGTACACACCCCACTTGTACTTTTTCTATCAACGTAATCACCTGGATGGTCAGAATCTGCATATACAATTGTTTCTACTCCCGTACCCTTAGGATACCATAATCCTAATTGTGTTATACCCTTAATGTATCTAAATATTCTTTTTACGGCTTCTAGGTGTGATGTTTTGGGGTCTTATTGAAACCTAGCACATAAGCAAACACTAAACATGATATCCGGCCTACTTGCCGTGAGGTAGAGAAGACTACCTATCATGCCATGATATTTAGTATTATCTACGGATTCGCCGTCTTCATCTTTTGTGAGTTTGGTGTCGGATGACATTGGTGTCCTAATTGGTTTCGACTCTTCTAGACCAAATTTCTTTAACATCTCCTTTATGTATTTAGATTGATTGAAGAAGATACCATCTTCTACCTATTTAATTTGTAGACCAAGAAAGAAACTAAGTTCTCCCATCATACTCATCTCGAACTCGTCATGCATGATTTTAGATAAATCATCACACATGTCTTGACAAGTGGATCCTAATATAATATCATCTACATATATTTGCACTATGATTATATGCGACTCTCTTTTCTTAGTAAAAAGTGTGTTGTCAACTAACCCCATGGTATAGTTGTGTTTAATTAAAAAGGACTTGAGTCTATCATACCAAGCTTTTGGAGCTTGTTTAAGACCATAAAGGGCTTTCTTTAATTTATAAACGTGTTTGCGTTTTCAAAATCGATGAAGCCCGGAGGTTGAGCTACATAAACTTCTTCATTAATGAAACCATTTAGAAAAACGCTTTTGGCATCCATTTGATAAAGCTTTAGATCATTAGCACAAGCATACGCAAGAAGTATTCTTATAGACTCCAATCTAGCCACGAGCGCACAGGTCTCATCAAAGTCTATTCCTTCTTGTTGGTTATACCCTTGGGCAACGAGTCTATCCTTGTTCCTAGACATTACTCCGTTTGCATCTAATTTGTTCTTATAAACCCATTTTGTTCCTATTATGGTTTGATTACTAGGTGGAGGGACAAGTGTCCAAACATCATTAGAAATGAATTGATTTAGTTCTTCTTGCATAGCCATTACCCAACTTTCATCTTTTATGGCTTCTTGTGTGTTCTTAGGTTCTATGGTTTAAACGAAACAAAACAAGCTACTTTGGTTTTGAACTTGAGACCTTAATGTTCGTTCGTTTAATTTTCCTATGACTTTATCTACGGGGTGATCTTTGGACTCTTTAATTTTTATGATTTCATCATTTAAAGGTTCTTCTTCTTCATTTATCTTTTTCTTTATTACAATAGCTTCACTTTCTATGATCTCGTCATCCACAAGAGGTGGAGAGGGTTTGGGTGGACTTTCATCAAATTTTATGTTTAATGACTCTTCTACCTTCATTGTTTCTTTGTTTAATATGACGCAAGCTTTGCTATTTG
The DNA here is from genome assembly GCA_910596185.1 of Chrysanthemum makinoi. Taxonomy (NCBI): domain Eukaryota; kingdom Viridiplantae; phylum Streptophyta; class Magnoliopsida; order Asterales; family Asteraceae; genus Chrysanthemum; species Chrysanthemum makinoi. The sequence continues at coordinate 173,702,560 of OU343217.1, read as the reverse complement.
GCGAGTAACCTAGAAAGATACCTTCGGTTGATTTAGGATTAAATTTTGTGAGGTAATCTTTAGTGTTAAGAATAAAACATTTGCTTCCAAAGACTCTAAAGTGATTTACCGTAGTCTTTTTGCCTCGGAGTAACTCATATGGAGTTTGACCTAAGATTGGTCTAATTAAGACTCGATTGAGTATGTACGTTGAAGTATCAACTGCATTACACCAAAATTTTTGAGGTATGGATTGTTCATTAAGCATGGTTCTACTCATTTCTTGAAGGGTTCTATTCTTTCTATCTACTACCCCATTCGATTGTGTAGTGCGTGGAGCCGAGAAGTTGTGAGTAATACCATTAGCGTCACAAAAGGCTCCAAATTGCACTTCATTATCGAATTCCCTACCATGATCCGTCCTAATGGACACTATAGGACTTCCTAGTTGTCTTTGGATCTTTTTGCTTGATATTTCAAAATAATTAAAGGTTTCTGATAACGCTACACGCGTCGTTCGGGGTCAAAGGAACTTCCTTTTCATTGAGCAAGTTTTTCAACACCCTAGGCAGTGAACCTAATCGTTGTAGTGTAGTATTAGGGTAAGCCACAGGTATTGATATCGTTCTCTAGGGGAATAGGAATGCTAGTAAGAAGTTACTACGCTAAGGTTGGGGTGGAGGAAGATTATTTTTTATCTTTTTATGTTTTTTAGGAAATTGAAAGGTACGAATCTCGGGGTATTGGATTTGAGGGGTTGGTATCGCTACCGATTACTCTACTTATCTAATTATCTAATCTAAGGTGTATGTAGTCTATGTCTAATTATTGTGTGCTCGTATGATAGTTTAAAGATGTGTTTACTTAGGTTTTACAACTCCTTAATTATCTCCTATTGGTGGTTGAATTGTCACGTCCTTATTCCTAGTTGCGTTGTGTGTCTAAGGTTGTAGGGTATGCGTTTCTCCCTAACTCTTTGAACTTACCAAAGGGTCTCGTCTACAAAACCCACTAGGGATGATAAACTCTTACTCTAAGGCACTCTTTGGATGGTTTAGCTTACAACTACTCATGGAGTCATATTCTAAGGTTCACAAAGATTTAATCAAGCATTAAGTACACAACGAATGATCTATCGCATTACTAGATCATTAATCAACTAAGATAAGAGACAACCAATCAATATTCAATAATTAAATCTCATATTCCGTAAGCAAACACACAAATAAATTAGCCGGACATGGAGAACATGCAAGCATACACACAAATAATCAAAGACATAATTGTATTAATGAAGTAAACACTTATCTTGATGTAAGATAGGGTTTGGAACCCTAAAATACTGTACAAGACAGCCTTGGTTCGGTTTAGGTTTTTACTCGAAAAGACTACACACCAAAAACTGAAAAATTAGGATTCTATATATAAGATTACACTTGCGACGGCGTCACCTTATGTTTTGTGACGCCGTCGTGTCGCCGTCATTAGGGTTTCGTCTTGGCCACGTTACACTTGCGACGGCGTCACCTTATGCTTGTGACGCCGTCCTCTTCAGCTTCTGACGCCGTCTGGATTGCATCTAGGCCGTCTGAGTTGCGACGGCCTACTCTTTTATAACCTGACGTCGTCACTTGAAAATAGGAGTTTTGGCTTCTGAGCCGTCACAGAAACTTCCGACGGCGTCGCAATTAACACCTGACGCCGTCACCTTATGTTTTCAGCAGCTTTGAGTGTCTCGATTCTGACTTTGGCCATTTTCTTCGTATATTCGCGCCTTTTCATCCAAATAAGTGCCATTCCAGCATTTTCCTTCAAGAGACCTAAAAAGTGAAAAGGAACAATATTAAGCAATAACGGATAAAAAAGTGATCAAATAAGGGCTTAAATGACCCCTCAAAAAGGTACCTTTTAAAACCTTATCAAATATCCCTACACTTGGTATTTGCTTGTCCTCAAGTAAATGTGCTTTTAGCCAATTAATTTATAAGTTAGGGGTCATGAAGCATTGGTTTAAAACGGTCCACAACACATATAAGCCCCGCAAAAGTCATAACAAGCACGGAAATTACATACTAGCACCTCACATGGGGTGTTTGGATACTCACATCTCTCTCGGGTGTATATGAAATATAACAAATTGGAAATGGAAGATAAACACTCATTAACCGGTCCTAGTACATAGATTACCATAGGCTTGAGAATAGATCAAACCTCCATTGCTTTGGCGTAAGCACCTAGGAAAGACTATCAAAGAGGTCTTTAAAGGGTTGTAACGTTAGGCTTACGGTAGGGAAAAAAAGGTTTGGTGGGATAGGCTTTTTACTGGTGGCAAGTCAAAAATCTCTATGTTAAATGCATACGAAGAATGGCGTTGCTAAGCCAAGACTCGACACTCTAAACTCTAGCTAACTGAAATAAACAAACATAAATTTAAAGGATAGATGTAGGATGGTAGCCCGTATGTTATTTTTATTATTTTTTTTTTCACTCTATTTTTTTTCACTCGAACTTTTTTTTTTTTTTTTTGCATACACTTTTACTCTACCATCCTCTACGGTAACATCAAAATGATAGGGATTTATAGGCACATCCCTACACTTGAGTTTTTATTACTCTAACACTAATTTGACCCGAATTGAAAAGATCAAAACACTTGGGGTACATTATTATGCAAACAAAGGGAATTTGAATTTAACGTTCCCTTTCCATCATTTCATAAACTTTAACTTTTCCCATGAATCTCAATCGTCCCAAAACTGTGTACAAAGGATATGACTCGACTTAGCAACTCATGCAAGCAACTAGATAATTGAACTAAGGGTTTAGGGTGATAACAATAATGCACTAAAAGTGAGTGCATACAAGGTAGGCTAAGGCGATTTGGGTGTATATTTGGGGGTGGGGTGTAAACAATGCTCTTCATTGATATTCCGGAAAAACCGAAACATCACGAGAACCGCGAAAAGGATAGGCTCTGAGGGGTTAACTAGGGGTATCGTGTACTAAAGATGAGTACAACTCAACCGATGTGGAAGAAGTAATTATATTACGGGTATCAAACAAGGGTTATCCTAATGCCTCTTATCATTTAGTTATTCCTAACTACACAAGTGTAGTCTCACTAGCGATCTCGGAATGCATCACAAAACAAGTTCTAGAATTTATTATACTACCGGTTCACACTCTAAGCATTAAAGATGAATGCTTCAATTCCTACTAATCTAAGGGCGATCCTCACATTTTGGGTGGAATTTAGGTGGTAAAGGGTTTTTGTGCTAGTCATGCAACTTTCTATCTGTGAGACGCTTTTGTTAAGACTAATGGCCCACTCCTATATGTCATGAAAAATTTTAAATTTGCTGCCCAAATTACCCTAACCGACATTTTCTCATGGTTTATTACACAAATACAATTGGACAAAGCAAATATTCAAGGATAAGCTTAGTTTCAAAGTTCCCGTTTTATTTTCCCTCCCTACACTTAAACTGAACATTGTCCCCAATGTTCCCCGAAAGTATCAAAGTTATGATAATGGAAGGTAATTAAAAATGAAAGAAACTAGTACTCCCCTGATTAGCTCGGTAGGATCCGTGTGAAGTGGTGGTTAAATCCTTTCCAAGAAGAATTTATGCGTGAAAAGCTCCTTCCAATCTTATGTAACTTCTTCTTGATAAATTAAACCTGCACACTTGAAGAAAACAAACGAAACCTTCGCGTAAAATCGGCGGTAATAATATATATATAAGACTCGATTTAAACTAGGATATAATGCTTGTGGAATGGATGTTTACAGAATTTCTGGAAAATTAAGACCTGGACAATTCCAAAAATTTATAAGTAGCTCAGATTACGAGAAAAAAAAATAATCTGTTGTTTTTACTCCCTCCTGACGCCGTCAGGTTATCCTGACAAAAACTGGTCTGCGATTTTTTGAAAAAAAATCTGGAAAATTTATATCTTTAGAATCTGGAAAAATTTCTGCAAACATCCATTATGACTCGATACAAGCATTTGACTCGAACAAACAAACATATATATCTTTTAGTTAATTGTTATTCTCATGTTTACCTTTATTTTGAAAACGTGTGTAATCCTCCCTACACTTATCCTTTATGTAAAATACCTTTATAAGCAATTAAGACGAGGTTAAAAACAAAATAAAGCATTTTTACAAATTTAAACATGAGAATAAATAATCAATAAAAGATATATGACACTAACAAGCAAACAATTAAGCATGGGTTGCCTCCCACAAAGCGCTTTTCTTTATTTAAGAGTCTTGTAGCTAGACTCGTAGTCGTGCTCCTACGTGACTTCATTACCGTCACCTTCTTCCTCATGACGGTCTCTATTGGGGGATTCCATGTTGTAGAAGTACCCTATGATGCACCTCTCTAAGATTTCGTCCTCTCCCCACTCTGTCCTATATTTCGGTCCTAAATTCAAGCAATCCTTATAGAATCCGAAAATCTTAGCCATAAATAATCTACTCCTTTTTCCTTATCCTCATCATTCCTATAATAGACCGACAGTTTAAGTTCCTTTTCATCATTAGAGAGTGATGAAAACTTCTCAATCTTAAACGGCATTTGGTAAGCTATGTCATCGGTCTCATCCTTGAATCGCACTACTCCTAACGAGGGATCATTGGTCATCCCGGTGCTTTCTATGAAACGTTTTCCTAGAATAACGTGGGACAAGCTAGGGTCTATGGCCGTGCTAATATCATCCACAATTATGAAGTCCGTGGGAAACGTGAAACTACCTACATAAACGGGAAAACCCTTAACTCTACCAAGAAAATTGCACTTAGCCCTAGGATTATCGGGGTCTTGCCTAGTTGGAATAGGCTTCTTCACTACCCAATTGTAGTAGGTGCCAGTCATTATGTTGATTGGGGATTTGCGATCAATGTAGGCTTTTGCCACAAAAAGGTGTCCTATGCAACATGGTATGTTAAGATTCCAAGGGTTCCCAAACTTGATTCTAGGGCTTCTCCTAACATACATGTGACGGAGGTCACGCACTAAGTGAGGGTGGCGAGATAGTTCTTCTTCCGTAGGAAATTTGTTAAAATAGTCATTGTCTACTTCATCTACTTCCTCGGTCGTTTCATTATTCTCAAGTGTATGGTCCTCTTTGTCATTTGTTCTATTAGGTTTCACTAAGACGATGGTATTGACGAATTGAACGTGCTTAGCTAGCTTACTTGGGTCCTTAATCTCTACACCGGAAGGCTCGAGAGTTGAGATAGCACTAACCTTCCTATCACTATTGGTTATGGCTTTCAAAAGGTTGTCTATCTTCCTATCCATTTCGGCTTGTTGTTGGTTAAAGCGGTCCGAGATCTTAGTCATTTGGGCTTCTTGGGATGCAACTAGGTTTTGCAACATCCCTTCGATGTTTTGTTGGTTAGGACCGTTAGGTGGGGGCCATGAAAAATCATTGGAAGTGAATTCTTTGGTTTGTCCCCAGTAGAAGTCGGGCTTGCCTTTCCATGCCTCTCAGGTTTCATTGAAATTCCTAGGTCTGGGTATTGTAGGGAATCTTCCTCCTATTCCATTAGTACGCGAAGATGCGTAGTCAACGGAAGCATGTTCGGGAGATCGGGTGTTAGTGCGCGTTTTATAAGGATCACAAAACGGCTCACACGAGGAAGAAACTTTGTTCACATGGTGTGAAGATTTAGGACTTTCGTAGGAACTCATTAGGAATTTTACTTGATCTTCAAGTTCGATCATCCTACGGTCGGAAGGTTGTGAGTCAATTGGAGGAAAGGAGATTGCCTTAACGGTTTTTGGAAGCTTACGGGGGTCATCCCAACTTTCGTTGTCATAGAGGGCAAGGTCCTCTATTATACCCCATGATTCTTCAGCGGTGAGATCACTAAGTTTTCCACCGGCCGCTTGGTCAATGGATCGCTTGGTGGGGAAGTTGACATGATGATAAAAGATTTGGACTTGGAGCCAAAGATCAATGCCGTGATGAGGGACTTTATGAAGTAAGTCCTTGAATCGGGTCCATGCTTCATAGAGAGATTCACCTTGATGTTGTTGGAACATCAAGATGTCATTCCTAAGCTTAGTGGTTCTCCCCGGTGGGATAAATTGAGCAAGGAAGCGAGAAGTAAGATCATCCCAACTTGAGATGGAGCTGGTGGGAAGTCGCTCAAGCCAATTACTAGCTTGGTCCCGTAGAGAGAATTGGAAGAGACGCAGGCGCGTGGTCTCCCGAGTAATAGCATCGAGGTCGATGGAATCGACAATTTTAACGAAATCCCTAAGATGCTGATTTGGATCTTCGAAACGAAGTCCATGGAATGCACATCCGTTTTGCACCAACCGGATGGTGTCGGATCGCAGGGCCATAGTTTGGGCTTGGTCGGGAAGCTCAATGGTGTTCCTATAGCCTAAGTGGCTTGGTCTCGAGTATTCACCAAGAGTACAGGCTCTTGGCGGGTCATTTGGTAGTGGGTTGATGAGTGGTGGTTGGTTATCACCTTCCATGATGAAAAGTGATGGGATTACGAACAAAGGTTACGAAGAAGGGGGATAGACTATCAGGAAGCTAAAAATGAGAAAAAATTTTACTTGATAGGAATCAAGCAAAGAAACCTAAACGAGGTGGACTACTAACTAGCTATTCTATTCCCCAACAGCGGCGCCAAAAACTTGATAACGCTACACGCGTCGTTCGGGGTCAAAGGAACTTCCTTTTCGTCGAGCAAGTTTTTCAACACCCTAGGCAGTGAACCTAATCATTGTAGTGCAGTATTAGGGTAAGCCACGGGTATTGATATCGTTCTCTAGGGGAATAGGAATGCTAGTAATAAGTTACTACGCTAAGGTTTGGGGTGGAGGAAGATTATTTTTTATCTTTTTATGTTGTTTAGGAAATTGAAAGATACGAATCTCGGGGTATTGGATTTGGGGGGTTGGTATCGCTACCGATTACTCTACTTATCTAATTATCTAATCTAAGGTGTATGTAGTCTATGTCTAATTATTGTGTGCTCGTATGATAGTTTAAAGATGTGTTTACTTAGGTTTTACTACTCCTCAATTATCTCCTATTGGTGGTTGAATTGTCACGTCGTTATTCCTAGTTGCGTTGTGTGTCTAAGGTTGTAGGGTATGCATTTCTCCCTAACTATTTGAACTTACCAAAGGGTCTCGTCTACAAAACCCACTAGGGACGATAAACTCTTACTCTAAGGCACTCTTTGAATGGTTTACAAAGATTTAATCATGCATTAAGTACACAACGAATGATCTATCGCATTACTAGATCATTAATCAACTAAGATAAGAGACAACCAATCAATATTCAATAATTAAGTTTCATATTCCCTAAGCAAACACACAAATAAATTAGCCGGATATGGAGAACATGCAAGCATACACACAAATAATCAAAGACATAATTGTATTAATGAAGTTAACACTTATCTTGATGTAAGATAGGGTTTGGAACCCAAAAATATTGTACAAGACAGCCTTGGTTTGGTTTAGGTTTTTACTCCAAAAGGCTACACATCAAAAACAGAAAAATTCGGATTCTATATATAAGATTACACTTGCGACGGTGTCACCTTATGTTTTGTGACGCCGTCGTGTCGCCGTCATTAGGGTTTCATCTTGGCCACGTTAGACTTGCGACGGCGTCACCTTATGCTTGTGACGCCGTCCTCTTCAGCTTCTGACGTCGTCTGGATTGCATCTAGGCCGTCTGAGTTGCGACGGCCTACTCTTTTATAACCTGACGTCGTCACTTGAAAATAGGAGTTTTGGCTTTTGAGCCATCACAGAAACTTCCAACGGCGTCGCAATTAACACCTGACGCCGTCACCTTATGTTTTCAGCAGCTTTGAGTGTCTCGATTATGACTTTGGCCATTTTCTTCGTATATTCGCGCCTTTTCGTCCAAATAAGTGCCATTCCAGCATTTTGCCTTCAAGAGACCTAAAAAGTGAAAAGGAACGATATTAAGCAATACTGGATACAAAAGTGATCAAATAAGGGCTTAAACGACCCCTCAAAAAGGTACCTTTTAAAACCTTATCAGTTTTCGTTTTGTTCTTTAAAAATTTTGTCCATGTATACCTAGAGTAGTCATCCACTATTACCAAAGTGTAGTAGTTGCCTCCATAACTTTGGATAGCGGATGGACCAAATAAATCCATGTGCAGTAATTCTAGACACCTAGTTGTCGACACCATGTTTTTAGCTTTATGACTCGAATGAGCTTGTTTTCCTACATTACAAGCATCACAAAAATGATGTTCATATTTTAACTTAGGTAGATCTCTTACTAGATCTTTGGATGATAGCGATTGAAGAAGTCGCATGTTGGCGTGACCCAATCTTCGATGCCATAAGGTCGAAGTATCATCCATAGAGGTAAGACATAGTTTGTCTTTAGGTTCATTATCGATTTTAATTACATAGACTCCATGTTTCCTAATTCCTCTTCCTATGGTTATGCCATTTTTAAGTATCTTACTACCGGTTTCGGTAAAAAGTACATTGCACTTTTTATCACATATTTGTCCTATACTTAAGATGTTAAAGTTTAGGTTTTCTACGTGACACACATCATTAATGGTTAGAGATTTGTTAGAAATCGTACCTTTACCGATGATTCTACTTTTGCTATTTCCAAACACCACATTACCTCCATTTACGGATTCATATGTGGAGAATAGATCCCTATTTCCGGTCATGTGCCTCGTGCACCCGCTATCCTTGACCCATTCATCGGGGTCTAGGTCGACCTTTAAGCACACCTAAAACAATAATAAACTCAAAATTTTGGTCCCCATTTTTTCATGGGTCCATTAGTGTTAAACATTCCATTCATGTTAGACATGTATGGATAAGATGAGTATACATTCCATGGAGCAAAGTTTTGAAAAGAAAAACCGTTTTGCGTATTAGTGTTCTATTCCGTTTGATGGTTACTTCTTGGATAAACGTTATTAGGTCTCCTAGATGCATTATGTTTTGAAAAAGATGGTGCTTTGTTTCTTGCAAAAGTAGGATTATATTTTGGAGGTGGTTGTCTAGTGGTGACATGAGTTGATTTCTTCCTATTAATGATAACGAACGCAGTTCTAGATGAAGAAGCTACGTTATTACCACTAGTTGTTGCAGCAGATCCACGGATCCCTGTCTGTGCACTAGCCGGTTCCCTTTTTAGGGGATCCGTGGGATCATCCACAACAGCGGCTGGTTTTTCTAGTTCTTTAACAAATTTTGTTTCTTTACTTTCGCTAGTTGATGGATCAAGTTGTTGAATACCTAGACCCTTTTGGTTGTTACCGGTTTTAACACCATCGAGTATTGTATCTAAGGTGTTCGTACTCATTCTAGCAACTTTAGAATCTAAATGATTAACTAGTGTTTGAAGTTGAACACAAAGTTCACATTCACCACTTGCTATTTTACCCTTTTCTAAACGTTTTAGTTTTGCTTTTAATTCTATGACTTCTTTATCTAGACGTTGATTTTGACTCTTTAAAAACTTGTTTTTGTTAATTAGTTTTAAGCTAATATTGCATAGTTTGTCATATTCATTATGCAATGAGTCATCATCAAGTGATGAACTACTATAGTATTCGTGACATACCTCGTCATTTGCCATGAGACAAATTTCTTCGTCCTCCTCGTCGCTCATTCCCCAGGTGCCACTCACGAACGCCTTTTGATCATCCCGTTTGGGACACTTACTAATAAAGTGGTTTGGGTCCCCACATTTAAAGCAAGTACGATCATCTTTTGGCTTTTCTTCCTCTTTGCTTTTCCGAAAGCCTTTCTTATCGTCATACGGTTGTTTGACGTATCTTCCCTTTCTTCTAAAGAACTTTTTAAAGTCCCTTACCGCCATAGCGTACTCCTCGTCGTCACTACCCGAGGAAGAGTTCTCTTCATCGCTTGAAGCCTTTTTGGCTTTTAAGGCAAGAGATTTGTGTTTCTCTTTTACCTTTGAGGCTTCAGAATCTTTAGCAAGAACAAGCTCGTAGACTTTTAGATTGCCTATGAGTTCATCGAGGTTGAGAGTTGTCAAATCTTTTGACTCTTCGATCGCCGTCACCTTAGATCTCCACTTCGATGGAAGTGCCCTTAGATATCTCCTAACATGGTTACGGCTAGAGAAAGATTCATTAAGTGCTTGTAAAGATGTAATAATAGTATTAAAGTTAGCAAATGAATGATCTATAGTTTCCTCATCCGATATTGAAAATTGTTCATATTGTTGAACAAATAAATCAATTTTATTATTTTTAACTTGTTCGTTGCCTTGATGAGTTATAACTAAAGAATTCCAAATTTCTTTAGAGGTTTGGAGCAAAGAAATTCTTTCGAATTCCTTTTTCGGTAAAGCATTATATAAAACCATTTTTGCTTCACTATTTTTAGAAAGCTTTTTCTTCAAATCATCATTTAGTTTATCATGAGGTATGTTAACTACATTCCCTTTATCATCTTTTGAGGTAGCCTCAAAATCTCCTTCAACAATAATGTACCAAAGATCAATATCTTTAGATTTCACATATGTTTCGAATCTATTTTTCCAATATATAAAACCATTAGTTTCAAGTAGTGGTGGTCGTTGCATAGATTGCCCTTCCTTATAATTTTCAGAACCCATAGTGATCGAAAAGTTTTTAAAATAAAATTTTACTTTAAAACTTTTATAAACTTAGCTCTTGATGCCAATTGTGGAAAACTAAAAGGGGGGGTTGAATAGTTTTGCCGATTTTAAGTTGATTTCAAAATCTTTAAATTTGATATTATGTGAAATCGTATGGATGTTGAGAACGTATATATCTAATGATAATGTAAGCAAATAAAAGTGCTTAAACATGAGTTCAAAGAAAAGAAATCAAAACCTTTAAATGATTTTTCCAACCTTAAAACTTTGAAGAACAAACTTGAAAACAAGTTGTACGTACAAGGAAACAACATTCAAATAGCTCACATGATCACAAAGCATAGAGTATTAAGTGATAAACACTGTATTGGCCTTGTAGAAGATCCAAATCCTACGTATCTTAAGAAAGCAAAAAGAGCTCATGATGTGATTTATGATGGTAGGGGGATTCTTAAGCCTAAACAAAAGCCAACTTGTGTAGAGAACACTGAAGAGGACATAGTGTAAAACCCTAAAATCGTGAACGCGTCAAATGACCATTATACCCCTCATTGTAAAAACATTCATAAATAAAAGGAGCTTAGTAAATATGTTACATGTTCACTTCATAATTAATGGAAGAATATAACTTATATTTTAACACACAAATAAGTATATAATACATAAAGATGTTACATGGACCTTTTAAATAACAAGATAATTATAATACACAAGTAAATTGGAAAAGATAATTATAATACACAAGTAAATTGGAAAGTAAATTAAAATGTGTAACATTAATTGTGATTGCCCCAATTTCGGTTCCAAGAAAACGCCTCACCCCTAATTTGTAGGCAATTATACGCTCCTTCCCATTTAAGTTACCATATCCCTTGTATATTGCATTCAAAATAAAAGAAGCAAAAAACCCTAGCCTCCTCTAAAACAAAAGTCACGGCAAAACACAATCCTCTCCTCCCTTTTCTGTTTTCAGTCGACACCCATCAGTCCAAGAGGGGACTCCAAGGTTCTTGCAAGCTGCTATCGTTACGTATTGGGTACAAGGTTGCTTGTTTGATTTGGTCGTTGGTTGGCTGCTTTTGCTGTCGTAGGTATTAAGGCGCAAAGGGGTGCCTTGGTTTGATTCTTGACCATCATTTTCTCTTCTCCTTTATATGCTACACAAGGTACTAATATGGCTCGCCCTAGTCTTCGTTTTTCTACTTCTGGTCGTGGTTGTGTAACCACTTGTGCGCATCTTTAAACCTTTAATCATGTTCATTTGTATGTTATATGTTAAGAGAATTAAAACCTAAAATCAGTTTCATTAAACGTTAAGTGATAATAGATTTAAAAGCCTAAATTTGTGCTACATAAAAATCATGAAACAAGCTTATTACATGTCGACATTACACCTTATGAATCTGTTGTGTTTGTGGTTTTCTGGTCGTGGGAATTTGATACCATGCGCACATTTTTGGAGCCTAATAACATGTTATAATGGATGTTAAACCAAGCTAATAATAACCTAATATTAACCACATGAAAGACCTGAGTTAAAACCTTATTATATGTATTGTTGTGGGTATACAAACCTGGTTGTGTGTTTGTTTTCTGGTCGTGGGATTTGGCATCATACGCACACCTTTTACGCCCTAAAGACACGTTATGATGAATGATTAACTAAGCTATTAATGACCTAATAATTATCACATAAAAACCATGGGTTGAAACCTTAGTATAAATGTTAATATGTGTGCGTAAACCTGGTCATTTGAATACGTCTAGTAAACCCCTCGTTGCACCTTTTTCGTTGGTCATTAACATGCGTAAATGGGGACTTGAATAAGGCGTTACATGTAGTAATATTAGCGTGAAATGAAGCATGATCTAGGGGCTGTTTTGGATGGTTAAAAGGGCATATAAAATCTGTTTTGGGTAAAGGGTATGTCACGTTAAAATTAAGGTTCATAAAAAGGGTATAAGTACTTTTGTATTAAACATGGTTAAAAGAAAAATAACGCTTATGGTATTCAAATGGATCTAGGGTTTCGTTAAATAAATGGACTCATTATTGTATGTTTGTTTTGGTTGTTTTGATCTAAAGTATTTAACCACATTAAATCATATAATCTTGTACTAGTCGACTTAAAACGAAAGCTTATACTTGTTATACGTGTACATGTACGAATTACGTGGAATTAATGTCATATGCATAATTATTGACATTAAAGGGTTGATTTGTGAATATAATGACTAAAGGGGCTAAATTAGTAAAATGGGTAAAAAAGGGCATATTTACACTTAAGACCTTACACTTTATAATATTTACACTTTAGACTCTAAACTTGTGTTATTTGACATAAATGATCTTTAAAGTATAATAATAATCATTTAACCTAATATATCTTTAAAATGCATCTTAAATGGCTAAACTTGCTAAATACGGAAACTTGCTAAATATGGAAAGTTACTAATTATGGAAACCTGCCTAAAATAGAAAGTTACCTAAAATAGAAAGTTGCCTAAAATAGAAAGTTACTTAAAATGGAAAGATTATTAAAAGCGGGAACCTGCTAAAAGTGGAAAGCCGTCTAAAACGAATAATCTGATTCTTATAGAACGTTATCTAATTCGTATAGGTTCCGGGCGACGGGGTTGATCTCAATTCTTGATTTTTGCTTTCATTATTGATTTGCTTCGAATAAGGTACAGATATTCTATCCCTTTTCAGTAGGGGTTTCTCATGATTCGTTACATCTTTCGATATTGGTTTTGAACTGTTATCCTTTGCTCCGAGCCTTCTTACTAGGGCTTCCCTATAACTCTGCTATGCTCCCTTTGATTGAATCTCCTATGTGAACTGTTTAATGTGAACCACTGATATGAACCTTCTGATTATGAACCTTTGATATGCACTTTGATTTTGAACTTTTGCTATAGACTTTGATATGAACCTTTGATATGAATCCTTTTGATATGACCTTGCTTTGACATGTTAGTTTGAGACCCGAGCTATCACTAGGCATGGGGGTTCCATGTCCGTGTCATTGATGCACCAATGGCATGACTTTAGTGTGGTTGAGTGATGTTCCACACCGTCCCTTTCTGTTATCTGATTATGAGCTCGATATATATTGTATGGCCACTATCTGTCTGCAGGGGCGTATAGATGCATCCTAGATTTGTTCTGTTATCTGATATATTATGATTTGTCTGGTGAATGATGTCGTGTGCAATACGCGTCTTCACAATCTGGGAGTTGATCACTCCATGTCTGTTATATCTGCTACGGTTCCTACAGGCTACTATGGATATATGATTTGATTTGATTTGTTTTGTTGGCTCGTGGTGGATAACTGACCCCTTTTCCTATGTTTCATTTACCCTACTCTGTTCCTTTGATATACCAGATTTATTGACTGACTTCCTTTACTTTGTTCTCTGTTCATTTATTATTATTGTATCATTATATCTGTTCACTGGGCTTTTAAGCTCAGCCGCATTTCTTTTCATGTGGCAGGTACATAAGCTAGGAGCTGGGGATTGTTTGGGGTTGAGAGATGAGCTGATATAGGGACCATGCCTAGTCATCTTAGACTTCATTTGATTCTGTTATTATTTTTCCATTTTGAAGTTTTCCTTTTGTATTTATGTATTGATAAGTCTTGTTGACTTGATATTCTTTTGAGATTTATTATAAGACTTTCGCTGTTTGATTTATATTCATTATGTATGTTCTGATATGACACCATACTGTGATACTTCTACCCTTATCGGGTTGGGGTGTTACAATTATGGTATCAGAGCCCAGGTTTACGACTTGTAGTCAGGACCTGTGACATATGGACCCTAAGCGTTAATCCGTAGAGCTTAAGATTTGACTGGTGAGGTTTGGGTAGATTTTAGGTTTCATTATCATCACTTCCGGTCATGATCTTCATCTTATTTCCTAACCTTTGCTAATCATTTAATGAACTCTTCAGATGGTCCAAACTCGAAGGAACGGCGACGACAACGGGGATGGTCATCCTAACTTCGAAGCTTTGATTGCACGCGCTCTGGCCACTGCTATGCCCGAGATCGTTGCTACCATCACTAATAACGTCCGAAATGGCGCTAGCTCCTCCGGTGGGGGTAATGAAGGTGGGGGTGCCAACCCACCTACACCCATTCATGTTTGGATCGAGCGCTTCAACAAACTTAAGCCAATCCCTTTTCGCTCGGCAGTTTCATCTAATGATGCGGAGGACTGGATCACGCACATGGAAAAGCTTTTCAATGTGCTGGGTTGTGGTGACGAGGTGAAAACCCGGCTTGCTACCTTCAAACTCGAGGGTGATGCCCTAAACTGGTGGAAGGCCTATCTCTTGTCCAAGGAAGGGAACTTTCTAGATACTTGTGCTTGGAACACCTTCAGGGACATCTTCTACAAACAGTATTTCCCTGAGTCAGAACAGCAGTGATATGAAAGGGAGTACGAAGCCATACATCAGCTGGAGAAGGAAAATTCTCACGAGTATATGCAACGATTTATGAGGATGGTTGGGTTTGTAGGTACTGCTGTTGCTGGAAATGCTCGTCGTCAGGCTCGTAAGTTCAAATGGGGGTTGAAGAAGTGGGTGTTGGACAGGGTGATTAATACCGAGTACACTGAGGTGGCTGCAGTTGCGGATGCTGCCCGCAACATCGAGTTATTGCATGAAGAACAGGGTTACAACAAGAGGAACAGGGATGGGGATCGTATTCATCCTCGGGGTCGACAGGACCATACTCAGGAGTTCAGGGGTCGATATGATCAGGGACAGGATTCCAGGGGTCGTCAGGACCACATTTTTGATCAGATAGGTCGTCAAGATCAGGTGCGGGGTTTCAGGGGTCGACAGGACAGTAGTTACGACTCGAGACACCAGGACACTCGAGTACAGGGTCAGCAGAGGTATGATAGGTCAGGGGATGACCGTCAGGGAAGCGATAATGGAATTCAACTGGTTTCGGGATCACTCTTCTCATAGTACTCAGCATGACCGTTCTGCAGGTTCTTCATCTTATAGGAGGCCTTTTGAGATTTTGCCTCCCCCTCCTCTTTGCAAAACTTGTGGTAAGCCCCATCCGGGCGAATGTTATAAGGCCTCGGGGAGCGTGTTACGATTTGCGGTTCCACGGCGCATAAGATTCAGGACTGCCCTAAGAATAAAGCAAATGGGAGTGAAGAAGGGCCGACCCGTCAGTAGTTCTTTTATTTAGTTCTTTTATTCCTTTTACTTGAAACTAATGTTTGGCAAGTATTTTCCTTGATACTTTGATGTGACTTTTTCGTTGGATAAGACTCCTTCAATAATATTTGTTCTCTTTTGAATGACCTATGTTCTGTATAAATTCTGCGGTTGTTGAATGAGTGTTTTATTTGAGAGATTTGACGAACTGCGGAAGACCTGATGCTATTGCCGACGTGTTTCAGTTCGTACTTGCTATGTTCCGTTACGTTCCTTATATGTTCTGTTTCTCTGATTTCGAATCCGTTAGTGATGATTGTTTTGGACCAACCCTAAGATGTAGAACGGACCGTTAGGTGGTTGATAGGATTGATTTTCACGACTCGAGATAAAGTATGGTCATCATGAAGGTATACTCATATGATGCTGGTATTATGACGCTTGGCCAACGTGATAATACTTATATCATATGACGTACCCTCATTGTGATCATAGGATGTCTCGAGGAGTGCCTTAGAGCTTAGAATTTCTGACACCTGATTAAGATTGTTTGGGTTTAGGAAGACCTTGGGATCATTATGCCTACACGTTTAATCTACTTTCATCATTATGCGAATTGATACATTAGAATTCTCGGCAAGCGTTCATCTCTGTAAAGTTCCTACCGTTTGATCTCTGTTTCTCTCATGTCGATGTAATCTGGTATGTCTCCGTTGTTTCATTTGTGTTCACTTCAATTTTCGAGGACGAAAATTTTTCTTTTAGAGGGGGAGAGTTGTAAAACCCTAAAATCGTGAACGCATCAAATGACCATTATACCCCTCATTGTAAAAACATTCATAAATAAAAGGAGCTTAGTAAATATGTTACATGTTCACTTCATAATTAATGGAAGAATATAACTTATATTTTAACACACAAATAAGTATATAATACATAAAGATGTTACATGGACCTTTTAAATAACAAGATAATTATAATACACAAGTAAATTGGAAAGTAAATTAAAATGTGTAACATTAATTGTGATTGCCCCAATTTCGGTTCCAAGAAAACGCCTCACCCCTAATTTGTAGGCAATTATACGCTCCTTCCCATTTAAGTTACCATATCCCTTGTATATTGCATTCAAAATAAAAGAAGCAAAAAACCCTAGCCTCCTCTAAAACAAAAGTCACGGCAAAACACAATCCTCTCCTCCCTTTTCTGTTTTCATTCGACACCCATCAGTCCAACAGGGGACTCCAAGGTTCTTGCAAGCTGCTATCGTTACGTATTGGGTACAAGGTTGCTTGTTTGATTTGGTCGTTGGTTGGCTGCTTTTGCTGTCGTAGGTATTAAGGCGCAAAGGGGTGCCTTGGTTTGATTCTTGAACATCATTTTCTCTTCTCCTTTATATGCTAAACAAGGTACTAATATGGCTCGCCCTTGTCTTCATTTTTATACTTCTGGTCGTGGTTGTGTAACCACTTGTGCGCATCTTTAAACCTTTAATCATGTTCATTTGTATGTTATATGTTAAGAGAATTAAAACCTAAAATCAGTTTCATTAAACGTTAAGTGATAAGAGATTTAAAAGCCTAAATTTGTGCTACATAAAAATCATGAAACAAGCTTATTACATGTCGACATTACACCTTATGAATCTGTTGTGTTTGTGGTTTTCTGGTCGTGGGAATTTGATACCATGCGCACATTTTTGGAGCCTAATAACATGTTATAATGGATGTTAAACCAAGCTAATAATAACCTAATATTAACCACATGAAAGACCTGAGTTAAAACCTTATTATATGTATTGTTGTGGGTATACAAACCTGGTTGTGTGTTTGTTTTCTGGTCGTGGGATTTGGCATCATACGCACACCTTTTACGCCCTAAAGACACGTTATGATGAATGATTAACTAAGCTATTAATGACCTAATAATTATCACATAAAAACCATGGGTTGGAACCTTAGTATAAATGTTAATATGTGTGCGTAAACCTGGTCATTTGAATACGTTTAGTAAACCCCTCGTTGCACCTTTTTCGTTGGTCATTAACATGCGTAAATGGGGACTTGAATAAGGCGTTACATGTAGTAATATTAGCGTGAAATGAAGCATGATCTAGGGGCTGTTTTGGATGGTTAAAAGGGCATATAAAATCTGTTTTGGGTAAAGGGTATGTCACGTTAAAATTAAGGTTCATAAAAAGGGTATAAGTACTTTTGTATTAAACATGGTTAAAAGAAAAATAACGCTTATGGTATTCAAATGGATCTAGGGTTTCGTTAAATAAATGGACTCATTATTGTATGTTTGTTTTGGTTGTTTTGATCTAAAGTATTTAACCACATTAAATCATATAATCTTGTACTAGTCGACTTAAAACGAAAGCTTATACTTGTTATACGTGTACATGTAATGATTACGTGGAATTAATGTCATATGCATAATTATTGACATTAAAGGGTTGATTTGTGAATATAATGACTAAAGGGGCTAAATTAGTAAAATGGGTAAAAAAGGGCATATTTACACTTAAGACCTTACACTTTATAATATTTACACTTTAGACTCTAAACTTGTGTTATTTGACATAAATGATCTTTAAAGTATAATAATAATCATTTAACCTAATATATCTTTAAAATGCATCTTAAATGGCTAAACTTGCTAAATACGGAAACTTGCTAAATATAGAAAGTTACTAATTATGGAAACCTGCCTAAAATAGAAAGTTACCTAAAATAGAAAGTTACCTAAAATAGAAAGTTACCTAAAATAGAAAGATTACTAAAAGCGGGAACCTGCTAAAAGTGGAAAGCCGTCTAAAACGAATAATCTGATTCTTATGGAACGTTATCTAATTCGTATAGGTTCCGGGCGACGGGGTTGATCTCAATTCTTGATTTTTGCTTTCATTATTGATTTGCTTCGAATAAGGTACAGATATTCTATCCCTTTTCAGTAGGGGTTTCTCATGATTCGTTACATCTTTCGATATTGGTTTTGAACTGTTATCCTTTGCTCTGAGCCTTCTTACTAGGGCTTCCCTATAACTCTGCTATGCTCCCTTTGATTGAATCTCCTATGTGAACTGTTTAATGTGAACCACTGATATGAACCTTCTGATTATGAACCTTTGATATGCACTTTGATTATGAACTTTTGCTATAGACTTTGATATGAACCTTTGATATGAATCCTTTTGATATGACCTTGCTTTGACATGTTAGTTTGAGACCCGAGCTATCACTAGGCATGGGGGTTCCATGTCCGTATCATTGATGCACCAATCGCATGACTTTAGTGTGGTTGAGTGATGTTCCACACCGTCCCTTTCTGTTATCTGATTATGAGCTCGATATATATTGTATGGCCACTATCTGTCTGCAGGGGCGTATGGATGCATCCTAGATTTGTTCTGTTATCTGATATATTATGATTTGTCTGGTGAATGATGTCGTGTGCAATACGCGTCTTCACAATCTGGGAGCTGATCACTCCATGTCTGTTATATCTGCTACGGTTGCTACAGGCTACTATGGATATATGATTTGATTTGATTTGTTTTGTTGGCTCGTGGTGGATAACTGACCCCTTTTCCTATGTTTCATTTACCCTACTCTGTTCCTTTGATATACCAGATTTATTGACTGACTTCCTTTACTTTGTTCTCTGTTCAGTTATTATTATTGTATCATTATAACTGTTCACTGGGCTTTTAAGCTCAGCCGCATTTCTTTTCATGTGGCAGGTACATAAGCTAGGAGCTGGGGATTGTTTGGGGTTGAGAGATGAGCTGATATAGGGACCATGCCTAGTCATCTTAGACTTCTTTTGATTCTGTTATTATTTTTCCATTTTGAAGTTTTCCTTTTGTATTTATGTATTGATAAGTCGTGTTGACTTGATATTCTTTTGAGATTTATTATAAGACTTCCGCTGTTTGTTTTATATTCATTATGTATGTTCTGATATGACACCATACTGTGATACTTCTACCCTTATCGGGTTGGGGTGTTACACATAGAGATAGAAAATACCTCTCGAGAGAAAATGAAAAGTAAATTGAAGATCCTTTGTGTGTGAGTCATAATTTAAATTTCAAAACTCCCAATTACACTAAGGATAACTGGTTAGCTACGTTTAGACCTCAGACTCAATTAACTCCTGAACAAGTATTTTGGAAGTTATATATGGATATGAGAAAAGCTGAAGAACTTGTTGCAAATAATCCTCCCCTTAGGAAATTGCCTCCAGCTACAGTATATCCTCCCAATACTCCAATGCATTTAGTGCTTAGAACTCTTCACACTCAAAGTAAAACCTTAATCAATATATACGTAGTTTCCAAACTATTTGTTGATTTAGAGAAAACATGTAAGAAGAGAATCACACCAAGAGGAATTACTGAAGGGGAAAGGGGTTTTGAGCAAACTAAAGAGTGTTATCTTACATTGGTTATTCCATTCTTTAAACAATTAAAAGAACAATTCGAGGGTATTCAAAAGGCATTAGACACTGAAGTTAAAGAAATGAAAAAGATGTTTAATGAAATGGAAAATGAGGTTAGAATTAATGCATGTGAGCTTAAAAGCAATGAGATTGAGAGGAAGAATATTCACATTCTTAATGAGAATTTGATTTCGAGATGCATTGCCCAGGATGTGTTTCATACTGTTACTAATTATGCCATAACTGCTTCTGAATTTTATAATTTATCAATTGCATTTAAAGTTTTTCAAGATCGTGTCATTGAGCTTGAAATCGAAAATTCAAAATTGCATGACAAATTGTAAAGGATGATCATGATAACATGGTCAGGCATTTTTCTAAATTAGAAGTTGAATATCTTGATTTACAATTAAAATATCAACATCTTGAAGAAAGAATCAAAACTTCAAATGCCAAGAAATCTTCGGATGCTCCTGAGTTTGATGCATATTTTGAAATTAACTCACGTGATGACAGATTCAGGCTCACTGCAACATGATCCGAAAGTTGAAAGCTCAAATTTCCCAATTGAAAGGAAATAGGAGTGAAGTGGTTGGCACTCAGATACCTCCGCCTTTAGATTCTCATAATTTCCAACTTCAAATCATCATTAATAAATTTCAAAAAGAAAATGAATGTTTTCAAGCTGAAATTTCAATGGTTAAATTTCAAAACAAAGAGTTGTGTGATTCAGTCAAGATTAATCATGATAAATATATTAAAAATATAACTTCTTTGCTTAACAAAATTGAGAATCTGAAACGTATGGTAAAAGGCAAAGTGCAGATTCCCACTTGCGAATATTTTGTTCCAAAGTTTTGTGCTTGTAATAATTATGCTATTTGTAACACCCCCAATTTCGTGATATGCAGCGGAATTCAAACTGGGTGTTACTTCATGGCACAACAGTCATAACAATAGAAAACGAACACCAATGGAGTCGTTTTAAAATATTTATCATTCGATTTATATAAATATCATAGTTTAAAAAAAATGAGGTCCTAGTAGTTTCACGGTTTATAAAATACATTAAATGGGTTTTCGAATGATAATAAAATTTATAGCCTTATTGAGTATCCGTGCTCATCCGTGCCAGCCTCGTACAATATGGACCTGAAATACATGCTTAAAAGTGTCAACACAAAGGTTGGTGAGTTCATAGAGTTTATAAAAAAATAATGTGAAGACCTTGTAAAAATCATCGTTAATAGTATAATTAAATAGTAATTGTACTTTTCTAGGATTCCAAGTGTATGACTATTGTACTAAATACAATATCACATGTAGGTACTATTTCTGTTGCTCTTATTTCTTGACATCGAAACCTTAAATTTGTGTTACTGGTTTGTTCACAATTGTACCAAGTCCGTTGTTTGATATTATACCAATTCTATTAGCTTCGAGATTTACACTAAATCCATTAGATCACATAACTTGTACCACGTACATGAAATCATCCCATTTTGTAGATTTCGATAACCTCGACAATCTACCCGGTAGGGGGCCACCAATCATTTTGTGTCTGGGTTACGTTGTTATACACCCAAAGCGTTGGAAATCGTTTGTTATTGCACTATCTTTATGAAACCAAAATGTAAATCTCATACTAATAAAAATTGGAATAATTGTTGCAATCATAGTCTAGTAGGTAATCTGCTCTTATACCTAGTGTTCTCAAATATTTGTTGCGTTTGTTTGCTCTAATTGAGTCAACTTAATAGTTACATTAATCCCAATAAATCTAATGATAATATTCGTGCTCACTACGCATAGTGCTTAATGATCCATGATATCGAAACTCTAAGTATAACAATACTGTTACTTAGTATAAATAAACATTTAAATCAGATACAACATATAGTTTACAAATAATCATGATTGTTATAAAAGCAGTTAAAAGCATGTATCTCCCCCAAAGATAGTTCAAAACATTTAAAAGAGGGGCCATGAACTCACCTGATAATAACTGATGAATGATACTAGCAAATTGGGCAGCGCTTCCGCATCTGAATTCAAAAATCCATTTCCTAAACTATAAAAACCTCTAAATCACCTCATATCTACCCCACAACTATCCCAATAGCTTCAAAAATAAAAACCCATCTTTAATATTGCCCGATCTATCCTTGCAAAAGTATCGAGAATTTCCCGGGACCCACAGCTCCTATCCACCATTGTGTAGCTCTTAATCCAACCGTGAAAATACAAAATAAACTTAATTTTTATGTAGAGAATACTTATGCCTTCAACTTATGTGTATAACTCGGAGACTGAAAATCAAATATAGAGGGTGTGTGGAGGGTTGAGGGTGGTGGCATCAAGGAGGAGGGGGTTTTGTGTGTTTTTCTGTGTAAATAATGAACTAGTTTTCTTTCTATTTATAGAAAAAATATCTATAAATATCTAGATATTTTGATAAATAGTGTTTAGATATTTTGATAAATAGTGTTTAGATATTTTTGAAAATATCTAGATATTTATAAATAGTAACTAGATATTTATATATTCGGAGTACAGAGTACATTGTTTATGCATGAAAATCGTGTAAAGGTATTTACTTGTTCAATTTACGTAAAATTAGTAAATAATAAAAAATACGGTGAATAGTAACTCGTGAATAGTAATTTGTCGGGAAAACATTTGAGTTTAAATAATGACCCAAAATTTGATGAATAGTAAAAATGAATAGTGACTAGTGAAATCCGAGGATGAATAGTTAAAACCCGAAAATGCGAATTGTTATAGTCTCTACCCCTTAAGTGAATTCCGTCCTGGAATTCAGTGTGTATTATATCTTAATGTACTAATATATTCGTATAGCTTTAAATGCCTAAAAGTCACATAATCATCTGGAGGATGAAAGGCACGGAGAACGGAAGGCTATAAAATGCTTTTGTTTGTAAAAGTAGTTATAGTTTAAGTCTCAATTTTGACCCGTTTCTCTATAACTATGGCTCTGATACCAATCTGTAACACCCCCAATTTCGTGATACGCAGCGGAATTCAAACTGGGTGTTACTTCATGGCACAACAGTCATAACAATAGAAAACGAACTCTAATGGAGTCGTTTTAAATGATTTATCATTCGATTTATATAAATATCAGAGTTTACAAAAGATGAGGTCCCAGTAGTTTCACGGTTTACAAAATACTTTAAATGGGTTTTCGAATGATAATAAAATTTATAGCCTTCTTGAGTATCCGTGCTCATCCGTGCAAGCCTCGTACAATATGGACCTGAAATACATGCTTAAAAGTGTCAACACAAAGGTTGGTGAGTTCATAGAGTTTATAAAAAAAATAATGTGAAGACCTTGTAAAAATCATCGTTAATAGTATAATTAAATAGTAATTGTAGTTTTCTAGGATTCCAAGTGTATGACTATTGTACTAAATACAATATCACATGTTGGTACTGTTTCTGTTGCTCTTATTTCTTGACATCGAAACCTTAAATTTGTGTTACTGGTTTGTTCACAATTGTACCAAGTCCGTTGGTTTGATATTGCACCAATTCTATTAGGTTCGAGATTTACACTAAATTCATTAGATGACATAACTTGTACCACGTACATGAAATCATCCCATTTTGTAGATTTCGATAACCTCGACAATCTACCCGGTAGGGGGCGACCAATCGTTTTGTGTCTGGGTTACGTTGTTATACACCCAAAGCGTTGGAAATCGTTTGTTATTGCACTATCTTTATGAAACCAAAATGTAAATCTCATACTAATAGAAATTGGAATAATTGTTGCAATCACAGTCTAGTAGGTAATCTGCTCTTATACCTAGTGTTCTCAAATATTTGTTGCGTTTGTTTGCTCTAATTGAGTCAACTTAATAGTTACATTAAACCCAATAAATCTAATGATAATATTCGGGCTCAATACGCATAGTGCTTAATGATCCATGATATCGAAACTCTAAGTATAACAATACTGTTACTTAGTATAAATAAACATTTAATTCAGATAGAACATATAGTTTACAAATAATCATGATTGTTAAAAAAGCAGTTAAAAGCATGTATCTCCCCTAAAGATAGTTCAAAACATTTAAAAGAGGGGCCTTGAACTCACCTGATAATAACTGATGAATGATACTAGCAAATTGGGCAGCGCTTCCGCATCTAAATTCAAAAATCTATTTCCTAAACTATAAAAACCTCTAAATCACCTCATATCTACCCCACAACTATCCCAATAGCTTCAAAAATAAAAACCCATCTTTAATAATGCCCGATCTATCCTTGAAAAAGTTACGAGAATTTCCCGGGACCCACAACTCCTATCCACCATTGTGTAGCTCTTAATCCAGCCGCGGAAATACAAAATAAACTTAATTTTTATGTAGAGAATACTTATGCCTTCAACTTATGTGTATAACTCGGAGCCTGAAAATCAAATATAGAGGGTGTGTGGAGGGTTGAGGGTGGCGGCATCAAGGAGGATGGGGGTTTTGTGTGTTTTTCTGTATAAATAATGAACTAGTTTTCTTTCTATTTATAAGGAAAATATCTATAAATATCTAGATATTTTGATAAATAGTGTTTAGATATTTTTGAAAATATCTAGATATTTATAAATAGTAACTAGATATTTATATATTAGGAGTACAGAGTACATTGTTTATGCATGAAAATCGTGTAAAGGTATTTACTTGTTCAATTTACGCAAAATTAGTAAATATTAAAAAATACGGTTAATAGTAACTCGTGAATAGTAATTTGTCGGGAAAACGTTTGAGTTTAAATAATGACCCAAAATATGATGAATAGTAAAAATGAATAGTGACTAGTGAAATCCGAGGATGAATAGTTAAAACCCGAAAATGCGAATTGTTACACTATTGATGTGTTGTATATTCCCCCTCCTCTTATGAATAATGATCTTGCATATCAAGCATATCTTTTGTACCTTAAGGATAGTTTAGAGGGTCTCCGTGAGATTGTAGAAGATGATAGAATTGAAAAACCACTTGATAGTGTAGTTGCCTATACCTGCATGTATGCCAAACAATCTCAGGAACTCATAGAATATGTTATTGCGACATGTCCTAAAACTGGTACTAGGCGACATATAATAGTTGCACCTACTTCTATGCCTAAAGTCAAGCATGTTACCTTTGATATGCCTCCTAAAGTCTCAGAGCCCAACACTTCTAGACCAGAAAAGCAAAAATTAGTGAAACCAACTAATATTCCCATCGTTCCTTCTACAGGAGTAAGCAGTGACACTAAGGTTAGCGGGTCAAAGCCTTCAGGCAATACGAAGCAAGATAGGACCTCGCGAGCTAAAAGTGATCAAGTAAAGAGAGTAGAAGACCACCCTAGGAATAATAAGTTTGAGTTGAACAATACGAATCGTGTTGATTCTAGTATTAGCAATAAGCGTACTATAATTAATTCGAATTCTGATACTGCTTGCACAATATGTAATGAATGTTTAGTTCCTGGTAATCATGATGAATGTGTTGTGACTTATTTGAGAAATTATATTAAATCTCCCGTGGATAAGGTTAGGAAGGCTAAACGGTTTAAGTAAGCTTGGAAGCCTACAAGGAAAAAATTTAGAAATGTAGGTTATCATTGGAAGCCTACATGGAAATTTTTTAGTAATGTAGGTTATCAATGGAAGCCTACAAGCCATAAATTCAAAATTAGTGAACTTTGTCCTAAATTGTCTAGACCACTACCCATTAATAAATGGAAGCCCACTGGTAGTATCATACCTTTAGGAAGTCAACAAGCTTCAACTAGGTCCACTGCCTCTACTAGTATAGCTCCCACTAATAATGTTATGGCATCTAGAAATGCTGTAGGTCTACAAATTGCTTGTACTAACCAATCAGAACGCATATTCTCATGGGGATCTAAAGGTTCCAGTTATCCATACTTTTCTGTTTTCAAATGCAGGTCGTACAAATTATCCTTTGGCATTTGGATTCAGGCTGCTCAAAACATATGACTGGGGATCGCTCACGGCTCAAGAACTTCTTGAATAAGTTCATCGAGAATGTTAGATTTGGAAATGACCACTTTGGGGAAATGATGGGTTATGGAGATTATGTTTTTGGTGATAGTGTGATCTCGTGGGTATATTATGTGGAAGGTCTTGGTCATAATCTGTTATCTGTTGGTCAATTTTGTTATTCTGATCTCGAAGTAGCGTTCAGAAAACACTCTTGCTTCATTATAGAATTAGATGGTGTTGAGCTTCTAAAAGGATCCTGTGGCACTAACTTATACACCATCTCTATCGAAGATATGATGAAGTCTTCTCTTATATGTTTTTTTTCTAAGGCATTTAAGAACAAATCATGGTTATGGCACCGTCGTCTCAATCACTTGAACTTTGGCACCATCAATGACCTTTCTAGAAAGGACCTTGTGAGAGGCTTACCCCGATTGATATCTGAAAAAGATCATCTTTGTTTTGCGTGTCAATTGGGCAAAAGCAAGAAGTATGCCCACAAACCCAAACCTGCCAATCCCATTATGGAAGTTCTTCATACCCTTCACATGGATCTCGATTTACTTGGGTTAAGTATGCCCACATGCCTCTACTAGTATAGCTCCCACTAATAATGTTATGGCATCTATGGCATCTAGAAATGCTGTAGGTCTACAAATTGCTTGTACTAACCAATCAGAACCCATATTCTCATGGGGATCCAAAGGTTCCAGTTATCCATACTTGTCTGTTTTCAAATGCAGGTCGTACAAATCGTCCTTTGGCATTTGGATTCAGGCTGATCAAAACATATGACTGGGGATCGCTCACGGCTCAAGAAATTCTTGAATAAGTTCATCGAGACTGTTAGATTTAGAAATGACCACTTTCGGGAAGTTATGGGTTATGGAGATTATGTTTTTTGTGATAGTGTGATCTCGTGGGTATATTATGTGGAAGGTCTTGGTCATAATCTGTTATCTGTTGGTCAATTTTGTTATTCTGATCTCGAAGTAGCGTTCAGAAAATACTCTTGCTTCATTATAGAATTAGATGGTGTTGAGCTTCTAAAAGGAT
Source organism: Chrysanthemum makinoi (assembly GCA_910596185.1). Classification (NCBI taxonomy): domain Eukaryota; kingdom Viridiplantae; phylum Streptophyta; class Magnoliopsida; order Asterales; family Asteraceae; genus Chrysanthemum; species Chrysanthemum makinoi. The sequence goes on along the minus strand of OU343217.1, from coordinate 173,675,216 downwards.
CCTGTGGCACTAACTTATACACCATCTCTATCGAAGATATGATGAAGTCTTCTCTTATATGTTTTTTTTCTAAGGCATTTAAGAACAAATCATGGTTATGGCACCGTCGTCTCAATCACTTGAACTTCGGCACCATCAATGACCTTTCTAGAAAGGACCTTGTGAGAGACTTACCCCGATTGAAATCTGAAAAAGATCATCTTTGTTTTGCGTGTCAATTGGGCAAAAGCAAGAAGTATGCCCACAAACCCAAACCTACCAATCCCATTATGTAAGTTCTTCATACCCTTCACATGGATCTCGATTTACTTGGGTTAAGTATGCCCATAAATGGGAAGAAGTATGTGCTAGTTGTTGTTGATGACTACTCTCGATTTACTTAGGTTAAGTATTTTAGAACAAAGAATGAAGCTCCCGAAGTTATCATTAAACTTATTAAACAATTGCAGGTTACGCTTAACAAAATAGTTAGAATCATTCGAATAAACAATGGAACTGAATTTGTGAACAAGTAACTTAGTCAGTTTTATGAAAGCATTGGAATCAGTCATCAGAAAAGTATTCCATGCACTCCTCAACATAACAGTGTAGTTGAAAGGTGAAATCAGACTCTTGTAGAAGCTGCATGGACAATGCTAATATTTTCAAAGGCTTCAATATTTCTCTGGGCGGAAGCCATTGCCACTGCTTGTTACACTCAAAACCGTTCCCTTATACATACTCTTCATGGAAAAACTACACACGAATTAGTTCACAATAGAAAACTGGATCTTTCATTTCTTCATGTGTTTAGAGCTTTGTGCTATCCAACCAATGATGGTCAAGATTTGGGAAAGTTGAAAGCTAAGGCAGATATTGGATTTTTCATTGGTTATGCACCTAATTGGAAGGTTACCGAATCTACAACAAAATAACCCTAGATATTATGGAAGCTATTCATGTTACGTTCGATGAGCTGACTGAGCATATGGCTCATAGACAATCCAGTTCTGGACCAGCACCTCAACTTTTGACACCTGGACCCATTAGTTCGTGTCTTGTATAGTATCCCACTCCTGCAGCTCCTTATGTACCTCCCTCAAAAGAAGATTTATAGAAACTGTTTGATCTAACGTATGATGAATACTATGAGCCCTCAGCTGATGATAATTCTGCACCACCAACTGTTGTCGCTCCTACTTTAACCAACACAAATGGTCTATCGGTCTCAATGTCTCTATCTCAAGAAGTGCCATTTGCCGATCATTCATCATCATCTTCTTCGAATCCTCAATCATCTTGTGTACATCAAGTAAATGTAGCAGCTAATTCTTTTGGAGATAACCCCTTTGCTACTCCCGAAGATGCTCTGTTTGAAAATATATTTGCCCATGAACCCACTCCTGAAACATCTTCTCCAGGGGATCCTAATTCTGCTACTTCAGTACCTTATCGACAACCACATGAACGTCTCAGACAATGGACACATGATCATCCACTGGATAATATCATTGGGAATCCTTCTCATCCGGTATCTACTAGAAAACAACTTGCCACTGATGCCTTATAGTGCTTCTTCAAATCTGTGTTATCAAAGATCGAACCTAGATATGTCAAGACTGTAATGTCCGAGGACAACTGGTTTAATGCCATGCAAGATGAAATTCATGAGTTTGATCGTCTTGATGTATGGGAATTAGTGCCAGCTCCAAATTGTGCTATGATTATTGCTCTAATGTGGATCTTCAAAGTAAAACTTAATGAGCACGGTGATGTTCTGACGAATAAGGCTAGGCTTGTGGCTATAGGATATCGACAAGAGGAGGGTATCGACTTTGAGGAAGCATTTTCTCTGGTTACATGAATTGAGGCTATTAGAATCTTCCTGGCCAATGCTGCTAGCAAGAATATGGTAGTTTATCAGATCGATGTAAAGACTGCTTTTCTTAATGGAGATCTCAAAGAAGTGGTCTATGTTAGTCAACCCGAAGGTCTTGTGGATCCTGAGCATCCTACCCATGTCTTCCGCTTGAAGAAAGCCCTCTACAGCTTGAAGCAAGCTCCTAGGGCATGGTAAGATACTTTCTCAAAGTTACTTTTGGCTAATGGATTCTACAAAGGAGCTGTTGATCCTACATTGTTCACCCGAAAGTCAGGAAATCATTTAATTCATGCTCAAATATATGTTGATGATTTTATTTTTTCCTCGACCAATCCTAATGAATGTGACCGTTTTTCAAAAGAGATGGGCTATAAATTTCAAATGTCAGTGATGGGACGAATCTCATTTTTCTTAGGATTACAAGTTTCACAAAATCACAGAGGCATTTTTATTAATCAATCTAAATATGCTAATGAAATTTTAAAGAAATTTGGATTTGATTTTTGTGACCCTGTTGACACTCCCTTGGTGGAACTTAGAAACTAGATGAGGACCACTCGGGGATCCCGGTTGATCAAACTAAATATCGTAGTATGATTGGATCCTTGATGTATCTCATTGCCAGTAGACCTGATATTTTGTTCGTTGTATGCATGTGTGCTCGCTACCAGGCTAAGCCTACTACAAAGCACCTTGAAGCGGTTAAACTGGTTTTTCGGTACCTCCAAGGAACCATTAACATGGGAATTTGGTATCCGAAGGACACCACCATTTCACTAACAGCGTATGTAGATGATAACTGTGTAGGGTGTCAAGATACTCGTCGAACTACGTCACGAGGTGCTAAATTTTTGGGTGATAAATTAGTGAGCTGGTCATTAAAGAAGCAAATGAGTACTTCCATATCCTCTACAGAAGCTGAATACATTGGCATGTCATCATGTTGTGCTCAAATCCTATGGATGAGATCCCAATTATCTGACTATGGCTTTGTATTGAAAAAAATTCCTCTATATTGTGATAACAAAAGTGTCATAGCTCTCCGCTGCAACAACGTCCAACACTCAAGATCAAAGCACATTAACATTTGACATCATTTCATCAGGGAACAAGTAGAGAAAGACATCTTCACTAAAGCTCTTCCAAGAGACCGTTTTGAGTTTATCGTCCCACGACTCGGCATGAACAGTCTACAGCCGGAAATGCTCAAACGTCTTCAGGAGGAAGATGAGGAGTAAAGGAGTTTCATCATTTTTTCTTTGTAAATATTTTTATTAATAAGCAAAATAACAAAATATAAAACAAACAAAAAGAAAATAGGAAATTATAAAACCTACAAAAACCCATATAAATTTGGAAAAATCAGAAAAGACCAAAAATAGTTTTTCCAAGGCATGTCTTCTGGCATCGATAACATCTACGATCTTGGAAATGTTATTCAATAATGGCACGGGACTTTAGATGAAGTTCGAACAAAAGTTCAAATGTTTTTCAAAACATGCCTTAAACAATCAAATGGTTTACAATTACTTCAGATTGTAACCCGCGCTTAAATAATGGCTTAATGTCATTTCAGGCAGTAACCCAGGCTTAAAATCATAACTTGAAGTTATTTCATACTGTAACCTATTTTTAAAGAAAGGACAGTGCTATGCAAAATTGTTTTTTTTTTCAAATATCGAGCTCTGATCTTAAAACAAAATCAGGAAGTCTTTTTGGTGACGAGCTATCATACCTGAAAAATGTTTAATTTGCCAAAAAGAAGAATGTTCCAATTTAAATGTTTTTCATTCTAAAGATTCTTCTAAAAAATAACTGTTTTTCATATCATGGTAATAACATTGTTTGAAAATAACTCGGACTTAATTTTTGAAAATCAACTGGACTTAATCTTTGTCACTCAATAAAAAACTATGGTCATTGATTGAGGGGGAGAGTAATTTCAAAGATTTCAAAAATGATATTTTCAAACAATTGGTACCATAAAGAACATGTTATAAACTTTTGGTTACAAACATTTGATACAAGAGCATGTTACTTTGTTCTTTTTAAACATTTGGTACATGAGCATGTTAAGTTGTACTTTGTAAAGTGGTGATTAAAGGTTTGGTGTTATGTATCAAGGTATAATCTTTATTTTAACCAATGAAAACGGAGTTTTGGTTCAAAAGTTATAAATTTTTAAGACTCCAAAAATCTTTTCGATACCTGACACTAAGAATCTTAAAATTCTAAAATCTGATCCTTATCAATTAAGTGTTTTAAAACAAAGTCACATCTCTCCTCAAAAAGTTTTCTAAATGATTTAAATCACTTGGGATCCCAAATCTCAAAGGGTTTGAAAATTTTGATCGGGGGAGAGTTTGTGATTTAAATATGAAATAATCTGATAAATTGTTAAGTGTTTTAGAATATAAATAAAAGGCACTCCTTCCTACATGTGCCAAACGATTTCAAATTTTCTATGCACATGTTGAGGGGGAACATTTATCTAAAACCAAAGAAGAAGACTTAAGTCCGATCACGTGGAAACGTTGTGCATTTTTCTTAGCTCGTTCTTTAATGCAACAATTGCTTTTAGATAAATGGTGATCGGTTTGACTCAAAGTGCAGTTGATCTTAATTGACAAGTCAATCCATAACCACATGCTCACACATCACACTCACGTTTAAAGAAATCATGATAAGTGCACATCTACACTCTTTTTCTCAGATAACATCATGCTACTTTTATTATGATACCATCATGCTATGCTTTTGCTACACTGATACAAATATCATGATCCAAAAAAGCTTCCGCAACTCTGATGAGAAGATGTCATAATCCAAAATTGTGAGCATGTCGGTCCAAAAGTCACTAACATCACATGAAGGCAATACAACAAAGGATGAGTCAAAAGATTTACTGTGGCTAATGATCTCAAAGAAGGCTCAAAGAATCACCAAGTCTTGGATCAGTTAAAGAACTCCACTTGAAGTACAAAGCATGCGGATTTTGAAGAATCAAAGATTACGAGCTACAAAGCAAAGAATGAATAACAGAATGCTAGAACTCAAAGTGTAATATATATTTGTAATTGAGGTGACCTCCCTTAGGGGGAGATTGTTAGGATTTAGAAAATCCGTAAGTTAACGACTCGGTCACCTCAAGTATGTGTAAGCATTAGAAAGCTTGTGTGACAACTCGTAATTTCAGGTCATTTTACAAACTTTGGAAATTTTTACTATTCATCTCGGGAAGTTACTATTCATCATTTTACTATTCATCGTTTTTTAAGTCGATTTGATATTCTGAGAACGTATTTCAAAATTTTACTATTCATGATTCACTATTCATTGTTTTCCGTAAACTAGGTTTACGAGTATCAAATATGCGTAAACCTTAATGGTTAGCTGTGAATTCATGAACAATCATTGAGGGCATTTCATAAACTAGATTTAGTCTACATATCATTAGTAACATCATCGTCATATTAGTTCATGCATGGTTTTGCATTTTTCATTAAACGTATAATTTCCTATAAAATAAACGCTACCGCGTAATCATTTATTTTGAACGCTTGATCCGCCACTTCCAAAAATTATCATAATATATTTTTATACTCATTTTAAGATTATAAAAATAATATTATTAGTTTACTCGGTGTTTTAAATTTATTTTGTATATAAATTGTTATGTATATATAATTACGACGGTTTTCATAAATACTACTCGATAATTATTATTTCACTAAATTTTTGTAAGAAATATATTTTTAAAATTTTTATGACATCAAAAATATTTTATTTTGTTCCGTTAAAATTTATTTCTAGGTAACACAACCTCAAATATCCATTTTAACCTACAAATTACCTATATTACTTAAACATTTATACATTTAGTTACACAAAATACATTTCTTTTATTTTATTTTTTTACTCTTGTCGACACAAGAGATGACACCACAACAAATTTGATAAAAATCTTCTACATACACTCAAACTTAAGGTGAAATCAAAAACATCTCTCCCATTTCCATCTCAAAACCGGCCAAGAGTGAAGACCAAGAAGAACCCAAAACTTTTCAAGATTCAAGCTAAAATATTAACCTTAGCATACTCTTAATCAAGGTTTTGAAATAAAAACCTAGAGTATTAGGAAAAACCTTGTTCTTTAAACCTCATCACTACACTAGTAAGCATTTCATGATCAGTTTTAATTTTTCATATTCATACTTTGTACATTTTTATCATGCTTGAAGAAAACATGCAAGTTATATGAGTATCTATACCACTTTATTTGTTTTTAGTACTTATAATTAGTATAATTCATCCTATAAATAATCCCTTGAAACATATAATTTTTTGATAATGTCTAGGAACCCATGACACCCTAAGAAGGTGTATGGTAGGTTTAGAATAGCTTTGGCGTTGATTTGAAGTGGTTAGAATGAGTATTACGCGAGAAAAACTAATTTCGACAACTACAAATAAGGGTCTGATCATTTTTGCTAATCCTGGAAATTTTGACAGTTTACAAAATATTTTGGGCTATATATTCAGAAAATATACTTTAAAACGAAAACGTGGTCGCTTGAACGGGTTAAAACGGAGTTATAACAAAGAAGTTATGATATTTTCAAGTTTAACGACGAAAACTATATTTCCGGAAAAATCAGCATGCTGTCCAAATTTTTACGAGTTAAAAATGAGTCTTAAGCATTATCTAAATGAGTCGATTTATCAAAAATATATTAGTATACTTTAACACGAAGCTACGGACATATAAAACGTAGAAAACGGACTTATAACGATTAAATTACACGCGTTTAAATAAGGTTGACGTAACTATTTTCACAAGTAGAACACTAATATATTTTCTAATAGCCAAAACTAGTTGTTGCTAGTGACCATGTTGAGGGTCGTTTTTAACATCGATCGAATACTTTTTTGAGAACGATGTCTTCTAGTGAAAGTATGTTCACCTAGCCTATTTTCCAAAATGCTAAACCGTTCGTCAAACGGAGTTGTAACGAATAAAATACGGTCACTCAAACTTTGCCGAAAACTACCCTTAAACAATATTTTTGGTACAAGTACCCTACTTTACCTATGTTTATCTCCCAGATCGAGACCTCTATGATAAAAATTTAAAAGCTAAGACTTTGAGATAATGCTACAAGCTTTCCAAAACCGTTGAGTTTGTTTTCTAACACTCGATATTCACTATTTTACGACTAGCTTTTCGAGACCATTTAGTCACTTTATGAATTGTCAAATTATATTATTTTGCGACGAAAAACTGTAATTTCATAATAAATCATTAAATGATTATCGTAGGATATCATTTCAACAAAAATACATGTAAAGTAATTTTTTAAATTGTCAAGACGGTATAAGATTATTTTTCGACGATAAACTTTATTTTCAAAAATTCACAAGTGGTATAGATATCATACGAATTGCATGCATAACATTACATCATAACTTATTATAGATCATATCATTCATAGTAGGTCACGGTTAGAGGTTGCGCCTCGTTTCAGTGTACTCACTTTTGCCATCGCATCATTGTCCAAGTGAGTTTTCATAGCCCCGTTTTATTCAAGTTTATACTTTATTTCAAACCTACGGGGGAGAATACATTGCACATCATTTTATTACGAGCCCAAGTATATTCAAATTCATTTACATTGCTTAAGTTACCTCATTGCCAATTGAATGTCCCCATTTCATAATCATGAACCGTTAATTCCGGAAGAAGCCAGGGTGAGTGAATAGATCTATTGAGGGTGACTCCTCCATCTGGGTTGGTGGTCCCAACTGGTCAAACGGATGCATTTCATTTCATTATCATTATTTGAGTGTTTGGCAAAACACTCTGTTGGAGCGAACATTATAATCAGTCAAGCTTCGGTGTCATGTGCTTATAGCAATTGTATCATTTTTATGTGACATATTTGTCATACATAACTTATACTTGTGGTGGTCGTATAAAACATTTACATAAACTCTATGAACTCACTCAACCTTTGTGTTGACACTTTTAGCAATGTATTTTCAGGTATCTAAGGCATATACATCATGGCATACATAAGGACGTATCATAGAGTCGCGGTGACGACGCGTCTCACAGGGATTTTATGCACTTAAAAACATCGTTTGGATTGTAACAAACTTATTTCCACAAATGTTGACTACCTTTTTGGGACCTATATTTTGTAAACCCTGAATGTTTTATTATATCAAACGATGCGTTTTCAAAATGACACTTTAGGTCATTCAATATAACTGTGATTGTGATTCTATGACAGTAATCCCCTAGGAATTCCATTCCTCTGCAAAACAGGTAATTTGGGGGTGTGACAGATTGGCATCAGAACTTCAGTTATAGAGAACTAGGTTGCATCATTGACCCTAGACTATAACTACATCGTCATAGCATCTCATCATTTCATCATAAGTGCATATTCCCTTTACATGCGGTTTATACGTACATTTTTCGAGTTATTTACTTTCATTTCAAATCGATTGTCACATGGATGCCTTAAAATACCCATTCCATTATCCTTTCTTCATACTCCAACGTGGAGAATGTCTTGTCATTCCCTATCACAATTTTAACATCAGTTGACTCATCACCGATAACATCGAATGCCGAGACAAAACCTTTATAGAGGGTGAAGTGACTCTCACTCCTTCGTTTCGCCACCAACATGTCGAGTTACACGTTATTCACACATTAAGTCACTAAACCATCATACATTTGAAGCACTTACAACATCTCATAACCCATTTCTTAGGAACCCGTCGATCATTTTGAAAAATAACCTCAAACTTATCACCTTCTATCACATCTCTTTAGAGCGTTTATTATTAACATAGGACTTTGCTACGTCTCACCCTTCCTCTTATTTTGAAGATTTATGGCGCCGAAGAAAGCTCCACCAGCTATGACACAAGCTGCTATCCAAAAGTATATAGATGATAGTATAGCTAGGGCACTAGAGATAGAATGAGCAACGGTAGCTGCTGCTGCTGCCGCTGCCTAGGCCGCGGCTGCTACCGAAGCTGCTAGACTTGCTACTACTACAGGAGCTGCATGAGGGTCTAGAGTTTGAAATGGTACATACAAGGACTTTAAGAGCGGTGATACCCCAAAGTTCAAAGGCACAGAAGGGAGCCATTGCTATGATCCGTTAGTTTGAAAAGATCGAGTCATTATTTCTTCTATGCGATTGCCCAGATGACTGCAAGGTGAAATTCGCTACTAGTACACTCTTGGATGAGGCAATGTCATGGTGGAATTATTATGCACAGCCTATTGGTATGGAAAATGATTACAAGCTCACATGGGATCAATTCAAGAGGTTGTTGACTAAGAAGTATTGTCCGCGCATTGAGGTGAAGAAATTGGAAACGGAATTTTATGAGTTAGTGACCGTTGGTTATGACATCGAGACCTACATTAGAAGGTTTCAAGAGTTGGCTGCTTTATATCCATCTATGGTTTTGGACAATGAGAAACTACTGGAAGGTTTCATTGGAGGACTTCCAAAATGTATTCAAGGAGATGTAACTTTTTTCGATTCACAAACATTTGAAGAGACCATCAAGATAACTCAAATACTCATGACTCAAGTTGTGAAGAGGGAAAACATTATCGACAATAACAATAACAACAATAACAACCACAACAACCACAACAAAAACGAAAACAAAACTAACAACAACAAAAGGAAACGGGAAAATGACCAGGGAGGTTATAATAACAACAACCAAAACCGTAACACTAACCATCAACAAAAACAGAATAGAAGACAAGAAGTCGCCAGGGTTTATGTTGCTGCACCAACAAAGGGAGGAGCTTATACTGGAAACTTACTACGATGCCACCAATGCACGCTACATCATGATGGTCCATGTGGTATATGCTTTAGCTGTCACAAAGTGGGACACCTTACTAAGGACTGCAAAGGCAAAGGATATGTTGGAACTCACCCACTATGTAATCGTTGTAAGTTTCATCACAAGGGTCTTTGCCCTGCTAAGTGCTACAAGTGCCAAAAACTAGGACACCTCGCCAGAAATTGTAGAGGTAAAGCCATAATTACATGTTTCGGATGTGGGGAGCAAGGACACTATCAGAACCAATGTCCCCAAAACCAAGGTCAACAAGTTGAAGGTGCTCAAGGGAAAGCATATATGTTAGAAGGAGGAGAAGCTCATCAAGGTATCAACAATGCGGAAGACTGAAGAAGTTCGGAAACTAACAGTCTTATTTTCCTTATGTACTATGTCGTACTAAGTTTATGTCTTCCATAATATTCAAATCTTTATTACTTAAGATGTATTACTTTTTAATAATCCACTCGTTGTTAAATATTCTCATTTATCGTACTTTATTTTCTTTCGGATTTGTTATCACTTACAAGGATTTTACTTCCTTTTACTTTAACTGCTATTTTAATGACATGGTTTAAACCTCTGTAAACATTGAGAGTTATAACAACTAAACCGAACGTCACATTATCGTTCCTTGAGTATACATAGCCTAGCTAACTGTATCTAATTCTGGAGGGATCATGTTATGTTGGGAGAAGTTATTTATAAATCTTAGTGCAAGAAAGATTTTCACATATTCCTAAAAGTCAAAGTAATGCTCATCGGAGATATTCTTCCAATATTTTATCTATCACGATGTTTATACACTATTAATCCTAGATAGCCGTAACAACACATCCTCATGTCTTCCTTTCTTGTTATTCATTATAAACCACTGGTACCGAAGAAACCAAAATGAAGAGCACAAATCCTCTTTATCTTTTCACAATCATAATCTTCATAACTCTTAATCCCATGACCTCACCTTATGATCTTGATACACTTTTAAAGCTCAAATATACTTAGTTACACTACGAGTACTCTCATCAGCGTTAGAAGATGTGATATCAAGAAATTCACGTTGTTCATTTACAAATGCCATCTATGACCAAAACTTTCGTGTAACAAGCTTAAATATCATATTCCAAAACGATGAATCAAAGTACATCACTACTATCTTAAACACCAAATACGACGCAAGTATCCACATCTTTTCACCAATACCACTTCAAAGACCAACATGAACTGAATTCAGGGACTGAATTCATTTTTGGGTGGGCGAATTTGACAACTCGTAATTTCAGGTCATTTTACAAACTTTGGGAATTTTTACTATTCATCTCGGGAATGTACTATTCATCATTTTACTATTCGTCGTTTTTGAAGTCGATTTGATATTTTGAGAACGTATTTAAAAATTTTACTATTCACAAAACACTATTTATTCCCGGAGAAAATCACTATTCATGATTCACTATTCATCGTTTTCCATAACCTAGGTTTACGAGTATCAAATACGCGTAACCTTAATGGTTTAGCTGCGAATTCATGAACAATCATTGAGGACATTTCATATAGACTAGATTTAGTCTACATATCATTAGTAACATCATCATCATATTAGTTCATGCATGGTTTTTCATTTTTCATTAAACGTATAATTTCCTAATAAATAAACGCGATCGCGTAATCATTTATTTTGAACGCTTGATCCGACACTTCCAAAAATTATCATAATATATTTTTATACTTATTTTAAGATTATAAAAATAATATTATTAGTTTACCCGGTGTTTTAAATTTATTTTGTATATAAATTGTTATGTATATATAATTACGACGGTTTTGGTAAATACTACTCGATAATTATTATTTCACTAACTTTTTGTAAGAAATGTATTTTTATAATTTTTATGACATCGAAAATATTTTATTTTGTTTGGTTAAAATTTATTTCTATTTAAAGCTACCTCAAATATCCATTTTAAAAACTCACAAATTACCTATATTACTTAAACATTTATACATTTATTTACACAAAATACATTACTTTTATTTTTTTTTACTCTTGTCGACACAAGAGATGACACCACAACAATTTTGATAAAAATATTCTACACTAGCTATACTAGACTTGTCTTGTAATAGTTATTTTAATTATAAACAAGTATTAACACATACATACACTCAAACTTAAGGTGAAATCAAAAATATCTCTCCCATTTCCATCTCAAAACCGGCCAAGAGTGAAGACCAAGAAGAACCCATAATTTTTCAAAGATCAAGCTAAAATATTAACCTCAGCATACTCTTAATCAAGGTTTTGAAAAAAAAAAACCTAGAGTATTAGGAAAAACCTTGTTCTTTAAACCTCAACACTACACTAGTAAGAATTTCATTATCATTTTTAATCTTCTATATTCATACTTTGTTCATTTTTATCATGCTTGAAGAAAACATGCAAGTTATATGAGTATCTATACCACTTTATTTGTTTTTAGTACTTATAATTAGTATATTTCATCCTATAAATAATCCCTTGAAACATATCTTTTTTTGATGATGTCTAGAAGGTGTATGGTAGTTTTAGAATAGCTTTGGCGTTGATTTGAAGTGGTTAGAATAAGTATTACGCGAGAAAAACTAATTTCGACAACTACAAATAAGGGTCTGAACATTTTTGCTAATTCTGGAAATTTCAACAGTTTACAAAATATTTTGGGCTAGATATTAAGAAAATAAACTTTAAAACGAAAACGTGGTCGCTTGAACGGGTTAAAACGGAGTTATAACGAAGAAGTTATGATATTTTCAAGTTTAACGACGAAAACTATATTTCCGGAAAAATCAGCATGCTGTCCAAATTTTTACGAGTTAAAAATGAGTCTTAAGCGTTATCTAAATGAGTCGATTTATCAAAAATATATTAGTATACTTTAACACGAAGCTACGGACATATAAAACGTAGAAAACGGACTTATAACGATTAAATTACACGCGTTTAAATAAGGTTGACGTAACTATTTTCACAAGTAGAACACTAATATATTTTCTAATAGCCAAAACTAGTTGTCGCTAGTGACCATGTTGAGGGTCGTTTTTAACATCGATAGAGTACTTTTTTGAAAACGATTTCTTCTAGTGAAAGTAAGTTCACCTAGCCTATTTTCCAAAATTTTAAACCGTTCGTCAAACAGAGTTGTAACGAATAAAATACGGTCACTCAAACTTTGCCGAAAACTACCCTTAAACAATATTTTTGTTACAAGTACCCTACTTTACCTATGTTTTTCTCCATGATCGAGACCTCTATGATAAAAATTTAAAAGCTAAGACTTTGAGATAATGCTACAAGCTTTCCAAAACCGATGAGTTTGTTTTCTAACACTCGATATTCACTATTTTATGACTAGCTTTTCGAGACCATTTAGTCACTTTTATGAATTGTCAAATTATATTATTTTGCGACGAAAAACTGTAATTTGATAATAAATCATTAAATGATTATCGTAGGATATCATTTCAACGAAAATACTTGTAAAGTAATTTATAAATTGTCAAGACGTTATAAGATTATTTTTCGACGATAAACTTTATTTTAAAAAATTCACAAGTGGTATAGATATCATACGAATTGCATGCATAAAATTACATCATAACTTATTATAGATCATATCATTCATAATAGGTCACGGTTAGAGGTTGCGCCTCATTTCAGTGTACTCACTTTTGCCATCGCATCAATGTCCAAGTGATTTTTCATAGCCCCGTTTTATTCAAGTTTATACTTTATTTCAAACCTACGGGGGAGAATACATTGCACATCATTTTATTACGAGCCCAAGTATATTCAAATTCATTTACATTGCTTAAGTTACCTCATTGCCAATTGAATGTCCCCATTTCATAATCATGAACCGTTAATTCCGGAAGAAGCCAGGGTGAGTGAATAGATCTATTGAGGGTGACTCCTCCATCCGGGTTGGTGGTCCCAACTGGTCAAACGGATGCATTTCATTTCATTATCATTATTTGAGTGTTTGGCAAAACACTCTGTTGGGGCAAACATCATAATCAGTCAAGCTTCGGTGTCATGTGCTTATAGCAATTGTATCATTTTTATGTGACATATTTGTCATACATAACTTATACTTGTGGTGGTCGTATAAAACATTTACATAAACTCTATGAACTCTCTCAACCTTTGTGCTGACACTTTTAGCAATGTATTTTCAGGTATCTAAGGCATATACATCATGGCATACATAAGGACGTATCATAGAGTCGCGGTGACGACGCGTCTCACAGGGATTTTATGCACTTTAAAACATCGTTTGGATTGTAACAAACTTATTTCCGCAAATGTTGACTACCTTTTTGGGACCTATATTTTGAAAACTCTGAATCTTTTATTATATCAAATGATGTGTTTTCAAAACGACACTTTAGGTCGTTCAATATAACTGTGATTGTGATGCTATGACAGTCATCCCCCAGGAATTCCATTCCGCTGGAAAACATGTAATTTGGGGGTGTGACAGCTCGTAGTCTTAGTCATTTAGTTATTGTTAATAGTTAGTTAAGTAACACCGTAGATGACGGACGGGTCTTTACCCACTGTATACCTGATCCAAAACCTGTAGGTGGTGTATTTGTAAGATACTATAAATACTCTTTGCCTCCCAAGGCAAAGGCTGGAGCTTCTCATAATAACACATTACTTTCTCTCACTAGAAGTTCCCATCCTCTCCACTTTCTTTCTCTAAACTCTCTCCAAGTTCGAACCATATTAGGTGTGTTTGTGTGTTTATGATAACCAATATGTTATAGATGAGATCCCAACTATCTGACTATGGCTTTGTATTCAACAAAATTCCTCTGTACTGTGACAACAAAAGTGCCATCGCTCTCTGCTGCAACAATGTCCAACACTCAATATCAAAGCACATTGACATTCGACATCATTTCATCAGGGAACAAGTAGAGAAAGGTGTGGTTGAACTCTACTTTGTAAGGACCGAGTATCAGTTGGCAGACTTCTTCACCAAAGCTCTTCCAAGAGATAGGTTTTAGTTTATCCTCCCGCGACTCGGCATGAAGAGTCTGCAGCCGGAAACGATCAAATGTCTTCAGGAAATAGATGAGGAGTAAAGGTGTTTCTTCACCAATTCTTTGTACATATTTTTCAGAAAAGCAAAATACAAAAATATAAAACCATAAAAAACCCATAAAAATTTAAAAAATCAGAAAATTCAAAAAATATTGTTTTTCTCAAGGCATGTCTTTTGATATTGATAACATCTACGATCATAGAAATGTCATTCAATAATGACACGGGGCTTTTGATGAAGTTCTAGCAGAAGTTCAAATGTTTTACAAAACATGCCTAAACAATGGTTTACAGTTACTTCAGACTGTAACCCACGCTTAAATCATGGTTTACAGTTACTTTAAACTGTAACCCGTGCTTAAATCATGGTTTACAGCTACTTCAAACTGTAACCCGCGCTTAAACAATGGCTTACAGTTATTTCAGACTGTAACCCACTTTTAAAGAAAGGAAAGTGCTTCGCAAAAACATTTTTTATATATATCATGCACTTGTCCTAAAAACCAAAATGAGGAAAGCACGTCGCCAAAAAGAGTGTTGTTCCTATACAAATGTTTTTCATTCTAATATTCTTCAGAAAAATATTTGTATTGTACAAGGTGATAAATTTGTTTAAAAATGAATCGGACTAAAATTTTTGAAAACAAATCAGACTTAATTTTTCATAAATCTTTATCACTCAATCTATGATTTGGGTCATTGATTGTGGGGGAGAGTGATTTCAAATTTTATATTTTCAAATGATATATCATCAAATGACTCCATTTTGTAGGCTACAAAGTGGTGAATAAATTTTTTTGTTGTTAGGTGTCAGTGTATGATCTTTTGTTATACTCAAAGATCTTACAATATGAAAATTTTCTTTTACTTAAAGATCTCTCAAATCTGTCATACCTGACTCTAACAATCTGCCTCATAAATTGAGGGGGAGCGGTATAATGTTCCTTATCAAAAAAAGTTGAAAAGAAAACCATGTCTTTCCCCAAATTTTTCTAAATTATTTAAATCAATTGGGATCAAAAATCTTAAAAGGTTTGAAAATTTTAATCTGGGGAAATATTGTGAATTAAATCTCAAATATGATAAAATGGTGATTGTCTAAGACTCAAACAAGCACTCCTTCCTCTATATGCTAAACATTTTCACGTCGTACAATTTGAGTATTTCAGATACAACAATATCTGAGGTGTTTGACATGACGATGCACATATTGAGGGGGAGCATTTATAAATGATCAATAACAATTTAGGTACAAAATGCTTTGATTTAATATCACAAGTACCTTGATTAGTTTTTCAAATGGTTTTTCAATTGGTTTTAAGGCGGAAAGAACAGTACCACAAGATCAACCATTTTTATTTTATGCATTGGAGATATAAGGATGGTAAGGTTAGGTATTAGTTCCCACGATCCCGCCAGAACTGGAGGGATCTATCCAGAGACAATCCACTAGATAGTGTAGAAGTCCTTAGGTATGATGAAAAAAGGAGAAAAGTGAGAATAAGGGAAGAGTGCCGACTGAGATGGAGCTAGTACTGGAACAAACCCAACAAGGTTCTAGTAATGAAGTCTTGGTAAGCACTGAAGGGGTTGAAGAATGAAAAAGGAAAGAAAAGTGAAAGGGTGAAAAGAAATAACCCACCAATAATTCAACCTTAGGGCAGAAACCGGGTTTAATACATATGCTTCTAGTGGATGCTAAGGTAATGTGGGTATTAAAGACAAGATGTCATGGACCCAGTAACGCATTACACTAAACTTCCTAGCTACTCAAGTTCTCTTAAAAGGACGTGTTTCATTCTCATGGGGAACCTACATAATCTATTGACTTTCTCTTAGATATGGTTGATATTGAAAAAGGATAACCTCACCCTAGTCTCTGCATAGGAAAACCAAAGTACACTTTTGAGTCTAGAGCCAAGAGATCATCCACAAAATCACGTTAGGACACACAATTCATGAAGACTTGTTGTTTCACACAATGTGAAAAGTAAGAATATATATATTGAGAGGCCTACGCATTATCCTTGTGGTATTGCCAGAACATCCGAGTGATATGTAAAATATTCACAATAAAGATGGAAATCCTTCTAGAGCCAACATCAAACAAGATCTTGGTGGGTGACATGTGAGATCCTTCATGGATCAAACTTGTGACAACTGGAAAAAAACGATGGGGCAATTCACTCTTGAATCAAACTTGTTTCAAGAAGTGGATTGACAAATACTTTCGAAAAACCTTTCAATGTGCTCTACAATTCTTTTCTCTAAGCACATCGACTGCGAGTTAATTTCTCAAACAAAAGTATTTATGATTGAAACTTGATTTTTCTCATAAAACATCATCGTATTGCAAAAACTCTCTCTTAAGCAATACACGATTATTTTTCAAATCAATTTTTCATCAATTAGTGAATCTCACTTCGCTGGTTCACTCACTCAGTGTTGTCTACTTTGAGACACTCCATTTTGAGAATGGCTACCTCAAGCAGCGAAACCCTGTCAAGGAGATTATTCAGAATTCTACCTGATCACAGGCATTATTTATACTGATCAACGGGGAACTATAGTTCTTGCAACCCTATCCAACAAAAGTGAACAAAGACACTTTCGTGTATTTTATTGCTAACTGTTGTTTGCAGGAACATCTGAGGGTTGCAGATGATCGAAATTGAGAATTCAATCAATAACCACATGCTCACACCTCACACTCACATCTAAAAAAATCATGATAATATAAAGACCTAAAGCAATGCTTCTGCAACTCTGATGCAAATATCAAGATCGAACAAACTGTGAGCATGTCGGTCCAGAAGTCACAATATCACATGGAGGCGATACAACAAAGGATGATCCAGAGATTTACTTTCGCTGATGATCTCAAAGAAAGCTTAAATATCACCAAGTCATGGACCAGTTAAAGACCTCCACTGAAAGTACATAGTATGCGGACTTTGAAAAATCAAAGACTACGAGCTACAAAACAAAGAACGTGTACTAGAATGTTAGAATTCAGAATGTATTATCTATATGTAAATGAGGTGACCTCCCTTAGGGAGAGATTGTTAGGATTTAGTAAATCCGTAAGTTAAAGACTCGGTCACCTCGAGTATTTGTAAGCATTAGAAAGCTTGTAGTCTTAGTCATTTAGTTATAATAAGTAGTTAGTTAAGTAACACTGTGGAGGACGAACGGGTCTTTACCCACTGTATATATGATAAGGATTTAAAACGTACACTTTTAATGGGTCATTTAAGCCCTTAATCGCCCAATTTTATATCCGTTGCTGCTTAATTTTGTTCCTTTTCACTTTTTAGGTCTCTTGGAAGTAAAATGCTGGAATGATTCATATTTGGACGAAAAGGAGTGAATATATGAAGAAAATGGCTAAGTCAAGATCGAAGACACTCAAGCTGCTGAATTTGAAGCTGACGGCGTCACAATCTAAGGGTGACGCCGTCCCTCTATACGTAATTAAATTTGTGATGGCTCAGTAGATTTTTTGCTAAATTACACCTGACGGCGTCAGGCTTTGAAGAGGAAGGGCGTCACAAAGACTTTTCATCTCAGAAGGCCTAGATTCAGAATCGGACGACGTCACTGCTGAAGCCCGACAGCGTCACAACCACAGCGTGACGCCGTCCCAACTATTACTTAGCCAAGACGAAACCATAATGACGGCGATCTGACGGCTTCCCACCTATAAGGCGACACCGTCGTGAATGTAAAGCTATATATAGAAATAGAATTTTCAGAATTTAAAGAGGTAGACTTGTGGAGTAAAAACTTAAAACGATTATAGTCCGGTTTGGACAGTATCTTAGGGTTCTCATAGCCTATATTACATCAAGATAAGTATTTTACTTCACTGATTTCATTATGTCTTCGATTGAATGTGTGTATGCTTGCGTTTTTAACATGTCCGGCTAAATTTCTTGTGTGTTTGCTTAGATCTATGAAACCTAGTTATTAATTATTGATTGGTTGTCTCTTATCTTCATTGTAATTGGCTTAGGAGTGCACTAGGTTATCTTTGTGTTTAATTGCTTGAGTAATCTTTGTAAACTTTAGTTTATGAATCACTTAGTGGATTTCATTTATTAAACATCCAAAGATAACCTTAAAGTTAGTTTATGAATGTCTTAGTGGATTTCATTTATTACACTTAAAGGTAACCTCAAAGAGTTAGGGATAGGCACACCTACGACTTTAGAAAACACAACGCGTTAAGAATAAGAACGTGACAATTCAACCACCAATAAAAGATAACTAGGGAGTAATAGTATCTAGGTAAGCACATTTTTAATCATCATACGAGCACACATAATAGACATAAGACTACCCTTAGTTTAGATAATTAGATTGCATAAGAAATCGGTAGAAGTATTAACCCCTAAATCCAAACCCCGAGATTTTATCCTTAGCTTTATAAAAAAATATAAGAAAAAGAAAAAAATAATCTTCTTCAACCTCAACCTTAGCGTAGTACACTTCTAACTAGCATTCCTATTCCCCTAGAGAACGATATCAATACCCGAAGCTTACCCAATACTACACTACAATGATTAGGTTCACTGCTTAGGTTGTTGAAAAACTTGCTCGATGAAAAGGAAGTTCCTTTGACCCTGAATGCGTTCTACGCGCATCAAGTTTTTGGCGCCGCTGCCGGAGAATAAAATAGCTAGTTAGATTTTTATCTCGTTTAGGTTCCCTTGCTTGATTCCTATCAAGTAAGATTTTTTCTCATTTTTAGCTTCCTTGTATTCTATCCCCCTTCTTTGTGTTTGTGTTTGTAAAACCCTTTTCATTTAAAGCTATGGCAAGTGGAGTTGCATTTAAATCATTAGCAAATGAGGAACAATTGAATTCCACAGATATGATTGCTTTTTATTGTTCTAATGAATTTGTGAGTGATCTTAGAGATATCCAAAAGGAGACGGGTGTAAGGTTAGATGGATTTGATAAATTTTGTGCTTGTGTGGCTTCTATTCAACAATCATTGTTAAGATCAACTTCTTTTAGTGAGACCCTCTGGAAATTTTTTGAGAAAAGCTTCCTAAACATAAACCATTAGTTGAATGAAATCATAGGCTTGTCTACATCACAACTTATAGATAATCTTAGGCACCATGATAAAAAAGACCTAGTTTTTAAGAACATGGAACCTAAAACAGAACAAGATTGTGAGATGGTTAGAGTTGAACTACCTAGTTGCATGTGTGGGATAGATTTCGAAACATATGACACGCATGAGGAATCCTTTAGGCAAATAGAACATAGTGATAAAATTTTTGAGAATGAATGAATCGGACCAAGAATTTGAAATAACTAAATAAGGATTTGAGATACCTAGGAGTGTGTTTGGGTTAGTTCATACTAAAACACATGATGAACATTTAGGAGATCTAGATATAATGGTTAATGAGGTGGAAAATCCAAGCCCACAAGCCCTACCATCCCTTGAGGAACACACACCGCCTATAACTTACTCGGAAGAAGTAGAAGAGACTATAGGAACCCCGATTGATATAGAACCTTTAGACCAAACACCACTAGAGAATGTAGGTTAAGATGCTTGTTGTCATGACCTCTCTCTTAGTCTTAGGGAAGTTCCTAATTTTGATGAACCGGAGCCTCAACCAAAACCCTTACCCAATTTTCCGTCTTTAGATGTGAATCTAGGAATTGAATTAGGCCCCAATCCACCCATCAAAATAAATAGTCCGGGTAGTTACGTGATGAAGGTAGTAGACTCTAGGCCATGTAGAGTGGAAGCTAATATAGGAGTAACCCATTCATGGTTGATAACCAGAAACATTATGGGTTTAAACCGGGTTTATTAGGTCAAGACTAATCCTTAACTAATAATCTTTTGAAGTTGATAGAAGATGATCCAGTTTTAGGAGAAAGTTTTGATTCACTCGCTACACCAATTGAATTAGGTAAGGCTAGTATGATAGGAGCACACCCCTTTGAGCATAAGTATCACCCATCACCCTCTCCTCACGTAGCAAATTTCCACCCTTAGGGTTTGTATCGCTACTATCACTCGCACTTAAGCTTAAGTGTAGGAAAAACTTCACCTTTATCCGTTAAATAAGGGTAGAGTCAAGCTCGTGACTCGAACAAAAATAAGTTCTTCTTGGGAGGCAACCCATGTGTATTTGTTTTTCATTTTTTTTTTGTGTGTTTATATATCTTTTTCATTATTGTTTATTCTAATGTTAGACTTCGTGAAAATGCTTTATTTTATTTTTAACCTCGTCTTAATTACATATAAAGGTATTTTACAAAAAGATACGTGTAGGGAAGATCAAATATGATTTTAAGAACATGAAATGAGAATTACAATTAGTGAAATTGATATATATGTGTGTTTGTTAGAGTCAATGACTTGTATGGAGTTATAATGGTTGTTTTGTAGGAATTTTTCCAGAATCTTTCTAGAAAACGCAGCACAACCTGACGGCATCAGGATTAGAACCTGCAAACGTCAGGAGGAGCAGAAACAGCTTATATAATTTCTCTTGTTTTCTGTGCTATTTATAAATTTTTTGAAATTCTCAGGTCTTAATTTTCTAGAATATCTGCAAACATCCATTCCAAAAGTATTATATCCTAGTGTAGTTGAGTCATATATAAATTTAACGCCGATTTATCAAGAAGAAGAAACATAATATTCGATGAAGCTTATCACGCATATGTTATTCTTGGAAAGAATTTAACCACTACTTCACACGGATCCAACCGAGCTAATCAGGGGAGTACTAGTTTCTTTCTCTTTGAATTACCTTCCATTATCATAACTTTGATACTTTCGGGGAACATTGGGGACAATGTTTAGTTTAAGTGTAGGGAGGGAGAATAAAACGGGAACTTTGAAACTACGCTTATCCTTGATCATTTGTCTTGTTGATAACATCAAATAATCCTGATTATTAAGGGTCAATTTCCCCCGATAATGCTTGTAATTTATATCATTTATATGGATTTACGCTTGTTTTCCATTGTTTTCCACTTTCAGGTAAATTACGAGCATTGGAGCTAAAAAGACGCGGAACTGCAGAAATATCTAAAGATTTATCACAGTATGCTATTTTGAAGAAGTTACGGCGTAACTCATCTCTCACATTACGCCGTAACTATTGCGTGACTCAGAAAGCCAACTTCTCTGAAGGTTACGGTGTAACTCTTCCCAAAGGTTACGACGTAACTATATTAGGTCAAATGAGGTTCCACGCCACTGATACTTACGCCATAACTACTGCATCTCCTACGACGTAACCAAGTTTATTGAAGACTACGGCGTAACCACTCATTAGGTTACGCCGCAACCAGCAGATCTAGTGTATTTTACGAAGAAATGGAAGGTTACGACGTAACTCTTATATTGGTTACGCCGTAACCCAGATATGGCCTATAAATACCCCACGAATTCCAGCATTTCTATTCATTCCATTCCACACACAACACTCAGAGAACGTAGGAAAAAGCTCAAGGTAGGTCTAGAGGAGTATACAGAGCTGTCTCCAAGGGATAAATCACTTCCCTACGATAAGCATTAGCGTTTTATATTTCTTCATGTATTCCGTACCTTTGAATATTGAATTGTTTTACATGATTAATATGAGCGGCTAAGCACCTCTTGGTGCTAGCCTAGTTATGATTCCTTGAATGTTTTGTTTGTGTTTACTTTACTTCCATACAATTATTTCTAAGTGTATGCATGCATAGTTTATTCATAGCCAACCCTGGTTCAGTAGTTTTGAATGGCATTAGAGGCCAATTTCCTAGGAGATATGACCAACTGACCCGAGGTGAGCGGATTGAGACAGGAAGGGTAAGATATGAAAAACTGACGACCCTTTCTACTTGTGCGATTTGACCAACTGATCACCTAGCATTTGGATGAACTTAAGAATTAGGGGGTGCGTGTCTAAGTTCCTAACGGCTGGGCATTCACTATTATAAATCTAGCATGTAGCGGTACTTAATGACTTGTCTTAGGGGACCCGAAGCAACATGACTTATGACGGTGCACCTGATTTCTCCTGTGGTGGCGTCTTTGCTGATAGGTTAGGGCGAATTGACCAAATGCTGTCCTCTCGACTTTGACCCCACCTGAAGTAATTGGAAGTAAGTAGACTTAGACATAACTAGCTAGGAGGATTAACTAGGTTAGCACCACTCTCCCTTATTGATTTCCCTTTACCATTTATTTTCTTTTATTTACTTTATTCTGCTTTTGTAGTTTAATTAGTTAATTCCCTATCGAAACCATTATTATAATCTGTGACATTAGACTTAGTTTATCCAACACACATAGCTCTTGGGACGACCTCGGATTTACCGATTACTACACTACATACGACCGGGGTACACTGCCCGTTAGTCCATTAGGGTAGACCATAGGTATAACGAGTAATTATAAATATTAAAGCCTGGTCAGTAAAACCTGCATCAAGTTTTTGGCGCCACTGCCAGGAATTTATATTAGGATTGATATTAAGTCTTTGTTTCTGATTTCTTATTCTCATGATCAGTATTCGAGTTTTCAGGTACCATGGAAGTTGTTAACATTGATGACCTCACCCTTGAGGAATATTTGGCATTAACAAGAGAAGAACAAGGACCAGGGATTGTTAGGCAAACTATAGCAGAAGATGCTCATTTCGAAATCAAACCTCAATTCATGAGGGAATTACGTTCAAATCCCTTCTCTGGAAGCATCACCGATGATGCCCATGAACATGTCGACAACGTCGAGTACATTGTCAGCCTATTCAAGATTCCCAGAGTCTCACACGATGCTATAATGTTACGAGTATTCCCTATTTCTATTACGGTGCAGCAAAAAGATGGGTTGATCGATTACCTGCTGGGACTGTCAACACTTGGCCTATCCTAAAAAAGTGTTTCATTCAGAGATATTGTCCTCCATCAAAGACGGCTAACCAACTGGAGGAAATCCATAATTTCAAGAAAGAGGGTGATGAAACGTTATACCAAGCTTGGGAAAGATATAACTAATTGTTATACAAATGCCCTACTCATGATCTCAACGGCCAACAAATGTGCATTCCATTCAAGTAGAGCGAAACGGGACTCCACCTTCTAAAGAATGTTCCTCCAACGAAGAAGTTAAAAGGATCGGGGAAGTTAAATATGGAAGAGAATCCCCTTTCAACAACTACAATAATAACGACAATCCTCCTAAACCTAGCCTTGAAGAAATAATTCACCGGCACATCGAAGAATCTACGAAAAAGGGAGATAAACTAAAGGAATGGATGGTCAAGGTATAGGAGGACACCAAAATGAACCTACGTAACCAAGATGCTGCAATTAAAAACCTCGAAACACAGATTGGGCAATTGGCTAAAAACCTTGAAACAAGTAATGCTAAAGCCATTACATGCAAGGCCATTTTTGCGCAAGATAAAGCGAAGAAAGAGCAGTGCACACCCTCTATCACTAATGATCTTTCCGGGATCAACTACCTAAGAGAGGATGATAAATCAAAAGACGACGAGGTCCTGCCAAGTCAACTTCCTGAAAAATAGCAATACCAGGAAAGTTTTCTTCTCCCATGCACTATTGGTAACATTAAGATTCCCGCATTAGCTGATTTAGGGGCCGGGGTAAACCTTATCTCTACTGCTTTATTTGAAGAAATCGAACTTACCAATTTAAAAGAAACAACTATTATGATTGAAATGGCTGATTCCTCTAAAGATGTATCAAGGGGAATTGTGAATAATGTGCTTTTAAA
Organism: Chrysanthemum makinoi; assembly: GCA_910596185.1. NCBI lineage: Eukaryota > Viridiplantae > Streptophyta > Magnoliopsida > Asterales > Asteraceae > Chrysanthemum > Chrysanthemum makinoi. The sequence continues at coordinate 173,650,610 of OU343217.1, read as the reverse complement.
AATTGGAAATTTTTTCTTCCCAACCGATTTTGTGGTTATTGATATGGGGAAGCGGGAGCCTTACAACTTAATTGTTGGAGGGCCTTTTCTGGCCACTTGAAAAACAAATTTCTTTGGGAACTAAAAATGAACGAATAACTTTTAGTATGAAGGAGACCTTAAAACCAAAAATTGAAATTTCAAATAATATTGATGTCGTTAATGTTCAATCGCTAGATCCCTCTCTACACTCTAGTCCTATTACTGATGATAGTAGAGAGAATATTGATAATTGTAAGCAGAAACAGGAAGAAATTATCAAAAGAATTGAGGAGACTCCGGTTCCAAACGAACATTTTAGCAACTTGATGTCAACCAAGGATAGCGAATCGGTGACAGCATGGCCACCGCTTACTCGCCCTAAAAAATGTGAAAGAAAGGCGAATGAATGGATATACCCTCATAAGGGAGAGAGACATGATGTTTAGTTAACATTGGAAGATTGGTACAAAATAAGATTTGGGAACTTACAAATCCATAAGGGGTTGGTTAAGCAGTATAAGTACAATCATCTCACTGACACAATAAACGGTGCAAGATCCAATATCAATATTACTAGTAGTCTCGTTACTGAAGATGATGACCGGGGAAAATCATGTGATAAATGGCTTTCACATAAGTTTGGAACAGATGGCATTAGTAATTCTACAAGGAAAAAAAGGTTTGACAAATGGATGAATGAGTGCCAACGAATGCTGGAAGTAGGGCAGATACAAAGGCCAACTTAAATACTCGTAAATAAATAAAAGTGCTCTTTCGGGAGACAACCCGAATTATCCCTTTATTTTGTTTTATTTCCATTTCTATAGGGTTTTGTGTTTTCTAACCTTTCTTGCAGGAAACGAGGAAGAAATGACTGTTGCAGTTTGCTGATCTGAACAGAGTTACGACGTAACTCATACTTTTGATTACGCGTTAACCAACTTATTAGCAGTAAGGTTCTTGACGCATTAGCAATTACGGCGTAATAACATCCACATAGTTCCGCCATAACCACTCGCTCTACAGCTTATATCAGGTTTCACCAGTTACGGCGTAACCTCCTCAAAGGAGTTACGACGTAGCCTTCCTCTGCTTTAATTCTTTCATTTTAAAACACAATAACCTTGTATTAGTATTTTAAATGAACTTTTTGGGTGTGTTCCCTGTAAACCCTCACGAGACTTCACTCGTCCACTTGGGACACCAAGTGGTTTAAAAGGCTTGTTGCATATGCTAAATGCAACCGTGATTCCTACAAAATTGATTTAGGTTTGTTTTTCATTTTTCATTTTTTTTTCTTTTTAGAATTATGCTTGTCTGTATGGTGATTTCAGGGATTGAAGTTTGTTCATGATGCTTATATGAAGGCACGTCTCTTTTCGTGAGCCTTCCTTTTTTATGGAGCAAATTTCAAGGAAGTTCTTGCTCTAATTCTACTTTTCTCTTCACCTTTATTTAATGCTTAGTAAAAAAGGAACTTTGTACAATTCAAGTGGGGGGACGGGAGTAGAATTATCTCTTGAACTTTATCTTGCCCTTGTTTTTCTAGTTTATTTTGAAAAATTATGCCATTTTTAAAACTTTTGACATATTTTTCTTAACCTAACTAGAGTAAACCTTAGCCGAGCACATACAACCCTTGATATAATATGGTGAGATTAACCTTATCCGTTTCCAATATTTTACCCCAAATCTACCAAATTATGAGTGTGCCGGTATCTTGTAAACTTTAGAACTTGGCCTTTGCATCATTTCAAGACCATAGACGAGGTATGTTGAGTTAGCTCGATCTATTTGGACTTTTCAGTTTTAGAAGGCAATATTATAGGATTATCACCCAAACAGCCTACCATTGTGTGTCTATCGATTAGTCACCTCGACTTCTCGACCCCCATGTGAATCCCTTTTGTTACACTCACCTTTAGTGTAAGATACCCTTAGTTACACCCTTCTGAGCCATCCCTTTCATTTTGATAACCCGATATATTGTTTCGTTACACCTATACACCTTAGCCTACCCTTTAGTCTTTATTTGTGATTGGGAAGTCATCATTTGCCTAAGTTCAAGGTTCGAGTGGAAAGGTTTGGAAATCACGCTTTCATCAACAACATTCCTGAAGATCATTGAAGACCCACGGATTCCCATTGTTCATCTCAAGTGGGGGATATTATGTTTATGTTATTATTGTTATGTTAAAATATACATATATATATATATATATATATATATATATATATATATATATATATATTATAATTGTTATGTTATTGTAAAGTGCAATGTTATAAGCACTGTAGTATGAGCTTCATAGATTTAGTATCAAGGAGGCCACCTCGGTCACATTCGAAGATTGGAGTTGGTTGATTTGCCAACAGTTGGAGAAACGGTAGTGTGCCCATCACGACGTCCTCTAATGCCACATCTACCTTGTATTTCATGATCGGGTTTCTTGACTTCAAAGCTTGAACTTTGGGCGGACGGTAAGTGGTGATGACTTGATTACGGATTTAGACTACCCATGTGATACGCTTACACAGCGCGTTCGGGGTCAAAGGAACTTCCTTTTCGTCGAGCAAGTTTTTCAACACCCTAGGCAGTGAACCTAATCGTTGTAGTGTAGTATTAGGGTAAGCCACGGGAATTGATATCGTTCTCTAGGGGAATAGGAATGCTAGTGAGAAGTTACTACGCTAAGGTTGGGGTTGAGGAAGATTATTTTTTATCTTTTTTTATGTTTTTTAGAAATGGAAAAGTACGAATCTCGAGGTTTGGATTTGGGGGATTTGTATTTCTACCGATTACTCTACTATTATCTAATTATCTAAACTAAGGTGGTGGTAGTCTATGTCTAATTATTGTGTACTCGTATGATAGTTTAAAGATGTGTTTACTTAGGTTTAACTACTCCTTAATTATCTTCTACTGGTGGTTGAATGGTCACGTCCTTATTCCTAGTTGCGTTGTGTGTCTAAAGTTGTAGGGTATGCGTTTCTCCCTAACTCTTTGAAGTTACCAAAGGGTCTCGTCTACAAAACCCACTAGGGATGATAAACTCTAACTCTAAGGCCTCTTTGGATATTTTAGCTTACAACAACTCAAAGTGCTATAACCTAAGGTTCACAAAGATTAATCAAGCATTAAGTACACAACGAATGACCTATCGCATTACTAGATCATTAATCAACTAAGATAAGAAACAACCAATCAATATTCAATAATTAAGTTTCATATTCCCTAAGCAAACACACAAGTAAATTAGCCGGACATGGAGAACATGCAAGCATACACACAAATAATTGAAGACATAATTAAATTAATGAAGTAAACAACTTATCTTGGTTTAAGATAGGGTTTAAAACCCTAAAATACGACCTTGGTTCGGTTTAGGTTTTACTCCAAAAGTTTACCCAAAAGACTCCTCTCTAAAACTGAAAAATTCGGATTCTATATATAAGATTACATGTGCGACGGCGTCACCTTATGATTTGTGACGCCGTCGTGTCACCGTCATTCGGGTTTCGTCTTGGCCAAGTTAATCTTGCGACGGCGTCAACTTATGCTTGTGACGCCGTCCTCTTTAGCTTCTGACGCCGTCTGGATTGAATCTAGGCCGTCTGGGTTGCGACGGCCTACTCTTTTAAAGCCCGACGCCGTCCTCCAAAAACAAGCAATTTCTCTTCTGAGTCGTCACAAATTCCTCCGACGGCGTCGCAGATTAAGCAGTGACGCCGTCCCCTTGTAATTTAGCAGCTTGAGTGTCTCGATTCTTGACTTTGGCCATTTTCTTCATATATCCGCGCCTTTTCGTCCAAATAAGTGCCATTACAGCAGTTTGCCTTCAAGAGACCTAAAAAGTGAAAAGGAACGATATTAAGCAATAACGGATACAAAAGTGATCAAATAAAGGCTTAAACGACCCCTCAAAAAGGTACATTTTAAAACCTTATCAAATATCCCTACACTTGATATTTGCTTGTCCTCAAGCAAATGTGCTTTTAGCCAATTAATTTATAAGTTAGGGGTCATGAAGCATTGGTTTAAAACAGTCCACAACACATATAAGCCCCACAAAAGTCATAACAAGCACGGAAATTACATACTAGCACCTCACATGGGGTGTTTGGATACTCACATCTCTCGGGTGTATATGAAATATAGCAAATTGGAAAGGGAAGATAAACACTCATTAACCGGTCCTAGCACATAGATTACCATAGGCTTGAGAATAGATCAAACCTCCATCGCTTTGGCGTAAGCACCTAGGAAAGACTATCAAAGAGGTCTTTAAAGGGTTGTAACGTTAGGCTTACGGTAGGGAAACAAAGGGTTTGGTGGGATAGGCTATTTAGTGGTGGCAAGTCAAAAATCTCTATGTTAAATGCATACGAAGAATGGCGTTGCTAAGCCAAGACTCGACACTCTAAACTCTAGATAACTGAAATAAACAAACATAAATTTATAGATAGATGTAGGATGGTAGCCCGTATGTTTTTTTTTTCTTTTATTTATTTATTTTTTTAATTTTTACACTCTATTTTTTTTCTTTTTCTCTTTTTTTCTATATATATATATATATATTTTTTCTTTTTCTATTTTTTTCGATTTTTTTTTTTCATACACTTTTACTCTACCATCCTCTACGATAACATCAAAATAATAGGGATTTATAGCACATCCCTACACTTGAGTTTTTATTACTCTAACACTAATATGACCCGAATTGAAAAGATCAAAACACTTGGAGTACGTTATTACGCAAATAAGGGAATTGGCGTTCCCTTTTAGTCATTTAAAACTTTAACTTTTCCCATGAGTCCCAATCGTCCCAAAACTGTGTACAAAAGATATGACTCAACTTAGCAACTCATGCAAGTAATTAGATAATTGAACTAAGGGTTTAGGGTGATAACAATAATGCACTAAAAGTGAGTGCATACAAGGTAGGCTCAGGCGATTTGGGTGTACATTTGGGGGTGGGGTGTAAACAATGCTCTTCATTGATATTCCGGAAAACCGAAACATCACGAGAACTGCGAAAAGGATAGGCTCTGAGGTGTTAACTAGGGGTATCGTGTACTAAAGATGAGTACAACGCAAAGGTGTGGGGGAATTACTCAACCGATGTGGAAGAAGTAATTATATTACGGGTATCAAACAAGGGTTATCCTAATGCCTCTTATCATTTAATTATTCCTAACTACACAAGTGTAGTCTCACTAGCGATCTCGGAATGCATCACAAAACAAGTTCTAGAATCTTATATACTACCGGTTCACACTCTAAGCATTGCAGATGAATGCTTCAATTCCTACTAATCTAAGGGCGATCCTCACATTTTTGGTGGAATTTAAGTGGTAAAGGGTTTTTGTGCTAGTCATATAACTTCCTATCCGTGAGACGCTTTTGTTAAGACTAATGGCCCACTCCTATATGTCATGAAAAATTTTAAATTTGGTGCCAAAATTACCCTAACCGACATTTGCTCATGGATAAGTATAGTTTCAAAGTTCCCGTTTTATTTTCCCTCCCTGCACTTAAACTGAACATTGTCCCCAATGTTCCCCGAAAGTATCAAAGTTATGATAAAAGAAGGTAATCAAAAACGAAAGAAACTAATACTCCCCTGATTAGCTCGGTAGGATCCGTGTGTGAAGTAGTGGTTAAATCCTTTCCAAGAAGAATTTATGCGTGAAAAGCTCCTTCCAACTTTATGTATCTTCTTCTTGATAAACAAAACCTGCACACTTGAAGAAAACAAACGAAACCTTCGCGTAAAATCGGCAGTAATAATATATAAGACTCGATTTAAACTAGGATATAATGCTTGTGGAATGGATATTTACAGAATTTCTAAGAAAATTAAGACCTAGAAAATTCCAAAAAATTTTAAGTAGCTCAGAAAACGAGAAAAAGTAATCTGATGTTTTTACTCCTTCCTGACGCCGTCCGGTTGCAATCCTGACGCCGTCAGGTTATCCTGACAAAAACTGGTCTGCGATTTTCTGGAAAAATTCTGGAAAATTTACATCTTTAGAATCTAGAAAAATTTCTGCAAAACATCCATTATGACTCGATACAAGCATTTGACTCGAACAAACACACAAATATATCTTTTAATTAATTGTTATTCTCATGTTCACGTTTCTTATGAAAACGTGTGTAATCCTCCCTACACTTATCCTTTATGTAAAATACCTTTATATGCAATTAAGACGAGGTTAAAAACAAAATAAAGTATTTTTACAAATTTAAACATGAGAATAAACAATCAATAAAAGATATATGACACTAACAAGCAAACAATTAAGCATGGGTTGCCTCCCACGAAGCGCTTTTCTTTATTTAAGAGTCTTGTAGCTAGACTCGTAGTCGTGTTCCTACGTACCGATATAAGTAAGCTTGTCCTTAACAATGTCATAAGGATCAAACTTATCATTTAGGTTCCTAGTAGTACGTTCGGTTCGATATGCTTTTTCAAACTTTTCTCCATCGGGATCATAGATTGTTATCCTAATGTGCCATTCTCCATTTCCATTACTAGGCGGTCTACTCCAATCCCACTTATGTTTAGGCTTCTCAATTTTCCACCTATTCATAACGAGGTTGACGGGCAAACTTCCTAAGAACTCGGTCATCTTCCTAAATACTAAAGCGTCTTCGAACGAGTTTACTTCCATGTCTCTAGCCATCTCTTTTTCATGGAAAGTTGCTTTGCTAGCAAAGGCATCATCTAAATAGAAAGGTCATTGGGGGCCTATGAGGTTTTTATCAATCCAAGGTCCATATCTAGAAGGTGTTCTATCCATCCTAATCTCATGTGGAATTTCCTCCTCTTTGTAGTATGTATGCCTTTTGACATCGTAAATCGACCTAGCACTACCTTCTCCTACCACTATCTTGGACATCTTACAATCAATGATGGCACTAGCGGTAGCTAAGAATCCTCTTCCTACAAGTAATGGGCATGTCGGGTCCTTATTCATGTCAAGCACATGGAAATCGGCCAAAAGAGTTAACTCTCCTACGTGTACTACCATGTCTTTTATTATCCCTACCGGATATGAAACACTACCGTCTGCTAGACCTAAAATGGTTTCATTTGGTTCTATTTTACATAGGTTAAGGCTTCTATGGAGGGACAACGGAACAAGATTGATGCATGATCCTAAGTCGGCTAGAGCATCGAGAGGTTTGGAAGTTCCAAGCCTACATGGAAGAGTAAATAGCCCTGGATCGTCTAACTTCTTAGGTAGGTTATTTCGCACAAAGGCGGACCCATGTTTTCCAAGTTTAAGTTCTAACTCATATTTTTCTTTCAAAGCATTATAATAAGGTGCATGAGCTAAGACTTCAAGAACCGGTTTTTCTTGATGGAGTTCCTTGTACTCCTCCTCTAGATTGGGTTTGGGTTCTTGGTTGACGGGTTTCTCAAGAGTAGGTTCTACCAATGGTGCAGGGCCTTGGTACCTAAATTTGGATTGCTTAAAACCCTTGTTGATAGCATTCACCGAGTGAACCGTTGGGTGTGAGGGACATGGATGTGTACTCTCCCAAGGTGAACAAGAACATGAAGTTGACGAAATCGAATTTACTTTTGGGTTCTTTATGGTATCACTTGGAAGTGCTCCAATTTCTCGTTCATTAAAGGCTTTTAAGAGTGCATCAAGCTTGTTTGTCATCTCGCCTTGCTTTCGCTTAAAATAGGCTTCAAGCTTAGTCAATCGAACCTCTTGAGATGACATGAATCTAGATGCAATGGCCTCAAGATTAGTGGGGTTCCCGGTGTTTAGAGAATTGAACCTATTAGGTGGACTAGATGAGCTTTGGGGTGTACTTGAGTTTTGATTCCACTTAAGGTTAGGGTGATTTCTCCATGAGGGGTTGTAAGAGTTTCCTAAGTTGTTTTGTTCGGGCTTGAAAGTGTACCACTTCTCTCCCGCTCCGTCGGTACGGGTGGAGGCGTAGTCCGCAAAAGCTTGTTCGGGGAGTCTTGTGCAATCACGAGTGTCATGGGGACCACTACATAATTCACAACGTAGAGTGATTTTATTCACTTGATGTGAAGACTTAGGATTTTTGTAGGAGCTCATGAGGAATTTTACTAGATCTTCAAGTTCAAGCATCCTACGGTCGGAAGGTTGTGAGTCAATTGGAGGCAAGGAGATTGCCTTAACGGTTTTGGGCAACTCACGGGGGTCATTCCAACTTTCGTTGTCGTAGAGAGCAAGGTCCTCTATTATACCCCATGATTCTTCCGCGGTGAGATCACTAAGTTTTCCACCGGCCGCTTGGTCAATGGATCGCTTAGTGGGGAAGTTGACATGATCATAAAAGATTTGGACTTGGAGCCAAAGATCAATGCCATGATGAGGGACTTTATGAAGTAAGTCCTTGAATCGAGTCCATGCTTCTTAGAGAGATTCACCTTGATGTTGTTGGAACATCAAGATGTCATTCCTAAGTTTTGTGGTTCTCCCCGGTGGGAAAAATTGAGCAAGGAAACGAGTGGTGAGATCATCCCAACTTGAGATGGAGCCGGCGGGAAGTCGCTCAAGCCAATTACTAGCTTGGTCCAGTAGAGAGAATTGGAAGAGACGCAGACGCGTGGTCTCCCGAGTATTAGCAACAAGGTCGATGGAATCGAAAATTTTGAGGAAATCCCTCAGTTGCTGATTTGAATCTTCGGAACGAAGTCCATGGAATGCACATCCATTTTGCACCAACCGGATGGTGTCGGATCGCAGGGCCGTAATTTGGGCTTGGTCGGGAAGCTCAATGGTGTTCCTATAGCCTAGGTGGCTAGGTCTCGAGTATTCACCAAGAGTACGGTCTCTTGGCGGGACAATGATTTGAGGGGGGTTTTCACCTTCCATGATGAAAAGTGATGGGGTTACGAACAAAGGTCACGAAGAAGGGGGATAGACTAAAAGGAAGCTAAAAATGAGAAAAAAAAATTTACTTGATAGGAATCAAGCAAAGAAACCTAAACGAGGTGGACTACTAACTAGCTATTCTATTCCCCGGCAGCGGCGCCAAAAACTTGAGACGCTTACACAGCGCGTTCGGGGTCAAAGGAACTTCCTTTTCGTCGAGCAAGTTTTTCAACACCCTAGGCAGTGAACCTAATCGTTGTAATGTAGTATTAGGGTAAGCCACGGGAATTGATATCGTTCTCTAGGGGAATAGGAATGCTAGTGAGAAGTTACTACGCTAAGGTTGGGGTTGAGGAAGATTATTTTTTATCTTTTTTTATGTTTTTTAGAAATGGAAAAGTACGAATCTCGAGGTTTGGATTTGGGGGATTTGTATTTCTACCGATTACTCTACTATTATCTAATTATCTAAACTAAGGTGGTGGTAGTCTATGTCTAATTATTGTGTACTCGTATGATAGTTTAAAGATGTGTTTACTTAGGTTTAACTACTCCTTAATTATCTTCTACTGGTGGTTGAATGGTCACGTCCTTATTCCTAGTTGCGTTGTGTGTCTAAAGTTGTAGGGTATGCGTTTCTCCCTAACTCTTTGAAGTTACCAAAGGGTCTCGTCTACAAAACCCACTAGGGATGATAAACTCTAACTCTAAGGCCTCTTTGGATATTTTAGCTTACAACAACTCAAAGTGCTATAACCTAAGGTTCACAAAGATTAATTCAGCATTAAGTACACAACGAATGACCTATCGCATTACTAGATCATTAATCAACTAAGATAAGAAACAACCAATCAATATTCAATAATTAAGTTTCATATTCCCTAAGCAAACACACAAGTAAATTAGCCGGACATGGAGAACATGCAAGCACACACACAAATAATTGAAGACATAATTAAATTAATGAAGTAAACAACTTATCTTGGTGTAAGATAGGGTTTAAAACCATAAAATACGACCTTGGTTCGGTTTAGGTTTTACTCCAAAAGTTTACCCAAAAGACTCCTCTCTAAAACTGAAAAATTCAGATTCTATATATAAGATTACATGTGCGACGGCGTCACCTTATGAATTGTGACGCCGTCGTGTCGCCGTCATTAGGGTTTCGTCTTGGCCAAGTTAATCTTGTGACGGCGTCACCTTATGCTTGTGACGCCGTCCTCTTTAGCTTTTGACGCCGTCTGGATTGAATCTAGGCCGTTTGAGTTGCGACGGCCTACTCTTTTAAAGCCCGACGCCGTCCTCCAAAAACAAGCAATTTCTCTTCTGAGTCGTCACAAATTCTTCTGACGGCATCGCAGATTAAGCAGTGACGCCGTCCCCTTGTAATTTAGCAGCTTGAGTGTCTCGATTCTTGACTTTGGCCATTTTCTTCATATATCCGCGCCTTTTCGTCCAAATAAGTGCCATTACAGCAGTTTGCCTTCAAGAGACCTAAAAAGTGAAAAGGAACGATATTAAACAATAACGGATACAAAGGTGATCAAATAAGGGCTTAAACGACCCCTCAAAAAGGTACATTTTAAAACCTTATCACCATGTCTTGTCCTACCCTTTTAGTCATGAAGCGTGTCTAGGTGATGCAGCGAGCAATCTTTGGTGTCTTGGCCATGGATTTGGTCATGTACCACTGGTTTTGTCCACTTTGCCATGACATGTTAGTAATGACGAGTCACCCCCTAAACCTTGTCGTGTCTACCCTTATTGCCTTCGAGAATTGTTTAGCCCTTAACTCTAGTGGTGGAGATTTATGTAACCGCCAAGCTTATGATAGAATACATGCTCTGACTGTGCGACTGAGTGATCACCCCGAAATTGACACTTAGAATAGCTGAGAGATTTGAGTGTTTTGTTCCCCTTTCGTGAGGTGTTCGGCTTTGATTTATTCTAGCATAAGGGATTTGTAAACTTATATTTTCTAGGAAATGGGAAATATCTTTTTAGGAATCTTTCTAATAAGGTCTACTTGAGGGCAAGTAGAGTTCAAGTGTGGGGATATTTGATAACATCAAATAATCTTGATTATTAAGTGTCAATTTCCCCTGATAATGCTTGTAATTTTTATCATTTATGCTTGTTTTCCACTTTCAGGTAAATTACGAGCATTGGAGCTAAAGAGACGTAAAACTGGAGAAATATCTAAAGATTTATCACAGTATGCTATTTTGAAGAAGTTACGGCGTAACTCATCTCTCACATTACGCCGTAACTATTGCGTGACTCAGAAAGCCAACTTCTCAGAAGGTTACGGCGTAACTCTTCCCAAAGGTTACGACGTAACTATATTAGGTCGAATGAGGTTCCACGCCGCTAATACTTACGCTGTAACTACTGCATCTCCTACGACGTAACCAAGTTTACTGAAGACTACGGCGTAACCACTCATTAGGTTAACTCATAACCAGCAGATCTAGTGCATTTTAAGAAGAAATAGAAGGTTACGACGTAACTCCTATATTGGTTACGCCGTAACCCAGATCTGGCATATAAATACCCCACGAATTCCAGCATTTCTATTCATTCCATTCCACACACAACACTCAGAGAACGTGGGAAAAAGCTCAGGGCAGGTCTAGAGGAGTATACGGAGCTGTCTCCAAGGGAGAAATCACTCCCCTACGATAAGCATTAGCCTTTTATATTTCTTCTACTTTCAATTCATGTATTCCGTACCTTTGAATATTGAATTATTTTGCATGGTTAATATGAGCGGCTAAGAACCACTTGGTGCTAGCCTAGTTATGATTCCTTAATTGTTTTTTTTTTTGCGTTTACTTTACTTCCTTACAATTATTTCTAAGTATATGCATGCATAGTTTATTGGTAGCCACCCCTGGTTTGGTAGTTTTGAATGGCGTTAGAGGCCAATTGCCAAGGAGATATGACCAACTGACCCTAGGTGAGCGGACTGAGACGGGAAGGGTAAGATATGACCAACTGAAGACCCTTTCTACTTGTGCGATTTGACCAACTGATCACCTAGCGTTTGGATGAACTTAAGAATTAGGGGGTGCGTGTCTAAGTTCCTAACGGCCGGGCATTCACTATTATAAATCTAGCATGTAGCGGTACTTAATGACTTGGCTTAGGGGACCAGAAACAACAGGACTTATGACGGTGCACCTGATTTCTCCTGTGGTGGCATCTTTGCTTATAGGTTAGGGCGAATTGACCAAATTTTGTCCTCTCGACTTTGACCCCACCTGGAGTAATTGGAAGTAAGTAAACGTAGACATAACTAGCTAGGATGATTAATTAGGTTAGCACCACTCTCCTCGATTGATTTCCCTTTACCATTTATTTGCTTTTATTTACTTTATTCTGCTTTTGTAGTTTAATTAGTTAATTCCCTATCAAAACCATTATTATAATTTGTGACATTAGACTTAGTATTTATCCAACACACATAGCTCTTGGGACGACCTTGGCTTTACCGATTACTATACTACACATGACCAGGTACACTGCCCGTTAGTGCATTAGGGTAGACCATAGGTATAACGAGTAATTATAAATATTAAAGCCTGGTCAGTAAAACCTGCATCACTTGTCCTATTTCATTTGTGTAATAAACCATGAAAAATATTTGTTAGGGAAATTTTTGCACCAAATTTAAAATTTTAATGACATGTACATGTGGGAGTTTAGTCTTAATAAAGCGTCTCATGGATAGGCGTTATATGACTAGCACACAAAAACCATTTACCACTCAAATTCCACCCCAAAAATGTGAGGTTATCCCCTATATCTATAAGAAATAAAGCATTCACCTTTAATGCTTCGAGAGTGTACCGGTAGTATAATAGATTCTAGAACTTGTTTTGTGATGCATTCCGAGATCGCTAGTGAGAGTACACTTGTGTAGTTAGGAATAACTAAATGATAAGAGGCGTTAGGATAACCCTTGTTTGATGTACTCATCTTCAGTACACGATACCCCTAGTTATAATTACTTCTTCCACATCGGTCGAGTAACTCCCCCACACCCTTGTGATGTACTCATCTTCAGTACACGATACCCCTAGTTAACCCCTCAGAGCCTATCCTTTTCGCGGTTCTCGTGATGTTTTGGTTTTCTGGAATATCAATGAAGAGCATTGTTTACAATCCACCCCCAAATGTACACCCAAATCGCCTTAGCCTAACTTGTGTGCACTCACCTTTAGTGCATAATTGTTATCATACTAAACTCTTAGTTCAATTATCTAGTTACTTGCATGGTTGCTAAGTCGAGTCATATCTTTTGTACACAGTTTTGGGACGATTGGGACTCGTGGGTAAAGTAAAATTTTTTGGAGTGACGGAAAAGAATGTTAAATTCAAATTCCCTTTATTTACATAATAAAGTACTCTAAGTGTTTTGATCTTTTCAATTCGGGTCAAATTAGTGTTAGAGTAATAAAAACTCAAGTGTAGGGATGCTCCTATCAATCCCTTATATTTTGATTTTATCGTAGAGGATGGTAGAGTAAAAGTGTATGCATTAAAAATAAAAAAAGAAAAAATGCGGGCTACCATCCTACATCTATCTTTAAATTTATGTTTGTTTGTTTCAAAGTATCTAGAGTTTAGTGAGACTAGTCTTGGCTTGGCAACGCCATTCTCTTCATGCTTGTAACATAAGATTTTTTGACTTGCCACCACTAAATCGCCTATCCAACCAAACCCTTTGTTTCCCTACCATAAGCCTAATGTTACAACCCTTTAAATAGTTATTCTTAGGTGCTTACGCCAAAGCGGTGGAGGTTTGATCTAGTCTCAAGCCTATGGTAATCTATGTACTATGACCGGTTAATGAGTGTTTATCTTCCATTTCCATTTACTATATTTCATATACACCCGAGTGATGAGAGAATCCAAACACCCCTTGTGCTAGTATATAATTTTCGTGATTGTTATGACTATTGCGGTGCTTTTACTTATTGTGAATTATGTTAAAACAGTGTTTCATGCCCCTTAACTTATAAATTGATTGGCCAAAAGCACATTTGCTTGGGTACAAGCAAATACCAAGTGTAGGGATATTTGATAAGGATTTAAAACTTACACTTTTAAGGGGTCATTTAAGCCCTTAATCGCCCACTTTTATATCCGTTACTGCTTAATTTCGTTCCTTTTCACTTTTTAGGTCTCTTGGAAGCAAAATGCTGGAATGATGCATATTTAGACAAAAAGGAGTGAATATATGAAGAAAATGGCTATGTCAAGATCAAAGACACTCAAGCTGCCGAATTTGAAGCGGACGGCGTCACAATCCAAGGGCGACACCGTCCCTCTATACGTAATTAAATTTGTGACGGCTCAGTAGACTTTTTTGTAAATTACACCTGATGGCGTCAGGCTTTGAAGAGAAAGGGCGTCACGAAGACTTTTCATCTCAGACGGCCTAGATCCAGAATCAGACGACGTCTTTGCTAAAGCCCGACGGCGTTACAACCACAACGTGACCCCGTCCCAACTATTACTTGGCCAAGACGAAACCCTAATGACGCCGATCTGACGGCGTCCCACCTATAAGGTGACGCCGTTGCGAGTTTAAAACTATATATAGAAATCGAATTTTCAGAATTTTAAGAGGTAGACTTGTGGAGTAAAAACCTAAAATGATTATAGTCCAGTTTGGACAGTATCTTAGGGTTCTCATACCCTATTTTACATCAGGATAAGTATTTTACTTCATTGATTTCATTATGTCTTCGATTGAATGTGTGTATGCTTGCGTGTTTAACATGTCCAGCTAAATTTCTTGTGTTTTTGCTTAGATCTATGAAACGTAGTTATTAATTATTGATTGGTCGTCTCTTACCTTAATTGTAATTGGCTTAGGAGTGCACTAGGTTATCGTTGTGTTTAATTGCTTGAGTAATCTTTGTAAACTTTAGTTTATGAATCTCTTAGCAGATTTCGTTTATTAAACATCCAAAGTGTTAGGATTTAGTAAATCCAGTTATTAAAGTATCGGTCACCTCAAGCATATGTAATCGTTAGAAAGCTCGTAGTCATAGTTATTTAATGTTAGGTAGTATTTAGTTAAGTAACACCGTGGCGGACGGACGGGTCTTTACCCACTGTATGCCTGATCCACAGCCCGTATGTGGCGTTTTATGTAAGACTATAAATACTTTCTACCTCCCAAGGTAGAGAGTTGGAGCTCATAATAAGATTTTCACTTTCTCTCACTAAGTTCCCAAACTTCTAACTCTTTCTCTCTCTAAAACCTTAACTTGTAAGCCTCTTTTGATTGTGGTATGATGTATTTGTGAAATCCAATATGTTACAAATGGTATCAAGAGCCATGGTTTGATCATCTCTCTTACATATCCTTGGATTTCTAGTGGTTTTAGATGGTTTTTGAGTTTGAAAAAGTATTGTGATTTTTGCATCATTTGGATCATTTCTTGTGTTAAAGTTTGAATTTTGAGTGTACTTTTGTGTTTAGAATCATTGTAAGTGCTTGGGTTTTGATTTGGAAAGCTTGAATCACTGTGGTTGGACTTGTTTTGGATTGAAAAGTGTGTTTTTGAAGTTTTTCAAGATGCGACTTGAGTCTCGTTGTGAATTTCTTCGTAGCGACTTGCTTCAGTAATTTCTAGCGAGTTGTAGTGTTCTTCGTAGCGACTTGAGCTTAGTGACTTGTCTATTGAGACAAGCCAACAAACAGTACAAGTTAGTGGATTCTGCACTACGGCAAGCGACTTGGTGGGGTTAGCGACTTGCTTTCATTATTTCTAGCGACTTGTACTTATTGTTCTTAGCGATTTGTGTCCAGCGACTTGGGTCTTAGCCAGTTTATCTTTAGCGACTTGACTGTTTAGCGATTTGGTGCTTTAGCGATTTGTGTCCAGCGACTTGGGTCTTAGCGAGTTGCTCTTTAGCGACTTGACTGTTTAGCGATTTGTGTCAAGCGACTTGGGTCTTAGCGAATTGGTTCTTAGCGACTTGCTTCAAGGATTCTTAGCGACTTGGTTGAATTTTTGTTTCTTATACAATTTTCTCTTGATTTAGTAAAATCCCGTGAAAGAATCTATTTCCCGGTTTAATCATAGAGTTATAAAATCCCGTGAAATCTGTGAACATGTCTACCAACGTACCTACAATCATCTCCACCATTTCTGAGGATGTTCAAGCAGCTGGTTCAGACACTCGTCCACCCATGCTTAACAGAAATGACTATGACTCATGGGCTCAACGAATCAGACTGTACTATCTAGGAAATGAAAATGGGGTCAACATTCTCAAATCCATTAATGAAGGACCTTATCAGATTGAGACTACAAGAGACATAATTGATACTGCTGCAGATGGAACAATGATCTTTGGATTAGACAGACCAAAGACGTATGATGAGCTCAGTGATATAGAGAAAAAGAGATTCAATGCTGATATCAGGGCTTCAAACATTATACTTCAGGGTCTTCCAAAAGATATCTACAAGCTTATCAATCATAACACTGAAACCAAGGCGGTGTGGGATAATGTCAAGATGCTTCTCTCAGGTTCTGAATTAACTAAGGAAGACAGAGAATCACAACTGTATGATGAATTTGAGCACTTCAAGATGAAACCAGATGAGAGCGTCTATGAATATTACGTGAGATTCCACAAGCTTGTGAATGATATGAGGAATATCAAAATGACCATGCCAAACATTCAACTGAACTAAAAGTTTGTGAACAACATGAATCCCGAATGGCACAAATTTTTCACCTCTGTGAAGCTAACCTAAGGATTGAAGAATACAAACTATGAGCAACTGTATGCCTTCCGTCTTCAGAATGAGAGACATGCTATGTTTGAAAAAAGGATTCTTGAACAGTTCAAAACCAACCAGGGAGAAACAAGTTCATAAAATGATTCAATAGCCTTCTACACCAATGTTGGAATTACCACCAAAGCTTCTCAAGTCATACCCACGGGTAATGGTAATTACAAGCTCATCCCTGATCCAGCATATAAGCCTCCAGAATCGAACACATTTATGGAAAACTTCATCAATAAACTATCTCTCATGGTTAGTCAAATATATGAATACCACCCCTCACACCAACAATAACCTCAGAAGTGCATCCAATCCACAAGCTACTCTCAGAGATGGAAAGGTTTTGGTGCAACCTGTTCAAGGAAGGAAATGTGAACATGGAAGAGGTGGAGTAGGTGGAGGCTATGTAGCAAATCAGAATAGGGGAAGGAATGGAAATCAAGGTCAAGCAAAGCCAATCAAGTTCTACAACTGTGGTGGTGATGGACACATTGTTAGGAACTACACATCTCCAAAACGTCCGCAGAATGCAGAATATTTCAGAGACAAAATGTTGCTTATGCAAGCTCAGGATAATGGAGCTATTTTAGATGAAGAGGAATTGTTGTTTCTTGCTGAGGGTAATGACAAGACATATGATGCAGATGTGGATGAACAGCCAATTCAGGAGATAGGTCATAATCATCAGAATGCCTTCCAAGTAGCCGACTGTGATGCATACGACTCTGACGTCGATGATGAACCTACTGCAGAGACAATTTTCATGGCTAGCATTTCTCCAATGGTCTCTCCAAAAGTCCCTTCACCACAGCAAGCTGGTCCATCCAAAGAATCAATCATCTCAGAGGTATTAAAACTATATGATGATGTTGAACAGCAAAAGATGCATGATAAAGTGCAATCGCAGGAAAATTGTGACTCAGATATTGCTAAATGGGAAATAATAATATCGTCCCATATGATCAATATGTGATCCAAAGTGAGAGTGTGATTGAACCAAGTGATGCATCTTCTACAGTCAACAATGATTGTGTTTTTGATGAATACACTACACATGCCCCTGATGATTCTGTAGTCTCTGAACTTAATGCATATAAAGAACAAGTTGCCATTTATGAACAACGTGCTAAGTTTGAATTAACTACCCGTGAGCAGGAGATGGATGACCAAATGCGTACAATTATTAGAAAAAGTAATTTTAGGGAAGAAATACTTAAACTAGAGTTAGATTCCTTAAAAGAAAAGCTTAACAAAATGGCTAAGCAAAAACAAGAACTTCAAGAAAATGTGAAAGTGCTTAAGCAGGAATTTATTGTCAAGGAATCAAAACTCTTAAATGAATTTTCCAACCTAAAGACTTTGAAAAACAAACTTGAAAACAAATTTTATGTACAAGGAAACACCATTCAAACTACTCACATGATCACTGAGCTTAGAGTTCTAAGTGACAAACATAGTGTTGCATTAGTTGATGAACCAAACCCTAAGGCGTGTCTGAAAGCTAGAGAAGCACCGAAGGTAATCTATGATGGCAATGAAATCCTTAAGCCTAGACAGAAACCTAGTTGCGCTGAGAATACTGAGGAAGATAAATAGTTAGAAGAAGTAACTAGAAAGAAATTGGATGAAAAGCTTAAGAGCCCTTTATGCATAGAAAAGAAAATCAGCTATAAAACACCCAACTATGCTAAGAAAAACTGGATTGCCTTTAACAAATTTAGACCTCAAACACAGCTGACCCCTGAACAAGTGTTTTGGAAAAAAGATATGGACATGAAAAAAGATGATGAGTTTGTTGAAAAGAATCCCCCATGTAGCAGAATGCTTCCTGTCACTGTTTATCCCCCCAATACCCTAATGCATTTAGTTCCTAGATCTATTCCCACTAAGAGCAAGACCTTAATCAGTCAATATGTTATTTTTCAATTATTTGTTGATTTTGAGAAAACTTGTAAGAAAAGGATCACACCCACTGGGATAACTGAAGGGGAAAGGGGTTTTGAGCAAACTAAAGAATGCTATTTAACTGAGGTCATGCCTTTCTTTACACAATTAAAAGGTCAATTTGAGAGTCTTAAAAAGGGAATGGATTCAGATATTAATGAAATGGAAAAGGAATTTGATACAATGATAGTTGAGGTTAGTGACTTTGAGCGAGAACTAAAATATAATGAGATTGAGAGGAAGCACTTGTATACCTTGAATGAAAATCTTATTTCTGAATGTATTACTCAAGATGTGTTTTACACTGCTATGAATTTTTCCATTAATGCTTCTCAATTTCATGAATTATCTGTTGCTCTAAAAGTCTCTCATGATCGTGTTATTGAGCTTGAGAAAACCAACTCTAAATTGCATGAGAAATTTGAACAGGATGATCATGATAACCTGGTGAAACAATTTTCTAAATTAGAAGTTGAGCATCTTGCTTTGCAATTAAAATATCAACATCAAAAAGAAAATGTTAAAACCTCAAATATCAAGACATCCTTGGATGCTCCTGAATTTGACGCAGTTTTTGAAATTAGCAAACGTGATGAACATATTCGAGCTCATTGTAACACGATCAGAAAAATGAGAACCCAAATTGCACAATTAAAGGGTGAAAAGAACAATGTGACTGGCTCCCAAATGCCTCCTCCTTTAGATTCTCAATGTTCTCAAACTTTTCATCTTCAAAACTTGGTTAATGCTTTACAAAAGGAAAATGAGAGTTTTCTAGAAGAAAATGAAAAAGTGAAACGACACTTTAAAGAGTTATATGATTCAATGAAAGTTACCCGTGACGAAAACAACGAGAAAATAACGTCTTTACAAAAGGAAATTGAGAATCTGAAGAGACAAGAAAAAGGGAAAAAGCCACTTGTCTTTAATAAGAATGTTGCATCAAACTCATCTATAGACTGCAAATATACTGTGACTGTTAAATACATTCCTCCTCATCTTAGGAATAATGAACTGTTGTTTCATAACTATTTTGCTCATCTTAAGGATAGTCTTGAATGTCTCCGTGAGATTGTAGAAGAGGACTTTATAAACAAGCCACTTGATAGAGAAATTAGGTTTGCTTGCATTCAGGCCAAATGATCTCAAGAGCTGTTAGAATGTTTAATAGCAACATGTCCTAAATCCTTAGGTGCTAAAGGTAAAGCTGTGATGCCTTGCTTAATGCCTAGTTATAAGTTTGCAACTCATTCTATGCCCAGTATTAACAAATTGAACTCTAAAGTGCCTTCAAGTAGTTCAGATCCCTGCACGTCTAGTTCAGGAATGCAAAAAGTAGCTCAACCAACTAATGTTCCCATAATTCCCTCTACAGGAGTAATCAGTGATATTAAAGCAAGCGGGTCAAAGCCTCATGGCAACACAAAGAATGATAGGACCTTGCAACCTAGGAATGTTCAGTGGAAGAGATAAGAAGTTTACCTTAGGGAGAATTTGAATAAAACGAATCGTGTTGATTCTAGTGTTAGATCTAAGCGTACTGTAATTAAGGCGAATTCTGCTACTTTTGGCAAAACATGTAATGATGATTGCATGGTTTCTGTTACTAATCTTGAATGTGGTGTGAATGATTTGATTAATGCTGTTAAATGCCCTGTTAAGATTGTTAATGCAAAAAATCAAGCTAAGAAGGCTAGAAAGCAATGGCAAAAGAAGGTTAGGAAACATTGGAAACCAACAGGAAGGAAATTTAGTAACATAGGTTATCAGTGGATACCTACTGGTCGAAAATTCCATCTTATTGTGATGTGCCCTAAATTATCTAGATCAATTCCCATTAGGAAATGGATGCCTACTGGTAGAACTATTCCCTTAAGAAGTGAACACACTTTGAATAGGTCAAATACGGACACTAGCATTGCATCTATCCATGATGATTCCATTGTTTTTATTTCTGATGTGGGTGTTCTAATCACTGTTACTAACCAAATGGAACCCATTCTTGCATGGGGATCCCAATTATCGAGTTATCCATTCTTGTTTGTGTTCAACTGCAGATCGTTCAAATCATTCTGTGGTACCTAGACTCAGGCTGTTCCAAGCATATGACTGGAGACTGGTCGCGGCTCATGAACTTCGTGAGTAAATTCATCGGGACTGTTAGATTCGGGAACGATCATTTCGGTGCTATCATGGGTTATGGAAACTATGTTGTTGGTAAAAGTGTAATCTCCAGGGTATATTATGTTGAAGGTCTTGGTCATAACTTGTTCTCTGTTGGTCAATTCTGTGATTCCGATCTAGAAGTGGCTTTTAGAAAACATACTTGTTTCGTTAGAGAACTTGATGGTGTGGAATTGTTAAGAGGAACTCGTGGTTCAAATCTATACACCATCTCTATCGAAGACATGATGAAGTCTTCTCCAATTTGCTTGTTGTCAAAGGCTTCAAAAAGAATTCATGGTTATGGCATCGCCGTCTCAATCACTTGAACTTCAGTACCATAAATAATCTTTCCAGAATGGACTAGTAAGAGGACTACCTAGACTTAAGTATGAAAAGGATCATCTTTGTTCAGCATGTCAATTGGGAAAAAGCAAGAAATATGCCCACAAACCCAAACCCAGAAACTCAGTAATGGAAGTTCTTCATACCCTGCATATGGATTTGTGCGGACCAATGAGAGTGCAAACTATTAATGGGAAGAAATATGTGTTAGTTGTGGTTGATGACTACTCCCGATTCACTTGGGTTAAGTTCTTGAGGACAAAGGATGAAACTCCAGACGTCTTCATTACATTTATTAAACAACTACAGGTCCGACTTAACAAGACTGTCAGAATCATCCGAACTGACAATGGAACTGAGGTTGTTAATAGAGAACTCAGTGAATTTTATGAAAGTGTTGGAATCAGTCCTCAAAGAAGTGTTCCACGAACTCCTCAACTGAACGGTGTAGTTGAAAGACGAAATCGAACTCTTGTGGAAGCCGCTAGAACAATGCTGATTTACTCAAAGGTTCCAACATTTCTATGTGCTAAAGCCATTGCCACTGCTTGCTACACTCAAAATCGGTCCCTAATTCACACTTCTCATGGAAAAACTCCGTATGAACTTGTCTACAATCGAAAACCTGATCTATTATACCTTCGTGTGTTTGGTGCGTTATGTTACCCAACTAATGAGGGTCAAGATTTACGCAAACTGAAAGCTAAAGCAGACATTGGAATATTTGTAGGATATGCACCAAACCGAAAAGGATATTGAATCTACAACAAGATAACCTGAAATATCATGGAAACAATTCACATTACGTTTAATGAGCTGACCGGTCAAACGGCTCCTAGACAATCCAGTTCTAGACCCGCACTTCAGAACAGTCCCATTAGTTCTTCTCTTGTACCAAACTTCTCACCAGCAACTCCATATGTACCCCCTTCAGAAGATGAATTGAAGAAACTATTTAATCCTATGTTTGATGAGCACTATGAGCCAATTGCTAATGATCTATCAAATCCATCAATAGAGGCTGTTCCTACACCTGTCAACAAAGTTAATCCCTCAGTTTCTATGTCACTAAGTCAAGAAGCGCCTTCTGCTGATCACTCGGTCTCATCATCAATGCCTCAATCATCAAGTGTACACAATGGAAATGTTGCTACTGTTACTGATGATGAAAATCCTTTTGCTCCTCCAAAAGATGAACCCTTTGAAAACATATTTGCTCCTGAATCATCATCTGAACCATCTTCATCAGGAGAAATCGACTCTGCTACTTTTTTTCCTTACAACAACCACATGAACACCTTAGTAAATGGACACATGATCACCCATTAGACAACATCATTGGAAACCCTTCTCGTCAAGTATCCACTCATCGACAACTAGAAACTGATGCCTCATGGTGCTTTTTCAATTCAGTACTCTCTAAGATCGAACCGAAAGATGTTAAGACTGCAATGTCCGAGGACAGCTGGTTTAATGCACTTCAAGAAGAAATTCATCAGTTCGATCGACTAGATGTATGAGAATTAGTACCTTCTCCAAACTGTGCTATGATCATTGCTCTCAAGTGGATCTTCAAAGTAAAGCTTGATGAGCACGGTGATGTTCTGAAAAACAAGGCTAGATTAGTGGCTAAAGGATATCGTCAAGAAGAATTTATTGACTTTGAGGAATCGTTTGCTCCTGTTGCACGTATCGAGGCTATCTGAATCTTCTTGGCTAATGCTGCTAGCAAGAACATGGTTGTTTATCAGATGGATGTGAAAACTGCCTTTCTTAATGGAGATCTGAAAGAGGTGGTTTACGTCAGCCAACCGGAAGGCTTTGTGAATCCTGATCATCCTACTCATGTCTATCACTTGAAGAAGGCTCTTTACCTCTTGAAGCAAGCTCCTAGGGCATGGTATGATACGCTATCAAAGTTTCTTCTATCATCTGGATTCAACAAAGGAGCAGTTGATCCGACATTGTTCACCAGAAAGTCAGGCAAACATTTAATCCATGTTCAAATCTATGTTGATGATATTATTTTTGCCTCGACTGACCCCAATGAATGTGATCATTTTTCAAATGAAATGGGTACCAAATTTCAAATTTCAGTGATGGGACAAATGTCATTTTTCTTGGGATTACAAATTTCACAAAGTCCCGAAGGCATTATTATAAATCAATCTAAATATGCAAATGAGATTTTAAAGAAATTTGGATTCGATTCTTGTGACCGTGTTGACACTCCCATGATAGAACGTACTAAGCTGGATGAGGACCACTCAGGGATCATGGTAGATCAAACGAAATATCGCAGTATGATTGGATCCCTGATGTACCTTACAGCCAGTAGACCAGATATTATGTTCGTTGTATGCATGTGTGCTAGATACCATGCTAAGCCTACCAAAAAGCACCTTGAAGCGGTTAAACGGGTCTTTCGATATCTCCAAGGAACCATCAATATGGGACTTTGGTACCCGAAGGATACTGGTATGTCACTAACAGCCTATGCAGATGCTGATCATGCAGGATGTCAAGATACTCGTCGAAGTACATCAAGAGGTGCTCAGTTTTTGGGTGATAAGCTTGTGAGCTGGTCTTCTAAGAAACAAATGAGTACTTCTATATCCTCTATAGAGGCTGAATACATAGCCATGTCATCTTGTTGTGCTCAAATCCTATGGATCAGATCCCAATTATCTGACTATGGATTTGACTTCAACAAAATCCCTCTGTACTATGATAATAAAAGTGCTATTGCTCTCTCATGCAACAACGTTCAACATTCAAGAGCAAAGCATATTGACATTCGACATCATTTCATAAGGGAGCAAGTGGAAAATGGTGTGGTGGAACTATATTTTGTGAGGATAGAATACCAGTTAGTAGACATCTTCACCAAAGCTCTTCCTAGAGAACGTTTTGAGTTTATCCTCCCACGACTTGGTCTCAAAACCCTTCAACCAGAAACACTCAAACGTCTTCAAGAGGAAGACGAGGAGTAAAGGTCTTTCTTCATCCTTCTCTTGTAAATAGTTATTCAAAAAAAATCAAAATACAAAATTATAAAACCATCAAAAAGCAAATAGAAAAATATAAAACTTTCAAAAAAAATCCATAAAAAATTTTAAAATCTCGAAAAATTCCAAAAAATATTGTCATTTTGTCATGTTTTTCTTGATTCGATATCATCTACGGATTTTGTGTTGTCACTCAAAGAGTGACACGGGTCTTTAGATGTTGTTCGAATGTTTTCATAAATCGTTTTTCAAAAAATCAAAAAATCAAAAAATTATTTTTGGGAGAATGTGAAAAAAAATGGTTAATTGTCATTTCAGGTAGTAACCCGCTTTTCAAATAAAAAACAGAGCCATACTTAATCTTAATATTTTCAAACCTCATGCTCTGATTCTAAAAACAAATGTTTGTCGCCAAAAAGACAAATGTTTCGTCAAAAATACTTTTCCTTCAAATGATTCTTCGAAAAAATATTTGTCATCTAATGAAAACAAAACTGCTTTGAAAGTAACTCGGTCTTAAATTTTGAAAATCATCTGGACTTGACACTTGTCAAAATTTCTATCTCTCAATCAACAACTTATGTCATTGATTGAGGGGGAGAATGATTTCAATTAAATCAAGAGGTTATTTGTCATGTTTTCAAAAGATATTCAAGCATGAATCATTGGAGTTAAAAGTCTCAAACTTGATCCTTATCGGTTAAATGTTTTCATAAGCAAGTAACAATTCTCTTCAAAATCTTTCAAAATCAATTTAAATCTCCAGAGATCACAAATCTCAACACGATTTGAAAATTTTGATCAAGGGAGAATTTGTGATTTAAATTGGATTTAAACTGATAATTCGATAAATGGTTTCATATTTGTTTAGCAAGCTTTCCTCCCCACATGTGCCAAACAATTTCAAATTTTCCATGCACATGTTGAGGGGGAGCATATATTTTAAACCACAAAGAATTGAAACGTGATTGATTTGTCTCCTTAGTGCAGGTTCCTTCTAATATGTGCAAAACTCTTTCAAATCTCGATGCACATATTGAGGGGGAGCAATCTTATGAAAACCTCATCCTTCCCCAATATGCTTTGTCTACTTGATCTGATCAGGGAAGTGATGTTGATATCTTTTGGAAAATGGTAATCAAAGAATTTAATCCTTTCTCTTGCCTCCATGTGCCAAATTGATTTCAAATACATGATGCACATGTTGAGGGGGAGTTCTTTTTTCTGATAATATATCAGAAGTATCTGGATTGATTTACAAATGGTTTTCAATTGGTTCCAATGGCAGATGAACAATACCAAATAGACCGACCAAATTTACTTTACGTACGGTGATATAAGGATGGTTAGGTTAGGTATTCGTTCCCACGATCCGCCAGAACCAGAGGGATCTACCCAGGGACAATCCACTAGATAGTGTAGAAGTCCTTAGGTATATTAAAAAAAGGAGAAAAATGAGATATGGGAAGAGTGCGGACTGAGACATAGCTAGTACTGGAATAAACCCAACAAGGTTCTAGTTATGAAGTCTGGGTAAGCACTGAAGGGGTTGAAGTATGAAAAAGAAATTAATATGAAAAGGATGAAAAGAAATAGCCCTCCAATAATTCAACCTTAGGGCAGAAACCGATTTCAATTCATATGCTACTGGTGGTTACCAAGGTAACATCGGTATTGAAGACAAGACGTCATGCACCCAGTGACGCACTGCACTACAACTTCCCAAGCTACTCAAGTTTCTCTTAAAAGGGACTTGTTTCATTCTCACGGGGAACCGACATAATCTATCAAATTTCTCTTAGAGATGGTTGATATTGAGGAAGGAGACCCTCTCCCTAGTCTCTGGCATAGGAACCAAATGTGCACTATTGAGTCTAGAGCCATGAGATCATCAATAAATCTCTTTAGGATACTGTCAATGAAGAATTTCTATTTCACACATTGTGGAAAGAGAGATTATATCTTTAGAGTCCTACGCATTATCCTTGTGGTATTGCCATAACATTTGAGTGATATGCTAACATATTCACAATGAAGATGGAAAGCCTTCTAAAGTCAACATCAAACAAGCTCTTGGTATGTGGCATGTGAGATCTATCCTACAGATCAACCATGTGACAACTGAACAGAAACAATGGGGAGATTCATCTATGAATCAATCATGGTTCAGGTTATGGATTGACGGATACCTTTGAAAAACCGGTCGTTGTACTTAAAAATCTTTTCTTTAGCACATCGGCTGTGTACTAATGTTTCAAAATTTAAAGGTGTTTATGATTGATAATAGATTTTCATTAAAACTTCATTGTATTGCAAAAACACTTTATATTGAGCAATACTCGATTGTCTTTCATATCACTTTTCATCAATCAGTGAATCTCTATTCGCTGGTTCACTCACTCCGTGTTGTCTTCTTTGAGACGTTCTGGTTTGAGAACGGCTAGAGCAGCTGCGAAACCCTATCAAGGAGATTCTTCAGAATTATACCTGATCACCGGCAGTACTTGTACTGATCAACAGGGAACCGTGGGCCATGTACCTCAATTCAACGAAAGTGATTAAAGACACTTTCATGTGTTTTATTGCTAACTGTTGTATACAGGTACACCCGACGTTTGCACCAGATCAGAATGGAGAGGTCAATCCATAGCTGCATGCTCACACTACACATTCATCTCTAAAGAAATCATGATAAAAGCATCAACAACTCTGATATTTTCACTCCATGCTTCTGCTACACTGCTGCTAATATCATGAATCAATCAAAGCTTCCGCTACTCTGATGAGAAGAAATCATGATCCAGAATGTGAGCATGTCGGTCTGAAAGTCACATCATCACATAATGTCAACACCACAATGGAAGAGTCAGAGATTTATGGTAGCTGATGATCTCAAAGCTGGCTCAAAACTCATTATCACGTGGATCAGTTAAAGACCTCCACTAGGATTAACCAAACATGCCAATCATGAAGAATCAAAGACTACGAGCTACTGAGCAAAGAACTTTCACAAGAATCCAAGAACAATCTTAATGTAATATCTGTTTGTATTCATTGTAATTTGAGGTGACCTCCCTTAGGGGGAGATTGTTAGGATTTAGTAAATCAAGTTATTAAAGTATCGGTTACCTCAAGTATATGTAATCGTTAGAAAGCTCGTATGCGTAGTTATTTAATGTTAGGTAGTATTTAGTTAAGTAACACCGTGGAGGACGGACGGGTCTTTACCCACTGTATGCCCGATCTACAGCCCGTAGGTGGCGTTTTATGTAAGACTATAAATACTCTCTACCTCCCAAGGTAGAGAGTTGGAGCTCATAATAAGATTTTCACTTTCTCTCACTAAGTTCCCAAACCTCTAACTCTTTCTCTCTCTAAAACCTTAACTTGTACGCCTCTTTTGAATGTGGTATGATGTATTTGTGAAATCCAATATGTTACACAAAGATAACCTTAAAGTTAGTTTATGAATGACTTAGTGGATTTTGTTTATTACACTTAAAGGTAACCTCAAAGAGTTAGGGCATAGGCACACCTACGACTTCAGAAAACACAACGCGTTAAGAAAAAGAACGTGACAATTCAACCACCAATAAAAGATAACTAGGAAGTAATAGTATCTAGGTAAGCACATTTTTAATCATCATACGAGCACACATCAATAGACATAAGACTACCCTTAGTTTGGATAATTAGATAGCAGAAGTAATCGGTAGAAGTACCAACCCCCAAATCCAAACCTCGAGATTTAATCCTTAGCTTTATAAAAAATATGAAAAAAAGATAAAAAAATAATCTTCCTCGACCTCAACCTTGGCATAGTACACTACTCACTAGCATTCCTATTCCCCTAGAGAACGATATCAATTCCCGAGGCTTACCCAATACTATACTACAACGATTAGGTTCACCGCCTAGGGTGTTGAAAACCTTGCTCGACGAAAAGGAAGTTCCTTTGACCCCGAACGTGTTGTACGCGCATCAATATACCTGATCCACATCCCGTAGGAGGCGTATTTATAAAAACTCTAAATACCCTCTACCTCCCAAGGTAGAGGGTGGAGCTTCATAATATATGACATTACTTTCTCTCACTAGAAGTTCCCTTCCTTTCACTTTATTTCTCTAAAACCCTTCTAATATTTGAACCATAATCTTGTGTGTTTGTGTGTTTATGATAACCAATATCTGACGGTTATTCCGGTAGTGGTGTTAAGGATTTAGTTTGGTGAAAATCTTGTGATACATGTTGCCTTTACTTTCCTGGTGTGGAGTTAGTGTCAAACCAGTGCATAGATGTGTTCTTGGTTGCGGTTCGTTTAATTTGTTCTTAGTTGCGGTTTACCCTAAATGTTCTTATCTCCGATTTGATGATTCTGTTCTTGATTGCGATTTGGCCTATATGTTCTTAACTGCGGTTTGAGTATTTAATCTTGGTTGCGGTTTGAATGTTTTTCCAAATTGCATTTTGATCGTTGTATAATTGGCTGTGGTTTGACAGGTCAAACTAAACGGCGTTTTGAAGCAAATCGCAATCACTGCAACTTGATTTTTGAAGAATATATTATCTTAATTCGTAGGACCCACTCTGGCAAAAAAATTTAAAAATGTTGCGATTTGACAATTTGTCACGTGTTTTGACATTTGCGATTTTCCTGTTGAGTTTTCACTTACCTTATGGCTTGAGGATTGAGATTTGATAAGTTTCATTTTAACTGATTGTGTTTTGACCAACTGCGTTTTGGTCTTCGCGATTTGTCCATTGTGTTTTGACATACTGAGGTTAGATGATTGTTATTTTCCTTATTGCGATTTGATACTTTGCGGTTTGACCCACTGCGATTTGTCCTATGAGCTTTGACATGTTGCGTTTTGACCCCTGCTATTTCACATTTACGCTATGTTCATTGAGATTTGACCTAAGTGAGCTTTGTATTATAGCTTCTATGACTTGGTCTCAAGGATTGTCATCTCTTTAGATCAGTCGATGTCCATTGACTCCAGAGTTGACCTCCCATGTTGACTATCACTATTTCATGTCTTTGGTGTCCCTCTGACTTGGTTTTAGCTAGTACATGACTTAAATTTAAGATGTAACTCACATCTAACGTAACCATTCTATATGTACCTTTCTTTGTGGATGTGTTTATACAGATATAATGGCACACATTAATGCACTAGTTGACCAAGCATCTGCTGTCCCACCACCCACTCGCACAGATGACGAGATTTTACCATATGGCGATTGGATTACAATTGGGAAGAGTAACTACTATGTGGATGTGGACAAATAACAACCCAATCATATCTAAAAGATAGTTGTGGATATCCTGAAGCACACAAATTTCTTCTGTGCATTCACTTCCTGCTCCACTTCTCCAGCAATCTATATTTAGCGGTTCTATAATACAGTTAAGTGGGATAAGATCACAGTTGTCTATGGTTGTTAGCTTGACGAAAATTGGTATGAACTCTCAAAGGGCACCATCAGAGATGCTCTGCAGATCACACCAGTTGAAGAAAATAACCAATTGACTTCCCCACCGACAACATACATTTTGATCAAATTTTTCAATGATTTGGGGTATCCGACAGATTTCAAGACCTTATCTTCTATAATCACTAATAAAATGGATCAACCATGGAGGACAAACATCACTATCATAAACCTGTGTCTTACTGGAAGGACATCAGGTTTTGAGAGATCAAGAGCTCCAGTGCTGCAAATCCTCTGAGGAATAGTTAATCAAGCTAACATTGACTATGCTGAGAGGATCTGGGAGATATTCTCTAGGTTGATCGATTCCTTCATCGAAGACAAGGAGAAAGTGGCACAAAGCAAAAAAGGTAAGAAGAAGAGCAATCCTCTAGTGATTCCAAGCATTAGATTCACCAAGTTGATCATCAAACATCTTCAAGCCAAACACTAGTTTCACCAAATATTAGGCTCTCCTCTTCACTTGGCTACTCAGGAACATGTTCTCCGGAACATCAAGTTCACCGCTAAAGGTTGGAAACATGAAATCTATGGAAAGGCGATACCTGATGCTCTCCTAATAGATGATATATTCAATGAAACGTATTATCAAGACTATTTGCATAAGGTGGCTAAGTTTCTCACCAGTGAATCCCCTGCTTCTACACTAAAAAAGTCAACCAGAAAATGAAAACCAAAACCCAAACCTCCACACCTTCTTAAGACAATGGTTTCAATGTGGATCCTTGATAAGGATTTAAAAGGTGCACTTTTGAGGGGTCATTTAAGCCCTTAATCGACCACTTTTATATCCGTTACTGCTTAATTTCGTTCCTTTTCACTTTTTAGGTCTCTTAAAGGCAAAATGCTAGAATGATGCTTATTTGGACAAAAAGGCGTGAATATGTGAATAAAATGGCTAAATTCAAGATCAAGACACTCAAGCTGATGGAAACACACCCGGCAGCGTCACAGACAAAGGGCGACGCCGTCCCTTTATTTGCGACAGCTCAGAAGTGAAATTGCTATTTTGTACCTGACGGCGTTTGGCTTTGAAAAATAGGGAGTCACGAAGAGTTCTCACCCGAGACGGCCTAGATCCAGATTCAGACAGCATCAAAAGTTAAAGCTGACGGCGTCACAACCTCAACATGACTCCGTCCCAAAGTTGACTTGGCCAGGATGAAAACCTAATGGCGGTGATCTGACGGCGTCACAACTAAAAGGTGACGCCGTCGCAGTTGTAACTCTATATATAGAAATCTAATTTTCAGACTTTTAGAGAGGTAGAAGTGTGGATTAAAAACCTAAAAAGTTTTTGAGTTTTCTTGGACAGTATCTTAGGGTTCTCATACCCTATTTTACAACAAGATAAGTAATTTACTTAATTGATTTCAATATATCTTCGATTGTATGTGTGTATGCTTGCATATTTACCATATCCGACTAATATACTTGTGTGTTTACTTAGATCTATGAAACCTAGTTATTGAATATTGATTGGTTGTCTCTTGTCTTAATTGTAATTGGCTTAGGATTGCAATAGGCCATCGTTGTGTTTTTAATGCTTGAGTAATCTTTGTGAACATTAGTTTATAATCGCCTAGAGTTATTGTAGGCTGAAAATCCAAAGATAACGTTAGAGTTAGTTTATAAATCCTAGAGATTTTATAGGAAATAACCTTAAGGTATTCTCAAAGAGTTAGGGAGAAAATCATACTCTACGACCTTAGAAGATACAACGCGTTAATGATATGTGCAAAAACACATATCATTTCTTTATCAAATAAAACCCAAAATAACCAAGAAAGAGCCGTTTATTGCTAATATTTGTGGTTTTCTTGAGTTTGTGCATGTGCAGGTACGGATATGTCAAAACACACAAAAAGAAGCCAAATCAGACGAAAATCCGAGCACGAGAGATTAAGAGAGCTTAAGCTGAGCCGGAAGATCAAAATTATGCTTCTGAGGAGATTTCTACTCTTTAAGGATGATTTTTGAAAGTTATAATCAAGTTTGAAGAATTGTCAGAATCAGTCCCTGATCTTTGAGTATTTGGCAGAAATGACCCCTCAAGTTTTTGGAATTATAAAAATCAGCCCTTGGATTATTTGTGAATGACAAGATTGGCCCTTGAAAGAGATTTTCAGAATTACAGATTTGGTCCCTGGAAAATCAGAAAATACACATTTAGTCCTTAATATGTCAAATGGGTCCAAGATAAATCCTTTGGTCCAATATCCATTTTAAGCCCACAACCCAACTCATTCCATACCCGGTCCAATCTCACTATCCAACCCGTGACCCTATACCTTGACCCGTTTACCCGGTTTATATCCAAGTCAACTCAACCCTTAACCCGGTCAAAACACTCAAACAAATATAAAAAATTACCCCCGCGCTAATATTCACCCCCAAATTACCCAGGTAAGAACCCTAATTACCCCATGTGTCAATTTGGCCAAATTAACCACAATTAAGGGTAGTCTTGTACTTTCATCTGACACCACCTGACACATGTGACTGCCATGTCACCAATCCGTGTGCTAGACCTCAAATACTGTTCTCTCATTGGTGGATGAAACGTGGATGATCTAATCCAAGGGTTGAAATCATTTGGGATACGTGGAGATTGATCCAAAGGCTACCAATACACTCAAAGAAGCACAAGGCTCTCTTCTGGAATCTTCTCAGCTCGGCTATAAATTGACCCTTTGGATTCACAGCTTAATATGTAGTTTTTTAGTGATAGAAAGTAGAGTGTAGTGAGAGAGAGTAGAGTAATTTAGTTTAAATGTAATTTTCATTCAGTATTTCAAAGTGTCATTTGTTATTAAAGTAATAAAAATAATTTCTAGCTAATTTCTGATTTGCATTATAAATTCTGTTTTCAGTTTTGTTAATTAGCTTATTTAGCTTTCTTATAACTGTTGAAGCTTATTCAAAACTTTCTCTAGCTTAAAAATTCAGTTTAGCAAAAATCACAAAAATATAAAAAAATCTCTTAAAAATAAAAAATATGTTAAATCTTAGTTCTCATTGATTTTAGTTAAAAAATCTGTTTTCACCAGCTCTCATAAGCTTCTTAATAGCTTATTGAGTGTTTGTTAGATTACACACTCAGAACTTATTCTCAAATCTCTCTAGTCAACAGAAGTCAAAGTGCAGAATTCAAGGTCAAATTGCTCAGAATTACTGTTATGGAGATGGAATTGGGTTGATGATGATTGGTTTGGGTTGAGATCAGAGTTAGGATAGTGGTTAAGTGATCTCAGTTGAGCATGTCATTGTGACAGGACTTATGTAAGTGCATAATCTGTCTCACTTATCTGCTTGCTGCATAATTAGTTTTCCTTGTTATCTGTTAGCTAATATTGTTGTGATTGCATTCAGTAGCTCTATTATAATTGTTAGATCATAGTTATTAGCTGTTATTGAGTTGGAATCATTAATTGATAGTTTACATTTGCATTATCAGATTTTAAGTAGTGATTGGATCAGATAATTGATCTAAGATAGAGCTTAGTTTAGTGGTTAATGGTAGTTGCTTGAGTTATATTTAGGCATTATATAGTCTAGTTGTTCATTGATTTGAGCTCTAAAATCCTAAAAGTCAAAATCACAGTGAAACTGCTCTTGATAATCAAATCTGTTTGAATCAGTTGCTGAAATCTTGCATATAGGTGTAGAAATAGATAAGTTAGCTTGCATTGGCTTAATTTCATCATATAATATCATAATCAGTTCACCACTTTGATTCAAATCTCACAAAAGTCAAATAACCAAAACAGATTTCAAAAGTCAAAGTTGTCAAAACCAGTTTTTATCAAACTTTGTGAATGTATCCTTGATTCATTTTTGAGTAAAAGTGATTGAAATTTTGGTTAATACTAGTTCAGTTGATCTAATTGTGGAATCTGATTTTTGTGAAATCTTCTCAAGCTTTTACAAGCTCTAAATAAGCTGTTTAAACAGGCCCATATGCCCTGTTCACACTCAGTGTAAACTGAGTGTGAAACCAGTCATTTGCAGATCTCATCCAGGTCTCAATATAGCTTATCTTTGCCTCAAAATTGGGTTGTGTGATCTTTGGTTGGTGATTTTTAGTTTCCAATTTATGGTTTCTGTTCCAGCTCACTAGATAAGCTGGTGCATTAGCTTAAAGTTGGTAGGCTTAGGCTGATTTGGTTAAGTAGTTAATTAGCTCTAAACTTGGTAGATTGCTTATTAGAGGATATGATTAGAAGTAATTAGTTGCTGATAGTTAGTTTTAGTATAAATTAGCTTCTGAAACAGTTTGGTGGCTTATTGTGCTTATTAGCTTATTCATAATTGCTTATTCATAGACAGTTTACATTACAGCTATAGATTCTTACACATGAGCCATAGATTTTATATTTTTCATAGAATTAGAATAATATTTTAGACTTTTACTGAATTTTTCATAAATTTTCATCACTGTTTAGTATTTTTCACAATTTAAAACAGTTTTTAGGTATTTTTAAATAGCTTTTATTGCAATTAATTCAGAAAAAGTTCCAAAAAATAAGTTTTCAATTTTCTTAGATTAAGATAAATACAAAAAAGCAAAAAAATAATTTTTCTAGATTTTTCCTAGCTTATTTTGTAATTTTTAGACATTTAATTAGATTTAAATAGGTTTAAATTCGTAGAAAATAGAAAAATAATCAGAAAAATACAAAATTAGTTTTGAAAATTCTCTTAGGTTATTTTAGATTTTATAAAAATAGTTTCATAATTTTCTCTTTAATTTTCATAATTTTTAGAATTTTAAGTTAGTGTTAAAAGTTAAAAATTAGTTTTAAATTCTAATAAATTCCAGAAAAATCCAAAAAAATAGTTTTAATTCATAAATAGTTTTCAGATTGCATTTTTAGAGTATAAGTAATTTTAGGTTATTTTTAGGATATAGATTAGACGTAGTTGCATTTTTATTACGTTTCGTTTATTACGTTTTAGTTAATTTTGTACTTAGGATTTCCCGTAGTTTAGATTCCCTTAATTACTTTCCCTTCTCCCGTAGTTTAATAAAATCAAATCATCAAATCAAAACATCGCCAATTAAATTCCAAACCAAAAACGACGTTGGCAATTCATGCCTCGTTGGGAAACGATTCGGGTTGACTAATCCGTATCAACGATCACACACGGGATTTGATTTAATATTCTTTTTCCTAAAGGAATTTTGAATCTATCTTCGTGATTATTTTTGATATCGATATTGAGGTTTTATCCATACACATACCCCTAAGCCTATACATCGAGACGAATCAAATTTTGGCGCCGCTGCCGGGGAGGTTGTGTCACGACAATATCGTTAGAGGTTTGACGATTAGTGACTCGAGATCCTTCATTCGTGAAGTTACTATTTTTGTAAAAATCAAAAAAGTAAAAAATATTTTTCTTTTTCTTTTGTATATATATCATATTAAAAATACAAAAAGATTTTCTCTTTTGTTTTTGCTAATAAATAGAAGACACCAATTATATAACATTCTCAACGGAGATGTTATCAATAATAAGTTCCCGAACTAAAGATCAAAAACTTGCCTTTGTGTCGCTTGTGAATTGATTTATTTCTATCGGATAAACAAACTGTGTGGTGGGTATAAGGACGGCCTGACATTAAATTGCGGCTGAAAAGAAGCGGGTTTTTAATAAGCTTCGCGCTGACCTACAAAGCTTCTCCGATCGCTTGTGCGTTTGTCTTATAGAGGTGATTTATTCACTTGGGATTATTGGTTAAGTTCACTGTGTTTTCGAATACCGTTCTCTTTTAATTGCCTTGGTTTTTGAAAGTGCATGCGCACTCGTTCTAATAACTACAGACCGATACGTGAAACCGCTACAATTCCGAGAAGGCGAAATAGTCGTGCTCTATTAGTCGAACCCGAGATTCGAACTAATCAGACTCCGCCCATCATCGAAATGGCGGAGGACAACCGATCCATGCTAAAGCAACTCCAGGCACCCACCGAGGGTTATGGAGAAGCCATCGTCGTCCCGGCAATCGTTGCCGATAACTTTGAGCTTAAACACGGCTTGATCAACTTGGTATCATCGAGCCAATTTTACGGATTTGAAAGGGACGATCCTCACTCTCATATCCGACGGTTTAACAAGCTCACGTCTACGATCAAGTACCGTAACGTTCCGGAAGAGGCTATCTTCCCATTTTCACTTGAGGGGGCCGCCCGGATTTGGCTCGAAAAACTGCCCCCTCGATCGATAACCACATGGGAGAATTTAGTATCAAAATTCGTGAACGAATTCTTCCCACCATCTAAAACAACAAGCTTAAAAAATGAAAAAACAAAATTCACACAAAGATTTGATGAATCATTTAGTGAGGCATGGGACCGATTCAAAGATTTGCTTAGGCAATGTCCCCATCATGGTTTTTCTGAGTTGCACCAACTTGATACGTTTTATAACGGTTTGAATGAAACTGATCAAGACTCTCTCAATGCCGCCGCGGGTGGTAATTTGTTGACCCGATCAACGAGAGATGCCTTGTCGATTATTGAGAATAAATCTAAAGTTCGTACCTCACGTAGCAAATCGGTTGCTGCCCGAGTGAGTGCTACACCATCGTCCTCGTCTTACGGAAATACGTCTAGCACCGATGCTAAGATTGATAACCTTACGGATATGATTCAGGCTTTGGTTAAGATTAAGACGGATAAGGTTAATTCTTCTCCACCCGCTCAGGTCAAAGCGGTGGAAACGACTTGTACTACTTGTGGTGGCCCGCATGCCTACTACAATTGTACCGCCACCGATGGTAATCCTTTCGATGCTAATGCCGTAACCCGAGGTAACCAATACCGTCCTCAAGTTGAACCGAACCCTCGTGTTAGTAATCAAATGGGACCTCCGGGATTTTCTCAATCAAACAATCAAACTCGCTTTAATCAGAATCAAATTCGTGGACCAAATGTTCAAAACCAATTCAAAGCCCCACCGAATCAATACCCGACCCAAGGGGTCAATTACAATCAAGGATATCAAAATTCAAGTTATCAAGCTCCGTCTTTTCCCTCTAATGAATTCTCGAATTATGTTCAGCACAATAATGCTACCATACAAACCATGAGAACCCAGATTTCAAGTTTGAGAAATGAATTCCAATCTTCGTTAACTAGACAAAGCAATGAGTTTAAGAACGAAATTCGACTTCAGAACAACAAGATGGATGCTTCGCAGAATAAACTTGAGAATATGTTAAACGCTGTTTTGTGCCAAATGAGTCAACCCTCGGGTTCCGGTTCTCTTCCAAGTAACACGATTCCAAACCCGAAGGGAGAAATGAAATCCGTAACCATTCGAGATGATGGGCCCTCAATGACTACTTCCTCTCCGGTGAGGAATGTAGCACGAGAGACCGAGGTGACAAAGGACCCGGTAATTCCTCTTGATAATGGAAAAGCCAAATACGTCCAACCTCTGGTTGCCCAAGTTCCTTCTATCTCCGTCATAACGCCAAGTTCTAATCTTACACCGTGCAAATCAATTCAATCACGATTCGACAAAATGAAAGTTGTTTCTGGAACAAAGTTTAAACTTACAACTGATATGATCAAAGCTGCTGACATGATTTATGAAAAGAAATTGGAACAAATTTCAAAGATTTCACTTGAGCCTACACCGTTTAATTCTTCCTCGAACCAAGCTCCCGAGAAGCTTGGTGATCCCGGGAAATTTCTCATTCCTTTCTCTTTGAATGATATTGAGGAATATAATGCCTTGACCGATTCAGGTGCAAGCATAAGTCTCATGCCTCTTGCGATATATCATGAGCTTGGATTGAAGACTCTTATACCGACTCGTATGACTATTGAATTAGCTAATCGAACAATTGCTCACACGGTTGGTGTAGTCAACGATGTTATGGTACGAGTGGATAAATTCCATTTTCCCGTGGATTTCGCCGTCATTGATATAGAGGTTGATGCCCGAGTCCCTCTCACTCTTGGAAGACCATTCTTGAGAACCGCAAAAGTCCTTGTGGATCATTACCAAGGAACGTTGACGATTAGAAAAGGAAATGAAAAGATTGTGTTTTATGCCGAACAAACTTCAAAACCTCCACCCGATGATCATTCTATTCATAGCATCGGTGTGATTGATTTTTCTCAAGAAAGTGGTGAACCCATTTTACCGTCTAATCCGAGTATGACCAACTCTTTCCCGTCTCTCACTACTAAAAGTGACCCCATTTGGGAAGAGATCGAGGCCTTTTTTAATGATGATTCAGTTCCCGTTGAGATTGATGATGCTACTTTTGACCCGGAGGGGGACATTCTTTTTCTTGAAAAGTTATTATATAAAGAGCCGTCTTCTTACCCCCCTCCGGATGATGTGAAGAAAGTTGAACTTAAACCATCTCGAATTGATCTTTCAAGGTTTACGATTAAGAGTATGTCGACAATACGAGCTGAACGGAAAAAGAAACAAGAAAAGGAGTCTACAACGGTAGTGGTGAAAACTGCTAGCTCTAAGAGCACACCACTTGTCCCACCTCCGATTTCTAAAAAAATCAACCTTCCTTTGAGTGGCAATCCCACTCCTTCTTCAGAAATTATGGAAACTTCTTCTGAGACATCTTTCGATCCAGAATCTTTCAAAACGACATTCACAAATCCCTTGTTTGAATTCGATTCTGAAGATAATCAAATTTTTAAGAATCAACTCTTTGACGAAGAAAGTGAGGAGTTCACCGATGAACTTGCTCCTACCGACTCGATTTTCTCTGAGAATGAAGAAGAATACTATGATCCGTTTTTCCCGAAGAAAGAAAAGGAAGTGAAGTTTTTGACATATGAACTTGTTGATCCTGAGGTCCAACATTATTTTTTATCCGAGAGTGATTCCTCTCCTCGTGAGGATTTTCATGCAGATGATACGTTGATTTCATTCCTTTCTGAGGACAAGATTTTTAACCCTGGGATACTCATCAGAGAAGACATTCATATCACCATAGTTTTTCGGAAAAAGGATCCTCTCTTGGATGCCTTCGTTGATAAACCTTCAAGTAACAATTCTCTATACCATGGACTCCCTTCTATGGAGTCGTTTCTCTTTGATCCGTCATCTCTTCGTCCACCCGCAAAACCGCCGGATGATGGATCATTCTTTCTTGATATACCTCATGTGAGTTTGGGAGAAGTTATCCCTTATGTGCTTGAGCCCGACATTTTCTTCCCCTCCCAACCCACCCATTATCTTTCCCTTCGAAGTGAGGATACCATTTTTGATCCGGGTATCCTTCCCACTTTTTTCCCCAAGGACAAATGAATTCGGGGACGAGTCAAGCTAGCGACTCGGTGACCAAAAATAGTAGCGCTTCGTGGGAGGCACCCCATGCTTATCTCTATCTTCTTTCTATTTTCTAATAAGAGACGTGAAGGGGTTAGCCTCTTCAATTTCTCGTGTTTGGTTGTTTGTGATGTTGTGTAGGATTTTCCCGATATGAAGACTCTCGTGCTCGAAGTTTGTCTTTTCTCCACTCGAGTTTCATGATCGATGCTAATGGAAATCCGATATCCTAATCTTATCGACTAACGTTTATCTTTTAGCATACTTAATAAACGGCTTTTAGATTTTCGTTCTTACCCTTTCCTTTAAACATTGAGGACAATGTTTCGTTTTAGTCTGGGGTGGGTAATCTTCGATTTGATTTGACCGCACTTGCTTATTTTTGTCGTGTACTCTCGCAACCCCGTTTTTCCTTAGAAAATGAAAAATTGTGCAAAAATGAGAAAAATTTAAAATTTTTGTAAGCTTTTGTTAGTTTTATGATCGAAAAGTCCTTGCTAGTCTCTTAGAAGTTACTTTAAATATGCGTTTTCTTGAAATAACCTTTGCTAATTGCTTAGACAAGAGGCTATAAAATGCGATTCTAGCTCACAAGGCCAAGAATTTGCAAGCTTCCCTAAGTGATTTTAAATATGCGAAGCTTAAACAAGAATTTGCTAGTTTCTAATAAGTGACTTTAAAAATGCGAGACTTGAGATTATCTGACGAAGCATTTGCTAAGTTAATTTATGTTTTGACACCTTGTTGACTCTCCGCTGGTGAGAGTAGGAATAGAATTCTGACTTGACCGGGCGTGTTGAGCCCTAGCTTGTTCCCTTAACCATAGATAATCTAAAAATTATCGGCTAAGCATCCGCGGATCTTATTATTTGGGATTTTAAATTTGCGGAGATCGAAAAATGATAGAGTTACTTATGAGTTTAGATGGTAAGCGTGGAGTAGTTGGTTCTCTTTAGAGCCCATCGAAGGTACTTATGGCTTTTTGTTCCCACAAAATTGTTTCACCCCATATCTGTCTAATAAATAATTAGAGATGTTGAGTTTTTGGCGATAGTTAGTTCTTTATCTTCTTAAAAGAATCTTTGTTTTAAAAATTGGGTACACATCAAGGATCCGTAATAAATAAATAAATAAGCAAGTAATAAGTGAAAGTAATAAGTAAAGTTATGAGCTGCGGTGTCGAGATCGGACCCTTGGATCTTTAGCCGGGATTGAGTGAGGTCTTAGTCTAGCCAACCGGGATCCTCATTTCATGAAGCCTATAGTCTTGGAATTACCCCGTGAAGCTCCGTAGTTCATAGCTCATATAAATAAAAAGTATAAGTAAAAAAAAAAAAAAAAAAAAAAAAAAAAAAAAAATGAAAAAGTAAAAAAATATAAGTGAATAAAAATTCCTTGATGTGGACCTCATTTTTGGGACAATGGTTCTTGAGAGAAGATGGATAACTAATTATCGACTTAGCTTTGTATCTTTATCGGAATAAAAGTTATCGAAACGAGAAATTTGAAGAAATTCATTTCTCACAAAAATAAAAAAATATAGAGGAAAATAGGAAAATGGGAACAAAAGGTAATTACACAAGTAACTTCCATGGGTAGTGTTAGCATCTAGAATCATACTTAACAATGATTTCGATTTTACGCTTAGTTTGGGACTTGTGAAAAATCAGGGACGATGTATTCTATCCGTATGGTCACTTCACGCTGTGTTGTGTTTTCTACTCCGTGATCCTAACGTGTCGTTTGAAAAATGTTGGAGTTATTGATCGACATGAAAGTGCAACAAACCGTCATTCATAACCGGAATGTGCTTAATCGTAATATCTATACATGTGAATTAAAAGGTAAACGGGGCGCTTTTAGAATTAAGGCTTTCTTAATCTCTTTTGAGGAATCTTTGCTACTTCTTCATAGGTTTAGTAGAAAGAGATTGAAATCCTTGGTTTTAGAAGCGTGAGTTGATTGCATTGCGTGAGGGCACAACAATGGTCTCGTCTAGGGTATTTTGATATGTGCAAAAACACATATCATTTCTTTATAAAATAAAACCCAAAATAACCAAGAAAGAGCCGTTTATTGCTAATATTTGTTGTTTTCTTGAGTTTGTGCATGTGCAGGTACGGATATGTCAAAACACACAAAAAGAAGCCAAATCAGACGAAAATCCGAGCACGAGAGATTAAGAGAGCTTAAGCTGAGCCGGAAGATCAAATTATGCTTCTGAGGAGATTTCTACTCTTTAAGGATGATTTTTGAAAGTTATAATCAAGTTTGAAGAATTGTCAGAATCAGTCCCTGATCTTTGAGTATTTGGCAGAAATGACCCCTCAAGTTTCTGGAATTGTAAAAATCAGCCCTTGGATTATTTGTGAATGACAAGATTGGCCCTTGAAAGAGATTTTCAGAATTACAGATTTGGTCCCTGGAAAATCAGAAAATACACATTTAGTCCTTAATATGTCAAATGGGTCCAAGATAAATCCTTTGGTCCAATATCCATTTTAAGCCCACAACCCAACTCATTCCATACCCGGTCCAATCTCACTATCCAACCCGTGACCCTATACCTTGACCCGTTTACCCGGTTTATATCCAAGTCAACTCAACCCTTAACCCGGTCAAAACACTCAAACAAATATAAAAAATTACCCCCGCGCTAATATTCACCCCCAAATTACCCAGGTAAGAACCCTAATTACCCTATGTGTCAATTCGGCCAAATTAACCACAATTAAGGGTAGTCTTGTACTTTCATCTGACACCACCAGACACATGTGACTGCCATGTCACCAATCCGTGTGCTAGACCTCAAATACTGTTCTCTCATTGGTGGATGAAACGTGGATGATCTAATCCAAGGGTTGAAATCATTTGGGATACGTGGAGATTGATCCAAAGGCTACCAATACACTCAAAGAAGCACAAGGCTCTCTTCTGGAATCTTCTCAGCTCGGCTATAAATTGACCCTTTGGATTCACAGCTTAATATGTAGTTTTTTAGTGATAGAAAGTAGAGTGTAGTGAGAGAGAGAGAGAGTAGAGTAATTTAGTTTAAATGTAATTTTCATTCAGTATTTCAAAGTGTCATTTGTTATTAAAGTAATAAAAATAATTTCTAGCTAATTTTTGATTTGCATTATAAATTCTGTTTTCAGTTTTGTTAATTAGCTTATTTAGCTTTCTTATAACTGTTGAAGCTTATTCAAAACTTTCTCTAGCTTAAAAATTCAGTTTAGCAAAAATCACAAAAATATAAAAAAATCTCTTAAAAATAAAAAATATGTTAAATCTTAGTTCTCATTGATTTTAGTTAAAAAATCTGTTTTCACCAGCTCTCATAAGCTTCTTAATAGCTTATTGAGTGTTTGTTAGATTACACACTCAGAACTTATTCTCAAATCTCTCTAGTCAACAGAAGTCAAAGTGCAGAATTCAATGTCAAATTGCTCAGAATTGCTGTTATGGAGATGGAATTGGGTTGATGATGATTGGTTTGGGTTGAGATCAGAGTTAGGATAGTGGTTAAGTGATCTCAGTTGAGCATGTCATTGTGACAGGACTTATGTAAGTGCATAATCTGTCTCACTTATCTGCTTGCTGCATAATTAGTTTTCCTTGTTATCTGTTAGCTAATATTGTTGTGATTGCATTCAGTAGCTCTATTATAATTGTTAGATCATAGTTATTAGCTGTTATTGAGTTGGAATCATTAATTGATAGTTTACATTTGCATTATCAGATTTTAAGTAGTGATTGGATCAGATAATTGATCTAAGATAGAGCTTAGTTCAGTGGTTAATGGTAGTTGCTTGAGTTATATTTAGGCATTATATAGTCTAGTTGTTCATTGATTTGAGCTCTAAAATCCTAAAAGTCAAAATCACAGTGAAACTGCTCTTGATAATCAAATCTGTTTGAATCAGTTGCTGAAATCTTGCATATAGGTGTAGAAATAGATAAGTTAGCTTGCATTGGCTTAATTTCATCATATAATATCATAATCAGTTCACCACTTTGATTCAAATCTCACAAAAGTCAAATAACCAAAACAGATTTCAAAAGTCAAAGTTGTCAAAACTAGTTTTTATCAAACTTTGTGAATGTATCCTTGATTCATTTTTGAGTAAAAGTGATTGAAATTTTGGTTAATACTAGTTCAGTTGATCTAATTGTGGAATCTGATTTTTGTGAAATCTTCTCAAGCTTTTACAAGCTCTAAATAAGCTGTTTAAACAGGCCCATATGCCCTGTTCACACTCAGTGTAAACTGAGTGTGAAACCAGTCATTTGCAGATCTCATCCAGGTCTCAATATAGCTTATCTTTGCCTCAAAATTGGGTTGTGTGATCTCTGGTTGGTGATTTTTAGTTTCCAATTTATGGTTTCTGTTCCAGCTCACTAGATAAGCTGGTGCATTAGCTTAAAGTTGGTAGGCTTAGGCTGATTTGGTTAAGTAGTTAATTAGCTCTAAACTTGGTAGATTGCTTATTAGAGGATAGGATTAGAAGTAATTAGTTGCTGATAGTTAGTTTTAGTATAAATTAGCTTCTGAAACAGTTTGGTGGCTTATTGTGCTTATTAGCTTATTCATAATTGCTTATTCATAGACAGTTTACATTACAGCTATAGATTCTT
Source organism: Chrysanthemum makinoi (assembly GCA_910596185.1). NCBI lineage: Eukaryota > Viridiplantae > Streptophyta > Magnoliopsida > Asterales > Asteraceae > Chrysanthemum > Chrysanthemum makinoi. The sequence goes on along the minus strand of OU343217.1, from coordinate 173,606,986 downwards.
ACACATGAGCCATAGATTTTATATTTTTCATAGAATTAGAATAATATTTTAGACTTTTACTGAATTTTTCATAAATTTTCATCACTGTTTAGTATTTTTCACAATTTAAAACAGTTTTTAGGTATTTTTAAATAGCTTTTATTGCAATTAATTCAGAAAAAGTTCCAAAAAATAATTTTTCAATTTTCTTAGATTAAGATAAATACAAAAAGCAAAAAAATAATTTTTCTAGATTTTTCCTAGCTTATTTTGTAATTTTTAGACATTTAATTAGATTTAAATAGGTTTAAATTCGTAGAAAATAGAAAAATAATCAGAAAAATACAAAATTAGTTTTGAAAATTCTCTTAGGTTATTTTAGATTTTATAAAAATAGTTTCATAATTTTCTCTTTAATTTTCATAATTTTTAGAATTTTAAGTTAGTGTTAAAAGTTAAAAATTAGTTTTAAATTCTAATAAATTCCAGAAAAATCCCAAAAAATAGTTTTAATTCATAAATAGTTTTCAGATTGCATTTTTAGAGTATAAGTAATTTTAGGTTATTTTTAGGATATAGATTAGACGTAGTTGCATTTTAATTACGTTTCGTTTATTACGTTTTAGTTAATTTTGTACTTAGGATTTCCCGTAGTTTAGATTCCCTTAATTACTTTCCCTTCTCCCGTAGTTTAATAAAATCAAATCATCAAATCAAAACATCGGCAATTAAATTCCAAACCAAAAACGACGTTGGCAATTCACGCCTCGTTGGTAAACGATTCGGGTTGACTAATCCGTATCAACGATCACACACGGGATTTGATTTAATATTCTTTTTCCTAAAGGAATTTTGAATCTATCTTCGTGATTATTTTTGATATCGATATTGAGGTTTTATCCATACACATACCCCTAAGCCTATACATCGAGACGAATCAGTTAACAATAAGGACGTGACAATTCAATCTTCAATAAAATATAACTAGGGAGTAATAGTATCTAGGTAAACACATTTTTAATCATCATACAAGCAGGCATCAATTAGACTACCCCTTAGCTTAGTTAATTAGATTAGATAATAGTAAAGTAATCGGTAGAAGTACCACCCCCCCAAATCCAATACCCCGAGATCGTACCTTTCAATTTTATAAAAAATATAAAAAAGATAAAAAATAAATTTTTCTCAACCCCAAACTTAGCGTAGGAATTTTCCTCAACCTCAATCCCGAGGCTTACCCTAATACTACACTACAACTACTAGGTTCACTGTCTAGGTAGTTGAAAAACTTGCTCGAAGAAAAGGAAGTTTCCTTTGACCCCGAACGCACGTTGTATACGTATCAAGTTTTTGGCGCCGCCGCCGGGGAATAGAATAGCTAGTTAGGAGTCTATCTCGTTTAGGTTCCTTTGCTTGATTCCTATCAAGTAAGAATTTTTCTCAATTTTTAGCTTCCTCGTAGTCTATCCCCCTTCTTTGTGACCTTTGTTCGTAATCCCATCACTTTTCATCATGGAAGGTGATAATCAACCACCACTCATCAACCCACTACCAAATGACCCGCCAAGAGGCAGTACTCTTGGTGAATACTCAAGACCAAGCCACCTAGGCTATAGGAACACCATTGAGCTTCTCGATCAAGCCCAAAATACGACCCTGCGATCCGACACCATCCGGTTGGTGCAAAACGGATGTGCATTCCATGGACTTTGTTCCGAAGATCCTAATCATCATCTTAAGGATTTCCTTATAATCGTCGATTCAATCGACCTTGATGCTACTACTTGGGAGACCACACGCTTGCGTCTCTTCCAATTCTCTCTACGGGACCAAGCTAGTAATTGGCTTGAGTGACTTCCCACCGGCTCTATCTCAAGTTGGGATGATCTTACCACTCATTTCCTTGCCCAATTTTTCTAACCGGGGAGAACTACTAAGCTTAGGAATGAAATCTTGATTTTCCAACAATGTCAAAGTGAATCTCTCTTTGAAGCATGGACTCGATTCAAGGACTTACTCCATAAAGTCCCTCATCACGGCATTGATCTTTGGCTTCAAGTCCAAATTTTCTATAATCATGTCAACTTCCCAACTAAGCGACATCGACCAAGCGGCCAGTGGTAAACTTAGTGATCTCACCGCCGAAGAATCGTGGGGTATAATAGAGGACCTTGTTCTCTATGACAACAAAAGTTAGAATGACCCCTGTGAATTGCCCAAAACCGTCAAGGCAATCTCTTTGCCTCCCATTCACTCTCACACTTCCGATCGTAGGATGCTCGAACTTGAAGATCAAGTCAAATTCCTAATGAGCTCTTACGAAATTCAGGTCTTCGCATCAAGTGAACAAAATCACTCTACCTTGTGAGTTGTGTAGTGGTTCCACGATACTCGTGATTGCACAAGACTCCCCGAACAAGAATTTGCGGACTACGCCTCTACGCATACCGACGGAGGAATCACCCTAACCATAAGTGAAACCAAAACTCAAACCCACCCCAAAGCTCATCTACTCCACCTAATAGGTTCAACCCTACAAATACCGGGAACTCCGCTACTCTTAAGGCAGTTGTGTCTCGATTCATGTCATCTCAAGAAACTCGATTGACTAAGCTTGAGGCCAATTTCAAGCAACAACAAGGCGAGATGACAAACAAGCTCGACGCTCTCTTAAAAGCCTTCAACAATCGGGAAATTGGAGCACTCCCAAGTGATACTATAAAGAACCCAAAAGTGAATTCGATTTCATCGACTTCATGTTCTTGTTCACCATGGGAGAGTGCACATCCATGCCCTTCATAACCAAAAGTCCACTCGGTAAATGCTATCAACACGGGTCCCAAGTGACCCTAAATGAGGTACCAAGGACCCATACCATTGGTACAACCAACCCTTGAGAAACCCATCAACTAAGAATCCAAACCTAATCTAGAGGAGGAGTACAAGGAACTCCACCAAGAAAAACCGGTTCTTGAAGTCTTAGCTCATGAACCTTATTACAATGCCTTAAAAGAAAAATATGAGCAAGAACTAAAACTAGGAAAACATGGGTCTGCGTTTGTGCAAAATAAGTTACCTAAGAAGTTAGATGATCCCGGGCTATTCACTCTTCCATGTAGGCTTGGAACCTCCAAACCTTTTGATGCTTTAGCCGACTTAGGATCATGCATTAATATTTTTCTATTGTCCCTCCATAGAAGTCTTAACCTAGGTAAGATAGAACCAACGGAAACCATCTTAGGTATAGCGGACGGTAGTATTGCATATCCGGTAAGGATAACAAAAGACGTGGTAGTGCACGTAGGGGAATTGACTCTTTTGGCGGATTTCCATGTGCTAGACATGAATAAGGACCCGACATGCCCATTTTTAGTAGGAATAGGATTCTTAGCTACCGCTAGTGCAATAATTGATTGCAAGATGTCTAAGATAGTGGTAGGATAAGGGAGTGCTAGGTCAATTTACAATGTCAAAAAGCATATTTACTACAAGGGGGAAGAAATCCCCCATGACATCATGTTAGATAGAACGCCATATAGATATGGACCTTGGATTAATAAAGACTTCACAGGTCCCCAATGAACTTTCTATCTAGAAGAGGTCTTTGCTAGTAGAGCAACTTTCCATGAAAAAGAATTGGCTAGGGACATGGAAGTGAACCCGTTCAAGGACGCCTTAGTGTTAAGGAAGATGACCGAGTTCCTAGGAAGCTTGGATGTCAACCTTGTCATGAATATGTGGAAAGTTGAGAGTAATAAGCCTAAGCATAAGTGGAATTGGGATAGACCACCTAGTGATGGGAATGGAGAGTGGCACATTAGGATGACGATCTATGACCCCAATGGAGAAAATTTTGAAAAGGCATACCGAACTAAGCGTACCACTAGGAACTTACAGGATAAGTTTGATCCTTATGACATTCTTGAGGACAAGCTTACTTACATAGGTACGTAGGGGCACGACTTCGAGTCTAGCTACAAGAGTCATAAATAAAGAAAAGCGCTTCGTGGGAGGCAACCCATGCTTAGTTGTTTGCTTGTTTGTGTGTCGTATATCTTATAATTGATTGTTTATTCTCACGTTTGAATTTGTGAAAATGCTTTATTTTGTCTTTAACCTTGTCTTAATTACATATAAAGGTATTTTGCAAAAAGGATAAGTGTAGGGAAGATTACACACGTTTTCAAAAGAATGTGAACATGAGAATTACGATTATTGAAAAGATATATATGTGTGTTTGTTAGAGTCAAATGCTTGTATTAAGTCATAATGGATGTTTTGCAGAAATTTTTCCAGATTTTAAAGATGTAATTTTTCCAGAATTTTTCCAGAAAAATGCAGCAGACTAGTTTCTGTCAGGATAACCTGACGCCGTCAGAGTCACTACCTAACGGCGTCAGGAGAAGCAGAAACCTTTTATCTAACTTACTCTCATTTTCTGTGCTACTTTCAAATTTTTGGAATTTCTCAGGTCTTAATTTTCCAGAAAATCTGTAAACATCCATTCCACAAGCATTATTTCCTAGTTTAGTAGAGTCATATATAGTGTTGCCGCCGATTTTACACGAAGGTTTCATTTGTTTTCTTAAAGTGTGCAGGTTTTATTTATCAAGACGAAGATACATAAGATTGGAATGAGCTTTTCACGCATATATTCTTCTTGGATAAGAATTTAACCACTACTTCACACGGATCCTACCGAGCTAATCAGGGGAGTGTTAGTTTCTTTCTCTTTTAATTACCTTCCATTATCATAACATTGATACTTTCAGGGAACATTGGGGAAAATGTTCAGTTTGAGTGTAGGGAGGGAGAGTAAAACGAGAACTTTGAAACTATGTTTATCCTTGATTATTTGTCTTGTCCTATTTCATTTGTGTAATAAACCATGAGAAATATCGGTTAGGGTAATTTTGGCACCAAATTTAAAATTTTTCATGACATGTAGGAGTGGGCCAGTAGTCTTAGTAAAGCGTGTCATGGATAGGAAGTTATATGACTAGCACAAAAACCCTTTACCACTCAAATTCTCCCAAAAATGTTAGGTTCGCCCCTAGATTTGCAGGAATTAAAGCATTCATCTTTAATGATTCAAGAGTGTACCGGTAGTATAATAGATTCTAGAACTTGTTTTGTGATGCATTCCGAGATCGCTAGTGAGACTACACTTGTGTATTTAGGAATAACTAAATGATAAGAGGCATTAGGATAACCCTTGTTTTATACCCGTATTATAATTACTTCTTCCACATCGGTTGAGTAATTCCCCCACACCCTTGCGTTGTACTCATCTTTAGTACACGATACCCCTAGTTAACCCCACAGAGCCTATCCTTTTCGCGGTTCTCGTGATATCTCAGTTTTCTGGAATATCAATGAAGAGCATTGTTTACAATCCACCCCCAAATGTACACCCAAATTGCCTTAGCCTACCTTGTATGCACTCACTTTTAGTGCATTATTTTTATCATACTAAACCCTTAGTTCAATTATCTAGTTACTTGCATGGTTGCTAAGTCGAGTCATATCTTTGTACACAGTTTTGGGATGATTGGGACTCATGGGTAAATTTAAATTATATGGAGTGACGGGAAAGAACGTTAAATTACAATTCCCTTTATTTACGTAATAATGTACTCCAAGTGTTTTGATCTTTTCAATTCGGGTCAAATTAGTGTTAGAGTAATAAAAACTCAAGTGTAGGGATTTGCCAATAAATCCCTTATATTTTGATGTTATCGTAGAGGATGGTAGAATAAAAGTGTATGAAAAAAAATCGAAAAAATGAGTGTTGAAAAAAAAATATGAAAAAACATATGGGCTACCATCCTACATCAATCTTTATATTTATGTTCATTTGTTTCAAAGGTATCTAGAGTTTAGAGTGGCGAGTCTTGGATTAGCAACACCATTCTTTTCATGCTTGTAACATAAAGATTTTTGACTTGCCACCACTAAATAGCCTATCCAACCAAACCCTTTGTTTCCCTACCGTAAGCCTAACATTACAACCCTTTAAAAGACCTATTAGATAGTTTTTCCTAGTGCTTACGCCAACGCGATGGAGGTGTGATCTAGTCTCAAGCCTATGGTAATCTATGTACTAGGACCGGTTAATGAGTTTTTATCTTCCATTTCCAATTTGATATATTTCATATACACCCGAGAGATGAGAGTATCCAAACACCAATTGTGAGGTGCTAGTATGTAATTTCCTTGCTTATTATGACTTTTGCGGGGCTTATACTTGTTGTGAATTATTCTAAACCAATGCTTCATGCCCTCTAACTTATAAATTGATTGGCCAAAAACATATTTGCTTGTGGACAAGCAAATACCAAGTGTACGGATATTTGATAAGGATTTAAAAGGTACACTTTTGAGGGGTCATTTAAGCCTTTAATTGACCACTTTTATATCCGTTACTGCTTCATTTCGTTCCTTTTCACTTTTTAGGTCTCTTGAAGGGAAAATGCTGGAATGATGCTTATTTGGATGAAAAGGCGTGAATATGTGAAGAAAATGGCTAAAGTCAAGAACAAGACACTCAAGTTGTTGGAACCACACCCGACGGCGTCACAGACATAGGGCGACGCCGTCCCTCTATTTGCGATGGCTCAGAAGTGAAATTTCTATTTCATACCTGACGGCGTTGGGCTTTGAAGAGTAGGGCGTCACGAAGATTTCTCACCCCAGACGGCCTAGATCCAGATTCAGACGGCATCAGAAGTTGAAGCTGACGGCGTCACAACCTCACCGTGACGCCGTCCCAAAGTTGACTTGGCCAAGACGAAACCCTAATGGCGGCGATCTGACGGAGTCACAATTAAAAGCTGACGCCATCGCAGTTGTAACTCTATATACAGAGTTCGAATTTTCAGACTTTTAGAGAGGTAGAAATGTGGAGTAAAAACCTAAAACGATTTTGAGCTACCTTGGCAGTATCTTAGGGTTCTCATATATCTATTGTACAACAAGATAAGTAATTTACTTCATTGATTTCAATATGTCTTTGATTGTATGTGTGTATGCTTACATGTTTATCATGTCCGGCTAATTTACTTGTGTGTTTGCTTAGATCTATGAAACCTATTTATTGAATATTGATTGGTTCTCTCTTATCTTAATTATAATTGGCTTAGGATTGCAATATGTTAGGATTTAGAGAATCCATGAGTTAAAGAGTCGGTCACCTCAAGTATATGTATTCGTTAGAAAGCTTGTAGTAGTAGTCATGTTATGTTAATAAGTAGTCTTATATGTAACACCGTGGAGGACGGACGGGTCTTTAACCACTGTATGCCTAATCCACAGCTCGTAGAAGGCGTATTTTGGAGGACACTATAAATACCCTCTACCTCCCAAGGTAGAGGGTTGGAGCTTCAATACCATTTTTCTTTGTTTCCCATAGTTCCCAACTCTCTTCTCTTTCTCTCTCTAAACCTCTTATACGCCTACTTTGAATCATGGTGTGATGTGTTTGTGAAATCCAATAGCTTACAACTGGTATCAAGAGCCATGGTTTGAATCATTTCTAGCGTTAAGGTTTGGATTTTGATTGTACTTTTGTGTTTAGAATCATCACATGTGCTTAGGTTTTGAATTGGAAGGCTTGAATCATCGTGGTTGGGATGCTTTTGGCTTGTAAAGTGGTTGTTTTTTAAAGTTGTCCTAAGCGAGTTGAGTCTCGTATAAAGTTTCTTCGAAGCGAGTTGAGGTGTTACCAGAAGCGAGTTGTCACTTCTGCGAGTTAATACTTAAGCGAGTCGTCGCCTAAGCTAGCTTATTTGAAAGCGAGTTGTCTATTTCAGCGAGTTGTCTCTTAAGCGACTTGTGTTCTTGTGTTCTAAGCGAGTTGTGCTCTTAGCGAGTTGGTTTATGTGACTTGGCTATTAAGCGAGTTGTCCCTTTATGCGATTTGTCTATTAAGCGAGTTGACCTCAAAGCGTGTTGTCCATTTAGCGAGTTGATTAAGCGAGTTGATCCCTAAGCGAGTTGGTTAGGGTGCGACTTGTCAAGTTCACTACTTGTCTATTGAGACTTGTCACTTCTTCGTGCTACATTTTACGGTTGTTCTTTTGATTTTGTAAAATCCCGTGAAAGAATCAATTTCCCGGTTTAATCAAAGAATAGTAAAATCCCGTAGAATCTGTAATAATGTCTAACAACGTACCTACTATCGTCTCTTCTATTGCTGATGACGTTCAAGCAGCTGGATCCGACACTCGTCCTCCTATGCTTGACAGAACTGATTATGACTCATGGGCTCAACGATAGGTTGTACTGTTTGGGAAAGGAAAATGGGGCTAACATTCTCAAATCAATTGATGAAGGACCTTATCAGATTGAGACTACCAGAGACATACTTGAAACTGCTGCGGTTGGTACAGTGATCATAGGTTTAGACAGACCAAAGATGTATGATGAGCTCAGTGATAAGGAGAAAAAGAGATATGATGTTGATATCAGGGCTTCAAACATTATACTTCAGGGTCTACCAAAAGACATCTACAAGTTAATCAATCACACAATGAAGCCACGGCAGTTTGGGACAATGTGAAGATGCTTCTCTCTGGTTCTGAATTGACCAAAGAAGATAGGGAATCTCAATTGTATGATGTTTTTGAGAACTTTGAGATGAACCCTGGAGAAAGTATCACTTAATACTATGTTAGGTTCCAAAAACTTGTGAATGATATGAGGAATATCAAAATGACAATGACAAATATTCAGCTCAATTCAAAGTTTGTGAACAACATGAATCCCGAATGGCACAAATTTGTCACCTCTGTTAAGCTAACCAAAGGATTAAGGCACACCAACTATGAGCAATTGTATGCCTTCCTACTTCAGAATGAGAAGCATGCTATGTTTGACCGAATGATTCTTGAAATGTTCAAAGCTAATCATGGAGATGCAAGCTCATCAAATGACTCAACAGCATTCTATACTAATGTAGGAATTACCACCAAAGCTTCTCAAGTCATACCAACGGGTAATGGTAACCACAAGCTCATTCCAGATCCATCATATAAGCCTCCAGACCCAAACACAATCATGAAACATTTCATCAATCAATTGGCTCTTATGGTTAAGAAAAATCTGAACCTCACTCCACACACTAACAATGATATCAGAACTGCATCCAATCTACACAATCATGCTATTGTTAGAGATGGTAAGATCATGGTGCAACCAGTGCAAGGAAGACAGTATGAACAAGGAATGGGTGGAGTAGGTGGAGGGTATGTGGCTAATCAGAACCGTGGAAGGAATACAAATTAAGGACAAGGAAAGCCAATCAAGTGCTACAACTGTGGTGGTGAAGGAAATATTGCAAGGAACTGTACATCTCCAAAACGTCCTCAAAATGTAGAGTATTTCATGGACATGATGCTGCTGGTGCAAGATCAGGACAGTGGAGCAGTTTTGGATGAAGAAGAGTTGCCATTTCTTGCTGAAGGAAATGCCAAAACCTATGATGCTGATGTGGATGAGCAGCCAATTCAGGAAATAGGTCACAATAATCAAAATGCCTTTCAAGGTGCTGACCGTGATCCATTTGACTCTGATGTCGATGATGAACCTACTACCCAGACAATCTTCATGGCTAGCATTTCAACAATGGTCTCTCCAAAGGTCTCATCACCACAACAGGCTGGCCCATCCAAAGATTCAATCATTTCAAAGGTATTAAAACTATACGATGAAGTTGATGAGCAAGAGATGCATAACAAAGTACAATCACATGAAACTAATGAATAAGATATTGGTAATGTGGGTAATAGTAATATTGTCCTGTATGATCAATATGTGATACAAAGTGAAAGTGAGATCGTACCAAGTGATGCATCTTCTGTAGTCAATGATGACTATGTTTTTGATGAATACACTGCATGTGCCCCTGATGATTCTGTTATCTCTGAACTGAATGCCTATAAAGAACAAGTTGCCATTTATGAACAACGTGCTAAGTTTAAGTTATCTACCCGTGAGCAGGAATTGGATGACCAAATGCGTACAATTATTATAAAAAGTAATTTTAGGGAAGAAATATTAAAACAAGAGCTAGATTCCTTAAAAGACATACTAAACAAAAACTATTAAGCAAAAGCAAGAACTTCAAGAAAATGTTAAATTGCTTAAACAGGAATTTAATGCTAAGGAATCAAAACTTTTAACTGATTTTTCCAACCTAAAAACTTTGAAAAACAAGCTTGAAAACAAGTTGTATGTACAAGGGAATACCATTCAGGCTGCTCACATGATCACTAAGCACAGAGTCTTAAGCGATAAGCATAGTATTCCCCTAGTAGAGGAACCAAATCTCGAGTATTGTAAAAAGGCTAAAGCTTTCCATAGGATTGTATATGATGGTAATGAGATCCTCAGTCCTAGGAAAACACCATCATGTATTAGAAGCACGGAAGAGGATAGAAAATTAGAAGATGCCTCTAGGGAGAAAATGAATAAGAAGCTAAAAGATCCTCAGTGTAAAAAGCAAAACATAATGATCAAACCCCATGATTACACTAAAGAAAATTGGATTTCCTTGAACATGATTAAGCCTCAAACTCAATTAACCCCAGAACAAGTTTTTTGGAAAAAGGACATAGATATGCAAAAAGCTAATGTACTTGTTGAACAAAACACTCCCCTTAGGAAAATGCCTCCAGCTACTGTGTATCCTCCGAATACACCAATGCATTTAGTTCCTAGAACTATTCCCACTAAGAGCAAGACCTTAATCAGCCTGTATGTTGTTTGTCAACTATTCGTTGATTTTGAGAAGACATGTAAGAAAAGAATCACACCTACAGGGATAACTGAAGGGGAGAGGGGTTTTGATCAAACTAAAGAATGCTATTTAACTGAAGTCATGCCTTTCTTTAAACAATTAAAAAATAAATTTGAGAGTCTTCAAAAGGGAATAGACTCAGATATTAAAGAAATGGAAAAAGAATTTGATGCAATGATAGTGGAGGTCAATAATTATGAACGGGAACTCAAATATAATGAAATTGCAAGAAAGAATCTGCATATCTTAAATGAGAACTTGATTTCAAGTTGTGTGGCTCAAGATGTGTTTTATACTGTTACTAAGCATTCTATTACTGCCTCTCAATTTCATGAACTATCTGTTGCTTTGAAAGTTTCCCATGATCGTGTCATTGAGCTTGAAAACAAAAACTCAAAACTAACTGAGAAAATTGACCAGGATGATCATGATAATTTGGTAAAACACTTTTCTAAGTTGGAAGTTGATCATTTTGATCTGCAACTAAAATATCAACATCTCAAAGAAAATGTTAAAACATCAAACATCAAGATATCCTCGGATGTTCCAGAGTTTGATGCAGTTTTTGAAATAAACAATCGTGACGAACAGATTCGAGCTCACTGTAACACGATCAGAAAGTTGAAAACACAAATTTCACAGTTAAAGGGTGAAAAGCACAATGTGACTGGATCCTAAATGCCTCCTCTTTTAGATTCTCAATTGTCTCAAAAATTTCATCTTCAAAACATCATCAACGTATTACAACAAGAAAATGAGAGTTTTCTAGAAGAAAATGAAAAGGTCAAATGACACTTCAAAGAGTTATACGATTCAATGAAAGTCACTCGTGACAAGAAAAATGAAAAAATAACTTCGTTACAAAAGGAAATTGTGAATCTGAAGAGTCAGGTAAAAGGGAAAATGCCACTTGTCTTTAATGAGAATGTTGCATCAAAGGCATCTACAGATTCTAAATATACCGTGACTTTTAAATACATTCCTCCTCATCTTAGAAACAATGAACTTGTATTTCATGATTACTTTTATCATCTTAAGGATAGTCTAGAATGCCTTCGTGAGATTGTAGAAGAAGATAGCATAAATAAACCACTTGATAGTGAAGTTAGGTATGCTTGCTTATATGCCAAACGATCTCAGGAGCTTTTAGAATGTTTAAGAGCAACATGCCCAAGATCCTTTTGTAAGAATGATAAAGTTATTATGCCTTGCTCTATGCCCAGTGTTAAGAAAGTGAACTTTAATGTGCCTTCAGGTAGTTCAGATCCCAGCACTGCTAAACCTGAAATGCAAAAAGTAGCAAAACCAACTAATGTTTCCATTCCCTCTACAGGAGTAGAAAGTGACACCAATGCGAGCAGGTCAAAGCCTCAAGGCATCACAAAGAATGATAGGACCTTGCAAGCTAGGAATGTTCAGTGAAAGAGAGTAGAAGATGACCTTAGGAAGAATGAAATTATGTTGAATAAAATGAATCGTGTTGATTCTAGTGTTAGCTCTACGCATGCTGTAATTAATGCGAATTCTGCTACTTTTGGCAAAACATGTAATGATGATTGCTTGGTTTCTGTTACTAGTCATGTATGTGGTGTAAATGATTTGATTAATGTTGTTAAATACCCAGTTAAAATCGTTAATGCCAATAATCAAGTTAAGAAGGCTAGAAAGCAATGGTGGAAGAAGGTTAGAAAACATTGGAAACCCAGGAGAAGAAAATTTAGTAATGTAGGTTATCAGTGGATACCTACTAGCCGCAAATTTAATCTTAATGAGTTGTGCCCTAAATTATCTAAGTCAATGCCCATTAGGAAATGGATGCCTACCGTTAGAACTATTCCTTTAAGAAGTAAACATACTTTGAATAGGTCTAATGCATACACTAGCACTGCATCTATCCCTAATAATTCCATTGATTCTGGTTCGGATGTGGGTGTTCCAATCACTGTTACTAACCAAATGGAACCCATTCTTGCATGGGGATCCCAATTATCTAGTTATCCATTCTTGTCTGTGTTCCACTGTAGGTCGTTCAAATCGTTCTGTGGTACTTGGACTCAGGCTGTTCCAAGCATATGACTAGAGACCGGTCACGGCTAGTGAACTTCGTGAGTAAATTCATCAGGACTGTTAGATTCGGAAATGATCACTTTGGAGATATTATGGGATATGGAGATTATGTTGTTGGTAGTAGTGTGATCTCCAGGGTATACTATGTTGAAGGTCTTGGTCATAATTTGTTTTCTGTTGGTCAATTCTGTGATTTCGATCTAGAGGTGGCTTTTAGAAAACATACTTGCTTCGTTAGAGAACTTGATGGTGTGGAACTTTTAAGAGGAACACATGGTACAAACCAATACACCATCTCTATCGAAGATATGATGAATTCCTCTCCAATTTGCTTACTCTCAAAGGCTTCTAAAACAGAGTCATGGTTATGGCATCGTCGTCTCAATCACTTGAACTTAGGCACCATAAATGATATTTCCAGAAAGGAGTTAGTAAGAGGCTTACCCAGACTAAAGTATGAAAAGGATCATCTTTGTTCAGCATGCCAATTGGGAAAAAGCAAGAAGTATGCCCACAAATCCAAACCTACAAATTAAGTTATGGAAGTTCTTCATACTATTCACATGGATTTATGTGGACCCATGAGAGTACAGACAATTAACGGGAAGAAATATGTGTTAGTCGTGGTGGATGACTACTCTCGATTCACTTGGGTTAAGTTCTTGAGGACAAAGGATGAAACTCCAGATGTCATCATTAAACTTATCAAACAGCTGCAGGTTCGACTTAACAAGACTGTTAGAATCATCCGAACAGATAATGGAACTGAGTTTGTTAATAAAGAACTTAGTGAGTTTTATAAAAGTTTTTGGAATCAGTCATCAAAGAAGTGTCCCACAAACTCCTCAATAGAACGGTGTAGTTGAAAGACGAAATCGAACTCTTGTGGAAGCCGCAAGAACAATGGTGATTTATTCAAAGGTTCCAACATTTCTCTAGGCTGAAGCCATTGCCACTGCATGCTACACCCAAAATCGATCCCTAATTCACACAACTCATGGAAAAGCTCCATATGAACTTGTCCACAATTGAAAACCTGATCTATCCTTCCTTCGCGTATTTGGTGCTTTGTGTTATCCAACTAATGAGGGTCAAGATTTAGGTAAACTGAAAGCCAAAGTGGACATTGGAGTGTTTGTAGGATATGTACCAAACAGAAAAGGATACCGAATCTACAACAAAGGAACCCAAAATTTAATGGAAACAATTCACGTTACGTTCGATGAGCTGACCGGTCAAATGGCTCCTGGACAACCCAGTTCTGTACCCGCCTCACAACTCTCATTAAGTAGTCCCATTAGTTCCTCTCTTGTACAGCATCCCTCATCTGTAGTTCCATATGTACCACCTTCAGAAGAAGATGTGAAGAAATTGTTTAATCCAATGTTTGATGAATACTTTGAATCTCAGGACAACATCCACTCTACTACTTCAACAGAGGCAGCTCCTAATCCATCCAACACAGTCAATCCATCCATCTCTATGTCGTTATCCCACGAAGCGCCTACTGCAGATCGTTCTTCATCATCCTCAACTCTTCAATCTTTAAGCATACATACTGGTAACATTGCTGCTATCGACTTTCTCTTAGAGATTGTTGATATTGAAGAAGGAGACCCTCTCCCTAGTCTCCGGCATAGGAACCAAATGTGCACTATTGAGTCTAGAGCCACGAGATCATCTATAAATCTCATTAGGACACTGTCAATGAAGAATCTCTGTTTCACACAATGTGGAAAGAGAGAATATATTTTAAGAGTCCTACGCATTATCCTTGTGGTATTGCCAGAACATCTGAGTGATATGCAAACATATTCACAATGAAGATGGAAAGCCTTCTAGAGCCAACATCAAACAAGCGCTTGGTAGGTGGCATGTAAGATCTATCCAATAGATCAACCATGTGACAACTAAACAGAAACGATGGGGCTATTCAAAATTATGAGTAAATCCTGGTTCAGGTTATGGATTGACGTATACCTTTGAAAAACCAGTTGTTGTGCGCAAAAATCATTTTTCTATGACACATCGACTATGTATCACATTTTCAAATAACAAAAGGTGTTTATGATTTAAAATTAATTTTTCATATAAAACGTTCGTTGCATTGCGAAAATTCTTTCTGATATGCAATACACGATTGTTGTTCAAATCATTTTTAATCAATTAGTAAATCTCAATTTGGTGGTTCACTCACTCCGTCTTGTCTTCTTTGAGATGTTCCGGTTTGTGAACGGCTAGAGCAGCTACGAAATCCTGTCTAGGAGATTTTTCAGAATTATACCTGATCATCTGAAGTACTTGTACTGATCAACGGGGAACCGTAGGCCGTGTACCTCAATTCAATGAAAGTGATCAAAGACACTTTTGTGTGCTTTATTGCTAACTGTTGTATGCAGGTACACCAGACGTTTACAGCTGATCAGAATTGAGAGGTCTATCCATAGCCGCATGCTCACACAACACATTCACATCTAGAGAAATCATGATGAAGGCATCAACAACTCTGATATTTTCACTCCATGCTTCTGCTACACTGCTGCAAATATCATGATTCATTAAAAGCTTCCGCAACTCTGATGAGAAGACATCATGATCCAGAATGTGAGCATGTCGATCCAAATGTCACTACATCACATGATGGCAACAATGCAAAGGAGGAGCCAGAGATAAGTGGTGGCTGATGATCTCAAAACTGGCCTAAAAATTATCTACACGTGGATCAGATAAAGACCTCCACTTGAATTTTCAAACATGCGGAACATGAAGAATCTAAGACTACGGACTACAGGGCGAAGAACATAATCAAGAAACCAAGAACAATCAAAATGTAATATCTGTTTGTATTCAATGTAATTTGAGGTGACCTCCCTTAGGGGGAGATTGTTAGGATTTAGAAAATACATGAGTTAAAGAGTCAGTCACCTCAAGTATATGTATTCGTTAGAAAGCTCGTAGTCGTAGTCATGTTATGTTAATAAGTAGTCTAATATATAACACCGTGGAGGACGGACGGGTCTTTACCCACTGTATGCCTGATCCACAGCCCGTAGGAGGCGTATTTTGTAAGACACTATAAATACCCTCTACCTGTTGGAGCTTTAATACCATTTTTCTTTGTTTCCCATAGTTCCCAACTCTCTTCTCTTTCTCTCTCTAAACCTCTTATCCACCTACTTTGAATCATGGTGTGATGTGTTTGTGAAATCTAATAGCTTACACAATAGGCCATCGTTGTGTTTTTAATGCTTGAGTAATCTTTATGAACATTAGTTTATAATCGCCTAGAGTTATTGTAGGCTAAAAATCCAAAGATAACCATAGAGTTAGTTTATGAATCCTAGAGATTTTGTAGGCAATAACCTTAAGGTATTCTCAAAGAGTTAGGGAGGAAAGTATACCCTACGACCTTAGAAGACACAACGCGTTAAGAATAAGGACGCGACAATTCAACCATCAATAAAAGATAACTAGGGAGTAATAGTATCTAGTTAAATACATTTTTAATCATCATACGAGTACACATCAATTAGACATAGACTACCCCCTTAGCTTAGTTAATTAGATTAGATAATCGTAGAGTAATCGGTAGAAGTACCACCTCCCAAATCCAATACCCCGAGATCGTACCTTTTAATTTTCTAAAAAATATAAAAAGGATAAAAAAATAATCTTCCTCAACCCCATCCTTAGCGTAGTAATTTCTCACTAGCATTCCTATTCCCATAGAGAACGGTATCGATTCCGAGGCTTACCCTAATACTGCACTAAAATAATTAGGTTCACTGCCTAGGTGATTGAAAAACTTGCTGGAAGAAAAGGAAGTTTCCTTTGACCTCGAACGCGCGTTGTACGCGTATCAATCCTCCACATGTCACTGTGAATGAAAAGTTTGTGGCTAATGTGTATCCAGATGTTCAAGAAAATCTTAAGAATCGAACTGAAAACCAAACTCACTTGGAGGAACCCAACAAATCTACAGGATCCATATCTTCATTCTAGAACCTTGATCACGACTTTACTTTTGGGGACCAATTTCTTATTGACAAACCTGCTAATGATGAAGATGAAAAGATAAATGATGAGAAAGATGTAACATCCCATATTTTTCAGTTTACTTTTCATTTTTTGAAAAGTTACTATTCATCCCATAAATTTTTTTATTTTTATCTTACCATCATGACAAGAAAGTTGATACTCGACAAGTCATCCTGACAACGTACGTTGAATCCATTCAGAACCGATTTTACAAAACCGTGCCCGAGAATTACTTTAGGGTTTAAACATCATTTAGGCATCCCGATATCTCCATAAAGCACTCTAAATATTAGAAATATGTATTTCTACCATTTTACGACAATTCCACAAGTTTTGGAATTTTACGTTTTCCAGTTCTGCGTTTTACGCGAAATACGCGTTTTTTACCCGCGTTTCCAGCTTTAAACAACGTTTAAGCAACCCGATGGAACTTACCACTCATTTTATATTTTATTATGGAGTATAATGACAATTTTCATCATTCCTATAAGTTTCATATTTTTACAATACCCGGTTTTACGTTTCGTGACTTAACGGCTCAAAATTAGCGATTAACAGAACCAAAACTGACTCCGTAAACTAGATAATACCAAGTTTAACCATCTAGTCACTCCTCCCATCATATGAACGCATATATGAAGTATCACCAAGGTCTTGGTGGCTTGGTGAGAGCCATGGAATGTGTTACATTAGGAGCCATAGAATGGCTTATGGTCTAAAATCTTCCAAGTATCTATCATGTGTATCATTTTGAGCCAAGCCTTAGTATAAACTAACCTCCTTTGGAACCTATAAATACCCTACCACTCCCTCTTGGTCATTCAGATCACAAACACAAACAGTCTCATCAATTAGTTTCCAACATCAATAAATTCTACTAACTTTCAAGCTCCAAGTAAACTCCATCTCAAACCCTTGCAAGTTTATGCGATCTTATTGAATTGAAATAAATTCAAGTAACTAAAACTCTCAACACCAAGTCCTTCAAGAATAAAAGAGTGTAGAAGGATTGCCAAGGTGTGAAAAGCTCGCTCTATCAAAGCCCTAAGTGCTCAATCAAAGTCCTAATCCTTACTAGTTATTCCTTTCTCTATCAAAGCCCTAAGCAACTAATCACCACCATCACTCTATTATCTCATGTCTATTATTCCTAATCTCGTCAATAACATGCTATATATATGGTAACTATGTTGATTTATGATGTACATATACTCAATCACATGTTTTAATTCACATATTGTCGTAAAAGTAACAAACTAGTAAATTAGTCATATTCTACATATTTGAAGCCATTGAAACCAATTACATACAGACTTGGTAACTTACAGATTATAGTAGACAAGATAAAGAGGGAAACATAACAACTTGAATCGCCCAAAACGGACAAACGAGTCAAAAGTTATGGTAAAAAGAAGTTAGCAAACCCTAGAAACGCCGAAAATGCTTACTGCCTAATAAACATAAGTGGCACTTCTGGTCTGAATCTTCAAAAAGTTAAAACATAAAACTTGTCCGGAACGATGATTTACGGCTACCGCGCGGGAACTCACGATATCTTTTTTTGCCTAAAATTTGTAAAGCAGTTTTTACCGGCAAAAGTTGGATTTTCGCAAGTTGAGAAAATAGAAACCGTGTTATTTTCATAGCTAGTTACATATTAAATTAACAAAAATTCATTTAACCTTCGGAATAGTGTTTTCGCAAGCAACAAAAAAATGACCATTTTACCCTTTTCCGCCGATTTTGACCAAACTTTGTTTTTAACCATGCTAATAAGTTATGATCACTAGTAATCGATGAGAACTTGTAAAAACTAGATATTTACTAAATAAATGATAAACTTGTAACTTGTGTTTACAAAACATATGTTTATCTACTAAGTGCTACAATACTAGGGAGCTTCATGTGAGGAGTCTCATTTGAGTAAAACGTATTGCCGAGTTGTTGAATTTATGATTTAAAGTTTCCTAGCTCCTTGAACGTTTACTACATGACCTCTGAATTATGATGGCCTGAACAGTAATATGATATCTATAAACTAAATATGTTTTCACATACTAAACCATAACTATAAGCAACGCACTATAAATGACTACATCATGATCAACATAGAGACATATATAGGCTGGTTTATGTTTTCCTAAACATTATTCCAAACCTAAGCCGCAACATTCCATTTTATGTTGCACGTAGAGGTTTCCCGGCTTACCCATCACATCCATTAAAGCACTTAACATCATCAACTATCGGTGAGTTCATAGCCCCACTTTCTATTATTTAATGGTTTTAGAAATCCTTAGGGGAAATGTGTAACAATTCGCATTTTCAGGATTTCTATCCATTCTCTAATTTTACTATTCATCTCAAGAAATTATTATTCACTCACTATTCATCCCATAAAATTTTTATTTCACATTCTCGTAAGTTAATTTATTTTAGTAATAACCTGAGAGTTTGACAATCGTTAGATCATTTTCGCAAAAGTAATTAAGAAAACTTCGTCTTAAAGTTTCGTTTTGGTCGGAGCACCATTTAAACATCCCGCGCATAACGAAAACCAACTCTAACAATTTTCCCCACGTCAGATTAATTTTTAGAGCACTCATAATTAATTAGAGAATTTTTAAGATTTGTTTTAAATGTTTCCAAATAAACCCTGAGCCGTACGAGACTAAACTTACGTTTTAAACAAATCTACGTAGACCCAGACTTAACCATTCCTGCACTGTGTTTTCTAAGATATTTTGACACTTTTATATTTTTTGAAAAAGTCAAACATATTACCCTCCTCCTTTGACCATAAAGAAATAAACCTTGTACATTCTACATTTTTGCTTAAATCGCGTAACTTTTAAACTTCACGTATAACTGTTAAGTTATCCCACGTATAACGAAAACCACATTTTGACATCTCATATCACTTATAGACTAATTTTAGTCTACTTTAAATAAATTCACGGTCATTTCCCAGAAATCTCATTCTTTTCTGATAAATTGCATTTTACGCGTTTTTGACCCGTGTTTCCAGCTTTAAGTAGCGTTTTTGCACCTAATGAGACTTATCACTCATTTTATATTTTTAGATGGAGTATATTGATGAGTTTCATCATTCTTAAAAGTTTCGTATTTTCACGATACCCTGTTTTACGTTTTATGGCTTAACAACTTACGGTTGGCATTTAACGGAACCAAATCATGCTCTAAATTCAAGATAATACCTAAAATATCCACCTAAGTCATCTTATCTTCATTTGTCCGACTTTAGGGGGGAGTCATCATCTTGGTGGCTTGATCCTAAGCATGCATCATTTAGATCATTACATGTGTCCTAACTTAACCATGGTTAATATTTAACCCAGTATATGGTTAACCAAACTTACCCTCCTATAAATAGCAAGTGAAATGCATCCTAAAACAACTCAAACACTTATTTGGGTCATTCATATCATAAATCCATCATATCTTCCTTAATTTGATCTATAAACTCCAAGTTTATGCAAAGAAGTTTCAAGTATCAAGCTACTACATCAAATCTCTAGCAAGTTTAAGTGATCTTCTTGAGTTTAGATCCACTCAAGTCACTTAGTACTTCATCACCAACTCTTCAAGATTGCAAGGGTGCCAAGGTGTAGAAAGCTAGCTCAATCCAAAGTCTTAAGTGATCAATCAAAGTCTGATCCTTACTAGTTACTCCTTTCTTAATTGAAAGCCAAAAGTTGTAAGCAATTAATCACCACCATCATCTCATCTTTATTATTCATAATCTTAACAATTTCATGCTATATATATAGATAATATGTTTATTCATGATGTACATATACTCAATCACATGTTTTAATTCACATATTGTCGTAAAAGTAACAAACTAATAAACTAGTCATATTCTACACGTTTGAAACCATTAAAACCAGTCACATATGGACTTTCTAACTTACATACTCTGGTAGACAAAATAAAAAGGTAAACATAGCAATTTGAATCACCTGAAACAGACGAACGAGTCAAAAGTTATGGCCAAAAGAAGTTAGCGAAACCAAAACGCCGAAACTGCCTGTAACAATTCGCATTTTCAGAATTTCTATCCATTCTCAAATTTTTACTATTCATCTCAAGAAATTACTATTCACTTTCACTATTCATCCCATAAAAATTTTATTTCACATTCTCGTAAGATAAATTATTTTATTAATATCCTGAGAGTTTGACAATCGTTAGATCATTTTCGCAAAAGTTATTAAGAAAACATCGTTTTAAAGTTTTCTTTTGGTCGAAACACCATTTAAACATCCCGCGCATAACGTATACCAACTGTGACAATTTTCCTCACATCAGATTAATTTTTAAATCACTCATAATCAATTAGAGAAAATTTTAAGATTTCATTATAAAATGTTACCAAATAAACCCTGAGCCGTACGAGACTAAACTCACGTTTTAAACAAATCTACTTAGACCCAGACTTAACCATTCCTGCACTGTGTTTTCTAAGATGTTTAGACACTTTTACATTTTTTAGAAAGTCAAACACATTTCCCTCCTCTTTTGACCATAAAGAAATTAACCTTGTGCGTTCTACATTTTTGCTTAAATCGCGTAACTTTTAGACTTCACGTATAATTGTTAAGTTATCCCACGTATGATGAAAACAAAATTTTGACATCTCATATCACTTTTATACTAATTTTAGTCTACTTTAAATAAATTCACGGTCATTTCCCTGAAATTTCGTTCTTTTCTGATAAATTGCGAATTACGCGTTTTTGTCCCGCGTTTCCAGCTTTAAGCCGCGTTTTTGCACCCAATAAGACTTATCACCCATTTTATATTTTTAGATGGAGTATAATGATGAGTTTCATCATTCCTACAAGTTTCGTATTTTTACGATACCCGGTTTTACGTTTTATGGCTTAACAACTTACGGTTGGCATTTAACGGAACCAAATCTTGCTCTAAACTCAAGATAAGACCAAGACTTATCATCTAAGCCACCTATTCATGTTATGGCCGACTTAAGGGGGGGGGATTCATCATATTGGTGGCTAGATCTTAACCATGCTTCATTTAGATCATTACATGTGTCCTAACTTAACCATGGTTAACATTTAACCCAATATATGGTTAACCAAACTTACCCTCCTATAAATAGCAAGTGAAATACATCCTAAACACCCTCAAACACTGATTTGGGTCTTTCATAGCATAAATCATTCATATCTTCCATCATTTGATCTATAAACTCCTAGTTTATGCAAAGAAATTTCAAGTATCAAGTTATTACATCAAATATCTAGCAAGTTTAAGTGATCTTCTTGAGTTTAGATCTACTAAACTCACTTAGTACTTCATGACCAACTCTTCAAAGATTGCATGGGTGCCAAGGTATAGAAATTTAGATCAATCCAAAGTCTTAAGGGTTCAATCAAACTAGTTACTCCTTTCTTAATTGAAAGCCAAAAGTTGTAAGCAACTAATCACCACCATCATCTCATCTTTATTATTCATAATCTTAACAATTTCATGCTATATATATAGTTACTATGTTGATTCATGATGTACATATACTCAATCACATGTTTTAATTCACATATTATCGTAAAAGTAACAAACTAGTAAACTAGTCATATTCTACACATTTAAGACCATTAAAACCACTCACATATGGACTTTTTAACTTACATATTATGGTAGACAAGATAAAAAGGTAAACAAAGCAATTTGAATCACCCGAAACGGACAAACGAGTCAAAAGTTATGGCCAAAAGAAGTTAGCGAAACCAAAACGCCGAAACTGCCTAACACAAGCTGTTAAGCAGCTGTTCGTTTTGAAAGTGGTACTTCTGGTCCGAATCATCAAAAAGTTAAAACACGAAAGTTGTCCGGAACGACGTTTTCCTTCAACAAGGAAGAAGCTCGGACCTTGAAAACGCTTAACTAGGCCATATTCTTTCAAAACTGAAACTGCCCTATATATAGTTTCACGTCTATACTTTTGTCACAACTAAAAGCAAAACCAAGTTATTTTCATAGCTAGTTACATATTAACATAACAAAACTTCATTTAATCTTTGAAATAGTGTTTTTACAAGTACCGGAAAATTGACCATTGTACCTTTTCCGATGATTTTTATCAAAACTTCATTCTTGAACATGTTAATAAGTTGTAATCACTAGTAAAAAATGAGAACTTGTAAAAACTAGATATTTACTAAAAACATGATAAACTTTATGATATAACAATCTTCATTCAAAATCTATGTTTTATTTACTAAGTGCTACAAAAATAGGGAGCTTCATGTGAGGGGTTTCATATGAGTAAAACGTATCGACGAGTTGCTGGATTTTCGATTTAAAGTGTCCTAGCTCCTCGAACGTTTACTACATGACCTCTGAATTGTGATGGCCCAAATGGTAGTACGATATATATAAACTAAACACGTTTTCACAACTAGACCATTTCTATAAACGACATACACAAAAACAATGTACTACATCATGATCAACATAGAGACGTATATAGGTTTGTTATTTCTTTCGCATCATTATTTCAAACCTAAGTCGCAACATCCTATTCTAGGTTGCTCGTAGAAGTTCTCACGACATATCCATCATTCTCATTATACATGTGATATCATTTATTAAGGTGAGTTCATAGCCCCACTTTCTATTACTTAATTGTTTTACAAACCCTTGGAGGAGATTCATGCTTTATTTTAAACTTAACACATTGCTTTCAAACTTTATGCTTATCAGATCTTTTTATTGTCACTAAGTTACAAAGAATTGCCAAACTTAAGTCCCTAATCATGAATCATTAATCACGAGTGAAGTGAGCGCGAATATTGTGGATAGATCTTTCGGGATTGACGAATCCCGTTTGTTTGACCCGGTCCGGTAAACAAACGCACTATATTTGAGTACATTAGGTAAAAACGGCAATTTTTACCTGTTAAGGGCACGTATCAATAGTTTCACCAATTAATTTTGGAGCAAGTTAACGCCCTGATTGCATGATGCTTAGTGAAATAATAAGTGTTTTGTTTTCAAACAATTGGTGTGAGTCTATAGCTCACACTACAAACATAATGTCTTCAACTATTAAACAAACTCTATGAATTCACTCAAACTTTGTGTTAACAGTTTTAAGCATGTATTTCAGGTCCATAATGTCGGAAGCTGGCACGGAAGAGCAAGGGCTAGATCAAGAAGGCTATAAATATTTTATCATTTATAAAACATCAAAGACTTAATATTGATGTATTTTGTAAACAATGGAACCAAATGGGACCTATTTTGTAAACTCTGATATATATAAATAATTTGAATGATAAATCCTTTTTAAACGACTCCTTTAGAGATTGTTTTCTATTGTTATGACTGTTGTGCCATGAAGTAACACCCAGTTTGAATTCCGCTGCGTATCACAAAATTAGGCGTGTTACAGATTGGTATCAGAGCCACAGTTATAGAGAAACGGGTCTAATTGTGACCTAAACTATAACTACTTTTTCAAACAAAAACATTTTATAGCCTTTCGCTCTCCGTGCCTTCCATCCTCCAAACGATTATGTGACTTCTAGGTAGTTTATGCTACACAAACATACTAATATATTGATATATACACTCGACATATTTTCAATCATTTTAGCTAAATGATAGACTAAAAATATCTGCGTATGCCTATTCTAAGGCATTACGGCACAATCATATTTTCCCAATCTCCCGATCATGCATCTACTCATGCATTTTAGGATTACGAAACTTTATCCAAGGCATTGTAACTGATTAAAATGGTCTTTCCTACTTCCTAGACATTGTGATATACAATGGTCTCATTTATTTTTCAAGACACTGTGAGATACAGTGGTCTCCATTACATTCTCATACATTGTAAATCCTACAGTGGACCCATTTATTTCTCAAGACATTGTGAGTTACACAATGGTCTCTTCATCATTTCTCAAGACATTGTGGGTTACACAATGATCTCTCTATCATTTCTCAAGACATTGTGGGTTACAGAATGGTCTCTCCATCATTTCTTAGACATTGTGAGTTGCACAATGGTCTCTATTATTTCCCTGGACCTTGTGAGTTACACAATGGTCTCAACTATTTCTCAGACATTGTGAGTTGCACAATTGTCTCAACTACTCCTCAGATATTCTAAGTTATACAATAGTCTCTAAAAATTATCTTATAAACATTATATGATATTGTTTTACATGAAACCCGTCACAGTCTATCAATTTCCCTAATGGAAATACAAGAAATAGGATTTCTAAAGGACAAATTGACTCATCATCTACAAAAGCTGAAGTTCAGCAACTTTCTCTACATTCATCAAAATTCTCTTCTGAAACCTTCATTGTTAAAGGTCCGTGATGCTAGCCAAGTATGGACTATTTTAGGATTACTTAAGATTTCCTTTCCACACGTATCTACCCATACTATCTTCTATGCAATGGAATGTGAAAACATAGGTTACAAGTCTTTTATGGCCAGGACTTGCAACTGGATGGTTTGATATCGCCTTTCCTTAGTGGACAATTTCTTAAAAGCTATGGAGATATTACAAGTATACCTAATTTAGGTATTTGGAAAATTTATCGAACCTCGGCTAAATATAGTTTAGTTAGCTATATTTAACCTAGGGATAGTGGAACGTAGTCTAACTAACTATGTTCGACTTACATTTTTCAAACACTGAGAATAGTTATACAAGTGTTATATTCAGATTGATTTCCTACTTAAACTCGATAAACCACCAGAATTCATTAAAAAGATCTAGAGACACGATAGTGTCTTACCACTCGGCAAAATCTTAACATCTTATTTATACTACCTAATTTCATTCTTAAAATTTTCATACATGAGATAATCCGAACTACTATCTTGGGATAGTCATCAAATCTTCTTGTCATTTCCTAGAAGTACTAGCCTGATTAGGTTTCAAGGATATCATGCCGCCATAATCTTTTACAATCCACTTATGATTTTAAAGCAAACTTGACATCTCTACCTAAGAATAATGGTAAACATACACTACACTCTTCTAATCATCAACATATCACATCATTATCTGAACCCCATTATAAGTCAGTAAGTAAAACTTCACAGTATCACGTTTCTTTCAAACACTAGTAGACATAAACACTATACGATATAGCCTTCATCTCGAAACCACCTAAGACATGATCAACTTTGGAAATGGTTTGGATAACCACTTGCCACTAGCAAGAATTTCCCTACAACGACAGTTATCACATCATTACAAACCATTTCACATCAACAATATCTTACACCTTTGATTAACAACAGTTACCCTAACAAAAACAAAACTATTCCATTTTGAGGCACTACATAGACGAATGTGTTAGTTAACCGTTTGTTGGACTAAGGTGTTCAGAGATCACCCACGAAACAACTAAGGAAACCATACAAATATAAATTAGGCTCCATGCCGCACACTATCACCAAAAACTCCATGTTAGAAATTAAGGTTTTATTGATAGCCTCGATACAATAAGATATGATTCGTTTTGAGAATAGGGAAAAGCCAAACTTTAGGTATATTGGACTCTATGAGATTTTAACAAAACCCTTTAGGTTATCAACTTAAGCCACATGGTACATAACACATTCTATGACTAGAAACTTGAGAACGCAAAGATTAGGATTCGGGACAGAATTCCCATTAAGGTGGTGAGACTGTAACAATTCGCATTTTCAGAATTTCTATCCATTCTCAAATTTTTACTATTTATCTCGAGAAATTACTATTCACTTTCACTATTCATCCCATAAAAATTTTATTTCACATTCTCGTAAGATACATTATTTTAGTAATATCCTGAGAGTTTGACAACCGTTAGATCATTTTCGCAAAAGTTATTAACAAAACATCGTTTTAAAGTTTCGTTTTGGTCGGAACACCATTTAAACATCCCGCGCATAACGAAAACCAACTCTGACAATTTTCCTCACATCAGATTAATTTTTAGATCACTCATAATCAATTAGAAAAAATTTTAAGATTTCATTTTAAAATGTTACCAAATAAACCATGAGCCGTACGAGACTAAACTTACGTTTTAAACAATTCTACTTAGACCCAGACTTAACCATTCATGCACTGTGTTTTATAAGATGTTTAGACACTTTTACATTTTTTGGAAAAGTCAAACATATTTCCCTCCTCCTTTGACAATAAAGAAATTAACCTTGTGCGTTCTACATTTTTGCTTAAATCGCGTAACTTTTAGACTTCACGTATAACTGTTAAGTTATCCCACGTATGACGAAAACCAAATTTTGACATCTCATATCACTTCTAGACTAATTCTAGTCTACTTTAAATAAATTCACGGTCATTTCCCCGTAATTTTGTGCTTTTCTGATAAATTGTGAATTACGCGTTTTTGACCCGCGTTTCCAACTTTAAGTAGCGTTTTTGCACCCAATGAGACTTATCACCCATTTTATATTTTTAGATGGAGTATAATGATGAGTTTCATCAGTCCTATAAGTTTCGTATGTTTACAATACCCGGTTTTACGTTTTATGGCTTAACAACTCATGGTTGGCATTTAACGGAACCAAATCTTGATCTAAACTCAAGATAAGACCAAGACTTATCATATAAGCCACCTGTGCATGTTATGGCCGACTTAAGGGGGGGGGGAATCATCATCTTGGTGGCTTGATCTTAACCATGCTTCATTTAGATCATTACATGTGTCCTAACTTAACCATGGTTAACATTTAACCCAATATATGGTTAACCAAACTTACCCTCCTATAAATAGAAAGTGAAATACATCCTAAACACCCTCAAACACTGATTTGGGTCGTTCATAGTATAAATCATTCATATCTTCGATCATTTGATCTATAAACTCCAAGTTTATGCAAAGAAATTTCAAGTATCAAGTTCTTACATCAAATCTCTAGCAAGTTTAAGTGATCTTCTTGAGTTTAGATCCACTCAAGTCACTTAGTACTTCATCACCAACTCTTCAAAGATTGCAAGGGTGCCAAGGTGTAGAAAGCTAGCTCAATCCAAAGTCTTAAGGGTTCAATCAAAGTCCGATCCTTACTAGTTACTCCTTTCTTAATTGAAAGCCAAAAGTTGTAAGCAACTAATCACCACCATCATCTCATATTTATTATTCATAATCTTAATAATTTCATGCTATAAATATAGTTAGTATGTTGATTCATGATGTACATATAATCAATCACATGTTTTAATTCACATATTGTCGAAAAAGTAACCAACTAGTAAACTAGTCATATTCTACACATTTAAGGCCATTGAAACCAGTCATATATGGACCTTTTAACTTACATATTAAGGTAGACAAGATAAAAAGGTAAACATAGCCATTTGAATCACCCGAAACGGACAAACGAATTAAAAGCTATGACCAAAAGAAGTTAGCGAAACCAATACGCCGAAACTGCCTAACACAAGCTGTTAAGCAGCTGTTCGTTTTGAAAGTAGTACTTCTGGTCTGAATCATCAAAAAGTTAAAACATGAAAGTTGTCCGGAACGACATTTTCCTTACATTTGAAGAAGCTCGGACCTTGAAAACGCATAAATAGGCCATATTCTTTCAAAAACTGAAACTGTCTAATATATAGTTTCACGACTATACTTTTGTCACAACTAAAATCAAAACCAAGTTATTTTCATAGCTAGTTACATATTAACTTAACAAAACTTCATTTAATCTTTGAAATAGTATTTTCACAAGTAACGGAAAAATGACCATTGTACCTTTTCCGACGATTTTTACCAAAACTTCATTCTTGAACATGTGAATAAGTTGAAATCACTAGTAAACGATGAAAACTTGTAAAAACTAGATATTTACTAAAAATATGATAAACTTTATGATATAACAATCCTCATTCAAAATCTATGCTTTATTTACATAAATTGTCCTTGTGGTTTGGTCAAAATAACGGATTTTGTCCCTATACTTTTTTTTCAGTGCGTTTCGTCCCTGTGGTTTACAAATCTTACGGATGTTGTCCCTTGTCCGAAAATGTCCGTTAAGTGTTTTGCGCTGTTAGTTCTTCGTTAGTGCAGTCCGTTAAGTGTTTTGCACCGTTAGTCCTTATTTTTTAAAATGTAGTTTTTCCCAATTAGTCCCTCCGTTAATAATAGTTATCGCCCGATTTTTTACGTTTTTGTCCGTTTTTATCCGTTTTCATTTGTTTTTATCCGTTTTCCCCCCGTTTTTTTTTGTTTTTCGTTTTTACGTTTTATCCCTTGTCTGCTTTTATATGCTGCTTTTACGCTTTTGTCCGTTTTCATCCGGTTTTTTTCTGTTTTTATCAGTTTTCGACCGTTTTTTTACATTCTCATTCGTTTTCGCCTGTTTTTTTTTTAGGTTTTTGTCTGTTGTTTTACGTTTTTGTCTGTTTTCTTACATTTTGTCCGTTTTCTTTCGTTTTTGTACTATTTCAACATATTTAAAATTTTTTCCTAAAAAAAGAATTGGCAAAAAATTTTCCAAAAAAAAAAATTGGAAAAAAATATTTCGAAAAAAAATTGAAAAAAATATCAAATTTAAAAAAATTGAATAAAAATTTCAAAAAATTTGAACAAAAATATTTTTTTTCAAATATTTTGAAAAAAAACGGACATATTTAAAAAAAAACATATTTTGAAAAATATTTTTTTTATTCAATTTTTTTTTTGAAATTTTTTATTCAAATTTTATTTTGAAACGGACAAAAACATACCAAAAACCGATAAAAACGTACGAAAAACGGACAAAACGTAAGAATAACAGACAAAACATAAGAAAAACGGACAAAAATTTAAGAAGAATGTAAGAAAAACGGACAAAAACGGATAAAAAACGGACAAAATGTAAGAAAAACCAAAGCAAAACGAAACAACTTAAAACGGAAAAAAGGACAAAACGTAAAAGAAAGTAAAACGAATGAAAATGTAAAAAAACGGTCGAAAACGGATAAAAAACAGAAAGAAACGGATAAAAGCGGACAAAAGCGTAAAAACAGACGAAAGCTTATAAAAGCAGGGCGAAAAGGGATAAAAGCGTAAAAAGCGGATGAAAAGCGAAAAACGGGGAAAACGGATAAAACGAATGAAAGCGGATAAAACGGATGAAATAAAAAGCGGGTGAAAGCGGATAAAAGCGAATGAAAACGGACAAAAACGTAAAAAATCGGGCGATAACTATTATTAACGGAAGGACTAATTGGGAAAAACTACATTTTAAAAAATAAGGACTAACGGTGCAAAACACTTAACGGACTGCACTAACGAAGGACTAACAGCGCAAAACACTTAACGGACATTTTTGGACGAGGGACAAAATCCGTAAGATTTGTAAACCACAGGGACGAAACGCACTGAAAAAAAAGTATAGGGACAAAATCTGTTATTTTGACCAAACCACAAGGACGATTTATGTAATTCACTCTTTGATCTATAAACTCCAAGTTTATGCAAAGAAATTTCAAGTATCAAGTTATTACATCAAATCTCTAGCAAGTTTAAGTGATCTTCTTGAGTTTAGATCCACTCAAGTCACTTAGTACTTCATTACCAACTCTTCAAAGATTGCAAGGGTGCCAAGGTGTAGAAAGCTAGCTCAATCCAAAGTCTTAAGGGTTCAATCAAAGTCCGATCCTTACTAGTTACTCCTTTCTCAATTGAAAACCAAAAGTTGTAAGCAACTAATCACCACCATCATCTCATCTTTATTATTCATAATCTTAATAATTTCATGCTATAAATATAGTTAGTATGTTGATTCATGATGTACATATACTCAATCACATGTTTTAATTCACATATTGTCGTAAAAGCAACCAACTAGTAAACAAGTCATATTCTACACATTTAAGGCCATTGAAACCAGTCATATATGGACCTTTTAACTTACATATTATGGTAGACAAGATAAAAAGGTAAACATAGCAATTTGAATCACCCGAAACGAAAAACCGAGTTAAAAGTTATGACCAAAAGAAGTTAGCGAAACCAATACGCCGAAACTGCCTAACACAAGCTGTTAAGCAGCTGTTCGTTTTGAAAGTAGTACTTCTGGTCTGAATCATCAAAAACTTAAAACATGAAAGTTGTCCGAAACGACATTTTCCTTCGGTTTCAAAGAAGCCCGGACCTTGAAAACGCATAAATAGGCCATATTCTTTCAAAACCTGAAACTGCCCAATATATAGTTTCACGACTATACTTTTGTCACAACTAAAATCAAAACCAAGTTATTTTCATAGCTAGTTACATATTAACTTAACAAAACTTAATTTAATCTTTGAAATAGTATTTTCACAAGTAACGGAAAAATGACCATTGTACCTTTTCCGACGATTTTTACCAAAACTTCATTCTTGAACATGTTAATAAGTTGTAATCACTAGTAAACGATGAAAACTTGTAAAAACTAGATATTTACTAAAAATATGATAAACTTTATGATATAACAATCCTCATTCAAAATCTATGCTTTATTTACTAAGTGGTACAAAACTAGGGAGCTTCATGTGAGGGGTTTCATTTGAGTAAAACGTATTGACGAGTTGCAGGATTTACGATTTAAAGTGTCATAGTTCCTCGAACATTTACTACATGACCTCTGAATTGTGATGGCCCGAACGGTAGTATGATATATATATAAACTAAACTTGTTTTCACAACTAGACCATTTCTATAAACGACATACACAAATACAATGTACTACATCATGATCAACATAGAGACGTATATAGGTTTTTTATTTCTTTCGCATCATTATTTCAAACCTAAGTCACAACATCCTATTCTAGGTTGCTCGTAGAAGTTCTCACGACATATCCATCATTCTCATTATACATGTGATATCATTTATTAAGGTGAGTTCATAGCCCCACTTTCTATTACTTAATTGTTTTACAAACCCTTGGGGGAGACACATGCTTTATTTTAAACTGAACACATTGCTTTCAAACTTTATGCTTATCTGATCGTTTTATTGTCACTAAGTTACCGCAATTGCCAAACTTAAGTCCCTTATCATGAATCATTAATCACGAGTGAAGTGAGAGCGAATATTGTGGATAGATCTATCGGGATTGACGAATCCCGTTTGTTTGACCCGGTCCGGTAAACAAACGCACTATATTTGAGTACATTAGGTAAAAACGGCAATTTTTACCTGTTAAGGGCACGTATCAACAATTTCACTAATTAATTTTGGAGTAAGTTAATGCCTTGATTGCATGATGCTTAGTAAAATAATAATTGTTTTGTTTTCAAACAATTGGTGTGAGTCTATAGCTCACACTACAAACATAATGTGTTCAACCATCAAACAAACTCTATGTATTTCAGGTTCATAATGTCGAAAGCTGGCATGGAAGAGCAAGGACTAGATCAAAAAGGCTATAAATATTTTATCATTCATAAAACATCAAAGACTTTACATTGATGTATTTTGTAAACAATGGAACCAACTGGGAACTATATTGCAAACTCTGATATATTTGAATAAATTGAATGATAAATCCTTTTTAAAAGACTCCTTTAGAGATCGTTTTCTATTGTTATGACTTTTGTGCCATGAAGTAACACCCAGTTTGAATTCCGCTGCGTATCACGAAATTGGGGGTGTTACACTGCCTAACACAAGCTGTTAAGCATCTGTTCGTTTTGAAAGTGGTACTTCTGGTCCGAATCATCAAAAAGTTAAAACACGAAAGTTGTCCGGAACGACGTTTTCCTTAAATAATAGGCCATTATCTTTCAAAAAATAGGCCACTATCTTTCAAAAACTGAAACTGCCCTATATACAGTTTCACGACTGTACTTTTGTCACAACTAAAAGCAAAACCAAGTTATTTTCATAGCTAGTTACATATTAACTTAACAAAACTTCATTTAATCTTTGAAATAGTGTTTTCACAAGTAACGGAAAAATGACCATTTTACTCTTTTCCAACGATTTTTACCAAAACTTCATTCTTGAACATGTTAATAAGTTGTAATCACTAGTAAACAATGAGAACTTGTAAAAACTTGATATTTACTAAAAACATGATATACTTTATGATATAACAATCTTCATTCAAAATCTATGTTTTATCTTCTAAGTGCTACAAAACTAGGGAGCTTCATGTGAGGGGTTTCATTTGAGTAAAAGGTATCGACAAGTTGTTGGATTTACGATTTAAAGTGTCCTAGCTCCTCGAACGTTTACTACATGACCTCTGAACTGTGATGGCCCAAACGGTAGTGCGATATATATAAACTAAGCACGTTTTCACAACTAGACCATTTCTATAAATGACATACACAAATACCATGTACTACATCATGATCAACATAGAGACGTATGTAGGCTTGTTATTTCTTTCGCATCATTATTTCAAACCTAAGTCGCAACATCCTATTGTTGGTTGCTCTTATTAGTTATCACGGCATATCCATCATTCTCATTATACATTTGATATCATTTACTCTTAGGTGATTTAATAACCCCACTTTCTATTACTTAATTTTTTTACAAACCCTTGGGGGAAATACATGCTTTATTTTAAATCGAACACATTGCTTTCAAACTATATTTTTATCTGTTTGTCATATTGTCACTAAGTAACCATCATTTGCCAAACATAAGTCCTTAAATCATGAACCATTAATCCGGAGAGAGTGAGCACGAATATTGTGAATAGATCTATTGGGATTGACGACTCCCGTTTGTGTTGACCGGGGTAGGCAAAGAAACGCACTATATTTGAGTAACATTAGGTAAAAACGGCAATTTTACCTATTAGGGCAAGTACCAACAGTTTATCCAATTAATATTGGAACACGTTAACACCTTGGTTTCATGAGCTTGGTAACAAATAAAAGCGGGCTCAAGTATCATATACTTGAGGCAGCCGTACCAAATAATAATAACTGTATTGTTTTCAAACCACTGGTGTGAGACTAATTAACTCACACTACTAACATAACGTGTTCAACTGATTTCCAAAACTCTATGAATTTCACTCAACCTTTGTGTTGACAGTTTTAAGCTTGTATTTTAGGTCCATAATGTCGGAAGCTTGCACGGAAGAGCAAGGACTAGATCAATCACATGTTTTAATTCACATATTGTCGAAAAAGTAACCAATGTATGGTTAACCAAACTTACCCTCCTATAAATAGCAAGTGAAATACATCCTAAACACCCTCAAACACTGATTTGGGTCGTTCATAGTATAAATCATTCATATCTTCGATCATTTGATCTATAAACTCCAAGTTTATGCAAAGAAATTTCAAGTATCAAGTTATTACATCAAATCTCTAGCAAGTTTAAGTGATCTTCTTGAGTTTAGATCCACTCAAGTCACTTAGTACTTCATCACCAACTCTTCAAAGATTGCAAGGGTGCCAAGGTGTAGAAAGCTAGCTCAATCCAAAGTCTTAAGGGTTCAATCAAAGTCCGATCCTTACTAGTTACTCCTTTCTCAATTGAAAGCCAAAAGTTGTAAGCAACTAATCACCACCATCATCTCATCTTTATTATTCATAATCTTAATAATTTCATGCTATAAATATAGTTAGTATGTTGATTCATGATGTACATATACTCAATCACATGTTTTAATTCACATATTGTCGTAAAAGCAACCAACTAGTAAACAAGTCATATTCTACA
The DNA here is from genome assembly GCA_910596185.1 of Chrysanthemum makinoi. Classification (NCBI taxonomy): domain Eukaryota; kingdom Viridiplantae; phylum Streptophyta; class Magnoliopsida; order Asterales; family Asteraceae; genus Chrysanthemum; species Chrysanthemum makinoi. Next base: position 173,572,416 of record OU343217.1, on the reverse strand, counting down.
CATTTAAGGCCATTGAAACCAGTCATATATGGACCTTTTAACTTACATATTATGGTAGACAAGATAAAAAGGTAAACATAGCAATTTGAATCACCCAAAACGAAAAACCGAGTTAAAAGTTATGACCAAAAGAAGTTAGCGAAACCAATACGCCGAAACTGCCTAACACAAGCTGTTAAGCAGCTGTTCGTTTTGAAAGTAGTACTTCTGGTCTGAATCATCAAAAACTTAAAACATGAAAGTTGTCCGGAACGACATTTTCCTTCATTAACAAAGAAGCTCGGACCTTGAAAACGCATAAATAGGCCATATTCTTTCAAAAACTGAAACTGCCCAATATATAGTTTCACGACTATACTTTTGTCACAACTAAACTCAAAACCAAGTTATTTTCATAGCTAGTTACATATTAACTTAACAAAACTTCATTTAATCTTTGAAATAGTATTTTCACAAGTAACGGAAAAATGACCATTGTACCTTTTCCGATTATTTTTACCAAAACTTCATTCTTGAACATGTTAATAAGTTGTAATCACTAGTAAAAGATGAAAACTTGTAAAAACTAGATATTTACTAAAAATATGATAAACTTTATGATATAACAATCCTCATTCAAAATCTATGCTTTATTTACTAAGTGGTACAAAACTAGGGAGCTTCATGTGAGGGGTTTCATTTGAGTAAAACGTATCGACGAGTTACTGGATTTACGATTTAAAGTGTCCTAGTTCCTCGAACATTTACTACATGACCTCTGAATTGTGATGGCCCGAACGGTAGTATGATATATATAAACTAAACTTGTTTTCACAACTAGACCATTTCTATAAACGACATACACAAATACAATGTACTACATCATGATCAACATAGAGACGTATATAGGTTTTTTATTTCTTTCGCGTCATTATTTCAAACCTAAGTCACAACATCCTATTCTAGGTTGCTCGTAGAAGTTCTCACGACATATCCATCATTCTCATTATACATGTGATATCATTTATTAAGGTGAGTTCATAGCCCCACTTTCTATTACTTAATTGTTTTACAAACCCTTGGGGGAGACACATGCTTTATTTTAAACTGAACACATTGCTTTCAATCTTTATGCTTATCTGATCGTTTTATTGTCACTAAGTTACCGCAATTGCCAAACTTAAGTCCCTTATCATGAATAATTAATCACGAGTGAAGTGAGCGCGAATATTGTGGATAGATCTATCGGGATTGACGAATCCCGTTTGTTTGACCCGGTCTGGTAAACAAACCCACTATATTTGAGTACATTAGGTAAAAACGGCAATTTTTACCTGTTAAGGGCACGTATCAACAGTTTCACTAATTAATTTTGGAGTAAGTTAATGCCTTGATTGCATGATGCTTAGTAAAATAATAACTGTTTTGTTTTCAAACAATTGGTGTGAGTCTATAGCTCACACTACAAACATAATGTGTTCAACCATCAAACAAACTCTATGTATTTCAGGTTCATAATGTCGAAAGCTGGCATGGAAGAGCAAGGACTAGATCAAAAACGCTATAAATATTTTATCATTCATAAAACATCAAAGACTTTACATTGATGTATTTTGTAAACAATGGAACCAACTGGGAACTATATTGCAAACTCTGATATATTTGAATAAATTGAATGATAAATCCTTTTTAAAAGACTCCTTTAGAGATCGTTTTCTATTGTTATGACTGTTGTGCCATGAAGTAACACCCAGTTTGAATTCCGCTGCGTATCACGAAATTGGGGGTGTTACACTGCCTAACACAAGCTGTTAAGCATCTGTTCGTTTTGAAAGTGGTACTTCTGGTCCGAATCATCAAAAAGTTAAAACACGAAAGTTGTCCGGAACGACGTTTTCCTTAAATAATAGGCCATTATCTTTCAAAAAATAGGCCACTATCTTTCAAAAACTGAAACTGCCCTATATACAGTTTCACGACTGTACTTTTGTCACAACTAAAAGAAAAACCAAGTTATTTTCATAGCTAGTTACATATTAACTTAACAAAACTTCATTTAATCTTTGAAATAGTGTTTTCACAAGTAACGGAAAAATGACCATTTTACTCTTTTCCGACGATTTTTACCAAAACTTCATTCTTGAACATGTTAATAAGTTTTAATCACTAGTAAACAATGAGAACTTGTAAAAACTTGATATTTACTAAAAACATGATATACTTTATGATATAACAATCTTCATTCAAAATCTATGTTTTATCTTCTAAGTGCTACAAAACTAGGGAGCTTCATGTGAGGGGTTTCATTTGAGTAAAAGGTATCGACAAGTTGTTGGATTTACGATTTAAAGTGTCCTAGCTCCTCGAACGTTTACTACATGACCTCTGAACTGTGATGGCCCGAACGGTAGTACGATATATATAAACTAAGCACGTTTTCACAACTAGACCATTTCTATAAATGACATACACAAATACCATGTACTACATCATGATCAACATAGAGACGTATGTAGGCTTGTTATTTCTTTCGCATCATTATTTCAAACCTAAGTCGCAACATCCTATTGTTGGTTGCTCTTATTAGTTATCACGGCATATCCATCATTCTCATTATACATTTGATATCATTTACTCTTAGGTGATTTAATAACCCCACTTTCTATTACTTAATTTTTTTACAAACCCTTGGGGGAAATACATGCTTTATTTTAAATCGAACACATTGCTTTCAAACTATATTTTTATCTGTTTGTCATATTGTCACTAAGTAACCATTATTTGCCAAACATAAGTCCCTAAATCATGAACCATTAATCACTGGAGAGAGTGAGCACGAATATTGTGAATAGATCTATTGGGATTGACGACTCCCGTTTGTGTTGACCGGGGTAGGCAAACAAACGCACTATATTTGAGTAACATTAGGTAAAAACGGCAATTTTACCTATTAGGGCAAGTACCAACAGTTTATCCAATTAATATTGGAACACGTTAACACCTTGGTTTCATGAGCTTGGTAACAAATAAAAGCGGGCTCAAGTATCATATACTTAAGGCAGCCGTACCAAATAATAATAACTGTATTGTTTTCAAACCACTGGTGTGAGTCTAATTAACTCACACTACCAACATAACGTGTTCAACTGATTTCCAAAACTCTATGAATTTCACTCAACCTTTGTGTTGACAGTTTTAAGCTTGTATTTTAGGTCCATAATGTCGGAAGCTTGCACGGAAGAGCAAGGACTAGATCAATCACATGTTTTAATTCACATATTGTCGAAAAAGTAACCAATGTATGGTTAACCAAACTTACCCTCCTATAAATAGCAAGTGAAATACATCCTAAACACCCTCAAACACTGATTTGGGTCGTTCATAGTATAAATCATTCATATCTTCGATCATTTGATCTATAAACTCCAAGTTTATGCAAAGAAATTTCAAGTATCAAGGTATTACATCAAATCTCTAGCAAGTTTAAGTGATCTTCTTGAGTTTAGATCCACTCAAGTCACTTAGTACTTCATCACCAACTCTTCAAAGATTGCAAGGGTGCCAAGGTGTAGAAAGCTAGCTCAATCCAAAGTCTTAAGGGTTCAATCAAAGTCCGATCCTTACTAGTTACTCCTTTCTCAATTGAAAGCCAAAAGTTGTAAGCAACTAATCACCACCATCATCTCATCTTTATTATTCATAATATTAATAATTTCATGCTATAAATATAGTTAGTATGTTGATTCATGATGTACATATACTCAATCACATGTTTTAATTCACATATTGTCGTAAAAGCAACCAACTAGTAAACAAGTCATATTCTACACATTTAAGGCCATTGAAACCAGTCATATATGGACCTTTTAACTTACATATTATGGTAGACAAGATAAAAAGGTAAACATAGCAATTTGAATCACCCGAAACGAAAAACCGAGTTAAAAGTTATGACCAAAAGAAGTTAGCGAAACCAATACGCTGAAACTGCCTAACACAAGCTGTTAAGCAGCTGTTCGTTTTGAAAGTAGTACTTCTGGTCTGAATCATCAAAAACTTAAAACATGAAAGTTGTCCGGAACGACATTTTCCTTCCACTACAAAGAAGCTCGGACCTTGAAAACGCATAAATAGGCCATATTCTTTCAAAAACTGAAACTGCCCAATATATAGTTTCACGACTATACTTTTGTCACAACTAAAATCAAAACCAAGTTATTTTCATAGCTAGTTACATATTAACTTAACAAAACTTCATTTAATCTTTGAAATAGTATTTTCACAAGTAACGGAAAAATGACCATTGTACCTTTTCCGACGATTTTTACCAAAACTTCATTCTTTAACATGTTAATAAATTGTAATCACTAGTAAACGATGAAAACTTGTAAAAACTAGATATTTACTAAAAATATGATAAAATTTATGATATAACAATCCTCATTCAAAACCTATGCTTTATTTACTAAGTGGTACAAAACTAGGGAGCTTCATGTGAGGGGTTTCATTTGAGTAAAACGTATCGACGAGTTGCTGGATTTACGATTTAAAGTGTCCTAGTTCCTCGAACATTTACTACATGACCTCTGAATTGTGATGGCCCGAACGGTAGTATGATATATATAAACTAAACTTGTTTTCACAACTAGACCATTTCTATAAACGACATACACAAATACAATGTACTACATCATGATCAACATAGAGACGTATATAGGTTTTTTATTTCTTTCGCATCATTATTTCAAACCTAAGTCACAACATCCTATTCTAGGTTACTCGTAGAAGTTCTCACGACATATCCATCATTCTCATTATACATGTGATATAATTTATTAAGGTGAGTTCATAGCCCCACTTTCTATTACTTAATTGTTTTACAAACCCTTAGAGGAGATACATGCTTTATTTAAAACTGAACACATTGCTTTCAAACTTTATGCTTATCTGATCGTTTTATTGTCACTAAGTTACCGCAATTGCCAAACTTAAGTCCCTTATCATGAATCATTAATCACGAGTGAAGTGAGCGCGAATATTGTGGATAGATCTATCGGGATTGATGAATCCCGTTTGTTTGACCCAGTCTGGTAAACAAACGCACTATATTTGAGTACATTAGGTAAAAACGGCAATTTTTACCTGTTAAGGGCACGTATCAACAGTTTCACTAATTAATTTTGGAGTAAGTTAATGCCTTGATTGAATGATGCTTAGTAAAATAATAACTGTTTTGTTTTCAAACAATTGGTGTGAGTCTATAGCTCACACTACAAATATAATGTGTTCAACCATCAAACAAACTCTATGTATTTCAGGTTCATAATGTCGAAAGCTGGCATGGAAGAGCAAGGACTAGATCAAAAAGGCTATAAATATTTTATCATTCATAAAACATCAAAGACTTTATATTGATGTATTTTGTAAACAATGGAACCAACTGGGAACTATTTTGCAAACTCTGATATATTTGAATAAATTGAATGATAAATCCTTTTTAAAAGACTCCTTTAGAGATCGTTTTCTATTGTTATGACTGTTGTGCCATGAAGTAACACCCAGTTTGAATTCCGCTGCGTATCACGAAATTGGGGGTGTTACACTGCCTAACACAAGCTGTTAAGCAGCTGTTCGTTTTGAAAGTGGAACTTCTGGTCCGAATCATCAAAAAGTTAAAACACGAAAGTTGTCCGGAACGACGTTTTCCTTCAATAATAGGCCATTATCTTTCAAAAAATAGGCCACTATCTTTCAAAAACTGAAACTGCCCTATATATAGTTTCACGACTGTACTTTTGTCACAACTAAAAGCAAAACCAAGTTATTTTCATAGCTAGTTACATATTAACTTAACAAAACTTCATTTAATCTTTGAAATAGTGTTTTCACAAGTAACAGAAAAATGACCATTTTACTCTTTTCCGACGATTTTTACCAAAACTTCATTCTTGAACATGTTAATAAGTTGTAATCAGTAGTAAACAATGAGAACTTGTAAAAACTTGATATTTACTAAAAACATGATAAACTTTATGATATAACAATCTTCATTCAAAATCTATGTTTTAGCTTCTAAGTGCTACAAAACTAGGGAGCTTCATGTGAGGGGTTTCATTTGAGTAAAAGGTATCGACAAGTTGTTGGATTTACGATTTAAAGTGTCCTAGCTCCTCGAACGTTTACTACATGACCTCTGAACTGTGATGGCCCGAACGGTAATACGATATATATAAACTAAGCACGTTTTCACAACTAGACCATTTCTATAAATGACATACACAAATACCATGTACTACATCATGATCAACATAGAGACGTATATAGGCTTGTTATTTCTTTCGCATCATTATTTCAAACCTAAGTCGCAACGTCCTATTGTTGGTTGCTCTTAGAAGTTATCACGGCATATCCATCATTCTCATTATACATTTGATATCATTTACTCTGAGGTGATTTAATAACCCCACTTTCTATTACTTAATTGTTTTACAAACCCTTGGGGGAAATACATGCTTTATTTTAAATCGAACACATTGCTTTCAAACTATATTTTTATCTGTTTGTCATATTGTCACTAAGTAACCATCATTTGCCAAACATAAGTCCCTAAATCATGAACCATTAATCACTGGAGAGAGTGAGCACGAATATTGTGAATAGATCTATTGGGATTGAAGACTCCCGTTTGTGTTGACCGGGGTAGGCAAACAAACGCACTATATTTGAGTAACATTAGGTAAAAACGGTAATTTTACCTATTAGGGCAAGTACCAACAGTTTATCCAATTAATATTGGAACACGTTAACACCTTGGTTTCATGAGCTTGGTAACAAATAAAAGCGGGCTCAAGTATCATATACTTGAGGCAGCCGTACCAAATAATAATAATTGTATTATTTTCAAACCACTGGTGTCAGTCTAATTAACTCACACTACCAACATAATGTGTTCAACTGATTTCCAAAACTCTATGAATTTCACTCAACCTTTTTGTTGACAGTTTTAAGCTTGTATTTTAGGTCCATAATGTCGGAAGCTTGCACGGAAGAGCAAGGACTAGATCATGAAGGCTATAATTATTTTATCATTTAAGAAAGACATCAAAAGACTTTACATTGATGCATTTTTTAAACAATGGAACCAACTGGGACCTATTTTGTAAACTCTGATATATTTAAATAATTTGAATGATAAATCCTTTTTAAAACAACTCCTTTAGACATCGTTTTCTATTATTATGACTGTTGTGCCATCGAGTAACACCCAGTTTGAATTCTGCTGCGTATCACGAAATTGAGGGAGTTACAAAATGCATGCTATATTTTAAACACAACACATTGCTTTGAAATTGTATGCTTATCTGATTGTTTTTATTAGCACTAAGTTACCGCATTTGCCAAACATAAGTCCCAAAATCATGAACCATTAATTACTAGAGAAAGTGAGCACGAATATTGTGAATAGATCTATTGGGATTGATGAATCCCGTTTGTGTTGGCCCCAATAAAGGCAAAAAAACGCACTATATTTGACTAACATTAGGTAAAAACAGCAATTTTACCTATTATTGCTGGTACCAACAATTTCACCAATTAATATTGGAACACGTTAACGCCTTGGTTGCATAAGCTTAGTGAAATACTAAAGAGAGCTCAAGTATCACATACCTGAGGCGGCCGTATCAAACAAAAGCGGGCTTAAGTATCATATACTTGAGGCAGCCGTACCAAGCATCAAAGCGGACCAAGCAATAATAACTGTTTTGTTTTCAAACCATTGGTTTAAGTATAATTAACTCACACTACCAACATAATGTGTTCAACCATCAAACAAACTCTATAAATTTCACTCAACCTTTGTGTTGACAATTTTAAGCATGTATTTCAGGTCCATGATGTCGGAGGCTGGCACGGAGGGGCAAGTACTAAATCAAGAAGGCTATAATTATTTAATCATTCAGTAAAGACATCAAAAGACTTTATATTGATGCATTTTGTAAACAATGGAACTAACTGGGACCTATTTTGTAAACTCTGATATTTATCAATAATTTGAATGATAAATCCTTTTTAAACGACTCCTTTAGAGATCGTTTTCTATTATTATGACTGTTGTGCCGTCGAGTAACACCCATTTTAAATTCCGCTGCGTATCATGAAATTGGGGGTGTTACAAAAGAGCTCGTCTATATGGTTTCGGTGATGATTCAACAAGACACATTTACTATTCCAACAATGGCTATTCCTACACCAACAACCTCAACAACAACTCCACCTTCTGTAACAACCTCAGCAGGAACAACCATAATTACAACCAAAATTCCACCACCACCTACAACCACAAGTGTAGAGCTTCAATTAGAAGATGCTCTAAAATGTATTGCAGCTCTGGAACATCATAATCTGTCCAAGCTAGAGAATCTCAATTTTGATTATCAGGTGAAGAATGCAATAGACGAACATGTTAAAGAGGCGGTTCACTGGGCAATGAAAGCACCTTTGTGTGCACGTTTCAAAGATCTCCCTACCTCTGACATGAAGGAGATTGCTATGTACGAATGTATGAGACAGATGAGTACAAAGAGCATGATGAACACAAGCAACTGTATGATGCTCTTCAGAAGTCTATTGATTGTGACAACTACGTTATGTTTTTGGAGAATGTGGCTAAAAACAAACCTAAGAAAAAGAGGAAACGAGATTACCCAAAGACACCACCTGGTTATCTTCCACAACCACCTCCTCCTCCACAACCCGGAGCTGCAGGATCTTCTGGAGCCGCAGGATCTTCAGGCATTTCCGAACCTCGTAAGGCAAATCCGCCACCTCCTCCTCCACCATCATATGGTCAACCAAGATCTTCTGTTGGTCCAAGCTCATCAAAGACTGCTACTGGTATGAAACAAGAAGCTTGGACAACATTCGACACTAGATTCAAACCTTCAGTCTCTCCTATTCCAGAAGATTTTGAAATGAATGAAGAGTCCACTGTCAACAAGGAATCAGATTCAGATGAAGAAGATATCACAAACAAACACATTCCAAAGGTGAATCTGAATAGATACTGGTGGAAGAAATTTGCAGGAGAAGATAGAACAGAAACTTTAGGATCAACCTGGTCTGCTTGTACTAAAGAAATGACTCAAGATTGCTGGAAAGAAGAAAGACATGCCACTCATGAACCAACCCGGTCCATCCCTGCATCAGATCTGCATAATCCTGAACACAACTGGGCATGTGCCATTGCTGCTAACCATGTAACTCCAATAGAGAACTCACTTCTTGATATAACCGGTGACATAGGAAGCTTCATCAAATGGTACCGCGAGCAGCAAGGGATCACAACTCTTACACTGAAGATCTGGAGGGTCCTGCGTATGAAATTTTCATGGCTTTCCATCATGACGTGATTCACCTGAAATACCAAATGGAAGAATGTTATAAACTCCTGACTGATCATGTGGATGATGACATACTCAAATATGACATCAGCAAGCCTCTTCCACACGGAGGTCCACCGGGTCAAGTAACAATACAATATGAGTTTTTCTTCAACAAAGATCTTGAAAGCTGCACACAACAATCTCATGGAGACATTCTAGACTATCCTTAAGGTACAAAAAATATGTTTGACATGCAAGTTCATTGTTTATAAGGTGAGGGGAATATACTTCACAGACATAGCATATTTAGCACAGGCAAACACCTTTGTTGCAATATTATCACCACTGGTGATTGGCATTTTCCCTTTTACCTGACTCTTCAGATTCTCAATTTCATTTTGTAAAAAAGTTATCTTTTCGTTGTTCTTGTCATGAGTGACTTTAATTGATTCATATAACTCTTTTAATGCAGTTTAACCGTTTCATTTTCAGCTAGAAAGCATTCATTTTCATGTTGTAAAATATTAATGATTTTTTGAAAATGAAAATTTTGGGAAATCTGAGAATCTAAAGGAGGAGGCAGTTGGGAGCCAGTTACAACATTCTTTTCACTCTTTAATTGTGAAATTTGGGTTTTCAATCTTTTGATCGTGTTACAATGAGCTCGAATCTGTTCATCAAGTTTGCTAATTTCAAAAACTACATCAAACTCAGGAGCATCCGAGGATGTCTGGGCATTTGAGGTTTTAACATTTTCTTTGAGATGTTGATATTTCAATTGCAAAGCAAGATATTCAACTTCCAATTTAGAAAATTGTTCGACCATGTTACCATGATCATCCTTTTCAATTTTATCATGCAATTTCGATTCGTGGTTTCAAGCTCAATGACACGATCATGGGAAACTTTCAAAGCAACAGATAATTCACGAAATTGAGAAGCAGTAATAGAATAATTTTTAACAGTGTAGAACACATCTTGAGCAACACATCTAGAGATTATGTTATCATTTAAGATGTGCAGATTCTTCCTCTCAATCTCATTGCTTTTAAGCTCACATTCATAATATTTGACCTCAATTTCCATTTCATTAAACATTCTTTTCATGTCTTTAACATCGGTATCTATGGCCTTTTGAAGAGACTCAAATTGTTCTTTTAGTTGTTTAAAGAAAGGCATGACCTCAGTTAAGTAACATTCTTTTGTTTGCTCAAAACCCATTTCCCCTTTAGTAATTCCAGTTGGAGTGATTCTCTTCTTATAAGTTTTCTCAAAGTTAACAAACAGTTGGTAAACTACATATAAGCTGACTAAGGTTTTGCTTCATGTGGGAAGAGTTCTAGGCACTAAATGCACAGGTGTATTTGGAGGATACACAGTGGCTGGAGGTAATTTCCTACAAGGGGGATTCTTTTCAACAAGATCATCAGCTTTTTGCTAATCCATATCTTTCTTCTAGAACACTTGCTCAGGGGTCAGCTGGGTCTGAGGTCTAAACTTATTAAAGGCAATCCAGTTTTCGTTAGAATAATTCGGTGTTTTAAATGTGATGTTATACTTTATGCACCAAGAATCTTTTAGTTTATTATCCAATTTCTCTCTAGTGGCATCTTCTAATTCTCTATCCTCCTCAGTACATCCAACATATGTTGGCTGTCAAGGCTTAAGAATTTCATTGCCATCATAGATTACCTTTTGAGCTGCTTTTGCTTTCTTACGAACCTCCAGATTGGGTTCCTCTACTAGTTTAGTAATATGTTCATCACTTAACACTCTAAGTTTATTGATCAAGTGAGCAGTCTGAATGGTGTTTGATAACGCTACACGCGTCGTTCGGGGTCAAAGGAACTTCCTTTTCGTCGAGCAAGTTTTTCAACACCCTAGGCAGTGAACCTAATCGTTGTAGTATAGTATTAGGGTAAGCCACGGTATTGATATCGTTCTCTAGGGGAATAGGAATGCTAGTGAGAAGTTACTACGCTAAGGTTGAGGTCGAGGAAGATTATTTTTTTATCTTATTTATGTTTTTTTAGAAAATGGAAAGGTACGAATCTCGGGGTTTGGATTTGGGGGGTTGGTATTTCTATCGATTACTCTACTTATCTAATTATCTAATCTAAGGTGTATGTAGTCTATGTCTAATTATTGTGTGCTCGTATGATAGTTTAAATATGTGTTTACTTAGGTTGTATTACTCCTTAATTATCTCCTATTGATGGTTGAATTGTCGCGTCCTTATTCTTAATTGCGTTGTGTATCTAAAGTTGTAGGGTATGCATTTCTCCCTAACTCTTTGAACTTACCAAAGGGTCTCGTCTACAAAACCCACTAGGGATAATAAACTCTTACTCTAAGGCAATCTTTGGATGGTTTAGCTTACAACTACTCAAGGAGTTATATTCTAAGGTTCACAAAGATTAATCAAGCATTAAGTACACAACGAATGACCTATCGCGTTACTAGATCATTAACAACTAAGATAAGAGACAACCAATCAATATTCAATAATTAAGTTTCATATTCCCTAAGCAAACATACAAGTAAATTAGCCGGACATGGAGAACATGCAAGCATACACACACAAATAATCAAAGACATAATTGAATTAATGAAGTAAAACACTTATCTTGGTGTAAGATAGGGTTTGGAACCCTAAAATACTGTACAAGACAGCCTTGGTTCGATTTAGGTTTTTACTCCAAAAGACTACACACAAATACTGAAAAAATTCGGATTCTATATATAAGATTACACATGCGACAGCGTCACCTTTTGTTTTGTGACGCCATCATGTCGCCGTCATTAGGGTTTCGTCTTGGCCACGTTAGACTTGCGACGTCGTCACCTTATGCTTGTGACACCATCCTCTTCAGCTTCTGACGCCGTCTGGATTGCATCTAGGCCGTCTGAGTTGCGACGGCCTACTCTTTTATAACTTGACGTCGTCACTTGAAAATAGGAGTTTTGGCTTCTGTCCCGTCACAAAATCCTCCGACGGCGTCGCAGATAAGTAGTGACGCCGTCACCTTATGTTTTCAGCAGCTTTGAGTGTCTCGATTTTGACTTTGGCCATTCCAGCATTTTGCCTTCAAGAGACCTAAAAAGTGAAAAGGAACGATATTAAGCAATAACAGATACAAAAGTGATCAAATAAGGGCTTAAACAACCCCTCAAAAAGGTACCTTTTAAAACCTTATCAAATATCCCTACACTTGGTATCTTCTTGTCCTCAAGCAAATGTGCTTTTAGCCAATTAATTTATAAGTTAGGGGTCATGAAGCATTAGTTTAAAATGGTCCACAACACATATAAGCCCCGCAAAAGTCATAACAAGCACAGAAATTACATACTAGCACCTCACATGGGGTGTTTGGATACTCACATCTCTCTCGGGTGTATATGAAATATAACAAATTGGAAATGGAAGATAAACACTCATTAACCGGTCCTAGTACATAGATTACCATAGGCTTGAGAATAGATCAAACCTCCATTGCTTTGGTGTAAGCACCTAGGAAAGACTATCAAAGTGGTCTTTAAAGGGTTGTAATGTTAGACTTACGGTAGGGAAACAAAGGGTTTGGTGGGATAGGCTTTTTAGTGGTGGTAAGTCAAAAATCTCTATGTTAAATGCATACGAAGAATGGCGTTGCTAAGCCAAGACTCGACACTCTAGACTCTAGCTAACTGAAATAAAGAAACATAAATTTAAAGGATAGATGTAGGATGGTAGCCCGTATGTTCTTTTTTTTTCATACACTCTATTTTTTGTCTTTCGTCTTTTTCTCTTTTTTTTCGATTTTTTTTTCATACACTTTTACTCTACCATCCTCTACGGTAACATCAAAATGATAGGGATTTATAGGCACATCCCTATACTTGAGTTTTTATTACTCTATCACTAATTTGACCCGAATTGAAAAGATCAAAACACTTGGGGTACATTATTACGCAAACAAAGGGAATTTGAATTTAACGTTCCCTTCCCGTCATTTCATAAACTTTAACTTTTCCCATGAATCCCAATCATCCCAAAACTGTGTACAAAGGATATGACTCGACTTAGCAACTCATGCAAGCAACTAGATAATTGAACTAAAGGTTTAGGGTGATAACAAAAAATGCATTAAAAGTGAGTGCATACAAGGTAGGCTAAGGCGATTTGGGTGTATATTTGGGGGTAGGGTGTAAACAATGCTCTTCATTGATATTCCAGAAAAACCGAAACATCACGAGAACCGCGAAAAGGATAGGCTCTGAGGGGTTAACTAGAGGTATCGTGTACTAAAGATGAGTACAACGCAAAGGGTGTGGGGGAATTACTCAACCGATGTGGAAGAAGTAATTATATTACGGGTATCAAACAAGGGTTATCCTAATGCCTCTTATCATTTAGTTATTCCTAACTACACAAGTGCAGTCTTACTAGCGACCTCGGAATGCATCACAAAACAAGTTCTAGAATCTAATATACTACCGGTTCACACTCTAAGCATTAAGGATGAATGCTTTAAATCCTACTAATCTAAGGGCGATCCTCACATTTTGGGTGGAATTTAGGTGGTAAAGGATTTTTGTGCTAGTCATGCAACTTCCTATCCGTGAGACGCTTTTGTTAAAACTAATGGCCCACTCCTATATGTCATGAAAAATTTTAAATTTGGTGCCAAAATTACCCTAACCGACATTTTCTCATGGTATATTACACAAATACAATTGGACAAAGCAAATAATCAAAGATAAGCATAGTTTCAAAGTTCCCGTTTTGTTTTCCCTCCCTACACTTAACCTGAACATTGTCCCCAATGTTCCCCGAAAGTATCAAAGTTATGATAACGGAAGGTAATTAAAAACGAAAGAAACTAGTATTCCCTTGATTAGCTCGGTAGGATCCGTGTGTGAAGTAGTAGTTAAATCCTTTCCAAGAAGAATTTATGTGTGAAAAGCTCCTTCCAATCTTTTGTAACTTCTTCTTGATAAATTAAACCTGCACACTTGAAGAAAACAAACGAAACCTTCGCGTAAAATCGGCGGTAATAATATATATAAGACTCGATTTAAACTAGGATATAATGCTTGTGGAATGGATGTTTACAGAATTTCTGGAAAATTAAGACCTGGAAAATTCCAAAAATTTATAAGTAGCTTAGAAAACGTGAAAAAAAAGTAATCAGTTGTTTTTACTCCTTCTGACGCGTCAGTTGCGATCCTGACGCCGTCAGGTTATCCTGACAAAAACTAGTCTACGATTTTCTGGAAAATTTACATCTTTAGAATCTGGAAAAATTTCTGCAAAACATCCATTATGACTTGATACAAGCATTTGACTCGAACAAACACACATATATATCTTTTAGTTAATTGTTATTCTCATGTTTACGTTTCTTTTGAAAACGTGTGTAATCCTCCCTACACTTATCCCTTATGTAAAATACCTTTATATGCAATTAATACGAGGTTAAAAATAAAATAAAGCATTTTTACAAATTCAAACATGAGAATAAACAATTAATAAAAGATATACGACACACAAATGAAAATGAAAAAAAATACACATGGGTTGCCTCCCAAGAAGCGCTTGTTTTTGTTCGAGTCACGAGCCTGACTCTACCCTTATTTAACGGATAAAGGGGAGGTTTTCCCTACACTTAGGTTTAAGTGCGGGTGATAGTAGCGATACACACCCTTAGGGTGGAAATTTGCTACGTGAGGAGAGGGTGATGGGTGATTTATATGCTCAAAGGAGTGTGCTCCATTCATTATAACCTTACATAATTCAATTGGTGTAGCTGGTGAATCAAATTTCTCTCCTAAAAATGGATCGTCTTCTATCAACTTGAAAAGATTCTTAGTTAAGGATCCATCTTGACCTAATAAACCCGGTTTAAACCCATAATGTTTCTTGTTATCAACCATGAATGGGTGATATAAGTGTGTAAGGTCATAGGTTACTCCTATATTAGCTTCCACTCTACATGGCCTAGAATCTACCACATTTATCAAGCAACTACCCGGACTATCTATTTAGATGGGTGGATTGGGGCCTAATTCAATTCCAAGATTCACATCTAAAGACGGAAAATTGGGTAAGGTTTTGGTTGAGGCTCCGGTTCATCAAAATTAGGAACTTCATTAGGACTAAGAGAGAGGTTATGATAATAAGCATGTGATTCCTTGGGGGATTTCGTCCTGCTTACTGGAATTGGAGAGGGTATGGGTGTCATCCCAACGTTTTCCGGTATCGCATATACCTTTTCTACCTTTTTAGGTATATTGTTCTTTGCGATTTCTTCACGGATTTCCAAAGATGAAGTTGTCACTAGGCCCAAGAAAGTGTCATGAGTTTTTCGCATTTGAGCTTCGAGGCGTTTTATTTCCTTTTCTTGCTTGTGGACAAATGTCAACATTATGTCCTCGAATTCATCTTGCCGGGACTTTCTTGGGAGCAAACATTCCTTGACCGCATTCACATGCTTATCAGCATGAGTGGTTACTTCCATTAACGCCTTCACTTGGGCCTCCATACTCATAATTGCTTGTGCTCTGGAAGTTGACCCATTCTCTTGGACAACTGGAATTTCCCAACCTTCCTTTTCATATTGAGCTAGGTCCTCAATAACCTCCCAGCATGCCTTAGCATTGAGGTTACTTAGCCTTCCACCGGCTGCATAATCAATGGTTCGTCGGAGGGAGAGACTGACATGATCATAGAAGAGTTGGACTTGGAGCCAGAGATCAATGCCATGATAAGGGACTTTATGAAGTAAGTCCTTGAATCGAGTCCATGCTTCATAGAGAGATTCACCTTGACGTTGTTGGAACATCAAGATGTCATTCCTAAGCTTAGTGGTTCTCCCCGGTGGGAAAAATTGAGCAAGGAAGCGAGAGGTGAGATCATCCCAGCTTGAGATGGAGCCGGCGGGAAGTCGCTCAAGCCAATTACTAGCTTGGTCCCGTAGAGAGAATTGGAAGAGACGCAGGCGCATGGTCTCTCGAGTAGTAGCATCAAGGTCGATGGAATCGACAATTTTAAGGAATTCCCTTAGATGCTGATTTGGATCTTCAGAACGAAGTCCATGGAATGCACATCCGCTTTGCACCAACCGGATGGTGTCGGATCGCAGGGCCGTAGTTTGGGCTTATTCGGGAAGCTCAATGGTGTTTCTATAGCCTAGGTGGCTTGGTCTCGAGTATTCACCAAGAGTACGGGCTCTTGGCAGGTCATTTGGTGGTAGGCTGATGAATGGTGGTTGGTTATCACCTTCCATGATGAAAAGTGATGGGATTACTAACAAAGGTCACGAAGAAGGGGGATAGACTAAGAGAAAGCTAAAAATAAGAAAAATTAACTTGATAGGAATCAAGCAAAGAAACCTAAACGAGGTGGACTACTAACTAGCTATTCTATTCCCTGGCAGCGGCGCCAAAAACTTGATAACGCTACACGCGTCGTTCGGGGTCAAAGGAACTTCCTTTTCGTCGAGCAAGTTTTTCAACACCCTAAGCAGTGAACCTAATCGTTGTAGTGTAGTATTAGGGTAAGCCACGGGTATTGATATCGTTCTCTAGGGGAATAGGAATGCTAGTGAGAAGTTACTACACTAAGGTTGAGATTGAGGAAAATTATTTTTTTATCTTTTTTATGTTTTTTTAAAAAATCGAAAGGTACGAATCTCGGGGTTTGGATTTGGGGGGTTGGTATTTTTAACGATTACTCTACTTATCTAATTATCTAATCTAAGGTGTATGTAGTCTATGTCTAATTATTGTGTGCTCGTATGATAGTTTAAATATGTGTTTACTTAGGTTGTATTACTCCTTAATTATCTCCTATTGATGGTTGAATTGTCACGTCCTTATTCTTAATTGCGTTGTGTGTCTAAAGTTGTAGGGTATGCGTTTCTCCCTAACTCTTTGAACATACCAAAGGGTCTCATCTACAAAACCCACTAGGGATAATAAACTCTTACTCTAAGGCACTCTTTGGATGGTTTAGCTTACAACTACTCAAGGAGTTATATTCTAAGGTTCACAAAGATTAATCAAGCATTAAGTACATAACGAATGACCTATCGCATTACTAGATCATTAACAACTAAGATAAGAGACAACCAATCAATATTCAATAATTAAGTTGCATATTCCCTAAGCAAACACACAAGTAAATTAGCCGGACATAGAGAACATGCAAGCATACACACAAATAATCAAAGACATAATTGAATTAATGAAGTAAAACACTTATCTTGGTGTAAGATAGGGTTTGGAACCCTAAAATACTGTACAAGACAGCCTTGGCTCGGTTTAGGTTTTTACTCCAAAAGACTACACACAAATACTAAAAAATTCGGATTCTATATGATTACACATGCGACGGCGTCACCTTTTATTTTGTGACGCCGTCGTGTCGCCTTCATTAGGGTTTCGTCTTGGCCACGTTAGACTTGCGACGGCGTGACCTTATGCTTGTGACGCCGTCCTCTTCAGCTTCTGATGCCGTCTGGATTGCATCTAGGCCGTCTGAGTTGCGACAGCCTACTCTTTTATAACTTGACGTCGTCACTTGAAAATAGGAGTTTTGGCTTCTGTCCCGTCACAAAATCCTCCGATGGCGTCGCAGATAAGCAGTCAAGAGACCTGAAAAGTGAAAAGGAACGATATTAAACGACAACGGATACAAAAGTGATCAAATAAGGGCTTAAACGGCCCCTCAAAAATGTACCTTTTAAAACCTAATAAGTGTTCCCTTGTACGTACAACTTGTTTTCAAGTTTATTTTTCAAAGTTTTTAGGCTGGAAAAATCATTTAAAAGTTTTCATTCCTTAGAATTAAATTCTTGTTTAAGAACTTTAACATTTTCTTGAAGCTCTTGCTTTTGCTTAACAGTTTTGTTAAGCTTTTATTGTAAGGAATTTAACTCTTATTTTAATATTTATTCCCTAAAATTAATTTTTCTGATAAGTGTACGTATTTGGTTATCCATCTCCTGCTCACGGGTAGTCAATTCAAACTTAGCACGCTGTTCATATATGGAAACTTGTTCCTTATAGGCATTTAGTTCAGAGGTTATGGAATCATCAGGAACACAAGCAGTGTATTCATCAGAAATATAGTCATCATTGATTGCAGAAGATGCATCACTTGGTACAATTTCACTTTCATCTTGCTTCACATATTGATCATATGGGAGAACATTGCTATTACCCATATTTTCAATATTTGACTCAATAATTTTAGTTGATTGTACTTTGTCATGAATATTTTGCACATCAATCTCATCGTATAATTTTAATACCTCTGATTTGATTGATTCCTTGGTGGGACTGGCCTGTTGTGGTGAAGCAACCTTTGGAGAGACCATTGGTGAGATACTAGCCACAAAGATAGTCTGAGCAGTTGGTTCATCATCGACATCCGCGTCAAATGCATCACAGTCTGCAACTTGAAATGCATTGGGATTGTTCTGAGCCATACCCAGCATTGGCTGTTCATCCATATCCGCATCATAAGTTTTGGCATTTCCCTCATCAAGAAATAGTAGTTCTTCCTCATCCAACACGGCTCCATTATCTTGAGCTTGCACCAGTAGCATTTTGTCCCTCAAGTATTCTTCATTTTGTGGACTTTTTGGAAGAGTGCAGTTCCTTGCAATGTGTCCTTCTCCACCACAGTTCTAGCACTTGATTGGCTCCCCTTGACCCAGGGACATGTTCCTTCCACGGTTCTGATTACCTAAATATCCTCCACCAACACCCGCATTCCCATAACCAACTCCTGCATTCCCTTATTCATTATGTGGAAGGTATGCATTCTATCTTCCATGCATATTTTGCACCACTACCTTTCCATCTCTAACCGTAGCATGATTATGAAGATTGGATGCAGTTCTGAGGTGATTGTTGGATGCAGTCGGAGGGATCTACCTAGAGACAATCCATTAGATAGTGTAGAAGTCCTTAGGTATGATTAAAAAGGATAAAAGTGAGAATAAGGGAAGAGTGCCGACTGAGATAGAGCTAGGACTGAAAAAAACCGAACAAGGTCAAGAGATGAAGTCTTGGTAAGCACTGAAGGGGTTGAAGAATGAAAAAGAAATGTGAAGATAAAGGGTGAAAAGAAATAGCCCTCCAATTATTCAAGCTTAGGGCAGAAACCAGGTTCAATACATATGCTACTGGTGGTTACCAAGGTAATGCCGGTATTGAAGATAAGACGTCATACACCCATTGATGCACTGCACTAATGATACGCGTACAACACGCGTTCGGGGTCAATGGAAAATTCTTTTTCTTCGAGCAAGTTTTTCAACCACCTAGGCAGTGAACCTAGTTGTTGTAGTGTAGTATTAGGGTAAGCCTCGGGATTGATATCGTTCTCTAGGGGAATAGGAATGCTAGTGAGATATTACTACGCTAAGGTTGGGGTTGAGGTAGATTAGTTTTTTTTATCTTTTTTATATTTGTTAGAAAATTGAAAGGTACGATCTCGGGGTATTGGATTTGGGGGGTGGTACTTCTACCGATTACTCTACTTATCTAATTATCTAATCTAAGCTAAGGGGTAGTCTAAGTCTATTGATGTGTGCTCGTATGATGGTAAAAAATGTGTCCACCTAGATACTACTACTTCCTAGTTATCTTTTATTAATGGATGAATTGTCATGTCCTTATTCTTAACGCGTTGTGTCTTCTAAGGTCGTAGGGTATGCTTTTATCCCTAACTCTTTGAGAATACCTTAAGGTTATTGCCTACAGAATCTCTAGGATTCATAAACTAACTCTAAGGTTATCTTTCGATTTTTAGCCTACAATAACTCTAGGAGATTATAAAATAATGTTCACAAAGATTACTCAAGCATTAAAAACACAACGATGGCCTATTGCAATCCTAAGCCAATTACAATTAAGATAAGAGACAACCAATAAATATTCAATAACTAGGTTTCATAGATCTAAGCAAACACACAAGTAAATTAACCGGACATAGTAAACATGCAAGCATACACACATACAATCGAAGACATAATGAAATTAATGAAGTAGATTACTTATCTTGATGTAAAATAGGGTATGAAAACCCTAAGATACTGCCCAAGACAAACCAAAATCGTTTTAGGTTTTTACTCCACAATTCTACCTCTTCTAAAACTCTGAAAATCGAATTTTATATATAGAGTTACAACTGCGACGGCGTTACACTTTAATTGTGACGCCGTCGGATCGCCGCCATTAGGGTTTCGTCTTGACCAAGTCAACTTTTTGACGGCGTCACGTTGTGGTTGTGACGCCGTCAGCTTTATCTTCTGACGCCGTCTGAATCTGGATCTAAGCCGTCTGAGTTGTGACGCCCTACTCTTTAAAGCCTGATGTCGTCAGGTACAAAATAGCAATTTCACTCCTGAGCCGTCGCAATTAGAGGGACGGCGTCGCCCTTTATCCGTGACGCCGTCGGGTACACTTCCATCAGCTTGAGTGTCTTGATCTTGACTTTAGCCATTTTCTTCACATATTCATGCCTTTTCGTCCAAATAAGCATGATTCAATCATTTTGCCTTCAAGAGACCTAAAAAGTGAAAAGGAATGAAATTAAGCAGGAACGGATATGAAAGTGGTCGATTAAGGGCTTAAATGACCCCTCAAAAGTGTACCTTTTAAATCCTTATTAAATATCCCTACACTTCGTATTTGCTTATCCTTAAGCAAATGTGTTTTTAGCCAATTAATTTATAAGTTAGGGGTCATGAAGCATTGGTTTAGAATAACTCAAAACAAGTATACATACTAGCACCTCACAAGTGGTGTTTGGATACTCTCATCTCTTTGATTTATATGAAATATATCAAATTGGAAATGGAAGATAAACACTCATTAACCGGTCCTAGTACATAGATTACCATAGGCTTGAGACTAGATCAAACCTCCATCGCTTTGGCGTAAGCACCTAGAAACAACTATATAAGAGGTCTGTTAAAAGGTTGTAACGATAGGTTGTAACAGTAATGCACTAAAAGTGAGTGCATACAAGGTAGGATAAAGCGATCTGGGTGTACATTTTGGGGTGGATTGTAAACAATGCTCTTCATTGATATTCCAGAAAACCGAAACATCACGAGAACCGCGAGAAGGATAGGCTCTGAGGGTTTAACTAGGGGTATTGTGTACTAAAGATGAGTACATCGCAAGGGTGTGGGGGAATTACTCAACCAATGTGGAAGAAGTAATTATAATACGGGTATCAAACAAGGGTTATCCTAATGCCTCTTATCATTTAGTTATTCCTAACT
This sequence comes from Chrysanthemum makinoi, assembly GCA_910596185.1. Taxonomy (NCBI): domain Eukaryota; kingdom Viridiplantae; phylum Streptophyta; class Magnoliopsida; order Asterales; family Asteraceae; genus Chrysanthemum; species Chrysanthemum makinoi. The sequence continues at coordinate 173,550,770 of OU343217.1, read as the reverse complement.
ATACAAGTGTAGTCTCACTAGCGATCTCGGGATGCATCACAAAACAAGTTCTAGAATCTATTATACTACCGGTACACTCTCGAAGCATTAAAGATGAATCCTTTAATTCCTACAAATCTAGAGGCGAACCTCACATTTTTGGGGTGGAATTTGAGTGGTAGAGGGTTTTTTTGTGCTAGTCATATAACTTCTTATCCATGAGACGCTTTATTAAAACTATTGGCCCACTCCTACATGTCATGAAAATTTTAAAATTTTGTGCCAAAATTACCCTAACCGATATTTCTCATGGTTTATTACACAAATGAAATTGGACAAGACAAATAATCAAGGATAAGCATAATTTCAAAGTTCCCATTTTATTCCCCCTCGCTATAATTAAACTGAACATTGTCCCCAATGTTCCCCGAAAGTATCAAAGTTATGATAATGGAAGGTAATTAAAAGAGAAAGAAACTAATACTCCCCTGATTAGCTCGGTAGGATTCGTGTGAAGTAGTGGTTAAAGTCTTCTCCAAGAAGAATGTATGCGTGAAAAGCACCATCCAAAACTATGTTTCTTCTTCTTGATAAATAAAACCTGCACACTTAAGAAAATAGAAGAAACCTTCGCGTAAAATTGGCGGTAAAACTATATAGGACTCAAGTAAACTAAGATATAATGCTTGTGGAATGGATGTTTACAGGTTTTCTGGAAAATTAAGACTTGGAAAATTCCAAAAATTTTTAAGTAGCACAGAAAATGAGAGAAAGTAAGATAAGTGGTCTCTGCTCCTCCTGACGTCGTCATGTTGCGAGTCTGACACCGTCAGGTTATCCTGACAGAAACTGGTCTGCTGTGTATTTCTGGAAAAATTCTGAAAATTCTATATCTTTAGAATCTGGAAAACTTTCTGCAAAACATCCATTATGACTCGATACAAGCATTTGAATCTAACAAACACACATATATATCTTTTCAATAATTGTAATTCTCATGTTCACGTTCTTTTAAAAACGTGTGTAATCTTCCCTACACTTATCCCTTTTGTTAAATACCTTTATATGTAATTAAGACGAGGTTAAAGACAAAATAAAGCATTTTCACAAATTTAAACATGAGAATAAACAATCAATGAAAAGATACATGACGCACAAACAAGCAAGATATTAAGAATGAGTTGCCTCCCACGAAGCGCTTTTCTTTATTTATGAGTCTTGTAGCTAGACTCGAAGTCGTGCCCCTACTTTGTCTCGTGCACTCTCACGTGCCCATACCTAAGCCATTCCAATGTTCTCTCACTTTTCTTGTAATCATCTCCTAAATCTAGGCATTTTTTATAATATCGCTCATTGATACGCTTACACAGCGCGTTCGGGGTCAAAGGAACTTCCTTTTTGTCGAGCAAGTTTTTCAACACCCTAGGAAGTGAACCTAATCGTTGCAGTGTAGTATTAGGGTAAGCCACGGGTATTGATATCGTTCTCTAGGGGAATAGGAATGCTAGTGAGAAGTTACTACGCTAAGGTTGGGGTTGAGGAAGATTATTTGTTTATCTTTTTTTATGTTTTTTTAGGAAATGGAAAGGTACGAATCTCGGGGTTTGGATTTGGGGTTTGGTATTGCTACCGATTACTCTACTTATCTAATTATCTAATTAACTAAGGTGGTGGTAGTCTATGTATATTGTTGTGTGCTCGTATGATGGTTTAAAGATGTGTTTACTTAGGTTTTATTACTCCTTAATTATCTCCTATTGATTGTTGAATTGTCACGTCCTTATTCTTAATCGCGTTGTGTGTCTAAAGTCGTAGGGTATGCGTTTATCCCTAACTCTTTGAACTTACCAAAGGGTCTCGTCTACAAAATTTTCTAGGAATTATAAACTCTAACTCTAAGGCACTCTTTGGATGGTTTAGCCTACAAATACTCTAGGTGCTATAGTCTAAGGTTCACAAAAATTCTATCAAGCATTAACTACACAACGAATGACCTATCGCATTACTAGATCATTAAAAGTTAAGATTAGAGACAACCAATCAATACTCAATAATTAAGTTTCATATAGCCTAAGCAAACACACAAGTAAATTAGCCAGACATGGAGAACATGCAAGCATACACACAAATAATTGAAGACATAATTGGATTAATGAAGTAAAACACTTATCTTGATATAAGATAGGGTTTGGAACCTTAAAATACTATACAAGACAGCCTTGGTTCGGTTTTAGGTTTTTACTCCAAAAGACTACACACAAATACTGAAAAATTCAGATTCTATATATAAGATTACATTCGCGACGGCGTCACCTTATGATTTGTGACGTCGTCGGATCACCGTCATTAGGGTTTCGCCTTGGCCACGTTAGACTTGCGACGACGTCACCTTATGCTTGTGACGCCGTCCCCTTCAATCTCTGACGCCGTCTGGATCGAATCTAGGCCGTCTGAGTTGTGACGGCCTACTTCTTTAAATCCTGACGCCGTCACTTGTAAATAGGTGATTTGGCTACTAAGCCGTCGCAAAAGTTTCTCCGACGACGTCGCAATTAACACCTGACGCCGTCCCCTTGGATTTCAGCAGCTTGAGTGCCACGATTCTTGACTTTGGCCATTTTCTTCTTATATCCGCGCCTTTTCGTCCACAAAAGTGCCATTCCAGCAATTTGCCTTCAAGAGACCTAAAAAGTGAAAAGGAACGATATTAAATAATAACAGATACAAAAGTGATCAAATAAGGGCTTAAACGACCCCTCAAAAAGGTACATTTTAAAACCTTATCACTCATTTTTTTCATAAGTATGCCTAAGTCCCCATATTTTTCTCTTTCACTAAGTATCGGAGAGGGAGCCATCTGATTGCATGCCTCTATATCTTTGTGCTTAAACCTAGGATGCGTACGGGGCAATTGATAGACAAAATCTTCAACTCCATCGGAGAATGTGATTAGACCATCAATCATCCGTTCATTCAACCTAGTCATTCTCTTAAAGTTTGTTCCAAATATCACTTGAGTGAGGCTTCCATCAATGAATTCTCCTAAATCTTCTAGGACCATGAATTGAACCACATAGGCAAAACTTCAAACAAACACATCCAAGTAAGTGACCGCATCAACAACATTATCCCCTTGATAGGCTAATTCATCTACCTTAATTTTGTTATATAGATTTCTTGAGATCAAAGTTTAAAGGTAAGAATGAGTGCAAGTTAGCATCAAAACTTTCAAATGCAATCTCACTAGGAAATTGCATGTTAAAGGGGTCATTAGCCTCAATTCTACACCTAGGGTCAAAACATTGGGAGAAGTATTCTTCCATTTCAAAATTAACCTCATCGATGACCTCCCCGTTATCAAGTGCCTCACCATAGTCAAACTCCTCATCGGAATCCGAGTCATAGAAAGGACTATGTTGTTGCCAATTTATTTCATTACGCCCTAGGTGATTTCCAAAGTGGTGAACGGGTGAAAGGTTTTGTGGGATTGCGTTTTCTATTTCGGGATTTGGAGGAGGATTGGGGGCGGGTAGTGTGAAGAATCTACGGCGAAAGATGCGAATCATGATGACTGATGGGTTTTACGAACAAAGGTCACGAAGAAGAGGGATAGACTACGAGGAAGCTAAAATTCAGAAAAATATTACTTGATAGGAATCAAGCAAGGGAACCTAAACGAGATAGACTCCTAACTAGCTAATTTCTTCCTCGGCAGCGGCGCCAAAAACTTCATACGTGTACAACGCGCGTTCGAGGTCAAAGGAAACCTCCTTTTCTTCGATCAAGTTTTTCAACCACTTAGGCAGTGAATCTAATCGTTGTAGTGTAGTATTAGGGTAAGCCTCGGGATTGATATCCTTCTCTAGGGGAATAGGAATGCTAGTGAGAAATTACTACGCTAAGGTTGGGATTGAGGAAAATTAGTTTTTTATTTTTTTTATATTTTTAGAAAATTGAAAGGTACGATCTCGAGGTATTGGATTTGGGGGGGGGGTTACTTCTATTGATTACGCTACTTATCTAATTATCTTATCTAAGCTAAGGGGTAGTCTATGTCTATTGATGTGTGCTCGTATGATGATAAAAAATGTGTCTACATAGATACTATTACTTCCTACTAATCTTTTATTGATAGTTGAATTGTCATGTCCTTATTCTTAACACGTTGTATCTTCTAAGGTCGTAGGGTATGCTTTTCTTCCTAACTCTTTGAGAATACCTTAAGGTTATGGACTACAAAATCTCTAGGATTTATAAACTAACTCTAAGATTATCTTTGGATTTTTAGCCTACAATAACTCTAGGCGATTATAAACTAATGTTCACAAAGATTACTCAAGCATTAAAAACAAAACGATGGCCTATTGCTATCCTAAGCCAATTACAATTAAGATAAGAGACAACCAATCAATATTCAATAACTATGTTTCATGGATCTAAGCAAACACACAAGTAAATTAGCCGGACATGGTAAACATGCAAGCATACACACATACAATCGAAGACATAATGAAATCGATGAACTAGATTACTTATCTTGATGTAAAATAGGGTATGAAAACCCTAAGATATAGCCCAAGACAAACCAAAATCTTTTTAGGTTTTTACTCCACAATTCTACCTCTTCTAAAAGTCTGAAAATCGAATTCTATATATAGAGTTACAACTGCGACAACGTCACTCTTTAATTGTGACGCCATCGGATCGCCGCCATTAGGGTTTCGTCTTGACCAAGTCAACTTTGTGACGGCGTCACGTTGTGGTTGTGACGCCGTCAGCTTCATTTTCTGACGCCGTCTGAATCTGGATCTAGGCCGTCTGAGTTGTGACGCCCTACTCTTTAGAGCCTGACGCCGTCAGGTACAAAATAGTAATTTCACTCCTGAGCCGTCGCAATTAGAGGGACGGCGTCGCCTTTTATTCGTGATGCCGTCGGGTGCATTTCCAGCATCTTAAGTTTCTTGATCTTGACTTAAGCCATATTTTTCACATATTCATGCCTTTTCGACCAAATAAGCATCATTCAAGCATTTTGCCTTCAAGAGACCTAAAAAGTGAAAAGGAACGAAATTAAGCAGTAACAAATATAAAATTGGTCAATTAAGGGCTTTAACGACCCCTCAAAAGTGTACCTTTTAAATCCTTATCAAGTAACTTCCCAGCCACTCAAGTTCTCTTAAAAGGACTATTGAGTCTAGAACCTCTCCCTAGTCTCCGTATAGGAAAACCAAAGTGCACTATTGAGTCTAGAACCAAGAGATCATCCATAAATCTCATTTTGCACACTTTCATGAAGACTTGTTTCATGCAATGTGAAATGTAAGAATATATTAAGAGTCCTACGCATTATCTTTGTGGTATTGCTAGAACATCCAATCGATACTTTAAGTATTTGCAATGAAGATGGAAATCATTCTAGAGCCAACCTCAAACAAGCTCTTGGTGGGTGACATGTGAGAACCATCATGGATCAAACTTGTGACAACTACAAAGAAACGATGGGGCGATTCACTTTTGAATCAACCTTGTTCCAAGAAATGAATTGACGGATACTGCTGAAACCTCTCATCAATCAGTGAATTTAAATTTGCTAATTCACTCACTCTGTGTTGTCTACTTTGAGACATTCTGGTTTGAGAATGGCTGGTACAGCTGCGAAACACTGTCAAGGAGATTCTTCGAAATTCTACCTGATCACATAAAGTATTTCTATATTGATCAATGGGGAACCGTGGTTCTTGCAACCATATTCGATGAAAGTGAACAAAGATACTTTTTATTTATTGTAAAGTGTTTTATACATGAACCTACGATGGATGCAGCTGATGGTTGAAGAGAGGTCATTGATGCAACTGATAATAGAAGGATGTCAATTCATAGCCACATGCTCATACTTCACACTCACAATTGAAAAAATAATGATAACCAAACTCATATTACATTACTTTCGCAACTTTGATGAAGAATATCATGATCCAAAAAAGTGTGAGAATGTCGGTCCAAAATTCACAACTTCAAATGATGGCGATACTTCAATGAATGAGCTGGAGATTTACTGTGACTGATGATCTCAAAGAAAGCTCAAGATCAAAAGACAAAGGAACATTCATTTCAAGAAACACTACTGAAGATGAAAAGTTGTTTATATTGAAGAATCAAAGTCTACGAGCTCGGATATTAACCTCATGATAAAATGCTAGGATTCAAATTGTAATTTATGGGGTGACCTCCCTTAGGGGGAGATTGTTAAGATTTATAAAATCCATATGGAAGAGTCGGTCACCTCGACTATAGTCTAGCATAAGTTAGCTCGTACACTTAACGTTATTTATTAGTATAAGATTAGCTTAAGTAACACCGTGGAAGAAGGACGGGTCTTTACCCACTGTACACCTGATCCATAGCCCGGTGAGGGGCGTATTATGTAACTATATAAGCCCTCTCCCACCCAGTGTGATGGTTGGATGTTCATAGCAATCTAATCTTTCACTTTTCCTTTCTTTCTCTGACATCCCATTTCTCTTCTGTTTCTCTCTCTAGAAATACACGATCCATACATTAATCCTATCTTGTGTTATGATATCAATTATCTTACAATTGAGTACCCACATACCCTTTTTTTTTTACATTAAAAATATTGCTATATTTTTATTGATATATTAATATGAACATTTAAGGTACAAACTTTGATAATTAAGCTAATCTTAGTTAGAATTTGAAGACTTATTGCAGTGAAAATTATCTATAACTCAACTTTTGTAGACTAAAACTTTAAAGACAATATCAACAACTTTAAAGACAACATCCACAATTAGGGGTGAGCATACGACCCAGACGGACCAGACCGACCGAGATCGGACTGGACCAGACCGGACTGGACCTGACCAGACCGACCGTCCGCGGTCTCGGCTTTTGGGCTAATTCGGTCCTCGGTCCGGTCCGGTCCGAACCAAAACCGACCAATTTAGGCTAATTTGGCCTTGTTGGACCGACCCGGACCGACCACATTCAGTCCGGTCTTGGTTTAAGATTTTTGCCGAAATCAGGTCTCGGTCCGGTCTGGTTTTTGGACCGTGCACACCCCTATCCACAATTTGGATCCACCCGATTAAAAAAAATAATAAAAAGTAAAAAATAAAAAATGGGTAGGTTTGGCGAAACGAGCTAGAGCTATAATTGTAGTTGGGATTGGGTCTGGAGCTTATATAATAAGCCAAAAAAAGGTGTTTAGATTTTTATGAATCTGATTGGCGAATTAGTTGGAGTTGAATCTTATTAATGTAAAAATACATAAAATATATCAAATTTAGTTTAGATATATTTCAAGTTTTTACATGTTAGACAATTATACTTTGAAGGGTCAATAAAAAATAGTTGATTGTACACACTTTTTAAAAGTGTGTAAAATTCTTCTAGTTTGTTAACACTTAATGATGTGTAAAAATTGATTACATTACTAAGTATGGAAAAAAATTGTAAAAGAACAGATTTTCCACATTTATAGTTGTGTCAAAAAAGTCAACACTTTTAAGTGTAAAGAATTATAAGATTTTTCACACTTTGATTTGTAATACCCAAATTCTCCACACTTTGAGGAAGTGTGGATAATTTAAGTGTTATAAATAAACTCCACATCTATAAGTGTGGATATTTTTAGATTTCTTCACACTTAAAAGTGTGAATTTTTTTTTGACACAATTATAAGTGCGGAAAACCTATTGTTTTACAATTTTTTTTTTATACTTTTTAATTTAACAAATTTTTATACATCATTGAGTGTCATAACTTAATGGAAGTATTTTGATTTTGTTCCCTATAGTCTTGGTTTCAGAGATAAATGGAGATCCTAGATTAGAGAGTGTCTTCACTCGTCTAGAGCATCGGTTTTGGTTAACGGCAGTCCTACCTCATAATTTTCTATTAATCGCGGGTTAAGGCAGGGAGAACCACTCTCGCCTTTCTTGTTCATTATGGTCACGGAGGGTTTACATTATGCTCATTCTAATGTTGTGAATGCTGGTCTCATTCGGGGAATTAATCTAGGTTCTCATAATATCACCATTTATCATCTCTTCTACGTTGATGATGTGGTTAGCATTATCGAATGGAAGAAAGAAGATTTAGATAATATTATTCGTGTTCTTCGTGTTCTTCATGTTTTTTACTTAGCTTCGAATATGAGAATTAACATCCACAAATCTAACATATATGGCATTGGAGTTCCTAATGAACCAGTTTCAAATATGGCTAATTCTTTTGGGTCCGCTATAGGTTCTTTTCCTTTCAGCTATTTAGGGCTTCCTATTGGGTCTAGCATGAATCATGTCTTTAGTCGGAAACCCTCGATTGATCGTTTCAAATCGAGGCTATCCTCCTGAAATGCGAACCTTTTATCTATTGGGGGTCGACTCACTCTTATCAAGGCTCTCAAGCTTATTGGGGGTCGATATTTAAATCTCTCGAGCTTATTTTGAACTCTTTGTGCTAATTTTTTTGGCTCTCAAGGCTCCCAAAATCTTTCATGGATTAAATGGTCTAATGTGCTTTATTCTTTTAAAAAAAAAAGTCAAAATATTGGTAGTTTAAGGGCTTTAAACCTTGCTCTTCTTCAGAAATGACGTTGGAGATTGTATTCTTCTGCGAATGCTATTTGGGTTAAAGTTTTTAAGGCGCTTCATGGGCAAGATGGTGGTTTTGATATTCAGGGTTGCAATTTTAACAATACACGGGCTAAGATTGTGGCCTCGTCTAATTATCTACACTCGAAAGATATCATCCCGTTCAATTCCTTTCGTATTCAAGCTGGATGTGGCACCAAATTTGGTTTTGAAAGGACATTTGGATTGGTGATTATCCCCTTAATATTCGGTACAATAGGCTTTATCGTTTGGAGCAGGACAGAGATTGTTTAATTATTGATGGTTGGTATGTGCTAAAACACATACCTTTTCATTATCAAAATAGACCCAAAACAACCAAGGAAAAGCCGTTTATTGCTAATATTTGTGGTTTTCTTGAGTTTGTGCTTGTGCAGGTACGGATATGCAAAAACACGCAAAAAGGATTCAAATCAGATGTAAATCCGAGCACGAGAGATCAAGAGAGTTTTAGCTGAGCTGGAAGGTCAAGATTGTGTATTTTGGAAGATTTTATTATCAGAAGATGATTTTTGAAGTTTCAGCAAAGTTTGAAGAAAAGTCAAGAATAGTCCCTGCACTTTGAGCTTTTGACAGAATTGATCCCTGAAGTTTCAGAAATTACAAAAGTCACCCTTGGATTATTCTAGATTGACAACAATGGTCCTTGATAAAGATTTTCAGAAAGTACAGAATTGGCCCCTGAAGTTTCAAGTTATACAAGTTTGGTCCTTGGTACACATAAGTATTAACAATTCAAATCCAAAACCAATAACAATTTTCGGCCCAACAAAGTATTACCCGGTTCAAAAGCCCAAACCAAAACCACTACACCCGTTTAATAATCCTAACCCGAAAACCAACCAAACCCGCTCATTTACCCGAGCCAAACAACCATTTACCCGGTCAAAAACGTTTGAAAAATAATAAATAAACCCAAATAACCCCCGCGCCAAATTCTTCCCCAAATTACCCAGGATAAACCCTAAATTACCCACCCGTGTAATTGGTCAATTTCACCGTGATTAAGGACACATTCGTACTTTCTCTGACATTCCCTGACACATGGGAATGCCAGGTCATTGATCCGCGTGCAAACTCTCAATTGCTGCTCTCCCATTGGTCGAAACAAATCATCAAGTCTAATCCAATGGATGAGATCAAGTGGGAAGCGGTTATTATGATCCAAGGGATGCAAATCACTCTGAAGAAGCACATTTGGAAGGAATTCGAGAAGCTTCCAAGCTCAAGCTCAACTATATATAGGACCTCATATTTGTTCACAAGATGTATCTTATCTTCTGTTAATTTTTCCTTCTCTCTAAGTTTTCAGTAGTATAGCTTAATGTAATTTCCATTTCAATGTTTTAAAACTCTTGTAATTCGTATTTTGTAACCAATTCCTTAGATTAATATAAATTTAGAATTTCATTTTCAAAGTGTTTGTTTAAGTTTTTATATCTGCTTATTATCTTAATCTAGTGCTTATTTCAGTGTTTTCATCATGTTTTTAGCTTAACTTTTCATAATCTCAAAAATACAAAAAAATCAAATAAAATCATTTGAAAAATAAAAATCATAGTAGATCTGTTTTTGTAGAGTAATTCTTCATTGATCTACTGTTTTATAGGTTCATATAAGCTTAATCTAGCTTATTGTGAAGCTTTAACTTGTTTCATACTCAAAACACAAAAATTTCAGTTGATGCAGTTGCTACAGTAGCTGATGTGGTTCTGTTGGTATTGGATCTGGAATGGTATGATGCTAATGTTGTTATTGGGTTGAATCTGAGCTGGATTGGAGTAGGATTAGGGGTATAATTAGGATAGAGTTCCTTTGTTTCATCATAAGCAAGCCATAGTGGCTAAGGAATTTTGTAAGTCTCAAATCTGTTTTTGATCATATTATCTGTTATTGAATCTGTTCATTAGTGATAATTGGTACTGTTTGATCTGTGTTTGTGTTTGTTTAGTTTAATATAGTTATAATCTGTTAGTTAGTTCTATATTCAGTAGCTAATCTAGTGTTTGGAAGTGGTGATTTATCTGTGGTTAAAGTTAGCTATTCAGTTTTAAGTGTTTGAAACAAGCTTAGATAGGATAATTAATAGTAACTTAGGTCTTTGCTATAGCAGTTTCAATCAAATAGTCAAAATCAACTTGTATCTGATCTAGAAGTTTAAACTGTTAAAATCAGTAGCTCATAAGTTGCATATTGGTTAAAAACTTATAGATCTAGCTTAGTGTTATCTTCGTTAGTCTAAATTCATCATAATCAGTCTAATATTTTGAATCAAATTTGAGTTTAGTCAAAGTTTATATCTGTTCTTCATAAAGTCAAATTGTGATTTTCAGTTTTTCACCAAACTTTGAGGATCTCTCCTTGATTCATTTTCAAGTTTAAATGTTTGAAACTTTGGATTTTTTTAAGTTCAGTTGGCCAGCTTTTGATATCTTATTTTTGTAAAATGTTTAGAAATCTTTAAAAGCTTCAAATAAGCTGCTCTATACAGCTTAATATCCCCTGTGCACACTCAGCATTAACTGAGTTGTGCACAGGAGTTTTGCATCACCATAACTTGTTCAAATTAGCTTATTAGGAGCTGATTTTTGGTCTAAGTTTAGTTGGGTAGGTGAACTCAAGATCTCAATATCTGATTTCCACTTTAGTTCTCTCAGCTAGCTTATGCATTAGCTTAAACTTTCCCTTAGGCTGCTTGATTTAGTATAAATTTCATAAGCTTAAATCTTAGTAGACTGATCATTAAAGGTTAGGAGTAGTGTTAATCAGTTAGGATTAGCTTATTTTAGCATAATATAGCTTCAGTTACTGTTTTGTAGCTTATTTCACTGTCTAGCTTATTTTCTAGTAGCTTATTTAGGAGCAGTTACATTGCAGCTCTTATTTCATCCACATAAGCTATTGTTTTCTTATTTTTAATAGATTTAGAATAATATTTTAGTATTTTCCTGAATTTTTCATAATTTTTAGTCACTGTTCACTATTTTTCTTTATTAAATTCAGTTTTAGGCATTTTAAAATAGCTTTTATTGCAATTAATTGAGAAAAAGTTCCAAAAAATAATTTTTCAATTTTAACAGTTTAAGATAAATATAAAAAGCATGAAAAATATTTTTCCTTATTTTTCTCCTTTTATTTGGTATTTTTCACAATTTTAATTAGATTAAAATAGATTTAAATTCATAGAAAATAGGAGATTAATCAGGAAATTATAAAAATAGTTTTGAAAAGTCTCTTATGTTATTTTAGATTTTTAGAAAGTGATTTCATAATTTTCCCCTTTGTTTTGATAATTTTTAGATAATTAGTTTTATTTTTAAAGTTAATAATTAGTTTTTAATTTTAATAAAATCAAGAAAATTCCTAAAAAATAGTTTTAATTCATTTTTAGTTTTCAAATATCATTTTTAGAATTAAAGTAATTTTACGTTATTTTTAGGAGTTAGATTAGTCGTAGTTGCATTTTTATCGCGTTTCGTTTAAATTCCGTATTTGCGTTTTAGTATAGAATTGCGTAGTTTGCCTTAATTCTTAGGATTTCCCTTAGATTTTAGTTCCTTATGCTTTCCTTATCCCGTAGTTTAGATAATATCCTCTTATGCCCCTTATATTATTCGAATCCCGATTATTGAGACGTGAGTTGGAAATTCCATTCAACCCTCGTTCGGAACGATCTCGGTGCTCAAACCTTACACGTTTGAGTTACCCATATACTACACTTCTATTATTGATCAGTGTCTGAGCCATTTTAAGTTTCTTACGGTTAGTCATTCACAAGTGGCTAGCTTGTGTGAGTCGAACTTGACGTTGTTCTTTCACTGAATCAATTTTTGGCGCCGCTGCCGGGGAGGGCTTGTAGCGAGTTTTCGTATTCCGTCTCGAATCGCGTGCATTTGAAGATCCTTCCCCGAGTGAAGTTACCGTCGTTTTTGTATATATATCTTTTTTAAAAATCCAAAAACATCTAAAAACACCAAAACATTCTTCCTAGAGTGTTTGCAAAACCATAAAAATTAAAAAACCAACAAAACAAACCCGAACGTTAATTGTTACGTCGGCTCACCTTGAAGGTACAACCTATACACGGGGTATAAGGAAAGTCTTGACATTAAATTGCAGACTGAAGAACGATCCACTCTTCGTTCCCGCTCCGCTGCGCGTACTTTTGAGAGCTACCGAGCACCAATTGACGTGAAGGTTACAAAAATATTCTGTTTTCTAAATATAAAAACCCAAAAATATTCTTCTTTTATCCTCTCAATTGATAATTCTTTCTTCTTAACCCTCTATATGTTTAATTCTCATGGATACGATCGATTATCGTCATTGTTTTCATTGCAAAGGCCGTATGGAGGAGAAACAGTATTGGTGTCTTAATCCAGAATGTGTATGTGGACGATGTGGACAACCTGGTTCTAAAAATTCTTGCTATTGGTGCGACTTAAAAAAATCTCTCGATGACTCTAAAAGTTTTTCTGACCATCCGCCACAACCCGAGATATGTTCTTATCGTCGTTGCCTTCATTGCCAAAGCATTATGGAAGAGAAACAATTTCGATGTTTGAAATGTATATGTGATTGGTGCGGAAATAATTGTCGAGATGGATTTTGTAATGTATGCCAGAATTTTATTAATCCAAATCCAGATCTCGCTCGTCTTTATGCACGGCTAGAACAAAAGAGTGCTCTTTATAATGACATAATTAGAGAACCCTCGATTTCTACTCCCTCTCCGGTGAGGGAAATGGAATATGTTTCTGAATCAGAGGTGAATCCCGTCCAAGAATCAGAGCCTCTCACGGAAACGGTGGAAATAACTAACTCTTATCCAGATAATTCTTCGATTTATCAGCTTTTGTGCATATGGTGCAGAGGACCCGAATATGGTGGGAATTGTCCCGGTTGTAGCAATGGAAAATCTGGAACCGAGTTTCACCACAATCCTAATTATGAGACAACCGATTTTCCTAACCAACCTTTGTACCATGAGCCGGAATCATACTCTTGTGAGTACTGTGGTGGTCCTCACCAAGGTTTTCAATGTCACGTTCAATTTAACAACTCAACCTTTGGTTCTGAACCTTACCCTTATTCGTCACAACAATCGAACTGTTGTGAGTATTGTGGAGGTCCGCACATTAATTCCAATTGTCAGATGCAGAATCCGATTGTTTACGAGCAAGTTCCTTGTAACAATTATGATTATCCTTATAACCCACCTCCACAATACCAAGAAGTTCAACCACCACCTTCTCCATGTTCTGCAGAATTTAATCAAAAAGTTCAAGAGATCATGATTGATCTTAAGAGTCTTCTTGAAAAACTTTCCCACGAAGAAAAAGATCCACCTCAGCTGACCTATCGTGAATTATTAGCTGAAGAAGCCGCGAAAGTGATCCAACATCGTCCAACTACCTATTATTACGATTTTGATTCGGATGACGATTATACTCCTTCGAGTGGCAATCCCACTCCCGTTTCTGAGCCTTTTATTTCCGACTCTTCCCCTTCTCTCACACCGTTTGAGAGAAGTGACGTTTTGGAAGAGGTCGATGATCATATTTCTACGGATATTGTTGAACCCGTTGATTCTCTTATAATGGGGGATGAGCATCTTAGTACTATTCCGGAAACGGAATCGTCTAATGTTGAGATTCTTATCCCAATCCCAAGAGAGTCTGGGGTTGTTGATATTTGTGATGAGCCGTCTCTTGATATTTCAAATGATCATGTTGAGATGTTCTCCGATTCCTATGATGATTCTTATGGAGACATCGATTTTGTCGACGATTTACCTTCTGAGCCCGAGCCAGAAGAAGAAGAGATTGAGCCCGATGATATTGAGATCGAGGATCCAGCATTACGTGAAACATTGTCGAGAGTTTATCTTCTCATTTCCAAAATTGAAGCCCTTAACGATAATTCAAGTTCGCATCCTATCTCCGTTAAAGATAGTGATTTCTCTCCCGAGCTTGAAACTTTCCGATTTGATGAAGAGATTAGTGGCAGTCCCACTATTGATGATGTTTATCCTCCGATTCTTGAGCGATTCTATTTCAAGGTTGATATGAGCAAGGTTTTGAGCGATATTTCCGATAATTCGACAAATGACCCAATCATTGAGGAAGCCGACTCATTTCTTGCTCTTTATGATTTGATACCACCGGGTATTGAGGATGTTGTTATGAATGATCCCGAGGGGGATATGATGTTTCTTGATGGACTGCTTGACTCACCTTTCTCTGAAGAGTCCACCATCACATATCCCGTTGAGCCCGCATGTGAAGACAAAATCTTTAAACCCGGGATATGCATTGATGAGCCTTTTGTTAAAATCATTTCTGGAGATAAGGATCCTCGGATGGATGCCTTCATTTGTGAGCCTAAACCTCTTATCTTTTACCATGAGCTCCCATCTTCTTTGGAGTATTCTCTTATCGATCCTTCATCCCTTCGTCCGCCCGCAAAACCACCGGATGATGGATCGATCTTTCATATGCCTTATGTGAGTTTGGGAGGAGTCATTCTTTATGTGCTGGAGCCCGACATTTTCTTCTCCACCCAACCCACCCAGTCTCATTCTTTCGGGAATGAGGACACCGTTTTTGACCCTGGTATCTCTACCACTTTCTTCCCCAAGGACAAATGAATTCGGGGACGAGTCAGGCTAGCGACTCGTTTAAGAAAAACAGTAGCGCTTCGTGGGAGGCACCCCATGCTTATCCATCTATCTTCTTTCTATTTTCTAATAAGTGACGTGAAGGGGTCTGCCTCTTCGATTTCTCGTGTTTGGTTGTTTGTGATGTTGTGTTTAGGATGTTCCCGATATGAAGACTCTCGTGCTCGAAGTTTGTCATTTTCTCCACTCGAGTTTCATGATCGATGCTGATGGAAATCCGATATCCTAATCTTATCGACTAACGTTTATCTTTTAGCATACTTAATAAACGACTTTTAGATTTTTGTGATACCCTTGTTTTAAACATTGAGGACAATGTTTCGTTCTAGTCTGGGGTAGGGTAATCTTCGATTTGATTTGACCGCACTTGCTTATTTCTGTTGTGTTTCTCTCGCAACCCCGTTTTTCCTTAAAAAAATGAAAAATTGTGCATAAAAAGTGAAAAATTTAAAAATTTTTGTAAGCTTTTGTTAAGTCTTTTTGATTGAAAAGTTTTGCTAGTCTCTTAGATTAGAAGCTATAAAATGCGAATTCTAGCTCACAAGGCCAAGAATTTGCAAGTTTCCCTGAGTAACTTTAAATATGCATGACTTGATTTCATTAGACGAAGCATTTGCTAAGTAATATATGTTTTGACACCTTGATTGACTTTCCGCTGGTGAGAGTAGGAATAGAATTCTGACTTGACCGGGCGTGTTGAGCCCTAGCTTGTTCCCTTAACCATAGGTAATCTAAAATTATCGGCTAAGCATCTGCGGATCTCATTATTTGGGATTTTAAATTTGCAGAGATCGAGAAATGATAGAGTTACTTATGAGTTTAGATGCTAAACGTGGAGTAGTTGGTTCTCTTTAGAGCCCATCGAAGGTACTTATGGCTTTTTTTTCCCACAAAATTGTTTCACCCCATATCTGTCTAAATAATTAGAGATGTCGAGTTTTTGGCGATTGTTAGTTCTTTTTCTTCTTAAAAGAATCTTTGTTTTAAAAATTGGGTACACATCAAGGATCCGTGATGAATAAGATATCAGTGATAAGTAATAAAGTAATAAGTAAAGTTGTGAGCTGCGGTGTCGAGATCGGACCCTTGGATCTTTAGCCGGGATTGTATGAGGTCTTAGCCTAGCCAGCCGGGACTCTCATTTCATGAAGCCTATAGTCTTGGAATTACCCCGTGAAGCTCCGTGGTTCACAGCTCATATAAATAAAAGTAAAAGTTCATGTGAAAAAAAAAAAAAAAAAAAATGTTGAAAATTGAAAAAAGTCAAAAGTTAGTAATAAAATTCCTTGATGTGGACCTCATTTTTACGACAATGGTTCTTGAGAGAAGATGGATAACTAATTATCGACTTAGCTTTGTATCTTTATCGAAATAAAAGTTATCGAAACGAGAATTTGAAGAAATTCATTTCTCACAAAAATAAAAAATTCTAGAGGAAAATAGGAAAATGGGAACAAAAGGTAATTAAACAAGTAACTTCCATGGGTAGTGTTAGCATCTAAAATCATTTGTAACAATGATTTCGGTTTTACGCTTAGTTTGGGACTTGTGAAAAATCAGGGACGATGTATTCTATCCGTATGGTCACTTCACGCTGTGTTGTGTTTTCTACTCCGTGATCCTAACGTGTCGTTTGAAAAATGTTTGAGTTATTGATCGACATGAAAGTTCAACAAACCGTCATTCATAACCAGAATGTGCTTAATCGTAATATCTATACATGTGAATTAAAAGGTAAATGGGGCGTTTTTAGAATTAAGGCTTTCTTAATCTCTTTTGAGGAACATTGACTACTTCTTCTCTAATTGGTTTGTCTGAACTATTTGAAGTTTCTTACGGTTAGTCATTCACAAGTGGCTAGCTTGTGTGAGATAACTTGATGGTTTGGACATATCAATGGTTTAGTAGAAAGAGATTGAAATCCTTGGTTTTAGAAGCGTGAGTTGATTGCATTGCGTGAGGACACGGCAATAGTCTCGTCTGGGGTATTTTGGTATGTGCTAAAACACATACCTTTTCATTATCAAAATAGACCCAAAACAACCAAGGAAAAGCCGTTTATTGCTAATATTTGTGGTTTTCTTGAGTTTGTGCTTGTGCAGGTACGGATATGCAAAAACACGCAAAAAGGATTCAAATCAGATGTAAATCCGAGCACGAGAGATCAAGAGAGTTTTAGCTGAGCTGGAAGGTCAAGATTGTGTATTTTGGAAGATTTTATTATCAGAAGATGATTTTTGAAGTTTCAGCAAAGTTTGAAGAAAAGTCAAGAATAGTCCCTGCACTTTGAGCTTTTGACAGAATTGATCCCTGAAGTTTCAGAAATTACAAAAGTCACCCTTGGATTATTCTAGATTGACAACAATGGTCCTTGATAAAGATTTTCAGAAAGTACAGAATTGGCCCCTGAAGTTTCAAGTTATACAAGTTTGGTCCTTGGTACACATAAGTATTAACAATTCAAATCCAAAACCAATAACAATTTTCGGCCCAACAAAGTATTACCCGGTTCAAAAGCCCAAACCAAAACCACTACACCCGTTTAATAATCCTAACCCGAAAACCAACCAAACCCGCTCATTTACCCGAGTCAAACAACCATTTACCCGGTCAAAAACGTTTGAAAAATAATAAATAAACCCAAATAACCCCCGCGCCAAATTCTTCCCCAAATTACCCAGGATAAACCCTAAATTACCCACCCGTGTAATTGGTCAATTTCACCGTGATTAAGGACACATTCGTACTTTCTCTGACATTCCCTGACACATGGGAATGCCAGGTCATTGATCCGCGTGCAAACTCTCAATTGCTGCTCTCCCATTGGTCGAAACAAATCATCAAGTCTAATCCAATGGATGAGATCAAGTGGGAAGCGGTTATTATGATCCAAGGGATGCAAATCACTCTGAAGAAGCACATTTGGAAGGAATTCGAGAAGCTTCCAAGCTCAAGCTCAACTATATATAGGACCTCATATTTGTTCACAAGATGTATCTTATCTTCTGTTAATTTTTCCTTCTCTCTAAGTTTTCAGTAGTATAGCTTAATGTAATTTCCATTTCAATGTTTTAAAACTCTTGTAATTCGTATTTTGTAACCAATTCCTTAGATTAATATAAATTTAGAATTTCATTTTCAAAGTGTTTGTTTAAGTTTTTATATCTGCTTATTATCTTAATCTAGTGCTTATTTCAGTGTTTTCATCATGTTTTTAGCTTAACTTTTCATAATCTCAAAAATACAAAAAAATCAAATAAAATCATTTGAAAAATAAAAATCATAGTAGATCTGTTTTTGTAGAGTAATTCTTCATTGATCTACTGTTTTATAGGTTCATATAAGCTTAATCTAGCTTATTGTGAAGCTTTAACTTGTTTCATACTCAAAACACTAAAATTTCAGTTGATGCAGTTGCTACAGTAGCTGATGTGGTTCTGTTGGTATTGGATCTGGAATGGTATGATACTAATGTTGTTATTGGGTTGAATCTGAGCTGGATTGGAGTAGGATTAGGGGTATAATTAGGATAGAGTTCCTTTGTTTCATCATTGGCAAGCCATAGTGGCTAAGGAATTTTGTAAGTCTCAAATCTGTTTTTGATCATATTATCTGTTATTGAATCTGTTCATTAGTGATAATTGGTACTGTTTGATCTGTGTTTGTGTTTGTTTAGTTTAATATAGTTATAATCTGTTAGTTAGTTCTATATTCAGTAGCTAATCTAGTGTTTGGAAGTGGTGATTTATCTGTGGTTAAAGTTAGCTATTCAGTTTTAAGTGTTTGAAACAAGCTTAGATAGGATAATTAATAGTAACTTAGGTCTTTGCTATAGCAGTTTCAATCAAATAGTCAAAATCAACTTGTATCTGATCTAGAAGTTTAAACTGTTAAAATCAGTAGCTCATAAGTTGCATATTGGTTAAAAACTTATAGATCTAGCTTAGTGTTATCTTCGTTAGTCTAAATTCATCATAATCAGTCTAATATTTTGAATCAAATTTGAGTTTAGTCAAAGTTTATATCTGTTCTTCATAAAGTCAAATTGTGATTTTCAGTTTTTCACCAAACTTTGAGGATCTCTCCTTGATTCATTTTCAAGTTTAAATGTTTGAAACTTTGGATTTTTTTAAGTTCAGTTGGCCAGCTTTTGATATCTTATTTTTGTAAAATGTTTAGAAATCTTTAAAAGCTTCAAATAAGCTGCTCTATACAGCTTAATATCCCCTGTGCACACTCAGCATTAACTGAGTTGTGCACAGGTGTTTTGCATCAGCCATAACTTGTTCAAATTAGCTTATTAGGAGCTGATTTTTGGTCTAAGTTTAGTTGGGTAGGTGAACTCAAGATCTCAATATCTGATTTCCACTTTAGTTCTCTCAGCTAGCTTATGCATTAGCTTAAACTTTCCCTTAGGCTGTTTGATTTAGTATAAATTTCATAAGCTTAAATCTTAGTAGACTGATCATTAAAGGTTAGGAGTAGTGTTAATCAGTTAGGATTAGCTTATTTTAGCATAATATAGCTTCAGTTACTGTTTTGTAGCTTATTTCACTGTCTAGCTTATTTTCTAGTAGCTTATTTAGGAGCAGTTACATTGCAGCTCTTATTTCATCCACATAAGCTATTGTTTTCTTATTTTTAATAGATTTAGAATAATATTTTAGTATTTTCCTGAATTTTTCATAATTTTTAGTCACTGTTCACTATTTTTCTTTATTAAATTCAGTTTTTAGGCATTTTAAAATAGCTTTTATTGCAATTAATTGAGAAAAAGTTCCAAAAAATAATTTTTCAATTTTAACAGTTTAAGATAAATATAAAAAGCATGAAAAATATTTTTCCTTATTTTTCTCCTTTTATTTGGTATTTTTCACAATTTTAATTAGATTAAAATAGATTTAAATTCATAGAAAATAGGAGATTAATCAGGAAATTATAAAAATAGTTTTGAAAAGTCTCTTATGTTATTTTAGATTTTTAGAAAGTGATTTCATAATTTTCCCCTTTGTTTTGATAATTTTTAGATAATTAGTTTTATTTTTAAAGTTAATAATTAGTTTTTAATTTTAATAAAATCAAGAAAATTCCTAAAAAATAGTTTTAATTCATTTTTAGTTTTCAAATATCATTTTTAGAATTAAAGTAATTTTAGGTTATTTTTAGGAGTTAGATTAGTCGTAGTTGCATTTTTATCGCGTTTCGTTTAAATTCCGTATTTGCGTTTTAGTATAGAATTGCGTAGTTTGCCTTAATTCTTAGGATTTCCCTTAGATTTTAGTTCCTTATGCTTTCCTTATCCCGTAGTTTAGATAATATCCTCTTATGCCCCTTATATTATTCGAATCCCGATTATTGAGACGTGAGTTGGAAATTCCATTCAACCCTCGTTCGGAACGATCTCGGTGCTCAAACCTTACACGTTTGAGTTACCCATATACTACACTTCTATTATTGATCAGTGTCTGAGCCGTTTTAAGTTTCTTACGGTTAGTCATTCACAAGTGGCTAGCTTGTGTGAGTTGAACTTGACGTGTTTCTGGCATCGAATCAATGGTATTGTTAACGGGCAGTGGAGTTGGAATTAGTCTATGATAACATCAAATAGTCTAGAATTTTAAGTGTCACTTTCCCCTGATAATGCTCGTATTTTATATCATTTATATGGATTTACGCTTGTATTCCTTTATATTTCACTTTCAGGTAAATTATGAGCATTGGAGCTTATGAGATGCGGATTTGGAGGTTTTCTTAAATATTTATGATAGTATGCAAACTATGAAGAAGCTACGGCGTAACTCCCTCTCTCACATTATGTCGTAGCTAGTGCGTTGACTCTGAAGACTAACTAAAAGGTGATTACAGGGTAACTCCCAACTAAGGTTACGCCGTTATCAATTAGGTCAAAAAATATTTTCGCCTCCATCAACTACGCCGTAACTCCTCACAAGGATTACGGCGTAATCATAGCAAATGTAACCTGTACTGAAGATACGGCGTAACCTTTCCCAAGTGTTACGCCATAACCTGCTTAAGATAGCATCATTTGAAGATTTATTGAAGTTACAGCGTAACTCTCAACTCAAGTTACGCCGTCACTAGATCGTGCCTATAAATACCAGCCCTAATTTTTATATTTCACATCATCAACTCACAAACAAAAAGCAGAGAACGTGAAGAGGGTTCTAAAGGCAGATCTTTCGGAGCATACAGAGCCATCTCCAAGAGAGAAATCACTCCCTAACGATAAGCATTAGCGATTATTTTATCTGTTACTTCCGATTCATGTAAATCATTATGTTAAACATTGAATCTTTTGTTTCATTTAATTTGATCGGCTAAGCACCTTGGTGCTAGCCTAGTTATGATTCCTTAAATGTTTTGTTTATGTTTTCATGCTTCTGTATAATTGTTTCTAGTGTATGCATGCATAGTTCATTGATAGCTACCCTAGCTTCGGTAGTTTTGAATGACGGTCGTATCTAGTTGCTTAGGAGAATTGACCAACTGACCCTAAGTAGTTAGGTAGAGTTGGGGAGGGTAAGATTAACTAACTGACGACCCTTCCTCGCTTGTGCGAACTTACCAAATGATCACTGGCCGTTTGGATGAACTTAAGAAGTTAGGGATGAGTGTCTAAGATGCTAGCGCCCGGGCACTCATTGTTACGAATCTTGCATGTAGGGTACTTAATGACTTGGCTTAGGGGACTACAAACTGTTAGGTCACCATAAGTTAACACAAGCATCAATATGATAGAAATAGGGTAGAGAGGGATGGTTGCACACACAAATACACACATGAATGACAATAGAGAAAGGTTACGCGTAGGAATGTATTATGAGTGAGCAACACTCTCAAATGAGAGTATACAAGAGTATTTATAGGGGACGGGAACTAGGGCAACATATCTAGTCCCTTCCTAGACTACGTGGGCCTTAGCATGGGATTATGGGCTTTCTACATAAGCCATGCCTTAATAACTAACGTAAAAGCCATATAAATGCAACCTATTACATATAAATGACTAACACTTCATAATAATGCTTAGGAGCGTTTCCAACAATCTCCCCCTAAGTGATAGTTATGATGTAATAGCGGTTGCTCGATGTCTTCTAGCACTCTTCTTTCTTGTGAGTAGAGATGCTTTTATTCCAACAATCTCCCCTTGTGTGGGATCTTGTATCTTTTGAAGTTTTCAGCTTTAACGTCGTTGTAATCTTTGTTCTTTGTTCTGTTTCTGGATAGTGTGACTGTATGTTGTTGTCTGCATCTGGTCAGCTTCGTTGCTCAGGTGTCTCTACGTCTTTTTCCAACATGCTCACACGCCTTTTGACTTTGATTTCAAATGTGTTGTTGTTCTCAAGTCTTTAAACTTTGTAGATTCTTCGGCTTTGATGAAAAATCATTTTGAATTTTGAGTTGCCTTTTGAGAGAACTTCATGTATAGTTGGTATGAACATGTGGAGAATCAGCAAGATCTTTCCTCCCAGGAGCATCCATCACCAGTTGCATAAATTTTGTTAGGGATAAACACCAATCGATCACTGTGGACTATTCTTAAAGAATATCCCACAACGATTGTTTTACTGATGAATGTCTTGATTCCATTCACCTTGGTCGGGCGAATCAGCCATCCGAATCCCGTAGAGGGACACTTGGCATTACATTGAATGAGTTCAAGTAATGACCCACATCTTTAGGACTCGATTCTTGAAAGGAATCTCCTTAGCGGGATTTCCAGCACTTACAAGTTTCAACTTCGAGGGTGTTAACAGCATAGTGTGAAAACACATCTCTAATTTTAGCAAAGGCTGTTACTAAAACTGGAGGCCCTCAAGAAGGCTAACACGACATACGGAAGTACATCTACAGTTCAGGTGAGTCGCTGAGGTACACCGAAGCATCACCTCACGACTGTAGACCGTTTGAGACAACAGTAAGTGTAACCCACAAGGAGTTACCGAAGTGACCTGCTGTCAGGGCTGTTTGATGTTGACCATGGCAGGAGTTTCCATTCAATCACTGAGGATCACAGTTGTGAATCCCCTCATAAATGTTCTCGGCAGATTACTAGGATTTGCGAAGGAATCTTTAATGTATCACTTGCGTCCTTAATGTTGAACGACAAGTGATGAAAGTTCAAGTGTTCCTAAGAGATCTTTTGATTAATCTCGTGGCTCTGGACTCAATTAGTGCGCTTTGGTTTTCCTGAGCGGAGACTAGGGAGAGGGTCTCCTTCTTCAATACCAACAATCTCTAAGAGAAAGTCGATAGATTACGTAGGGTTCCTTGTCAGAATGAAACAAGCTTCTATTGAGAGAAACTTAAGTGGCTAAGAAGGTTTAGTGCAGTGCGTCACTAGGTCCATGACGACTTTATCTTCAATATCGGAGTCAACTTGTGACGACCAGTAGCATATGAATTGAACCCGGTGTCTGCCCTAAGTTGAATAATCTGGAGGGCTATTTCTTTTCACCCTTTTCGTTTCTTTTTAATTCTTCAACTCCTTCTTTCTCCGATTCTCATTTTCTCCTTTTTATATTCATACCTAAGGACTTATAAATACTAACTATTGGTGATGTCCTTGGGTAGATCCCTCCGGCTTTGGCGGATCATAGGACGTTTGTCCCTAACCTTAGTTACCTTATAACTCCATGACTATCCTATGTTGCCATAAAATCATTTTTCATGAAAATCTCTCAAAGTGTTTATGAATAAAAACATGTTTGTAACACTTTTAGAGTTTTGTATTTTCAGAATTACTCCCCCTCCACTTGTGCTTAAGATTTTTGACTGAAATCTACACAGTGAGGGTAGAGCGCACACTTTTGAATTGATCAACTCAAGATATACAATTCCCCACGAGACACGGTTACATCCCTGACTAGGTCAGCTTGAAGTTGTAAACACTCCTTGGTGAGGAGGTTTGACCCGTCAAAGTTCATGTCTACTAAGAATTTCTCGGATGGTACATTCTACTAAGACTAGTCCTTTGCGAGACACGTTTACATCACCAGCGAACTAGATTGAAATTATTACCCATCCCGGACAAATATTTTTGAGTTACGACATTTAAGAGTTTGTCAATTAAATGGTTAAGTCTATGCACACTTAGATTCACACAATCTAACATACAACATATTTGTATGACACAATTTTTTCCCCATCAGAAATGGCATATGAATGTTATTTTTGATTTTTGTGGGAAGATTTACACAAACAAAATTGTTTGAACAAAGATATTTTGCAAATACTCCCCCTCAACAAGTAATGTTCATTTTTGAGGTTTTGAAAACACGAGAGAGAGTACTTGTTCTTTTGAGCAAAATTTTGAATTTTTTTTGAAAGTTTCATAAATTTTACTCAACAGTAAGAAGCTTTCGCTCCTTTTATAAGGATTGTGGCACTGATGCGTACCACAGGGTCCTTTCATTAAAAGTTTGGGTTGTACACTGCTATTTATGAACAAACCATTTGTCAATCTGAACCCAAAAACATTAAAGAAGCAATGACTTATGACAACTGGATTGAATCCATGCAAGAAGAGCTAAACCAGTTTAAATGTTTAGAAGTATGGGAATTTGTTGAAAGACCAATAGGGGTCTACATCATTGGTCTCAAATGGATTTGGAAAAACAAGTTAGATGCTAAGGGTACGATTATCCGAAACAAGTCACGTCTGGTGGCTAAGGTTTATAGACAGGAGGAGGGGATTGACTTCGAAGAATCATTTGCACCAGTAGTTAGACTTGAGGTTGTACGGATTTTTCTGGCATTCGCGGCTCACATAAACATCAATGTCTATCAGATGGATGTCAAAACTGCTTTTCTGAATGTTAAACTCAAGGAAACAATATATGTTAGTCAGCCAGAAGGATTTATTGATTTCCTAATCATGTCTACAAACTGAACAAGGCTCTCTATGGTCTCAAACAATCCCATCGGGCGTGGTATAATTTTATTGATAAAATTATATTATTGATAAGTTGTCATCCTTTCTCCTTGAACTTAATTTTATCAAAGGATCCGTTGACCCAACACTGTTTATTCAATATCACGGGGCACACATTTTAATTGTTCAAATTTATGTGGATGACATCATTTTTAGTTCTACCCACAAAAATACTCAAACGCCTTTTCAAAACTAATGAAATTTTTTTTCGAAATGTCAATGATGGGTGAACTTACGTTCTTCTTAGGACTACAAGTTCATCAATCACCCTGTGGTATTTTCTTAAGTCAATCTAAATATGCTCTTGAAATATTGAGTAACATGGAATGAAAAGTTGTGACACTTATGCAACAACAATGGCACATACCAACAAACTGGATGGTAATTTACATGGGAAATTGGTTGACCCTACCAAATACCGAAGTATTATTGAGTCTCTCATGTATCTAACAACCAGTAGACCCGACATTGTATTTTCTGTATATCTTTGCTTCCGTTATTAGTCAAGACCAACTAAAAGACACCTCTATGAGGCTAAAAGAATCCCTTCGGTATGTAAAGGGAACCATTAATTTGGGGATCTAGTATCTGAAGGATTATGGTTTTGAACTAATAGCTTTTTCAGACGCTAACCACGCAGGATGCTTAGATTCACAGAAACGTACTTCAGGAGGTTTACGATTCTTTTGTGATAAATTGGTTTTGAACAATTGTGAAGTACCATAAATATCTCGTGAGAATCAACTGCTGATAAGACTTCTCTGCTCGTTTATACTTTTCTCAGCTAACTCTTTTACCGACCTCATTATCATTCTGACAGCTTTTTGTAGTGACTACTGATGGAGAAAACCCAATATGATGAACTTGAGACTGAAGTAAAACAACCCGAACTTGTGAATTAAACTTGCACTATTGTCAGACGAAGAACCCTTTTTCTTATGGCAATTGAAAAAGGGTAAACTTAAAGTTTCTCAAATTATCCACACCTTAGTGTGAAACTTGAGCACAACAACGTAACTCCTTACATCAGGTTCAACTAGATAACTCAAGTCTTTGTCATTCATGAATGTTAAAAGCTCGAACAAGGATCTCAAAGAATCATGCATCCACTTCAACCTCAAATAAATGATAAAGAATAAACTTTGTGGTCACATCTTATGGTTACACACTCAATACTAGCCTTCGTTAATTGGTTAAATTGAACTATGATAATGGTTTCCCGATCTTGTCAAAAATGCATTCCCATGAAACTTGGTAATACCAAAATACCACTCCTATTGCTAAAATTTATACCGAAAACATTAACACATTGTATTTAAAGAAATACATTTGTATAGTTAAAAATTTCAGCCCAAAGTTTATAATTTTTCCTGATTCACTAACAAATCAGCCCAGTCCAAATTTTAATTCAGCCCATGATAGTGATTTAGCAAGTGAGGCCCAGTCCACGAATCCAAGTCTGAACCACAATTTAAGTGCGGCCCAGTCCAAAAATTTTGAAAAAAACCTGATCCAATACACCAAATCCAACACCCGTTTATAAAACCTAGCTTACCCTAATTATTTGTAACAATTGTAAACCTAATCTTTAACTCATTCGCCTCTTTTTACATATTATCACATAAATACGCCCCTACCAATATTTTCTCTCTTATCAAGATGTAAACAAAAACCAGTTCTAGATTTCACTCCATCAAATCGATCCAATCTCATCATAATCATCACTTTGCACACGAAACACCAAATCCTACCATACTTTTGATGTCAACATTTTCTAATAACAAACACAAGATGAATCAAGAAATGAATCTTCAAGATCCGTTTGTGTGGGTCTCGGGTAGGTTTGAATTTTGTGTTGTGTTTTCATATGTTTATAGTAAAGGAATCATAGAAAAGTTGCAACAATATTTCTTGTAAAACTTTCTTTATATTCGAATATACAAGAAGCTAGTCTCCTTATAATGATCGTTAATGAATTGTCTTACGTGTTTATTGAACTTTCAAGGTTGGAACATATTAATTAACACATTAAAAGACATGGCTGAGATGGTATGATTGTTTTATTTTCAGTTCTGAGTCTCGTTAGTATAAGTTTTGATGAGTTTGGGTCATATTGAGTCTTGTTTGTGAGGATAGGTTAAAATAGATTTATGATATTTGATGTTGGGTCGTGTCTTGAACGAGGTTGTAATTGTGACATGGATTGAGGAGGTTGAAAAACTGAGGTCGTGAGTTTGAGATGTTTGGTATTTTGGTTTGGTCAAAGTAGTCAACGTTGGTCTTGTTGGAATCACTCCTAAACAGTATTTCAAGTAATTATATTTCATATGTAATAGGTAGCTTTATTATGGCCTTTATGTTTGTTTAAGGTCTAGCTTATGTAGAAGGCCCATAAGCTTAGGCCCAAGCCCACATAAGAAAGGATGGGAACTAGGAGTGTTGCCCTAGCTTCCCTTCTATAAATACTCTTGTAAACCCTCACTTGAGGGTTGGTTGTTCAAGTTCTTTTCTTTCACATATGCCTCACGCCTAACCGTATACTATATTGTGTGTGTGTGTGTTTGATACTTGTGCAATCGCCTTCATCTCTTTCTATAACTTGTGTTTGTAAAACTAGTGACCTAACAGTGGTATCAATCGCCAAATAGTTGGGTGTACACTTTGTTTTTTTGAAGTTTTGGTTTTGGGTCTTACGCGTAAAGATAACGCAATATTTGGTTCTCTTAAAAACTCGTTTTTTACACTTTTTAATCCAAGATTCTTGTACTTTCAATGTTTTGAGGTGTTAAAATACTTGTTTTTGGCAAAAAGTTTCAAACTTTACGCATGGATTTACGTTTTTAAGCTTGTTTTTGTTCGTGGGTGTAGTTCTACGCGTAACCCGTTTAGCGCTTTGGTACATCAAGTTTCACACTTTTGTGTTCTTTTGGGTACTATTGAAGCTATTCCATAACAAAAATCTGGTTTAGAAACACTTTTGGGCAAAATCAAAGTTACGAGTAATCCTACGCGTATTGAAACCCTAAATTTACGCGTAAGATTTTCCTTGGTTTGATCTTCATTTTCCTGGTTTATTCCGTGTTTTCTTACTTGGATAAGTCTGAAAATACGTCGACTTTGGATATCTTTTGCATTGTGATAGTGTAAAAGATCATTTGGGCAAAAACCCTAAAATTACGCATAAGCATAAGCTTACGCGTAGAAATTCTACGCATAAGATTCACTTTACGCGTAAACTTAGGTCTACGCATAAGGTAATCCTACGCCTAACTTTCTACGCCTAACTTTTGTCTACGCATAACTTTAGTGCTTTTATCCAGCTTACGCGTAAGCTAAATCCTACGCGTAACTCCTTATTGTTACGCGTAACTTTTGGTGTTTTTACGCTTAAGTACTACTTGGTTTCTTGTCTTTTCTACGCCTAAGGACACTTCATCAACAAAGGTTCATTCGACTACAAAGATCCATTTTTACTACACAAGGTTATCATTATGTCTCAACCACCATACTCTAACTATTTCCCTTACACTTATCCTCAACGACAACAACAATTAACTCCACAACATCAACAATGGAATCAACAACAAGCTATTTATCAACAACAATTTAATCAACAACATACTCCACAACTTGGTGCAATTCCACCACCACAAATAGTTCAAACACAACCAAGTCTTCAAGTTCAACCCTACATAAACGATTTCAATCAACATCCATCAAGGAACACTATGAAGGAACCCACTTGGTTTGCAAAGATGTGTGAAGCTTTAAGCAGCCAACAATCAATTCATGAAGCTGGATCACTTGATAGCCCTCCAATGCTCACTCCAGGAAACTACGATCAATGGGTGATAAGGTTCTTTAGGTTTTGTGATCTGAAGAAGCCACATGGAAAGTTCTTAAAGAAGGTTATCTTGGAAGGTCCATTTGAGATGCCTACCGTCATTGTACCCGGAGATCCAACTGCTGTTCCACCAAGAGATGAACAAACCAACATTGCTACTGTTGCAGATCTTAATCCAACAGAACTTCTACAGTATGAAGCTGATGAGCTTGCAATGCAATATATCCTTTTAGGATTACCTAACCCAATTCATCTTCATCTTCTTATGGAAGGATCTGTACTCAAAAGACTACAAAGGAAATGTGGGAACATATTCATCTTCTTATGGAAGGATCTGTACTCAATCAGGAGGATTTGGAATCCAAAATTTACTTGGCTTATGAACACTTCATGATTGAACCTGGAGAGACACTAGAGTCTTATCATCATCATTTTTCAGACATCATCAATGATTTGGATAAACACAACATCATCATGCCAAGAATTGCAGTGAATACTAAGTTCTTGAGTAGTCTTGGTCCTGAATGGGAGAAGTATGTCATTTTTCTCCGTCAAGCGAAGAATATGCATCATTCTACTTATGGATTGTTGTACGATTACTTGAAGCCTCATGAGAAGGAAGTTGATCGGGAAAGGATTCTCCGTGCTCAAATTGCTCCACCTACACATCCGGACAATCAACAACTTGCCTTATATGCTCAACAAAGTTATCCTCCTCAACAAACAACTCAACCAACTGCCTCAGTTACATCAAATGATCAATCACAACAACCTCAACAAAATCAATTGGTTCCTTACAACAACAACAATGATCAAGCACTTCATAGTCAGACTAATGAGGAATCCGATCCGTTCGAAGCATTGCAACAAGGATTTGTTATGATTGCTAATGCTTTTAGCCGTTATACAAACAAATCCAACAATCGTATTCGTTCCTCATCTAATAAACGAAATCAAGCTGTTGTGAACAATGGACGAGTTGAAGTTCAGAATCGTGGTTATGGTCGTCAAATGGGAGGTGGTCAAGGTTTTAATGCTATGGGTAGGAATAACAACAGAGCTCAAGTGGTGGAACAGGAAATGCTCGAATAGGTTGAATGGTCTTCGATGCTACAACTGCAATGAGAAGGGACACTGGCTAATGCATGCCCAAAGCCAAGGACTAGGGGCAGTGCTTATTTCAAAGAGGCTCTTCTTTGGCTCTTAAGGATGAAGCTGGTGGATCTCTCACAAACAAAGAACGAGCTTTATGGCAAATGCTGACTCAGATGATGATATGGAGGACTTGCAGGCTAATGCAGCTGTTATGTTGATGGCTAATATGCATTAGCTGCACATGAGTGATACAGGCCCAGTGTATGACACCGATGGCTTGTCTCGTGTACCCGAACAAACCATCATCATATCTGAACTAATATCACCACCAATATCCGAATCCGGTACGGATCAGACTGTTCAAAATGAGTCTTCTACATTTCTTTCTGATGATTTTCAAGTTAACCCTATAGTTACATTTGACGATCAAGATGACCTTATGGTTTCCTTTGATAATCAAATTGACTCCGTGGTCATACTTGAGGATCTAAAGAATGATCATGTTGAGACTCACGTTGAACAAGATGATCTGTTGCCTCATCCGGATTTTGCTCGGTTAATTCAAGACCATAAAATCAAAATGGAGGAATGTTATGCATTAAACAAGGACTTAAAAAGCAAAAATGCACTGTTAACCAAGGATTTTGAATGTTTACAAATGCAACTCAACTTTTTCAAAACTCAAGAAAAGCGTGAAAAAGGTTTTGAAGCCGCTTTTGCTAAATCTCATCAAAACGAAAAATATTTAGAGAGACAAATGCGTGATCTAGCCGCTTCGAAGAATGCTTTGTTGTCGAAATAGAACAAGCTGAAACATGAACATAAAAAGCAAATTAACGCTCTCACCTTGGAAAATCAAAAAGCTAAGGCTGAGTTGTTAAATTGTCAAAAACAATTCTCCGCATACAAAAAGCATTCAACGAATCGGGTAGATGACCTTCTTGAAGAAATCATCGGCTTGCAAAACAAACTTAAAGAGTTTAAAACTGTTGTTTACAAACATGGTGAAACAGTAACAGCTATTGAAAAGTTTACCTTAAAACCCAATCCAAATGGATATGGAAAAAATCTAGCTGATTACAAACCAAAGCTTTCACTAAAAACATTCAAACCAAATCCTGAAGTTTCCAGTGCAGAATACAAAATTGATAATACTGTTATGAGTGTTGTTGAATATCATCGTCAAGAGGAATTAGATGCAGAAGACGAGAGTCTATCAAAATTAAAAACTAACAACAAACCTTTTAATTATAAAAATGCGGTCACTTTCGTCACACCAACGGATTCTTCTAACACACCAAGGGTTATCATCAAAACACTTGAGTCTTCTAATGTTAATCCCAAAACAGACTTTGCACAAACTTATGGTCCTTTACCTTCCATTAGTGAAGTAAACTCACAAACTGAAAATCGAAAAATTCTTCGATATTTTGACATTTTCATGGCTGACCTCAAAATTTTACAACATGAGATAGAATATCATTCTGAAATCAAAGTTGAACATTTTCACTCGCCTCTGGCGCGAGAACAAAGAGACATTTTTCAGAAAAATCTTTTACCTAATGTTAAAAACTTGAAAAGTTGTGCAATTGCCTGGGGTAATGAAAAACGTTTTCGAGAAAACAGAAACATCTATTTCTAACACTAAACGCAAAAAAGAAACTGTTGAGAAAAGATGTTGATCAACTCTTGGAAGATGTTATCTGTGCTGATGTCCACAATGTTGTGTTATTCTATTCTTTACCATATGCATCTGATCATATCTCTGCTGATATTGTTGAAAATGTTGTAACTGTTGAGAACACCGATAATGTGCTTCAGATCGAGTCTTTAAAAGCTGAAAACAAACGATTACTCAATGAAACTTTCAAATGCAAAACGTCGTCTTCATTGGTGTGAAAAAGATATTCACAACCATCAACTTGTTTTCAAAACAAAATCGCCGCTTGAGTGCAAAATCTTCTGATCCTAAAATTGAGCAACTGGATGATCAAAACGTGTCTTTAAAGTGTCAAATCTCAAAATATGAACAAGAACTTTTAAAAGTTAAAAAGGAATATGGTGTCATATTTGATTTACTCAAAAAGACTCGACTTGAAGCATCAAACGAACTTGATCAATATCTTGCTCACACTAGTGAAGTCATGAATTTTGTGGAAATATTCGATTCGAAAATCAAGATTTGATTCACACTATCTCTAAGTTAAGAGAAATGTTAGGAAAGTATGAACAACTTCCGCCTAACGTGATTAAGAGATTAGCACCAACACTTAGTAATCATGAACCTAGAATTCCCGCCAAATCACAAGTTGCTAATATGTTACCCTTCTACTGAAACATGAATAGTTGCGTCTTTTCCAAACGTCCGCACTTCACAACCTAGGAGCACTCAATCGAAGAATAGGAAGTTGCGACCTAAGAAAAGATCAATAAGGAATGCTAAAGTAGAAGAACACCCTAGGAATCTGAATAAAAATCATGTTGCTTCCACTATAGATGTTGCGTCTGGCAAATGTAATACAAATAGTGATGTAACGAATGCTAAACCGTTAAGTACTTTTGATATTCAGTCTGATGCACCTTGTGTTATTTGTCGGAAGAGTATGAATTCTGATTGTCATGACAAATGTGTTGCTAAAGCTATAATCTCTCGATTACGGAATCCTAAGAATCGGAATACCTCTAGGCCCACTAATCATTCTAAGTCTGTGCTTGGTAGACCGCCTTCTTTAGATTCTAAGGCTACCATTGCTATCACTATAGCTCCCGCTTCACCTCCTAAGAATGTAGTATCACCTAGTGCATTCACTAAGACTAAAGCAAAGAGTAGTTATAGATGGCAGAAATGGATATATAACACACTAGGATTTAAATGGATGCCTAAAATTATCAATGTGTGTATGTCTAACATATCGCTTGGAACCCTCTAACATTTCGGTTCCACATCTACTTCTATTCCATCCGTGTCGTGTGTGTAATGCAGGTGTGATAGATCATTCTCTGGATTGTTGATAGCGGATGTTCCCGACACATGACAGCCAACCTTAAACTGTTATCAAACTTTATTGCAAAGTTCATTGGCACCGCCGATTCGGGAACGATCACTTCGCAGCTATCATGGGCTACGGAGATTATGTCAATGGGAACATCGAAATCAGCAGGGTTTACTATGTGGAAGGCCTCGGTCACAATCTGTTTTCAGTAGGTCAATTTTGTGATGGAGATTTGGAGGTTGCTTTCAGGGAGAAAACTTGTTTCATTCGTGATCTACAAGGAAATGACCTTATGTCTGGCTCACGTAATTCTAGTCTCTACACTATCTCTATGCAAGACATGGTTGCTTCATCTCCCATCTGCTTACTTTCAAAGGCAACATCCACAAAATCCTGGCTATGGCACCGTCGTCTCTCACATCTAAACTTTCAAACCATCACCAACCTTGCTCGACACAAACTAGTTGAAGGACTCCCACGATTCCGGTATTCTAAAGATCACCTTTGCTCAGCTTGTGAACAAGGGAAAAGCACTCGTGCTCATTTTCTTTCAAAGGTGGAACACGCTCTCAAAGCATGTGCTTCATCTTCTTCACATGGATTTGTGTGGCCCGATGCGCGTGCAAACGATCAATGGCAAACGCTACATCTTAGTAATTGTTGATGACTACTCACGATGGACTTGGGTCTACTTTCTTTGAAGCAAAGATCAAGCTCCACAAATGATCATCACCTTTCTCACGAAAATACGTGTTCAGCTCCGCAACACCGTCAGCTAATCGAACAGACAAAGGAACTGAATTTGTTAACAAAACCCTTCGTGAATTCTATGAGAAAGTTGGAATTCAAAGATCAAACATCTATTGCACGCATACACCGAACAAAACGGAGTTGTTGAAAGACGAAACCGAACGTTAGTGGAAGCTGCAAGAACAATGTTAATCAATGCTAAACTTTTAGATTACTTATGGGCGAAGCGTATCTCATCTGCATGCTATACTCAAAACCGCTCTATGATCACAAAACGCCACAACAAAACACCTTTCGAGCTTGTCCACAACCATAAACCGAATCTCAAACACTTTCATGTATTTGGATCCCTTTGCTATCCGAATAATGATCGTGATGATTTTGGAAAGCTCAAAGCCAAAGCCGACATTGGAGTCTTTATTGGATATTGTGATAATTCCAAAGGTTTCGGATCTGGAATCGTCATACAAAAAAGGTGATGGAAACGATTCATGCTCATTTTGATGAACTCACGGAAATGGCTTCTGAGTATAACAGCTTAGAACCCGGTCACAACCGCTTAAACTTTCCACAAACCCCATCATCACCAAGAAAGCCCTCACTAACTCGTCAACAAATGGAAAGGTTATTTGCTCCTCTGTTCTATGACGATATTGATGAACGTGCTCAAGGTGTATCCGCAAGCTTCCATTGCACAACCCGATAATATTCCATACCGATACACCTGCTACAACAACTCTGTTGAAGATGCACCTACACCGTTGACTCCAACACAACAATTGAACACACCGCTTCCACAATGATGAACCACGGTGATGATATTCTGAATGAAGTACCCCCACCTGCAGATTTTGATCCAAATGCGTTCTTCAACCCGTTTGCTAATGAGACTGCTGCTGCACCGGATGTTGCGGAATCTTCAACAAACCATTTGAACCCTCGAATCGCACAATGTATACCAACATCAACCCTCTACACATAGATGGACAAAAGACCATCCTCTGGCTAACATTATTGGCAACCCGAATCAACCAGTCGTAACGAGACAACGTCTTCACACAGTTGGTGAACATTGCATTTATGCCCTCACCGTCTGCCAATCGAACCTAAAACATTAAAGACGCAATGACAAAAGACAACCTGGATTGAATCCATGCAAGAAGAACTCAACCAATTCAAACGTCTTGAAGTATGGGAACTGGTTGAAAGACCAACAGGGTCCTACGTCATTGGTCTAAAATGGATTTGGAAAACAAATTGGATCTGAAGGGAACGTCATCCGAAACAAGTCACGTCTAGTTGCTAAGGGTTATCGTCGGGAAGAGGGAATAGACTTTGAAGAATCTTTTGCTCCGGTTGCTCGTCTTGAGGCCGTTCGGATATTTCTCGCGTTCGCTGCTCATATGAATATGACGGTCTATCTGATGGATGTCAAAACGGCGTTTCTCAATGGACAACTTAAAGAAACGGTCTATGTCACCAACCGGATGGATTC
Source organism: Chrysanthemum makinoi (assembly GCA_910596185.1). Lineage (NCBI taxonomy): Eukaryota > Viridiplantae > Streptophyta > Magnoliopsida > Asterales > Asteraceae > Chrysanthemum > Chrysanthemum makinoi. The sequence continues at coordinate 173,515,323 of OU343217.1, read as the reverse complement.
GTTGATCCCGAGTTCCCGAACCATGTCTACAAACTGAACAAAGCTCTTTATGGTCTCAAACAAGCCCCTCGGGCATGGTACGATAAGCTATCATCTTTCCTCATTGCCAATAATTTCACCAAAGGCTCGGTTGACCCAACTCTTTTTATACAATATCACAGGGCACACATCTTAATTGTTTAAATTTACGTGGATGACATCATTTTTGGGTCTACACATAAAAAGTTTTCAATCGCTTTTGCAAAACTAATGAAGAAGAATTTTGAAATGTCCATGATGGGTGAACTTACGTTCTTTCTAGTACGCAAGTTCATCAATCACCCCGTGGTATTTTCTTAAGTCAGTCCAAATATGCCCTTGAACTATTAAACAAATTTGGAATGACAACCTGTGACACTTATGCCACACCAATGGCTCATACCAAGAAGTTAGATGCTGATTTACATGGGAAATTAGTTGACCCTACCAAATACCGAAGTATAATTGGGTCTCTCATGTATCTAACAGCTAGCAGACCTAATATTGTCTTTGCCGTTTATCTATGCTCCCGTTATCAGTCGCGACCAACTGAAACCCACCTCTCTGAGGCTAAAAGAATCCTCCGATACATCAAGGGAACCATTAACTTGGGGATCTGCTATCCGAAGGATTCTGGTTTTGAACTAATCGCTTTTTCGCCTGATCACGCAGGATGCCTAGACTCAAGGAAAAGTACTTCAGAGCACTACAATTTCTTCGGTGATAAACCGTGTCTTGGCAATCAAAGAAGCAGGATTGTACATCGCTGTCATCAACCGAAGCAGAATATGTAGCCATGTCCGCATGTTGTGCTCAAGTCATCTGGATGAGAACACAACTCAAAGACTATGGTTACGTATTCGACAGAATCCTGATGTACTGCGACAATCGGAGTGCCATTGCGATCTCGTGCAACTCAGTTCAGCACTCGAAATCAAAGCACATTGATCTTCGCTATCATTTCATCAAGGACCACGTGGAACAGGGTACCGTTGAATTATACTTTGTGGGTACTGAATACCAATTGGCAGACCTGCTCACCAAAGCCTTGCCTCCCGCTAGGTTTAATGAGTTGGTCCACCGAATTGGTATGAGGTGTTTGACTCAAGAGGAACTGGATGACCTCTTAAAACAGTCTTAAAAACCTGTCAAACACCAAAACATCTTTTGTAAATATTTTTTCAAAAACAAAATACAAAAATATAAAATCCGATAAAACAACAAAAATATTCTCCTAATCTATCTTTTCTTCAACATGGCAAGTACATCTCTTCCGTCAACACTTTAATCTTTCAAAATTCAGTATTTTTCCGATCAAGTGTTGAGGGGGAGAAAATAAACTTTTAACTGTTTCAAAACATCTGTGTACTTACATGTTATCATATCCCGGTTGTTTCTTTTATCAATGGTGGTAATTTTTTCTGGTTCAATGACACTCCTCGGACTAAAATTTATAACCTTTCATTATTTTCTTAAGTCGAGGGGAAGTGTCGTCAAGTGTCTTTCTTAAAATCTTTGTTTGATAACCAAAACGGAAGTTAAATGGCTTTGGATGAAAAAGAAAAAGGTGGAGGGTCCAAAACTGTCAAATCTTTAAAGTTACTTTAAATAAAATACCCTACCAACCTCATTAACTTCATCACATTTATTACCTTACCAAACATAATCCACGATCCATAATCGTTTGACAAATCCGTGTTATAGATCATCAATTTGTAAGTGATTTCATGTTTATAACAAGTTTTTAAGCAATGGTTTTGAATTTTTCAAAAATCCAACGGTTTAATCTTGAGTTATTATCACTTGTGTGTCTTACGCGTAAGCACAAGAACACCAAATCATGAAAGGGTGTTTATGGTTAAAAGGGCTGTGTCAAAACGTTCTTAAAACATCAATGATACTTTTTTAATCATCAAAACACACCCAGAAACACGAATTGAGTGTATTTGAAAACTAGGGTTTATGCGTGGATTTGGGTTTTTCCAAATGAGAACACTTTTGGTGAAAAAGATTGTTGTATAAGGTTATTATCAAGTTGAATTGATTATATCTAGGCCCAGATTACATCCAGAAACACTAATTACTCATAATGGAAATTAGGGTTTTGTGTTCATACGGTTTGGGTACTTTTAATTCTTGACACTTTTGATGTTAAAACTTGACCAAAACAACTCTATATGCTTCTTAGTCCTCCCAGAATCAGTTGTATGCATATTCCATGGCTAGATCTCATACGCGTAGATCTAGGGTTTAGACTACGCGTATGCAGTTCTACGCGTAACTGTTAAACTGTGCAAATGTGTTTTGATTTGTCATAAAACGAATGTTATGTGTTTAACTTTGATGATATGATGCTTTATTTCAGACTTGCAACACGTAATATTCAGAATCAAGGTTGTTGTTAATCTACGCATAAGGATCACCTTACGCGTAGCTTGTTATGCGTAAGATTAGTCTTATGCGTAGCTTCTACGCATAAGGTTCTACATATGGGACTACGCGTATCCTGTGAAGGATATGCGTAAACAGTGACCTCTACGCATAAGGTCAACTCTTACGAGTAGCCTTACGCGTAAGGTTAATATATGCCTACGCATAAGCTCTACGCATACGGTCTATTTTTCCTATGCGTAACACTTCTTACGCGTAAGTTAGGATCCTACGCGTAAGTTTACGCCTACGCATATATCATTCCTGTCTACGCATAATTTTATCAATCCTACGCATAAGCCGAGATCATACCTTCGTTATGAATTGTTACGTGTACAAACTTGTAAATAAACTAATCATATCATCACGAATCCAAAAATGTCACTAATGAACTTAAATCGTTTGATATGTTGTGAACAATAAGTGATAAAATAAACTTTAAAACTTAAAGTTAACTAACTCACGAAACATTTCACGACATCATTGAACTATTGAACATACAAGTGATTTAGGACTCGTAACAATCATTATCACTGTACATTCAATAACTAGACAATAAGACCTTCTGTTGACTAACATTATGTCTTTCGATATGTTGGTTCTTTTGGCTAATGTTATTTCAAGATCACGACATGGTGAACAAATGAATGTGGATGCACCTGAAGTTCTCTCCATTGCCGATATCTATCCTCATGGCTATCCAATGAAGATAGGAAAGAATAATCTTCGTGTTGATTTTGACACCCTCACTTGCTCTGAATCTTCGTGTTTAATTGCTATTGACATTTTGAGGACTCATCCGTATCGTAACATGCTTACTCACTCTACAACTGCTCCTGAGATCTACATCCAACAGCTCGGAACACTATGGAAAGGGTCAAAGGACAGACTGCTGTGACGGTGACTCTGAATCACAAACAAGTCACCATTACACCTGCAGACTTAAGGTCTGTTCTCCTAATTCCTGAAGTCGATTTAACCAAACTATATGCCACACCCCCTGAAGAGCTCACTCTCCAATTCTTAATCAACATCGGTTATGACGAGGCTACAGGAATAATCACCAAGCATTCTCACGTAGAGCTTAAGAGTATTCCTCAACCCTTGAGAACTCTCTACATGATTATCACCAAGTCTGTTTCGTGGCGGATGGCTATGAGCACCCTAAGCTCATGGAACTGCAAATATTCTGGGCATTGGTCAACATGAAACACATCGCTATCGAAGCTCTGATTTGGGATGACATGATGTCCTTTCTCAACAAACTTGGCTCAAAGATTCCCTACATCAGATATACTAAATTGTTGATCCAAAGAGCACTTGGACTTCATCCTGATATTCCCAAGAGACTCAATGACCCCGACAATCACGATATGTTGACGGAACCTATTCTATCTGTCAGAATCAAGGAAACGTCTACAAAGAAACAAGGTGCTGTGTTGCCGATTTCCTTCTAACAAGATGTCGAAAGCTCAAACGCATAAAAGGTATCTGGAAGCAGTTAGACAAGGCAAAGTTGGTCATCTCGACGAAAAATCTTCTGGAACACCTGTAAGAAGAACCAAAAGAGGAAGTGCAGGAAGCGCAACAAGTACTGTGAGTCAAAGGAAGTTTCCTAAAAGGAATCCTCCTTCTAAAAGGATTGTTCCTGTAAAGGAAGCCGAACCCATTCCCGAACCTGAACCGCAGAGAAAGCTCATTGACGAGGACTCTGAAGCTACTGATACAGATGAAGAGGTTCATTACTCTGCTACTGCAACCGAAACACCTGCCTCAGTAACAAAACCTCCAAGTCCTCCAGCTGTCCAAGGTAAAGGGAAGACTCCAGCAATTGTGCCCTATGATGAGAGCTCTGAAGAAGATGAAGAGCAACTGGATCAATCATACAGGAAAAAGTTTCACATCGCCAGACATCTTCATAAGGCTGAAGAATTTGCTAAAGATCAAATGGGTGGCCCAGGAGGATCAAGTGGAGCTGCCCACTCCTCTCCGATCCCGATGCGGTTAATCGACCCGATAAGGGATCCGGTGCCACCACTCTTGTGCAACAACAAAAGCCTATTGAGGACACTATTGAGTATGATTTTGAGAAACTGGAAGCTGAGAAAGAAAAGTCTAGATATGACGAGGATGATTATACAAAGTTTCTTCTAGACAGTCCAACACACTCAAAGGAGAAAACCTCAGAAACTCCTAAGGACCTGAAGTCTCCTCATGTCTCCTCATCATCAGACTCTTCATCTCATTCATCACCACCACCATCAAAGAAGTCAACCAGATCATCATCCAAATCCGTGAAGAAACCACCTAAATCTTGGATTTCTCAGACTCATGAAAAGATTGTGAAAGCTGTCCAACAAGTCAGAAAGAAGGACATACTTTACAGAAAACTAAATTGGTTTCTTTGACCAAATTCAGACTTAAATGATGAGAAAGACAAGATGGAGAAAGAAAGGGATTTTGTTCGAAGTTCATGAAGAGTCATCGTAAAGAGGAACTGAACGAAATGATCGAAGGTTACACTAACAAGTACCTTCAGGATATCGCTCCTAAAGTCCAAAAGGAACTGGAGAAGACAGCAAGAGATCATACTCACAAGTTTCTTCTCGATCTGTCCCGGTGTGACTAGAGAAGTATTTTCCAGACAACTCACCCCTAACATCGTCGCATTGGTCAAACAGACAATGGCCAAAGAAGCTGATCTCTCTGAATCTGAGTCAATCGCTGAACTTGTGATGCAAATGTCAAAGCGATCTGGAACGTTTACTTCGGATGAAGCTAAATTTTACGAAAGTCTACTTGATTTTCAACTCAGATCATCATGCAAGGAGTCAACCGATCAACCCAAACGACCAAGAGATGACGATGATAAGGACAAGGACTCGCACCTAAACGTCGAAGCAGTCGGTAAATCTACTTCGATGCCACCTCCTCCACCACGGACTTCTTCTCAACAAAAGTCTCTTCCACCTCGGTCTTCTCGATAAACCTCGGGACGATTCCGAGTTACCACCCCTGACTCAACAAACAGGTGATTACTTTGAGTATACGGGTGGTGACGATGAAGAGGTCCTCGAGCCCCTACAACAACCCACCTCACTCAAACAAGTGCAGAAACCAAAGATCATCATTTAAGCCTTCGAAAAAGAAGAAGAAGACGCTTCATACTGACGTCATATCATGGTTAGATGACAATAAAACCGAAGAATTTGAATGGTTTGCTACACTTGTTAACAAAACTCCCTACCCTGAAGAAGGTCAAGAATTGGTAGATGGTAGTACATTGGAGCATGCAAAGATTTTGCAAGAACGATTCCGCATGAAGAAGATGACGAAATCTGAATTGAAGCGCATCAAGAATGATGCATTCCTACTTTTGAAAGACAGCTCGGAAAGTGCAATCGAGGTTGAATATCACCTTGAAAACATTGCCCACGCCATGTCTAACAACATGGATTGGCTCAACCCAGAAGCAAACGTCGACTTCACAAAACGGGACAATCCTCCATATTACACCGACTGGTCTCGACCTCTACCTACCATTGGCCAACCTGATCAGCCTAGGATTCCTTTCAGACACTTCTTCAACAAAGACTTAGATTTTCTTCAACACGGTGGCGATGGTTCAAGGAAATACGCTACATCACTGACACTTCCATTCCCTGCTGCAATATACTCTGATTGTATAGCCATCGAGGAACGTGCTACACACATGTTCTCCGACACAGTGGTAGCATATGACCAAGATGCAATGTATGGGATTCACCATTGGCCGGAACGCCAAAGAATCTACTACAGAAGCTGCTTAGTCCAGAAGTCTCAACATGCAGTGTTTAGTACTAAAAGTATCATGACCATCCAACATGTTGGTCTATCGTCTAAATGGGACTACACTTTTCTCAAGAATATTGTGGTCAAAAGACAAGACGAAAGGGACTATGCATTCTCTGAAGCTGACTTTGAGAATTTGAACCTCAACGACATTGAAGACATGTATCTTGCCAAAGTTCAAGGTCGCATGAGACAATTTCCAACTGAAGTACAACGTGAATTCATCAAGTCACTGCTCATCTTCATCAGACGCATAGTCATCAAAGAACGTGTTGAAGATCTTCAGCTTGCCGTTGAATCATATCAGAAACGTGTCAACCTCACTCCTCCAACGTTTGATATTCCCGACATCAATCAGCTAAGTCAATATACGCTCATCAGCAAACCATTCGGAGTTGGTTACCGCAGTGAACTTCAAAGAAACTGCTTAATGGCGTGTAGTGAACTTCAGAAATTCGGGGATCAAACCTTGAAGCTGGTTAGGGATGGATTGGAGTACAGGTTGAAGGATATACGCCTGAAAATTGGATCTTATAAGCGCTGGAATTCTCAGGAAAGGAGGGATGTGAGAAGGATCATCACCATGATTGATGAACGGTTGTTCAGAAGGGATCAGTTCAGAACGCTGGAAAGTTTTGTTGGTGGTTGACCTAGGATCAACATCACAGGCTATCAACGCCCTGTTCGTACTCCTGGGAACATCACTGCACTTCCTGGTACCCCTTGAATTGTTTCCTTCCTATAATTTTGGATGTGTGATTATATATGTCAATGGCTTGTGCACACATAACAGTGTACAACCCGTAATTGTCAAGAAAGGACCCTGTGGTACGCCTCAGTGCCACAATCCTTATAAAAGGAGCGAAAGCTTCTTATTTTTGAGTAAAACCTATCAAACCTTTCATTTTTCAAGGTTTTGCTCAAAAAGACAAGTACTTCCCCATATGATTTTTCAAAACCTCAACCGTTTATATTACTAGTTGAGGGGGAGTATTTGAATGAAAACTTTGTTCACAAATTGTTCATAGTGGTCATCTTCCCGCAACACTCGAAATGGTCATATTTATTCTCAAATCGTTCAAAAATAACATTTTATATGCCATTTTTGAGGGGGAGAAAATTGTGTGATAAGAAATATGTTGTGCAAAATGCAAATGAATCTGTGTACCTCAGACTTTACCAACGAATTGACGGTACTAAACTGTTAGTAACTCGAAAAGACTTGTCCTGGAAGGGTAATAATTTCAAGCTAGTTCGCTAGTGATGTAAACGTGTCTCGCAAAGGACTTGTCTGAGTAGAATGTACTATTCGAGAAACTCTTGATAGACATGAACTCTGACGGGTTTGACAACCTTTCACGGTTTGTCTACACCTTCAAGGTAGTTATTAGAGCTAGTTGTCACCTAAAAGCTGACAATGTAACTCTTTAACTATGCAACGTAACCGTGTCTCGCGGGGGATTGTCTATCTTCAGTGGATCAATTCAAAAAATGCGTGCTCTTTCCTCACTGTGCATTTAACCATTAAAACTATTAAGCACATGTGGAGGGGGAGTATTTATGCAAAACCTTATCTCTCACAGTGGTTCAAACATGTTTTTCATTTACAAACCCTTTGAGAGATAGTTTCACATACAGTGGTTTTAATGGCAAACATAGGCTAGTCATGGAGTTATAAGGTGACTAAGGTTAGGAATAACCGTCCTATGATCCGCCAGAGCCGGAGGGATCTACCCAAGGACACTACCATTAGTTAGTGTTAGAAGTCCTTAGGAATGATTGTAAAAAGGAGAAAATGAGAATCGGAGAAAGAAGGAGTTGAAGAATCAAAAAGAAATGTAAAGTAAAGGGTGAAAAGAAACAGCCCTCCAAATATTTCAACTTAGGGCAGACACCGGGTTCAATTCATATGCTACTGGTTGTCACTTAGTGACACCGGTATTGAAGATTAAAAGTTGTCATGGACCCAGTGACGCATGCACTAAACCTTCTTAGCCACTCAAGTTTTTCTCAACAGAAACTTGTTTCATTCTCACAGGGAACCCTACGTAAACTATTGGCTTTCTCTTAGAGATCGCTGGTATTGAAGAAGGAGACCCTCTCCCTAGTCTCCGCTCAGGAAAACCAAAATGCACTATTGAGTCTAGAGCCACGAGATTCATCAAAAGATCTCTTAGGAACACTTGACATTTAATCACTTGATGATCAACAAATAAGATCATCAGTGGTTCATATCGAGTCCTTCACAGATCTTAGCAATCTGTCGAGAACATTTATGAGAGGTTCACATCTGTGATCCTCAGTGATTGAATGGAAAATCCTGCCAGGGTCAACATCAAACAGCCCTGACAGTAGGTCACTTCGGTAACTCCCCGTGGATTACGCGGAGTGTGTCTCAAACGGTCTACAGTCGTGAGGTGATGCTTCGGTGTACCTCAGCGACTCATCTGAACTGTAGATGTACTTCGGTACATCGCGTTATCTCACTTGTGGGACTCCAGTTCAGGAACGGCCTTTGAAAGAATTAGAGTTGTGTTTTCACACTATGCTGTTAACACTCTCGAAGTTCAAACTTGTAAGTGCCGGAAACCGCTTATTACTAACCGTTTGAAATGTTTTCTTCTTATGGAAGCTCCGGAGCGGAATGATCGTGCTGATTCTTCTCATGCTCACGCCAACATCAGCACTAATGGAAGTTCTATTCGAATACAACACAACAGTCAGAATGATTCTTCTTCAATCAAAGAATCTACAAAGTCAAAGACTTACAGAACTTCTCCAGTATTGATTTCCAACGTCAAAGAGCGTGTGAGCATGTTGAAGAATGACGTGGAGACACTGGAGCAGCGAAGCATACCTGAGGCAGACTGATGCAGACAACAACATACTATCACTTTAACCACAAAGAACAATGATCAAAGAACAAAGTTAATAATGACGTCGAAGCATAACTGTTCGAAGATAACTATCTCTCTACACTGGGGAGATTGTTCGAATCAAGGCAATTCCTCTTACAAGAAAGAAGAATGTCAGAAGACGTTAGAGCTACTATTACATCAACGCCTTCACCGTTTACATTCATATATACTTGAGGGGGAGATTGTTGGAATCACTCCTAAACAGTATTTCAAGTAATTATATTTCATATGTAATAGGTAGCTTTATTATGGCCTTTATGTTTGTTTAAGGTCTAGCTTATGTAGAAGGCCCATAAGCTTAGGCCCAAGCCCACATAAGAAAGGATGGGAACTAGGAGTGTTGCCCTAGCTTCCCTCCTATAAATACTCTTGTAAACCCTCACTTGAGGGTTGGTTGTTCAAGTTCTTTTCTTTCACATATGCCTCACGCCTAACCGTATACTATATTGTGTGTGTGTGTGTTTGATACTTGTTCAATCGCCTTCATCTCTTTCTATAACTTGTGTTTGTAAAACTAGTGACCTAACAGGTCTCTTCATCTTCTTTCTTTTCAGGTTTTACGCATAAGGTTATGCGTAATAATATCTTATGCGTAAAGTCTGTCTTGTGCATAAAACATTCTTATTCGAAACAGGTCTTAAGCATAAAATGGTCTTATGCATAAACAACCCTTGTGTGTAAAACACCTTAAGTGTAAACAACATTATGCGTAAAGGTTGAACCCTAAGCGTAAAAACGCGTCTTATGTGTAAGCTTTGTAAGTTTACGCGTAAGGTCTACAACCAAAGTCTGTCAAACTTATCCAAGCTTGATAGATATCACCAGTCGAAGTAATCCACACACTTATCCAAGTGAGGGATTTACTGAGTTGCCTTTGGATAGGAGTTTGTATTCATCTTATGCGTAAGGGTTTTGACTTTTTTTTACTTCTGTTCCGACGATATTCCGAAAAGTAGTTTATGACCACTTTTCTTTCACAGTAATGGAACAAAAAAAATCATAAAAGATGGTATTAAGAATACATCGAGCTGTTTGGACAAAAAGATGACACAATAGATTTTGTAAACTTGATAAAGTGAGAGACTTTTGGGACCATTTTAGATACAAACAAAATATGTATAAATTGTTACCAAAAAGGTTGGAAAACAAATTTCCGTGTACAAAAAGGGTTGGTAAACAGCTTAAGACAATGTAAGAATCCACACAAATCAAATGAAATAAGCAACCTGGCTCCTTATACCAATTGTAGGATCGATTTTATGGGTGATTTGGTGAATTAGGAGGTCTTGGAAGATGGAAGAACATCTTCATCATGTTAGAGAGATAAAGTAGAGAGAGAAAGGAGAATAATAGGTGTTTTATTATTGAAATATGAAATTACACTAATGAGTCTCACCCTCCTAGGAAAGTCTAGGAGGGTATTTATAGCTAAACACATAAAGCTATGACTAAATGACATAACAAGCCCATGTGTTTAAGCTAACAAAGATAGAAAATATAATCCCATCAATGTCGTTCCATTTACGAGTTAGGAGCGATTCCAACAAAAACAAATCGACTTTCAAGGGTAGAATCTTGATCTTTGGTGGAAGCATTTGCCAATAGGTTAGGACGAACTGACCAAATGCTGTCCTAGCGACTTAAACCTCCACTTGAATCAATTGAAGTAGTAAAATGTGGACATTACATGATAGGATGAGTAACTAGGTTAGCACACTTAACCTCTATTGATCCATCTCCATTTACTTTTCGTATTTATTTCTTGTTATTAGTTTAATAATCATTTCAATCCTAAAACCAGTTAAAATCAGTAACACCTAGACTTAATTTGAATCCGCTCACATAGCTCTTGGGACGACATTGGTTTTACCGATGACTACACTACACGCGATCGGGTAAACTGCCCGTGAGTGCATAAGGTGGACCATAGGTAACGAGACTTTATAAATATTAAAACCTGCATCAATTTTTTGGTGCCGCTGCCGGGGATTTATATTAGGATTTTCATTAAGTCTTTTACTTATTTTTAAATTTAAATTTGATGTTTTCTCATGATTTAATTTAAGTTTCAGGTACCATGGAAGTTGTGAACATTGATGACCTCACTCTGGAAGAATATTTGGCCATTACTAGGGATGGACAAGGGCCGGGGCTTGATGAGTGTCTAAATACTCATCATTTTTATACTGTCTAGACTGCAAAAACATTTGAAAACACTCAGAAATGCATCAAAATGATGAAAATATCACAAACAAGTGTTTTATGTGTTTTAAATGCAAAAATACCATAATCTGGTGAAAAACATATCAAGTTTGCATAATTGGCAGTTTTAGTCCCCCAAGTTTCAAAAGTTGTCAAAACTAGTCCCTGGTAATTCAAAAACTTGTAAAATGTCATTTAAGGTCCTTGGGATTCAAAAGTTGTCAAAATAAACCCTTTAAAGTTTAAAATTTACAAAATAACAACTTTAGTCCCTAAAGTTTGAAAATTGTCAAATATGGTCCTTGGTTAATTTAAAAAGTGAAAATTATCAAAAATAAACCTTGCACTATTCATAAATGGCAAAATTGGTCCTTATGATAAATTTTGAGAAAATTACAAGTTTGGTCCCTAGAGTTGTAAATATGGCAGTTTTGGTCCTTGGACTTATAAAAATTGAATTTTATGCAATATTAGTCCTTGTACTATTCTCATGTTACAATTTTAGTCCTTGTGAAATGTTTGGGAAAGTTCAATTTCAGTCCTTTATTTTCAGAATGTTACACAAATGGTCCTTGTACTTAATACAAACCAAACGGACCCTATATATCAAATCCAATCCAACCCAAGCCCAAAACACAACCCGGCCCAAAATTTAAAACAGATAAAACCGTCGCCACTGTTCACTTGTCTCTCCCATCCCTGCATAACCAAAACCAGGTGGTTTTCCACCTCACCTCCACCTCATCATAGCTATCAAAACCACTCATCACTATCCCTTCCACCTCACATCCCAGCCCACTAAACAATAAATGCATCCCCACCATAAACCTTTCACTGTTACACTCACATCCCCTGTTTTTGCTTCCGCATCACACCAAATCCATTGAAACTTAACCTTTTGTGTCCCCTCCACCTCCACAACACCCCAAGATTCTTTAATTGCTCTGAAATTGTCTCAAGTAACCATATACACTTTTGGCGCCAAAAGTCGTTTAAACAGATAGGATGAGTTTGACTCATCCAATGGCTAAGATTTAAAGTGGGAAAGTTTCAGAAGCATGTGGGGGAGTATCTCAAGGCTATAAAGAAAGAGGAGAAGCAGAAGAGGAAGATATCTAGAATAACTTTAATTAGCTTATGTCGTTTAGTGTAATATACAGCGTTTAGTGTAATATACAGTGTCTCAAGGCTTTAAAGTACTGTTTTTCTCATGTTCAGTGTAATATACAACTTTTGCAATAAGTAATTTCAGTGTTTAAGTTCCAAATTCAGTTTATGCATTTTCAAAGTTCAAAATCTCATGTTAATTAAATGTTGTTGTTAGTTGTTGTTTTGGACTGAAATAGCTCACATAAGCTCCTAGAAAGCTTATTAAAGCTTTTAGAGACTTTAAAAATCAGTTTAGAATCAAAAAGAGAAAATCACCAAAATTACAAATAAATTAGTGAAAATTCAAAAATCAATGGAGATGGTGATTACAGCTGGAGCAGGGTTGATAAAGGATTGCCCTTGGGTTTAGTGCTTCTTGGGAAGCTATAGGATCTGTTCTCAGTCATTGGTTATCAGTTTTCACTTGGAATCCATTTGTAAGCCATTTTGATCCATTTTGGCATTTTACTGTGTAAGACAGTAATAAGCTCAAATCTCTATTTATTTATGTTTATTAGTTATAGTTAAGCATAATCAAACCATAAAAATAGTTGTTTGTTCTTTTAAATTTGTAGTTAGCAAAAATCTTGTTTTAACAATTAAATCAGCATAAGTGTAATTTCATGGTTTTATGTTGTTAGTATTGTTATTTTGTGTTTCTTTAATCTTAGTAAGTGATAATATTAAGTTTGTAATCAAGTGCAAGGTCTAAATCAGTGTTTTGTTTTGAAAATCTCAAAACAGTCTAGTTAAAGGACTGTTTGGATTCATTAGTTAAACTGTGTTATAGGTTTCTTGTGTTAATGCTTGTACTTGACTTGTGTTTCATTAGTCACTAATAACTCAAACAAAGCAAGAAAACCAGTGGTCATTTGTATCAAAAGTCAAAATTCTCTTTGATCAAATCTTGTGAACTCACTGTTGGATTTTGATGATCTATGATTATGATTTCTTGTTCATAAGTTGTTAGCATAGCTTAATCTAACTTAATTATATCTTAATATATCATAATCAGTAATTAGCTTTGATTTAAAGTTCATTAAAGTCAACCTACTAGTTTATTTCAAAAAGTCAAAATGTGCCCTGTGCACAGTTTTAAGCTCAAAATCACAAGCTTGCGAAAAGCTCATTAGTTAATCATAGCTTGTGATTCTTGGTTTTTTGTGAAGTTAACCTGGCCATCTTTGAATTCCAAGTTTAATATTTCAGTTTGTAGCTTTTTAGATAGGGCTGCAAGTGCTTTTTAGTTTGTCCCATAATACTCAGTATACACTGAGTTATACTCAGTGGTTTTTCAATTTTTTATAAGCTCATTTAAAGCTCTCTAGTGGACCCCACAGTGAGAACTTTAGCTTTTTAGATAGCTTATCTGGTCATCTTGCTAATCCAAGTGTTTGTTTTAAGTTTCTAGCTTATCTAAGTGCTTAAAATTAAGCTAGAAGGTGCCTAGTAAAAACAATAGTGTCCTGTGCACCAGTTGAGATAAGTGCTTATTTGAGTTTGTTTTGTGATTATTTTTAGCTTATTTACATTCTCAGTTGTTGTATTAGCTTATTTTAAGTAGCTTAGCTTATTTCCAGTGTATCTTGTGCTTATTTTTAGCTTAAAAGCCATTTGGCTTAAATCTTTGGTCTTATTTCCATTTTAGCCAACTGTTGAGAAAATAAGCTCTAACTGAGCTTATTATTGGTTTTTATAAAAAGTTGTAGTTATATAAAGTGCTTATTTTAAGTAGCTTAACAAGTTTGTGAAGAAAAATCAAAAAAATAAAATAGTTGCAAAAAGTCATTGCTGGGATTCGAACCCTGGCCACCCAGCTCACCACACACACACACTACCACTCGCCCTTGGGTCTTTTTCAGTTTTCCTTTGCAATATTTAATATATACCCCTTTTGTTTCCAATAAGCTTATACGAGCTTATTTGCTTATTTCCAGCTTATTTATAATAGCTTTTTCATCTTTTGTATTTTTCATAGATTTGTATTAGTATTAAGTATTTTATAAAAAAGTTTCAGATTTTTCCGAATAGTTTTAATATTTTTAAACATTTAATTAGTGTAAAATCTTATTTAATTCATAATAAAAAATATAAAAGTCTAAAAAATATAAATCTTTTTTCTAAAATTTTCTTTTGTCATATAGTACGTAAGAAAATTGTTTTTACACTTGTAGGACTTTTATTTCACAAATTTTACGTTTTTGCTTGCGCACTCGCGTAATTTTTATACTTAACGTACGTTTTCATTTTAAATCACGTTTTTAGATAATTTAAGTTTACGTTTTAGTTAAAATAGTTTATTTAAGTTATTTTATTTTATAAAATCACAAAAACATCATCGTAAAAATAGTGATAGCGTTTATTTAATATATTTTAACTTTTTAATTTTCTTTAATTTGCATTTAAGTCGCTGTAATTTACAAATCTTTTCTTTAGGTATAATTATATCTCAAATCCTTACTAATCACTATCCTTAGTGATTATTCGACATCTGTCTGTGTTAAACACCAATTCATCCTCCGTGGGACTTAACGACCCAGGAATCCACTATATTCCTCTGATCTTAATTGCATTTTGTGTTTGCACTGTTTTAAGTTTCTTACGGTTAGCCATTCACAAGTGGCTAGCTTGTGTAAGATAACTTGACGGTTTAGCACGAATCAGGGCTCGTTAGGCCGGCTATTGGAGTTGAAGTCTGTCTTGAGATCAAAGAGCAGTTTATGAGGGAGCTACGTGCTAACACTTTCTCGGGAAACAGAGTTGAAGATTCGTATGAATACGTTGAAAATGACTTGTACATCTCAAGCCTTGTCAACATACCTGGTGTTTCTCATGACGCGATTATGCTCTGAGTTTTTCCCATAACACTTACTAGGGCAACAAGAAGATGGATCGATAGATTGCCCGCCAGGGCAGTTGATACATGGGCTCTCCTAAAGAAACATTTCATTCAAAGATATTTTCCTCCTTCGAAGATATCTAATCAAGTCATGGAGATCCGAAATTTTAAGCAAGAAGATGACGAAATGTTGTATCAAGCTTGGGATAGATACAACGATCTATATTACAAGTGTCCTACTCATGACCTAAATAGCCAGCAAAAGGTCAATATCTTCTACAAAGGTATCAATATTGCTACAAGAAAAATGCTGGACTACCAAGGACCTTTCCCGGGGATGACCCCTACTCTTGCAATTGAAGCCATTCAAGAAATGGCTGATCATTCTCAAAAATTACATGATGGTGGAAGCCAAAGAAGCCTAGGCAGAAATCTTCATGGTATTGCCGCCATAAAAAGAAAGCTTGAAAATCTTGGTCGTGACATGCTAAAGCTCAAGGAAAGTGTTCATGCTATCCAAGTAGGATGTGAAAGGTGTGGTGGAGGACATCTCACCAAAAATTTTCCTCTTATTGACAATGATAGTAAATTCGAAGAAGTGAAATATGGTGAAAAAAGACCGTTTCTAGGGGCTAATGGAAACGGAAATGGTTATCGTGGAGGACCTCCCACATATTACATCCGTGGGCCTTTCGAGGAAAGAAGATCTAATTTGGAGGATACGATCAGCAAGTACCTTGAAGACTCAACTAAAAGACAAAAGGAACATGAGTAATGGCTAAAGAACTTCCAAGAAAATACAAACACGAGCCTTTTCAGTCATGACGAATTGCTAAAAAATCTGGAAACCATGATTGGTAAACTTAGCGATGAAGTGAAAAGAAGGAATGAAGCACGAGAAAGAAAACCTACAACTTTCAAAGCTAGTTTTTTGAAAACGATGCGTCTAATGATAATTATAGCAATTTCCAGGAAAATATTGCTGGAAGTGTTGAAAAAAGTCAGTTACGTCGTAACCCCACATCCAAATTACACCGTAACTAGGATACATGGTCTGACAGATTTCTTGAATTGGATGAATCAGGAACACATGTCATTAATGGGTGGTCCAGTGATACAAACATGATCCCAACATCCCCATCCAAGAGGAAGTACCACTGGTGCAAGGCGATACCAGTGGATAATGATAAGTGGTACGATCTTTGGGCCTCGTGCAACCATCATAATGACATTTACGATGGAGGAGACGACAAAGAGAGAGTTAAGAATTACAAGTACGTGTGGTCTACAACTAATGATGATGAGCGGTTGGCAAAATTCTCAAACGATGACATTGAGGAACCCCCTATTAAGCACTGATGCAATCCAATAATGATCATGGAATACGAATCTACACAAGCATGGCCTACATCCAATCCCTTTTGTAAGTATTGTAATGGGGGAGGTAATATGAAGGGTGTAGAATGGACATGCCTCCATGAGCTAGAAAGACACGATGTCAATTTCAGAGATCTATCCTTTCATGATTGGTATTTGGTAAGATTCGAGGATGCTATTATTAATGTAGGTCTACTAAGGAATCTCAAGCTCGACTACGAAGAACATTGTCTCCAACAAAAAGAGTTCATGGATGAAAAGTCAATCAAAATGATACCTCCTGCAAGAATGATCCCTCAAGCAATACCAACGACGAGACAACTCGAAAGCATTTCTATGAAAAGATAAAGACCGTTGGTGATGTCTTTTGGGTTCTTGTAACTCGTTTGACGATGACTGTAACGGGGGAGTATCATTGCTAGAGTTGTGGATGACGAATTTTGTGGACCTCAACCAATGACGATGAGAGAACTGAGTTACCTTGGTTAGATAAGTTGGGATTTGACGATTGGATTAAAATCAAGTACGAAAAAATAGATGCTTCCACTAAGGAAAAGATTTGGAAGGATGCATGAGTGAAGAAGACCCAAGTGAAGAGATTCCTAACAATACTAGTGAAGTGATGAATGAGGATTGCAAAGATGCATTGAGGAATGAAAAAGAAGAATGCAAGCGTGTGCTTATTGAAAATTACTAGATGACAAGTGGTTTAAGGGAACTGAGTCTGATGATGATGACATTGAGGGAATTATGGACTACCTTGAACTACAAGGTGAAGACGGGTTCACTGACCTAGATGATGAGGCATAATAACAATGGAGGTGAAAACTTCTTGGTATTCCTTACAAAAGGCCACCACCAATTATAGTTGAGATTACATGATACCACTTGGGGCCGGAAGAAAAGTTTTCCAAGATTCGAAAGATTGAGACAAAGGAGTATCTCCGCACCACTACTAATGTTGCATGGGTTAGACACAACTTGATGAAAGATATGGAAGAAGTTGGCCAAGTTGAAGGCCACCATAAAGCCTCATGGATTTTAGTCTAACTTAAAGAATCGATAATAAAGAAAAGTGCACTTTCGGGAGACAAACCGAATTATCCTTTTTATTTCTTTTATTTCATTTTTTGTTGGGTTTTGTGTTTTTAACAATTTTTGCACGAATTGGAGATGAATTCACAAGTGTTTAAAATGGGGACAAGTTCTGTCCAACAATTACGGCGTAACTCATCATCATGGATACGCCGTAACATATCATCAATAGCTATTCCTCCAAGAAATAAACTATTACGGCGTCATCTCATTCCATGGTTACGCCGTAGCTATTCTCCAGTAGCGATTTTCAGGTTTTACCACAATTACCCTGCAGTTCTAATTTTTCCTATATAATCACAATAACCTTGTATTAGTTTTTAAATGAACTTTGTGGGTGTGTGTCCTGTAAGCCCTTCGAGACTACACTCATCCACTTGGGACACCAAGTGGTTTAAAAGGCTTGTTGCATATGCTAAATGCAACCGTGATTCCTACGATAGTGAGTTAGATTTCTTTTTGTTTTTATTTTTCTTTTTAGAATTATTCTTGTTGGGTAGTGTGAATTCAGGGAACAAATTTTGCTCATGGATGCTTAATCAAAGGCGCGATTCTCTTCGTGGGCCTTGTTTCTTTTTAAGGAGCAAATTTTAGGGAAGTTATCGCTCTAATTCTACTTTCTCTTCACCTTTATTTAACGTTTAGTACAAAAGTTACTTTGTAAATTTCAAGTGGGGGACGGGAGTAGAATTATTACTTGAACTTTATTGCCCTCATTTTTCTAGTTTATTTTGAAATATTATGCCATTTTTAAAATTTTGACGTGTTTTTCTTAACCTATATAGATTAGACCTTAGTCGAGCACATTACTATTTCATGGTGAGATTAGCCTTATCCGCTTCCAATTATTTACCTAAATCCACCATATTATGAGTGTGTTGGTAGCTTGTATACTTTAGAACATGGCCTTTGCATCATTACGAGACCTTAGACGAGGTATGTTGAGTTCGTTTAATGTATATGGAATAATCGGTTTGAGAAGGCAATATTTTAGGATTATCACCCAAATAGCCTATCCTTGTGTGTCTATCGACCGATCACCTCGAATTTTTAACCCCAATGTTGAACCTTTTTCTTGCAATCACCTTTAGTGCAAGATACCCCTAGATAAACCCGTCTGAGCCATTCCTTTCATTTTGTTCACCCAAAATATATTGTTTCGTTACACCCTTTCGCCTTAGCCTATCGTGTAGTCTTAATTTGTGATTGGGAAGTTATTGTTTGCTTAAGTTCAAGGTTCAAGTAGAGAGGTTCAGAAATCACGCTTTCGTCAAAGACTTATATTTAAAGATCATTGAAGACCCCCCAGATTCTCATATTATCTTCATCTCAAGTGCGGGGATGTTATGTTATGTTATGATGTAAAAAAAATTTTGAAAAAAAATAAAGTATAAGTTTATTGTTTATTGTAAAGTGCAATGTTATAAGCACTATGTTTGGAGTTCATCAAATATTGAGCATCGAGGAGGCCACCTCGGTCACATTTGACGAATTAAGTTGGGAATTATTGCACCAACAGTTGAAGACCAAGTAATGTGCCCATTATGACATCCGCTAATGGCACATCTACTTGAATTGATCATGATCCGGTTTCTTCACCTCAAAGCTTGAACTTTGGATGAATGGTAGGCGGTGACAACTTGGTTGTACGTTAAGACTATTTGCTTTGTTATTTTTATTTTACACTAATTATTTCCCATGTCTTATCCTACCCTTTAGTCATGAAGCGTTTCTAGGTGATGAAGCGAGCAATCTTGGGTGTCTTGGCCATGGATTTGGTCATGTATCATTGATTTTCTCCACTTCGCCATGACATATTGTTGGAATCACTCCTAAACTATATTTCAAGTGTTTGTAATTAACATGTAATAGGTTGCTTAATTAGGCTTTTATGTTAGTATTAATGGCAAGGCTTATGTAGAAAGCCCATAAGCCTTGGCCCAAGCCCATAAGGAAGGAAGGGAACTTGTAGTGTTGCCCTAGTCCCTTCCCCTATTAATAATGTTGTAAACCTTCATTTGAAGGTTGGTTGTTCACTTTCATGTTACACTCTATGCTTATCCTTTCAATACTATCTTAACGTGTGTGTGCATTGTGTTCATCTGATCCTTCCTTCATATAATTCTAACATATTTGTTAATATTAATAATCTGTAAAAACGTTTATTTATATTTTACGATCTTCTAATGTTTTGTCGATAACAAACGTAAAATCATTTTAACGAAACAAATAAAATACGTAAATGGTTTGAACTAATAGTTTCTAACATATTCACATTTTCACATAAAACACTAAAACAAGTATAAGTGATTTTATTATTTAATATTACATATGTACAACAACTAGTGTTTACATATTTGGGTAAAATATACACATAACTAGTATATAGTATATTGGGTAATTTAAATGGGTAGAAACTGAAGTATCATAACCCATTGGGCAAATACATTGAATGTATTTTGGTACAACCCAAAGCCCATGACCCATGGAGCTTAACCTGTTAGCCTCGCCTTTTTATAAAGATAATGTCACTTACGTGAATTGGACTAGATGCGTAGTATACTTTGCCCTTAGGGACTAGTATCATTTAAGTGGCAAAGTTAGAGCCTATAAATACCCCTCATGACTCTCCATGAGGAGTGAGGTGAAGCATTTGGTTAGTGTGTGTTTGTTCTTATCAATAAAAGTTATCCTTATCTTCTCCTCCCTCTCTCTAGTTTCTCTCACTAAAAGTGAGCCATTTCTTCATTGTTGCTCACCCCTTTCTAACATACTTTTCCCTAAAGTTAAAAACTCTCTAACCTCAGATCCAAGAGATCTATGTTTGTAGTTTTGTTTTTGTGTGATCTTCTAGGTTCCTCTTAAAGACAAGATCACCACCTTTGAATTCGAGCAAGCTCAAGTCCATGAGTTGCCATGCTTCCTCATCATCAAGACTTCTGAAGTCTTCTTGTTGGTGATTGTTTTTCTTTTCCTAACAAGTGTTGAAGACATTTTTGAAAGATGTCTCAAGTGTCAAGACGAAGATATTAGTGAAGGATATCTATCGTCCATATCATAAGCACTTGTGGTAGGTGCTTAGAAGTCAAGACTAGAAGCATTATTGAAGGGTGCTTAGAAGTCAAGACACAAGACATTAGTGAAAAGGGTGTCTTAGATGTACATTCGATATGGTGTGTTTCGATGTACAAGATAGATTAGTACTAGTTCCAAGGATATTGATATCCTTGATGATGTTGTAAAAGGATTTGATCTCCTTTGGGATTAGTCGTTGGTGTAGTGTTGGGAAGTAGTTCCTCAATTGCAATGGAACTAGGTGCTTAGCCTAGTACCTAATAAAGGGTAGGCGACATTTTGTAGGTGTGGTTCACCTTGGTGTGAAAGAACTAGGTACTTAGCCTAGTACCTGATAAAGGGTAGGCGACGTTGTGTAGGTGTGGTTCACCTTGGAGTGACAGAACCCGGTGGTTAGCCTAGCACCGGAAAAAGGGTAGGCGACATTGTGATGGCTTCTCAGCCATAAGGAGTTGGTGTAGTGATTACGAACTCTCGAGTAGGTGAATCGGGGAGTGGAGTAGGGAAAGGAAGGTTTCCTTGTAGCCGAACCACTATAAATACTCGCCTTGTGGTTTTGTGCTTCTTACTCTTATCTTTTCATTACATACTTATACATGTTTGTGTAGAAAACTAGAAGGGGGTTGAATAGTTTACCACTTAGAAACTTTGTTTTGAAACTTATTGAAAGATCAATTGATATTGATCTTTGATATGTTGATGAAATATGTAAGCAATATGTAAAGAGTAAATAAGGAAAGAAGTGATCAAACCACAACAAGTTTTTTATAGTGGTTCGGTCTACAAGGAATCTTTCTCCTTGCCCTACTACACTCCCCGAGTCTCACACTCGAGAGTTTAACTTCACTAGTCAACAAGCTCCTTTCACCGGTGAAGAAACCTTTACGCTTCGCTTACACTATTTCCGACACTAAGCTAAATGTCGAGTTCTTTCCAAGGGTACAACCACTCCCACACATAAATGTATTTTGAGGACTGAAATACTAACCACTCACACTCACAAGATTATAATAGTTTGGTACAAGAATGGAATATGAATCAACACAAGATCATACAACACCAAACAAACAAGATTTCCAACTTCTCGTTGAAGCTTGAATGTGACTTGATCTTCTTTGCTACAAAAGGGATCACTACTATGATATGAAACTGAGTTAGAAAGGTTAGAGAGAAGATATGTATAAGAGTATGATAGAAAGGGATGAAAGACTACTTGGCTTGGCTTTGCTATATATAGCCAAAACCATCAGCAGCCTCCACGGACCGCGGACCCCTTAAAAGGGTTCCGCCCATTATGGATTTTGGTTCCGCCGAGGTCTGACAGCAAGATATCAAGATCTTGCCAAAGTCAACCATATCTATGCAAGATTGTGTAAGATATGAAGAGTACAAATCTACACAAAAAATCTAATGAAATCTTCCAATGATTTCCATGATGCATCACATGATGTCATGTGTTGTTTTTCTATTTTTAGAAATATGCAAATACATAAGTAATGTTCAGTTTTTAAGAAACTAAAGCATTCTAAAAACTACTATCATACATTATGGTTAGAATCATATTAAGACATGATTAGTCACAATGTAAATGCTTAAATGATGAAGATATTAAACTTGACAAGCTTTAAGCTTTATACAAATTAAATTTACTTTTATCGTTACCAAAACTTAGGTAAAGATCAAGAATATAAATAACGTTTAATGACGATATTTGTATTAACAATCTCCCCCTTTTTGTTGGGGACAAAATATAAATTTTATTTTTATAAAAGATGCAAAGATTGTGCAAGAGTTATAAAAATATTAGTTTTAGAACTTGAAAAAGAAATGATAATGCAAGTGTATGATGTTTGACTTTTTCAGAAAGTCAAAGTCTTCACTAGTTGAGGCATGATGTTGACTTTTTCAAAAAGTCAAAGTATGTAGTTGACTTTTTCAGAAAGTCAAGTATTACCAATGAAGTATCATGATTGACTTTTTCAAAAAGTCGATGTATGCAGTTTGACCTTTACAGAAAAGTCAAATATAACCAAGTTCCTAAGTTCTATATAATTCTCCTCCTTTTTGTCTTAACAAAAAGAAGATGCGATGCAGAATGTAGAATGAGCCCGAGCCATTATCTCCCCCTTGATCAAAGCTCCCCCTAAATTGGGTGCCAATGGGAAGATACATGGATTGCGAAAAAGCTACAAAAAGATTTGTTAGTAATAATCATCATTCACAAGCATTTCCAAACACTATGTAATAAGTACCAACAATATAGAAAAAACCATTCGTTAGTTAAAATTTTTCATGATTTAGAAACCATGAAAAGGGAACACAATGAAGTGTTTTAGTACAATAAAAGAGAAAAAATAATCCTAGAGAAATAAAAAGATGCTTAGAAAAGTTAATCTAGGACCATTCTAATGAGATGGTGGATGAGAAAGAGTGTTGAGTCGCTCAAGGATGTTATTGAGGATGAACCTCATTTCTTCTTGGAAGTCATGGACCATCACCCGGGTCCGATCAACAGTTTAGGCGGTTTGCTCACAAGTTGAGCAACCATGCCTAGGAGGGTAGTATGTTACATGTTGTTGTTGTAGTGGAATGGTAGATGTGTAGATGTTGGTGTTGGTGTTTGGGGTGGTAATTATGGAGGCTAGCAAAGCACTTTGCATTTGCATTGTCTCAATTAGGTGAGAATCCACCATGTTGGAAAATTGGTGGAGATGTTGGAGTTCGGATTGAATCTCCTCTCTTGTGGGATGATCTTCCCACATGGACTCGTCAATATCCTTTATGTGAGGAGAAATTGATTGAGGGAGTGGTTGATCCCCATACAAAGGACCATGGATGTCTTTCTGGATGGGGTGGAAGAGAAGAGGTCTTGGCCCTAACGGGGCGTTTGGATCAAAAGAGGGTCTAGGAGACTCATGAGCGATCCGCTCTATGGTGCCAAATGAGGGCAATGGTGGTGGATGAATCGGTCTAGGTGGAAATTCTTTTAAGTCCTTCAAGAAAGGATGTGGAGTAGTGGGTGGAGTAGAAAATAACTCCAATGGAATGAGGGTTGGAGATTTTGGTGGTGATGGTGTTTTTGATGTTTGAGAGGTGCCGGTGGTGGTGAGGTTGGTGTTTTTGTAGGTGGTGGAGTGGTGATGATAATGGGTGATTGAGTAGGAGTAGCCAAGGTTAGTCTTGTGTCATCCCTTATGGGAGATGAGATGGTGAGTGGGGAGGATTCGGATGAAGAGCTCAAGTTGACAAAACAACAAGGCCTTACGCTTATCCTAGCGGTTTTCTTGCAAGGCTTGGTGGAAGGTGAATATTTTGTCATTTTGACTTGTGTTTTTGCTAGTTGATGGTAAGAATGAAGAAGGTGTGAAGATGACCATGGTAAAACCTCTTAATTTATAGAAGTGAAAAATTATGGATAAATGTGTTTGATTTGATGTTAAACCATAGAGAGTTTGAGGTTCCTAATGATTTGGAAGTGGGTTGAATGCTAGTCATGTCACCCAAGTCAAGCCATACAAGAGAGATGGAGTGAAGAAGCAAGGATTTGCAATAAATGTGTTCTAATGAGTGGAAGTTCCTAACAATCAGATTACCCACAGATTTCAAGGTACCAAAATTTTGGTTCCTTCCTTTATGCAAATGGGCTCCTTGGGTGAATTTTTCAAATTTTTTAATTTTGGTGGGAAGTGGATTTCTTATATGCCTAAGTGTATTATACTAGTTCTAATAAGGGTACAAACTATTTAAGATTGACTTACAAGCATTATATTGTAATTTGGAATGTCGAAAGAACCGAAATTCAGAGAGTTACCTGGAGGATCCACGACACCAAAATTTTACACGGACGGACCCCTAAAAAGGGTGCCGTCTGGTCCGCCTATACAAGTACGGCGGTACCATTTCTTATAACAGACGGAACCAAAATGTCGGGGACATTTCTGAAACCTGAAAAGGGTGTCGTCTGATCCGTACAGAGCAGGAAAGTTCACAGAGTATATTTTAATGTCTCGGGGACATTTCCGAAACCTGAAATTTTGCTCAAAACAAATGACATTAAACATTTCTAGTTAGGAAAAGTAAATAACACATGCACAAACATAATGGAGTATAGATTTTGAGCAAGGCTAAGTGATTTTCACATTACAGTGAAAATGGGTAAAATTTGATAGCATACTTGTGCTATCTCCCTGCATAAAATTGTTAGCATACATCATTGTT
Source organism: Chrysanthemum makinoi (assembly GCA_910596185.1). NCBI lineage: Eukaryota > Viridiplantae > Streptophyta > Magnoliopsida > Asterales > Asteraceae > Chrysanthemum > Chrysanthemum makinoi. Next base: position 173,490,171 of record OU343217.1, on the reverse strand, counting down.
TCGAGTTATATTATCATCCTACAAGATAAAAACAACCAAATTGTATCAAACCTTAGAGATAATGTATTGTTCCAAACACTCCTTAGAACGATTCTCAATTATCCAACTTCTTGTAGATCTTGGTCATCATTCTACCAAGGCACTTGAACATCCCCTTGGTTTGCTTGAACTCCGCTAATTCATTCTCAATCTCAGGAAAAGATTCATAATACTCATGAGGTGGAAGGCGAGAGTTTGGAAGACCATCATCAGAGCTATTTGATGATGATGATGATGGAGTTGGAGGTTTTGCTCTCTTGCCTTTTGTTTTAGCAACTCGTTCATCACTCAAAGGTATAAAGATGTGAGGGATGAGCTTATAGTGAAGGTGCATCCCTTTTGGGCTTGGTGGAATTGGTGCAAAGGCTCTATAGAGACTGGTGAGAAGCATCCCGTATGGAAGAGCAATCGATCCTTGTGTTGGAATATCAATCATTCTCCTAGCGATGTAGTAGGCTAAATTGAATGGTTGACGGGTAGACAAGTTGTAGAGCATATGGCAAAGACAAGCATTGATTTGATCCCTATTTCCTATGGTGCTAATGATGTTGGCTCTAAGTAGTTCTTCCCACTTCTTAAATTCGGGCTTAAGTTCATTTAGCTCCATTCCATATGGATCTCGGTTCACTTCTTTTCCTTTTCGGGTGACTCGGGTCGTATCTCCCCTTGGGATAAATAGGTGCTCACGGATGACATCCTTATTTTCTAGAGGTGTTCGGTAGGGAAGAGAGCAGTCATTGATTGCATCAAGGATGGTGAGTGACCACTTATCCGAGTAGACACATGTCTCTCGGTTAGGAATTCCTAGCACTTGAGCAAAGTTGGTTAAGGAGATGGTGTAGTCGTTTTGAATGATCTTGAACCTAATACTAAACTCATCATCTTCATCAATGAAGCCAGTTGATGAGTGTCTAAATACTCATCATTTTTGTACCATTTAAACTGCAAAAACATCTGAAAACACTCAGAAATGTATCAAAATGATAAAAATATCACAAATAAGTGTTTTATGTGTTTTAAATGCAAAAATATCAAAATCTGGTGAAAAACGTATAAAGTTTGCATAATTGGCAGTTTTAGTCCCCCAAGTTTCAAAAATTGTCAAAAACAGTCCCTGGTAAATCTAAATAAAGAAAAATGTTATTCAAGGTCCCTGAAATATTCTAAATTGTCAAAAATGGTCCTTGAATAAATCTTTTGTTAAATGGCAGAAAAGGTCCCTCAACTTTCAAAAATGTCAAGTTTGGTCCCTGGAAAATTGAAATTGTCAAATCTAGTCCTTGTACTATTGGAACTTGTCAATATTGGTCCCTTGTAACAAGTTTGGAAAATTACAGGTTTGGTCCCTCTAATTTGGCAGATTTGCAATATTAGTCCTTGTAGTTATAAACCTAAAGACTTGTCAAAACCTTTTAGACCCCTGCCATATTACACCTTTGGACCCCTGTCTTTTCTCATTTTGAACCCTGGTCAAACCAAAATCAAATCTCCACTTGCCCGCCACCTCCTGCTTCTTCCCCAACCCAACTTGCCTGCAACACAGGCCACTCTCCCATCACCTTTTCCCCCCCTTCATCATCACATCCACCTACCTTTCCCACTACAATAAATGCCACCCCCCCTAGTGCTAGTTTCAGAGCCACAGGTCAAAAGCAGATTTCCCGCCAAAACCAAATCAAGGGCCAAGATCATTTCTAGCCATCCAATGGCTCAAAAGACTACTGGGATTTGAAGAGAGAGGTGACAGAAAGAACTTTGATGTATAAAAAGGGAAGAGAAGCTAAGACAAAGTAGTAGTTAGTTTTTAAAATTACAATGTATGTCGTTTCTTTTAAGTTAGCTTAATTAGTGTGCTAAAATGTAATTTTAAGCTTCAAATGTATTAAACTCAAGTCATCTTATCATTCTAATTTACTTTTAATCTTCAATATCAAGGTTTCATGCAAATTCATATTTTCCAGTTACTGTTGAGAATTCCAGTTTTATTTTCTTATGAACAAGCTTCTATTAGCTCCATTTTAAGCTCAAACATGTTTAATTGAGCTTGTTAAAGCTTTTGGAAAGCTTGGAAACCAGTTCCAATCAAATATAGTTCATGGTCAATAAAAGTCCACTGTTGGTGCAAATTGGAATTGGAGTTGAAAAAGGGTTGATGCAGTGGTGCTTTGGGGTTGGATTAGACTAGGATTAGAGTAGATTTGATTTGGTTTAGCCTGCAACAAAGTTGGGCATTGGTGAGTGACTATTTCACTTTTTCAGTTTTTATCCAATATTGCATTTTATGCTTGCATGTTTATCTGTAGTCACCAGTAGTTATAACTTGTTTATTTAGTTGTATTATGGACATATAAACTCAGTTTGATCAATGGTGCTATCTGGTTCAGTGTTTGTTTCAATTTCAGTTTGCATATCAGTTTTAAAGGGGTGTTTGGACTTGCTGAATTAACTGTCATAGGGGTTTGCTCAGTGGTGGAATGTTAATGTTTTATGTTTGTATAGCCCTAGTGTGCTCATATCTGTCTTACTTTTGTGCTTATAACCTGCCTAAGTCAAAATTCCATTTCATGTTCAATAACTGATTACTGTTAAGAATTTACAAGTCCATAACTTTCATTTAGGTGTAGAATCAATTAAGCCAGCTTATTTCAGTCTTATTACATCTAAAAACATCAGTTTCACTCCATTTTATGAGTTTACAATCTCATTAAAGTCAAACATTTCAGATTTGCCAAAAAGTCAAAAACCTTGAAATATCCAGTTTTGGCCAAGTTAAGGTGATTTTTCATGAACTCAATTTTGGGCCAAATGATATCAAATTGTGGGTGTATTAACTTCAGCTGGTCTTGTTTCTTATTAGCATTTTTCCAGATTTTTGTCAATTTTTTAGAAGCCTCAAATGAGCTTGTCAAAACAAGCTTATCTGCCCTGTGCACACTGCACTGATCTGCACAGGTCTTGTGCAGATCTTGCAGCACTTGCACAGAGCTCTCAAGAGCTTGTCTAGGCTTCATCTTTAGCTTATAGAAACCCACCCAGGTCTAGTACAGGGTCACACTTCCATTTTGTTGTTTCAGCTTATTTTGAAGCTTGTGCATAAGCTCAAAGTAAGTACCCTTTCACTGTTTTTGCACAAAAGCTCATTTCATCAAATCTGATGAGCTTGTGATTCTGTGGCTTAGTACTTGTTGATTCTTGTTGCATTTTAGTCATTTTAGTATATTTAAGCTTCTGTTTTGGTTTGGTGCTTTTTGGTGCCCATTTGCTTATTCAAGTGCTTATTTCAATAAGCACTTGTACATCAGTTTCAATATCTTGCACACAACCCCATGTTTTTCCATTTTTCCTAGCTTCCTTATATTATTTTAGACTTTTCCTGAAATTTTCAGATTTTTCCAAGCTTGTTTGCTATTTTTCTTAATTTAAATTAGTTTTTAAGCATTTTTAATTAGCTTTTAATACAAAAAATTAAGAAAAGGTTCAAAAAAAACAATTTTTTATTTTTCTTAAGTTAAGATAAATATAAAAAGTCAAAAAAATATTTTTCCATATTTTTCTTAGTTAAATTTGTATTTTTAAATAATTTAATTAGTTTTTAATTCCTAGAAAATACAAAAATAATCAAAAAAATATAAAAATAGTTTTGAAAATTCTATTTTGATATTTTAGATTTTTCTAAGTCATAGTTTTATTTTTCTAGCTTTATTTCATATTTTCTTGTATTTTAGGCTATTATTAAATAGTTAAAAATAGTTTTTAATTAATAATAATTAATTAAATAGTTATAAAAATAATTTTCTTTTTCTATAAATTTTATTTTATCATTAGGTTTGTAAAAATATCATTTTCATATTTTTAGGATTAATATTGTGTAAGTTTCACTTTTTATTTTGTACGTTTACGTAAGTTTTATTTAAACGTAAGTTATAAGTTTTAAACGTTCATCATTTTGCAAATAGTGATAGCGTTTATTTAATATTTTTTATCTTTTTAATTTTCTTTAATTTGCATTTAAGCCCCTGTAGTTTATGGGCTTTCTCTTTAGGTATAGATCAATCAATTCTCTTTCCCGTTCAAATCTCTCGATCACTACACGTTTGACTATTCTCGCACAGCTCGTTGGGACTTAACGACCTGGGGAAACACTATACTCTCCTGATCTTCATTGCATTCGTGCTTAAACTGTTTTAAGTTTGTTACGGTCGGCCATTCACAAGTGGCAGGCTTGAGTGATAAAACTTGACGGTTTTGCGCGGATCAAATTTTGGCGCCGCTGCCGGGGAGCAGTGCTAATAGTCTTACGTTTAGCAGATTAGTGATTTGAATAATCACTCCTTGTTTATACCATCTATATATTTAAAATCAAAAAACCCAAAAAGATTTTCATCCTTTGTTTTTACAAAATGTTTATCCAAAAACCCAAAAATATTCATCTTTACCCTCTTACCCTTTTTGATTCTTTATCTCTTTACCCTCTATCCATTTGATTCTAAACTTCTATTCTCATGGAATCTCTCGACTGCGACGAATTCTGGGACGAAGCTGAAAAGCTTCAGACTTTATCGCAAATGTCAAGGATTCGTGTTGTTCACGATGATCCATTAATTCTGCGTAGGGAAATGGAAAGAGAAACCGGGGTGACAAAGGACCAGGTACTTCCCTCTAATAAAGGAAGTGCTAAATACGTCCAACCTACGGTTATCCAAAGATCTAATCCCTCAAGTGCTCCTAAGCCGTCTAGAATTGATCCTAAACTTTCACGATTTACGGTTAAAAGCAAACATGCAGAATTGAGACCGGTGACTAGCAAGAATGACTTGCCTAATCTTCACGTTTCTCAAGAACCAAAACCAGAGACCATAACGGAAGTGGTGAAAATTGCTAGCTCTCAGAGCACACCACTTGTCCCACCTCCGGATTTTTCAAAATGTTCTTCGAGACTTGATAGTCATTCTGATCACCATGTTGGTTTTGTTGATTCTTTGAATAAACAGATTCCTTCTCATGACTCTCAAATGAAATCGTTTATTCCTTGTGTCGGTTGTGGTGAGCCTCTCTTTGGTTCACCCTGTCGTTGGTGTACGTGTGTACAGTGTGGTAATGATATTCGGAACGGGAGTTCTTTGTCTTGTGGTTCGAGGAATTCATTTGATTATGATCCTAATCAGAACTCATTTAACGACCCCTCAAACTTTTCCAATTACCCACCACAGCCCGACTCATCCTCATATAATCAACATAACTGCTGTGAATTTGGTGGAGGTCCACACCAAGGATTTGAGTGTCAATCCGGAAACACGTTTGTCTACGAACAGTTTTCTGGTAACACTCAGGACTTTGGAAATGACCAAATTCCATATTATTCACATGACCAGCCACAACAATCATTTTGTTGTGAGAACTGTGGAGGTCCCCATTTCAGCTCTGATTGTCAAACACGGAATCCATTTCCTTGTAACAATTATGACTATCCATATCACGACCAACCTCCACAGTGCCAAATAACTCAAACTCCTCAACAAACCCAACAAGACACTTATCTAGAGCTTCTGGAGTTACTGAAAAGAGGTGAGGAGTTCAATAAGACTGCATTTCATAATGTTCCCAGTTTTCTTGTGTATATTGTGGGGGTCCTCATGATGATTATCAATGTCAACCTTCCGGTTTTGACAAATCTCCACTCCCACAATGTCCTGTCATTCAAAATACACATGAGAAATCCATGGAAGAATTGCTAGCTGAAGAGCGGGCTGCTAAATTAAAATCCCAAATTGCCTTTGAAAAATCTATTAGGGAATCAATTGCAAAAGAAAAAGCAGCCAGATCTAGCTCTCAATTTCGTTTTATTCCTGATGACAGTGATGATGAAGATACACTTGAAGATTCATCAAGTTCATCAGATGATATCCCAGCAGTTGAGATTCATTCTCATGCAACTGCTATCACACCCGAGGCTCCCACTCACTCTCTGAACATGGGGGATGAGCATCTTGACACTATTCCTGAAAAGGAATCGGACGAATTCATAAAGTCTAGTGTTGAGAACCTTGTCCCAATCTCGAGAGAGTCACAGGGAACTTCTGATCATGTGTGTGATTCTATTTCCCCTCTTGAGTGTTCAAAAGATCATTTTGAAACTTTCTCCGATGTTAGCGACGATTGTACTTCTCATGGAAACATCGAGTATGTTGAGGCATCACTCCCACAGTCTGATGCTGATCATCATCTTGAGGAGTTCACCAATGAACTCACTCACATCAATCCACTCTTTGATTTCGAAGCCGATCTGGGAGAAACTGAAAGTCTCCGTGATAATGATCGTTCACTCACTTCTTATCCCAACAGTCCAATAGAGAATATTAATCACTTTGTTCCTGAAACATTCAAAACAACTCTCACCAATCCTCTATTTGAATTCGACTCTGAATTCACTTTAATTTCTGAGAATCCACTCTTTGATACTCAGATTGAGGATAGTGATGAGTCTACAGTGGAACAAGAATTCACAGATTTACATCTTGTGATTGATTCTCTTCACGAGGAGTTCGCTGGTGAACTCACTCATATCATATCTCCGCCGGAGTATGATAATTTCTACTTTGATCTAGACACACCCATAATATGTCTTGATCAACCGAGCTTAACTGAGGAGATTCATGAAACTATGAATTCTCCTATTGAGGATGAAGAGTTAGTCATGATTGTTATCATGATTTTCTTTCTTTTCTTCATATATTCTGTCACTTCTCCTGTTCTTCACTCCTTCGGGAATGAAGACATTATCTTTGACCCAGGCATTTCCATGTACCACTTGTGAGCCGGGTCTGTCTGTCTGTATCTCATCGGTGTGGAACTTTCACGCACTTCAATGTTTATCCAAACATCCTGAATGAAAGTCCGATGGAGATTGTCTCTTCCACTTACTTCCCCATGAACCAATTAATTCGGGGTCGAGTCAAGCTAGCGACTCGGGAATCAAAAACAGTAGCACACACAATATGGGTTTTCACCCATATTTCTGTCTTCTTTCTCTGTTCTACCACCCTAGTGTGGGGGGGTTGCCCCACATGTTGTGTATATATACAAAGTTTGTTTAAAAAAAAAAAAAAAAAAATCTTTCTAAATAATGGCCGTAGTATTTCCCTTTTACGTTCTATGTTTCGGCATAACCGCCGGTACTTTGAATATTGAGGGCAATATTCATTTCTAAGTGTGGGGGGGAATTCTCACGAATTTTATCATGTAATTATACCGCCTAATTCCCCCATTTTTGGCCAAAATTTTTTTTTGGAGTAAGTGTTTTGCACTTACTCATTTGGTTATCAGTCCGCCTTGTCTAATAAACAAAAGGATTGGCTAATCCAGGAGCAAACGGCTCTTGGTAAAGATATCTCAAATCCGTTGACGGCTTGCAATTTGCCCAAAATTGTATGGTATTCAGCTCACCATATCCTCAAAAGTGAAGAGTTGGCTAGCCCGCAAGTTTATGGCTTGTGGTAAAGGCAGTGGAAAAACCATAATTGGTAATCAGCTCACCAAAGATATTTTATCTAAGAGTTGGCTAGTCCAGAAGCAAACGGCTTCTGGTAAAGACAAATCAAATCCGTTGAAAGCTGGTGATTTGCTCAAAATCATTTGGTTATCGGTGTACCAAGGTTCTTACTTGAACTAAAACATTTGGCTACTCCAGAAGTAATGGCTTTTGGTAAAGAGATTGAAATCCATTAATTTTTTCTCAAAACATTGCTAGGGACTAGCAATATTTTAGTGTGGGGGATTGATGAGTGTCTAAATACTCATCATTTTTGTACCATTTAAACTGCAAAAACATCTGAAAACACTCAGAAATGTATCAAAATGATAAAAATATCACAAATAAGTGTTTTATGTGTTTTAAATGCAAAAATATCAAAATCTGGTGAAAAACGTATAAAGTTTGCATAATTGGCAGTTTTAGTCCCCCAAGTTTCAAAAGTTGTCAAAAACAGTCCCTGGTAAATCTAAATAAAGAAAAATGTTATTCAAGGTCCCTGAAATATTCTAAATTGTCAAAAATGGTCCTTGAATAAATCTTTTGTTAAATGGCAGAAAAGGTCCCTGAACTTTCAAAAATGTCAAGTTTGGTCCCTGGAAAATTGAAATTGTCAAATCTAGTCCTTGTACTATTGGAACTTGTCAATATTGGTCCCTTGTAACAAGTTTGGAAAATTACAGGTTTGGTCCCTCTAATTTGGCAGATTTGCAATATTAGTCCTTGTAGTTATAAACCTAAAGACTTGTCAAAACCTTTTAGACCCCTGCCATATTACACCTTTGGACCCCTGTCTTTTCTCATTTTGAACCCTGGTCAAACCAAAATCAAATCTCCACTTGCCCGCCACCTCCTGCTTCTTCCCCAACCCAACTTGCCTGCAACACAGGCCACTCTCCCATCACCTTTTCCCCCCCTTCATCATCACATCCACCTACCTTTCCCACTACAATAAATGCCACCCCCCTAGTGCTAGTTTCAGAGCCACAGGTCAAAAGCAGATTTCCCGCCAAAACCAAATCAAGGGCCAAGATCATTTCTAGCCATCCAATGGCTCAAAAGACTGCTGGGATTTGAAGAGAGAGGTGACAGAAAGAACTTTGATGTATAAAAAGGGAAGAGAAGCTAAGACAAAGTAGTAGTTAGTTTTTAAAATTACAATGTATGTCGTTTCTTTTAAGTTAGCTTAATTAGTGTGCTAAAATGTAATTTTAAGCTTCAAATGTATTAAACTCAAGTCATCTTATCATTCTAATTTACTTTTAATCTTCAATATCAAGGTTTCATGCAAATTCATATTTTCCAGTTACTGTTGAGAATTCCAGTTTTATTTTCTTATGAACAAGCTTCTATTAGCTCCATTTTAAGCTCAAACATGTTTAATTGAGCTTGTTAAAGCTTTTGGAAAGCTTGAAAACCAGTTCCAATCAAATATGGTTCATGGTCAATAAAAGTTAACTGTTGGAGCAAATTGGAATTGGAGTTGAAAAAGGGTTGATGCAGTGGTGCTTTGGGGTTGGATTAGACTAGGATTAGAGTAGATTTGATTTGGTTTAGCCTGCAACAAAGTTGGGCATTGGTGAGTGACTATTTCACTTTTTCAGTTTTTATCCAATATTGCATTTTATGCTTGCATGTTTATCTGTAGTCACCAGTAGTTATAACTTGTTTATTTAGTTGTATTATGGACATATAAACTCAGTTTGATCAATGGTGCTATCTGGTTCAGTGTTTGTTTCAATTTCAGTTTGCATATCAGTTTTAAAGGGGTGTTTGGACTTGCTGAATTAACTGTCATAGGGGTTTGCTCAGTGGTGGAATGTTAATGTTTTATGTTTGTATAGCCCTAGTGTGCTCATATCTGTCTTACTTTTGTGCTTATAACCTGCCTAAGTCAAAATTCCATTTCATGTTCAATAACTGATTACTGTTAAGAATTTACAAGTCCATAACTTTCATTTAGGTGTAGAATCAATTAAGCCAGCTTATTTCAGTCTTATTACATCTAAAAACATCAGTTTCACTCCATTTTATGAGTTTAGAATCTCATTAAAGTCAAACATTTCCGATTTGCCAAAAAGTTAAAAACCTTGAAATATCCAGTTTTGGCCAAGTTAAGGTGATTTTTCATGAACTCAATTTTGGGCCAAATGATATCAAATTGTGGGTGTATTAACTTCAGCTGGTCTTGTTTCTTATTAGCATTTTTCCAGATTTTTGTCAATTTTTTAGAAGCCTCAAATGAGCTTGTCAAAACAAGCTTATCTGCCCTGTGCACACTGCACTGATCTGCACAGGTCTTGTGCAGATCTTGCAGCACTTGCACAGAGCTCTCAAGAGCTTGTCTAGGCTTCATCTTTAGCTTATAGAAACCCACCCAGGTCTAGTACAGGGTCACACTTCCATTTTGTTGTTTCAGCTTATTTTGAAGCTTGTGCATAAGCTCAAAGTAAGTACCCTTTCACTGTTTTTGCACAAAAGCTCATTTCATCAAATCTGATGAGCTTGTGATTCTGTGGCTTAGGACTTGTTGATTCTTGTTGCATTTTAGTCATTTTAGTATATTTAAGCTTCTGTTTTGGTTTGGTGCTTTTGGTGCCCATTTGCTTATTCAAGTGCTTATTTCAATAAGCACTTGTACATCAGTTTCAATATCTTGCACACAACCCCATGTTTTTCCATTTTTCCTAGCTTCCTTATATTATTTTAGACTTTTCCTGAAATTTTCAGATTTTTCCAAGCTTGTTTGCTATTTTTCTTAATTTAAATTAGTTTTTAAGCATTTTTAATTAGCTTTTAATACAAAAAATTAAGAAAAGGTTCAAAAAAAACAATTTTTCATTTTTCTTAAGTTAAGATAAATATAAAAAGTCAAAAAAATATTTTTCCATATTTTTCTTAGTTACATTTGTATTTTTAAATAATTTAATTAGTTTTTAATTCCTAGAAAATACAAAAATAATCAGAAAAATATAAAAATAGTTTTGAAAATTCTATTTTGATATTTTAGATTTTTCTAAGTCATAGTTTTATTTTTCTAGCTTTATTTCATATTTTCTTGTATTTTAGGCTATTATTAAATAGTTAAAAATAGTTTTTAATTAATAATAATTAATTAAATAGTTATAAAAATAATTTTCTTTTTCTATAAATTTTCTTTTATCATTAGGTTTGTAAAAATATCATTTTCATATTTTTAGGATTAATATTGTGTAAGTTTCACTTTTTATTTTGTACGTTTACGTAAGTTTTATTTAAACGTAAGTTATAAGTTTTAAACGTTCATCATTTTGCAAATAGTGATAGCGTTTATTTAATATTTTTTATCTTTTTAATTTTCTTTAATTTGCATTTAAGCCCCTGTAGTTTATGGGCTTTCTCTTTAGGTATAGATCAATCAATTCTCTTTCCCGTTCAAATCTCTCAATCACTACACGTTTGACTATTCTCGCACAGCTCGTTGGGACTTAACGACCTGGGGAAACACTATACTCTCCTGATCTTCATTGCACTCGTGCTTAAACTGTTTTAAGTTTGTTACGGTCGGCCATTCACAAGTGGCAGGCTTGAGTGATAAAACTTGATGGTTTTGCGCGGATCAAATTTTGGCGCCGCTGCCGGGGAGCAGTGCTAATAGTCTTACGTTTAGCAGATTAGTGATTTGAATAATCACTCCTTGTTTATACCATTTATATATTTAAAATCAAAAACCCAAAAATATTTTCATCCTTTGTTTTTACAAAATGTTTATCCAAAAACCCAAAAATATTCATCTTTACCCTCTTACCCTTTTTTGATTCTTTATCTCTTTACCCTCTATCCATTTGATTCTAAACTTCTATTCTCATGGAATCTCTCGAGTGCGACGAATTCTGGGACGAAGCTGAAAAGCTTCAGACTTTATCGCAAATGTCAAGGATTCGTGTTGTTCGCGACGATCCATTAATTCTGCGTAGGGAAATGGAAAGAGAAACCGGGGTGACAAAGGACCAGGTACTTCCCTCTAATAAAGGAAGTGCTAAATACGTCCAACCTACGGTTATCCAAAGATCTAATCCCTCAATTGCTCCTAAGCCGTCTAGAATTGATCCTAAACTTTCACGATTTACGGTTAAAAGCAAACATGCAGAATTGAGACCGGTGACTAGCAAGAATGACTTGCCTAATCTTCACGTTTCTCAAGAACCAGAACCAGAGACCATAACGGAAGTGGTGGAAATTGCTAGCTCTCAGAGCACACCACTTGTCCCACCTCCGGATTTTTCAAAATGTTCTTCGAGACTTGATAGTCATTCTGATCACCATGTTGGTTTTGTTGATTCTTTGAATAAACAGATTCCTTCTCATGACTCTCAAATGAAATCGTTTATTCCTTGTGTCGGTTGTGGTGAGCCTCTCTTTGGTTCACCCTGTCGTTGGTGTACGTGTGTACAGTGTGGTAATGATATTCGGAACGGGAGTTGTTTGTCTTGTGGTTCGAGGAATTCATTTGATTATGATCCTAATCAGAACTCATTTAACGACCCCTCAAACTTTTCCAATTACCCACCACAGCCCGACTCATCCTCATATAATCAACATAACTGCTGTGAATTTGGTGGAGGTCCTCACCAAGGATTTGAGTGTCAATCCGGAAACACGTTTGTCTACGAACAGTTTTCTGGTAACACTCAGGACTTTGGAAATGACCAAATTCCATATTATTCACATGACCAGCCACAACAATCATTTTGTTGTGAGAACTGTGGAGGTCCCCATTTCAGCTCTGATTGTCAAACACGGAATCCATTTCCTTGTAACAATTACGACTATCCATATCACGACCAACCTCCACAGTGCCAAATAACTCAAACTCCTCAACAAACCCAACAAGACACTTATCTAGAGCTTCTGGAGTTACTGAAAAGAGGTGAGGAGTTCAATAAGACTGCATTTCATAATGTTCCCAGTTTTTCTTGTGTATATTGTGGGGGTCCTCATGATGATTATCAATGTCAACCTTCCGGTTTTGACAAATCTCCACTCCCACAATGTCCTGTCATTCAAAATACACATGAGAAATCCATGGAAGAATTGCTAGCTGAAGAGCGGGCTGCTAAATTAAAATCCCAAATTGCCTTTGAAAAATCTATTAGGGAATCAATTGCAAAAGAAAAAGCAGCCAGATCTAGCTCTCAATTTCGTTTTATTCCTGATGACAGTGATGATGAAGATACACTTGAAGATTCATCAAGTTCATCAGATGATATCCCAGCAGTTGAGATTCATTCTCATGCAACTGCTATCACACCCGAGGCTCCCACTCACTCTCTGAACATGGGGGATGAGCATCTTGACACTATTCCTGAAAAGGAATCGGACGAATTCATAAAGTCTAGTGTTGAGAACCTTGTCCCAATCCCGAGAGAGTCACAGGGAACTTCTGATCATGTGTGTGATTCTATTTTCCCTCTTGAGTGTTCAAAAGATCATTTTGAAACTTTCTCCGATGTTAGCGACGATTGTACTTCTCATGGAAACATCGAGTATGTTGAGGCATCACTCCCACAGTCTGATGCTGATCATCATCTTGAGGAGTTCACCAATGAACTCACTCACATCAATCCACTCTTTGATTTCGAAGCCGATCTGGGAGAAACTGAAAGTCTCCGTGATAATGATCGTTCACTCACTTCTTATCCCAACAGTCCAATAGAGAATATTAATCACTTTGTTCCTGAAACATTCAAAACAACTCTCACCAATCCTCTATTTGAATTCGACTCTGAATTCACTTTAATTTCTGAGAATCCACTCTTTGATACTCAGATTGAGGATAGTGATGAGTCTACAGTGGAACAAGAATTCACATATTTACATCTTGTGATTGATTCTCTTCACGAGGAGTTCGCTGGTGAACTCACTCATATCATATCTCCGCCGGAGTATGATAATTTCTACTTTGATCTAGACACACCCATAATATGTCTTGATCAACCGAGCTTAACTGAGGAGATTCATGAAACTATGAATTCTCCTATTGAGGATGAAGAGTTAGTCATGATTGTTATCATGATTTTCTTTCTTTTCTTCATATATTCTGTCACTTCTCCTGTTCTTCACTCCTTCGGGAATGAAGACATTATCTTTGACCCAGGCATTTCCATGTACCACTTGTGAGCCGGGTCTGTCTGTCTGTATCTCATCGGTGTGGAACTTTCACGTACTTCAATGTTTATCCAAACATCTTGAATGAAAGTCCGATGGAGATTGTCTCTTCCACTTACTTCCCCATGAACCAATTAATTCAGGGTCGAGTCAAGCTAGCGACTCGGGAATCAAAAACAGTAGCACACACAATATGGGTTTTCACCCATATTTTTGTCTTCTTTCTCTGTTCTACCACCCTAGTGTGGGGGGGTTGCCCCACATGTTGTGTATATATACAAAGTTTGTTTAAAAAAAAAAAAATCTTTCTAAATAATGGCCGTAGTATTTCCCTTTTACGTTCTATGTTTCGGCATAACCGCCGATACTTTGAATATTGAGGGCAATATTCATTTCTAAGTGTGGGGGGAATTCTCACGAATTTTATCATGTAATTATACCGCCTAATTCCCCAATTTTTGGCCAAAATTTTTTTTGGAGTAAGTGTTTTGCACTTACTCATTTGGTTATCAGTCCGCCTTGTCTAATAAACAAAAGGATTGGCTAATCCAGGAGCAAACGGCTCTTGGTAAAGATATCTCAAATCCGTTGACGGCTTGCAATTTGCCCAAAATTGTATGGTATTCAGCTCACCATATCCTTAAAAGTGAAGAGTTGGCTAGCCCGCAAGTTTATGGCTTGTGGTAAAGGCAGTGGAAAAACCATAATTGGTAATCAGCTCACCAAAGATATTTTATCTAAGAGTTGGCTAGTCCAGAAGCAAACGGCTTCTGGTAAAGACAAATCAAATCCGTTGAAAGCTGGTGATTTGCTCAAAATCATTTGGTTATCGGTGTACCAAGGTTCTTACTTGAACTAAACCATTTGGCTACTCCAGAAGTAATGGCTTTTGGTAAAGAGATTGAAATCCATTAATTTTTTCTCAAAACATTGCTAGGGACTAGCAATATTTTAGTGTGGGGGATTGATGAGTGTCTAAATACTCATCATTTTTGGTACCATTTAAACTGCAAAAACATCTGAAAACACTCAGAAATGCATCAAAATGATAAAAATATCACAAATAAGTGTTTTATGTGTTTTAAATGCAAAAATATCAAAATCTGGTGAAAAACGTATAAAGTTTGCATAATTGGCAGTTTTAGTCCCCCAAGTTTCAAAAAGTTGTCAAAAACAGTCCCTGGTAAATCTAAATAAAGAAAAATGTTATTCAAGGTCCCTGAAATATTCTAAATTGTCAAAAATGGTCCTTGAATAAATCTTTTGTTAAATGGCAGAAAAGGTCCCTGAACTTTCATGAAATGTCAAGTTTGGTCCCTGGAAAATTGAAATTGTCAAATCTAGTCCTTGTACTATTGGAACTTGTCAATATTGGTCCCTTGTAACAAGTTTGGAAAATTACAGGTTTGGTCCCTCTAATTTGGCAGATTTGCAATATTAGTCCTTGTAGTTATAAACCTAAAGACTTGTCAAAACCTTTTAGACCCCTGCCATATTACACCTTTGGACCCCTGTCTTTTCTCATTTTGAACCCTGGTCAAACCAAAATCAAATCTCCACTTGCCCGCCACCTCCTGCTTCTTCCCCAACCCAACTTGCCTGCAACACAGGCCACTCTCCCATCACCTTTTCCCCCCCTTCATCATCACATCCACCTACCTTTCCAACTACAATAAATGCCACCCCCCTAGTGCTAGTTTCAGAGCCACAGGTCAAAAGCAGATTTCCTGCCAAAACCAAATCAAGGGCCAAGATCATTTCTAGCCATCCAATGGCTCAAAAGACTGCTGGGATTTGAAGAGAGAGGTGACAGAAAGAACTTTGATGTATAAAAAGGGAAGAGAAGCTAAGACAAAGTAGTAGTTAGTTTTTAAAATTACAATGTATGTCGTTTCTTTTAAGTTAGCTTAATTAGTGTGCTAAAATGTAATTTTAAGCTTCAAATGTATTAAACTCAAGTCATCTTATCATTCTAATTTACTTTTAATCTTCAATATCAAGGTTTCATGCAAATTCATATTTTCCAGTTACTGTTGAGAATTCCAGTTTTATTTTCTTATGAACAAGCTTCTATTAGCTCCATTTTAAGCTCAAACATGTTTAATTGAGCTTGTTAAAGCTTTTGGAAAGCTTGGAAACCAGTTCCAATCAAATATAGTTCATGGTCAATAAAAGTCCACTGTTGGTGCAAATTGGAATTGGAGTTGAAAAAGGGTTGATGCAGTGGTGCTTTGGGGTTGGATTAGACTAGGATTAGAGTAGATTTGATTTGGTTTAGCCTGCAACAAAGTTGGGCATTGGTGAGTGACTATTTCACTTTTTCAGTTTTTATCCAATATTGCATTTTATGCTTGCATGTTTATCTGTAGTCACCAGTAGTTATAACTTGTTTATTTAGTTGTATTATGGACATATAAACTCAGTTTGATCAATGGTGCTATCTGGTTCAGTGTTTGTTTCAATTTCAGTTTGCATATCAGTTTTAAAGGGGTGTTTGGACTTGCTGAATTAACTGTCATAGGGGTTTGCTCAGTGGTGGAATGTTAATGTTTTATGTTTGTATAGCCCTAGTGTGCTCATATCTGTCTTACTTTTGTGCTTATAACCTGCCTAAGTCAAAATTCCATTTCATGTTCAATAACTGATTACTGTTAAGAATTTACAAGTCCATAACTTTCATTTAGGTGTAGAATCAATTAAGCCAGCTTATTTCAGTCTTATTACATCTAAAAACATCAGTTTCACTCCATTTTATGAGTTTACAATCTCATTAAAGTCAAACATTTCAGATTTGCCAAAAAGTCAAAAACCTTGAAATATCCAGTTTTGGCCAAGTTAAGATGATTTTTCATGAACTCAATTTTGGGCCAAATGATATCAAATTGTGGGTGTATTAACTTCAGCTGGTCTTGTTTCTTATTAGCATTTTTCCAGATTTTTGTCAATTTTTTAGAAGCCTCAAATGAGCTTGTCAAAACAAGCTTATCTGCCTGTGCACCTGCACTGATCTGCACAGGTCTTGTGCAGATCTTGCAGCACTTGCACAGAGCTCTCAAGAGCTTGTCTAGGCTTCATCTTTAGCTTATAGAAACCCACCCAGGTCTAGTACAGGGTCACACTTCCATTTTGTTGTTTCAGCTTATTTTGAAGCTTGTGCATAAGCTCAAAGTAAGTACCCTTTCACTGTTTTTGCACAAAAGCTCATTTCATCAAATCTGATGAGCTTGTGATTCTGTGGCTTAGGACTTGTTGATTCTTGTTTCATTTTAGTCATTTTAGTATATTTAAGCTTCTGTTTTGGTTTGGTGCTTTTTGGTGCCCATTTGCTTATTCAAGTGCTTATTTCAATAAGCACTTGTACATCAGTTTCAATATCTTGCACACAACCCCATGTTTTTCCATTTTTCCTAGCTTCCTTATATTATTTTAGACTTTTCCTGAAATTTTCAGATTTTTCCAAGCTTGTTTGCTATTTTTCTTAATTTAAATTAGTTTTTAAGCATTTTTAATTAGCTTTTAATACAAAAAATTAAGAAAAGGTTCAAAAAAAACAATTTTTCATTTTTCTTAAGTTAAGATAAATATAAAAAGTCAAAAAAATATTTTTCCATATTTTTCTTAGTTAAATTTGTATTTTTAAATAATTTAATTAGTTTTTAATAGTTTTTAATTCCTAGAAAATACAAAAATAATCAGAAAAATATAAAAATAGTTTTGAAAATTCTATTTTGATATTTTAGATTTTTTTAAGTCATAGTTTTATTTTTCTAGCTTTATTTCATATTTTCTTGTATTTTAGGCTATTATTAAATAGTTAAAAATAGTTTTTAATTAATAATAATTAATTAAATAGTTATAAAAATAATTTTCTTTTTCTATAAATTTTCTTTTATCATTAGGTTTGTAAAAATATCATTTTCATATTTTTAGGATTAATATTGTGTAAGTTTCACTTTTTATTTTGTACGTTTACGTAAGTTTTATTTAAACGTAAGTTATAAGTTTTAAACGTTCATCATTTTGCAAATAGTGATAGCGTTTATTTAATATTTTTTATCTTTTTAATTTTCTTTAATTTGCATTTAAGCCCCTGTAGTTTATGGGCTTTCTCTTTAGGTATAGATCAATCAATTCTCTTTCCCGTTCAAATCTCTCGATCACTACACGTTTGACTATTCTCGCACAGCTCGTTGGGACTTAACGACCTGGGGAAACACTATACTCTCCTGATCTTCATTGCATTCGTGCTTAAACTGTTTTAAGTTTGTTACGGTCGGCCATTCACAAGTGGCAGGCTTGAGTGATAAAACTTGACGGTTTTGCGCGGATCACCAGTCACACTAGCATAGAACTCTAACATAAACCTAGGACAAATTGGTTCATCGATGTCAAGAAGACAAACGAATTGAATAGCGGCTAGTTCTTCACGGAGATTGGTATTTTCAATGAAAGATGAGTGAATGGTTCTACCCTCATGGAAATACCTTGATTCTAGACTCTTAAAGATTTCTTCTTGTTCCTTGGAAAGTCCTTTGGTTTTGTGATGTTTGGGAATGTAGCCAAGGGTGTCCTTGTGGTTATCTCGACTCATAGAATCTTGCGGCTACCATGGTTATTCCTAGGAGCAAGAATTAATATGTTAAAAATGAGAATAAATTTTAACGTTTTTGTTCTAGTGTGTGCCTGTATGAAAACGATTTGGAGTTGCGGTTATCTCGACTCATTTGATCCACAAAAATGGTTTTAGTAGGGTATTTGGCAAATACCGTGAGATAACCCAAATGCTCCTAATTCAATGTGGCTTCATTTGAATATTCATGGGAATGCATATTAGTTGTGCAATACCTTTAGCATTCAAGAGCATGCAAGTGATGAAAATCTAATGTTTCAATTTGTATTAAATTTGAAAAATTGTTTTCCTACAAGTGAGAAGCTTTTCAAATTTTTTGACATGGGGTGTTTGGTTATTTGGATAAGGCCTTATAGTCATTATCTATTGATTAGTGGGAAACATGATTTCTTTATGCAATATTATAATGTAGTACCTAATTTCAATGACTAGTTATGCAATTTGCCAATTGAATTCATATTTAGTACAAAAGCATACATAAACCCCATTTAATGATTTGTAATGATTTTGTGCACAAATAGGAACCCTAGACTCAGAATTAAGAGATAAAATGTAGTTAGGATACTTACAATGATGTTATCTCCAGTGATTAATGAGTGGGAAGGTGTCAATAATGAACTTGGTTTAATATTTACACATTTTGGTAAAGTGGTTTTTGAGGAAGAAGATGTTTTGTAGGTAGGAGTTTTGCTTCTGTAGTCACCACAGACCAGACGGTACCAAATTTTTGGTTCCGTCCTTGTTTTCGTTTGGTGCCGTGGCTACAGTAGCAGATACAAAACAAAATTGTTTTGTTTTGACTATTCTAATGTTTTAGGCTATGTTTATCCTACATGTTTGGTTCCAGTAACCCTAAACCAAGTCTAAGAAGATTAAAAGGTTCTCGTTTAAGAGGCTTAGTTAAGATGTCAGCAATGTTGTCTTCGGAGGATACTTTCTCGATTGAGATGTTTCCTTTTTGAACTTTGTTGCGAAGAAAGTGATGACGGATTTCAATATGCTTTGTACGAGCATGTTGAACGGGATTTTTGCTGAGATCGATGGCTCCTTTGTTGTCGCAAAAGTATAACAATATCGTTGAGATGAATTCCGTAATCTACGAGAGCTTGCTTCATCCAAAGAGCTTGTAGACATGCTTTTCTGGCTAAGACGTACTTGGCTTCAGTAGTTGAGATGGATAAAGCCGTTTGCTTCTTTGCAAACCGTGAGGTGAGACAATGTCCAACAAAAGTGCAAATACCACTTGTACTTTTTCTATCGATATAGTCACCGACATGATCCGAGTCGACATACACTATGGTTTCTACACCCGTTCCTTTGGGATACCATAATCCTAAACACGTTATTCCCTTAATGTATCTAAAAATCCTTTTTAAGGCTTATAAGTGTGATGCCTTTGGGTTTTCTTGAAAGCGAGCACATAGACAAACACTAAACATAATGTCGGGTCTACTAGCCATAAGATAGAGTAGGCTACTAATCATTCCTCTATATTTAGTGTTATCTATGGATTCACTTCCTCATCCTTGGTTAGTTTAGTGTCCGAGGACATGGGTGTCTTAGTTGGTTTGGAATCTTCAAGACCAGATTTCTTAAGCATGTCTTTTATATATTTAGATTGGTTAAAAAATATGCCATCTTCTAGTTGTTTAATTTGGAGTCCTAGAAAGAAATTTAATTCACCCATCATACTCATTTGAAACTCGTCGTGCATGATTTTAGAGAAATCATCACATAGCTCTTGACAAGTTGATCCGAATATAATGTCATCAACGTATATTTGAACAATGATAATATGTGACTCCTTTTTCTTGGTAAAAAGAGTATTATCTACTAAACCCATAGTGTATTTGTTATCAATAAGAAAAGTCTTAAGTCGGTTGTACCAAGCTTTTGGTGCTTTCTTAAGACCGTATAATGCTTTCTTAAGTTTGAAGACATGTTGTGGTTTCTCAAAGTCGGTAAAACCAGGAGGTTGAGCAACATATACTTCTTCGTTAATAAACCCATTAAGAAATGCACTTTTAACATCCATTTGAAATAATTTAAAGTCATAAGCACATGCATAAGCAAGTAATATTCTAATAGATTCGAGTCTAGCTACCGGTGCATAAGTTTCATCATAATCAATCCCCTCTTGTTGATTATAACCTTGTGCAACAACCCTAGCTTTGTTTCTAGATACTACACCATTTTCATCCATTTTATTTCGAAAAACCCATTTCGTTCCAATTATAGTTTGATCTTTGGGTTTTGGAACTAATTTCCAAACATCATTTCTAACGAATTGGTTTAACTCTTCTTGCATAGCAATTACCCATGATTCATCTTTTATTGCTTCATTTATGTTTTTCGGTTCAATGGTGGATACAAAACAAAAATAATTACTTTGAGTTTGGGCTTGTGACCTTAAGGTTCTTTGATTAAGTTGTCCTATGACCTTTTCTAAAGGATGACTTTTAGATTCTTTGATGTTTACAATCTCTTTATTTAATGGTTCATCTTCCTTGTCATTATTAATTATTTCTTGAGTTTCTATCATTTGACTTTCAACCAAGTCATCATCTACCAAAGGTGATGTCTTAGAGGGAGGTGGACTTTCATCGAATGTTATGTTCAACGATTCCTCGACTATCATTGTTTCTTTGTTTAGGACAATGTAAGCTTTACTAGTTTGAGAATAACCAAGAAATACACCTTCATAAGACTTTGGGTCAAACTTGGTGAAATAATCTTTAGTATTAAGAATGAAGCATTCACAACCAAAAACTCTAAAATATCCTAAAGTTGGCTTTTTACCTTTATAAAGCTCAGATGGTGTTTTGTTTAGGAAAGGACGGATTAAGACTCTATTTAAAATAAATGTAGAAGTGTCAACCGCGTTACACCAAAACTTTTGAGGAATGTTTTGTTCATTAAGCATTGTTCTACTCATTTCTTGAATTGTTCTATTTTTACGTTCTACTACTCCATTTTATTGGGGTGTTCGTGGAGCCAAAAAGTTATGTGTTATACCATTTGTATCACAAAAGTTTCCAAATTGAGTTTCGTTGTCAAATTCACGACCATGATCCGTTTGGATTGACAAAATTTTAACGCCAAGTTGATTTTGAATTTTCTTGCTAACAACGTCCAAGTAAACCTTGAGTAATCATCTACTATGACCAAAGTGTATAAGTTGCCTATGTAACTTCTTATAGCGGATGGATCAAACAAGTCCATATGCAATAATTCTAGACACTTAGATGTGGACACCATATTTTTAGATTTATGACTACTATGGGTTTGTTTACCAATTCTACAAGCGTCGCAAAAGTGTTGGTCATATTTTAGTTTTGGTAAATTCCTAACTAGCTCTTTTGAAGATAGGTTTTGTATAAGTCTCATATTAGTGTATCCTAAGCGTCTATGCCAAAGAGATGAGCTATCATCTAACGTTATTAGGCAAAGTTTGTCATTAGATGTTTTATCTATTTTCATGGCGTATATGTTATTTTTCCTAACTCCTTTAGCAATGGTGATACCATCTTTTAGTATTTTACTACCATTTTCATCAAATAGTATTTTATACTTTTTATCACATAATTGGCTAATACTAAGTAGATTAAATCCTAACCTATCTACATGAGCAACATTTTCAATAGTTAGGGAGTAATGAGCGATCGTACCTTTGCCAATGATTTTGATTTTCAGATTGCTACCAAAAGTGACATTACCTCCGTCATACTCTTGGTATGATGAGAAGAGACTTTTGTTGCCCGTCATGTGCCGTGAGCATCCACTATCTTTTATCCATTCATCAGATTCTAATCCAACTTTCAAGCATACATAAGAAGCAAATGACTGAAGAATTTGGTCCCCAATATCTCATGGGTCCGTTTGGGTTAAACATAACATTTATTTGATTCATGTATGGAAACGATGGGTAATAGTTCCATGACATGTAATCTGGAGTTCGATATGGTCAAGGAAAGTTTTGATTCTAACCGTTGTGTTGGTAGTTGGATTGCACATTGTGGTTGGTCTTAGGAAAGGGGCGTTTGGCAAAAGGTGTTTTATGTCGTTGTTGAGTAGTTTTTGATCTAAATTCATTTTTATCAAGTCCTATTACTGATGTAACAGCTGGTTTTAGTTTAGCACTATCCTTGGTTTTCTTAGTTACTTTGACAAATTCATTACGGTCCGTATCACAAACATTATGTCCTGCTAAAGTACCCACGGCACCATTTTGTTCAACGGACGGAACCCTTATTTGGGGTCCGTCTGGTCCGTGCTGTACTGCAGCAGTTTTGATAGTTTGTTCGTCATTTTCGGCCGTTTTGTTTTGACTCATTGGAATTAATACCTCATTAAATCCTAGCCCATTCATGTCTCCTGGTGTTTTATGGATTTTAACTATTTCATCGGCAAGAGCGATGTTTTTGTTAAACCTTTTAAATTTAGAATTATGTTCGATTAGAACATCTTGTGTGAGCTTTAGTTTTTCTACTTCAAGATTAAGCTCTTGACATGATTTACAACCATCGTCATTTGCTTTTCCCTTTTCTAGTCGTTTTGCTTTTTGTTTTAATTCATGGACTTCATTTTCCAAAAATTCCTTTTTGGTTTTTAAAAATTTATTTTTAGTTATGATTTTTAAACTTAGTTCACACAATTGATTGTATTGTTTTTGAAAAGTGTCATCATCAATAGAAGAATAAGAAGAGTCAGAATGTACCTCGTTTGACTCATGTGCCATTAGATCGATCTCTTCCTTGTTTGACTCATTTGACTCATGCACCACTTACAAAAGCTCGTTGAGTTTTGCTTTTAGGTGGCTTGGGACATTCTCCTATGAGATGACTTGCATCACCACATCTAAAACACTTTCTTTCACCTTTACAGTTTTTGTCATCCCGATCTTTTCGGAATGGCTTCTTTTCTTCCCGAGGTTGTCTTACAAACTTTCCTCTTCTTCTAAAGAACTTTTTAAAGTCTCTAACGGCCAAGGCATACTCCTCATCTTCACTACCGGAGCAAGATTCGTCATCATCACTTGATTCCGCCTTTGCTTTTATAGCAACGGATTTGATCTTCTCCCTTCTTCCTTTGATTATTTCCTAATCTTTCTCCATCCCCATTTCATGTACTTTGAGGTTACCGATTAGCTCGTCTAGTGACATTTTTGAGAGATCTTTTGATTCTTCAATAGCGGTCACTTTAGCTCTCCACTTCGGATGGAGTGCTCTAAGAAATTTCCTGACAAAGTTCTTACTACGAAAAGATTCATCAAGTGCTTTAAGTGATGTAATAATAGTATTAAAACGAGCAAAGCCACAATCAATGGTTTCATCTTCAGGGATAACAAATTGTTCATATTGGTGAACAAGAAGATCAATTTTGTTATCCTTGACTTGTGAATTACCTTGATGTGTAACAATCAAAGATTCCCAAATATCTTTGGCGGTTTCACACATAAAAATTCTTTCATATTCTTTTCTAGGCAAAGCATTGTAAAGCATCATTTTAGCTTCATTATTTTTAGCAATTAATTTCTTTTGTTCATCAACAGAAATATCCTTTGTTGTAGAACTAAAATCCCCTTTAACAATAACAAACCAAAGATCTATATCTTTTGATTTTATATATGTTTCAAAATGGTTTTTCCAATAGATAAATCCGTTGGTTTCAAAGAGTGGTGGTCTTTGCATAGATTGCCCTTCTTTAAAGTTTTCAGAATCCATGGATCGTTTCAAGTATATAAAATACAAATTATTTTAGAAATTCTTTAGCAACGAGGCTCTGGTACCAATTGTAGAAAACTAGAAGGGGCGTTGAATAGTTTACCACTTAAAAATTTTGTTTTGAAACTTATTGAAAGATCAATTCATATTGATCTTTGATATGTTGATGAAATGTGTAAGCAATATGTAAAGAGTAAATAAGGAAAGAAATGATCAAACCACAACAAGTTTTTTATAGTGGTTCGGTCTACAAGGACTCTTTTTCCTTGCCCTACTCCACTTCCCGAGTCTCACACTCGAGAGTTTAACTTCACTAGTCAACAAGCTCCTTTCACCGGTGGAGAAACCTTTACACTTCGCTTACACTATTTCCGACACTAAGCTAAATGTCGAGTTCTTTCCAAGTGTACAACCACTCCCACACACAAATGTATTTTGAGGACCAAAATACTAACCACTCGCACTCACAAGATTTTAATAGGTTGGTACAACAATGAAGTATGAATCAACACAAGATCATACAACACCAAACAAACAAGACTTCCAACTTCTCGTTGAAGCTTGAATGTGACTTGATCTTCTTTGCTACAAAAGAGATCACTACTATGATATGAAACTGAGTTATAAAGGTTAGAGAGAAGATATGTATAAGAGTATGATGGAAAGGGATGAAACTACTTGGCTTGGCTTTGCTATTTATAGCCAAAACCATCAGCAGCCTCCACGGACCGCGGACCCCTTAAAAGGGTTCCGCCCGTTATGGATTTTGGTTCCGCCGAGGTCTGACAGCAAGATATCAAGATCTTGCCAAACTCAACCATATCTATGCAAGATTGTGTAAGATATGAAGAGTACAAATCTACACAAAAAATCTAATGAAATCTTCCAATGATTTCCATGATGCATCACATGATGTCATGTGTTGTTTTTCTATTTTTAGAAATATGCAAATACATAAGTAATGTTTAGTTTTTATGAAACTAAATCATTTTAAAAACTACTATCATACATTATGGTTAGAATCATATTAAGACATGATTAGTCACAATGTAAATGCTTAAATGATGAAGATATTGTTTGTGAAAGCTTGTTTTAATATCCATTAAACTTGACAAGCTTTAAGCTTTATACAAATTAAATTTACTTTTGTCGTTAACAAAACTTAGGTAAAGATCAAGAATATAAATAACATTTAATGACGATATTTGTATTAATAGTTTGTTTATGAACATCCAAATAGATTGACATAAGTCGATCTAAATAGATTAAAAGAAAGTTTTAATTGGCAAAAATATTCAACCACCCGTTCTAGTTTTCAACAATTGGCATCAGCGCTTCGTTATCAAGTTTCTTGAAGTATATTGTACTTTAAAAACTTGATACGATCCATTGTTAATTGAAAACTACAAAGAAGGTTTTTCATAAAAACGAACACCATGTCTTTTAAAACTCTTCGTTTGGATGTTGATTAGATGACAACATTTCTTATTAGTTATTTCGTATCTAAAATGCACTAATCTTCTATGTCATGTTGATTAGTCAAAGCTCATACCCACCAAGCTATACGAATCGCTTGGTAACAAGAATACCTTCCTTATGAAGGTATCTTAAACACAAAGGAGCCGGAATCGTCTAGTGACATTTCTTGTATCATTTGTAAAGACATTCCTAATTGCGCTGGAGGTATGATTTTCTTTTATCTCTAAAATGACATTTGCTTGATAATTAAGTATGCCTATTTAGGTATTTATATGATTATCTTTTGTGCATATACATGTGTTACATGAAGCTTCATTAGGAATCCTTTTTTTTCTCACATACGTGTTATTTTTCTCGTCTAAAGTCGTGGTATATAAAACTTGTGTTTTATTTCTTTTAATCCAATAATAAAACAAAACACAAATTTCAAAAATTATCCTTCCCCATAAATAAACCACTCGACGCCCACTTTATCAAATCCCCACTTTTTCAAAATCTTCCAATTTCAAAAATTTCCTCTCACTCAAAACTTCATCCTCCTCTCCATTTTATCTCAACCAAAACCAAGAAGAATCGTCTTCAACATGGTTTACATCGCCCTCGTGCTCATCGCCTTAACACTCATCGCACTTGTGTTCCCTATAATGATGTTCACATACGGAGACATATACTTTGTGTTGTTAATCTACATTGGGGTTATATACCCAATCCTTTGTATCATCCTTAGCATTGAAATTAAATATTACTGATAATCTAGTTTATCTAGGTTATTGTCATTAGAAGTCATGTATGCATGCTAAAAGAAAAACGTAGGCTAAACCAGTTATCTTGGTCTAAAACTATGAGATCTAAAAACCTATGTTTTTGATAACGCTACACGCATCGTTCGGGGTCAAAGGAACTTCCTTTTCGTCGAGCAAGTTTTTCAACACCCTAGGCAGTGAAACTAATCATTGTAGTGTAGTATTAGGGTAAGCCACGAGAATTGATATCGTTCTCTAGGGGAATAGGAATGCTAGTGAGAAGTTACTACGCTAAGGTTGGGGTTGAGGTAGATTATTTTTTTATCTTTTTATGTTTTTTAGGAAATGGAAAGGTACGAATCTCGGGGTTTGGATTTGGGGGTTGGTATTTCTACCGATTACTCTACTCGTCTAATTAACTAAAATAAGGTGTATGTAGTCTATGTCTAATTATTGTGTGCTCGTATGATGATTTAAAGATGTGTTTACTTAGGTTTTATTACTCCTTAATTATCTCCTATTGATGATTTAATTGTCACGTCCTTATTCTTAATCGCGTTGTGTGTCTAAGGTCGTAGGGTATGCGTTTATCCCTAACTCTTTTAAACTAGCAAAGGTTATCACCTACAAAATCTCTACGATTTATAAACTTAACACTAAGGTACTCTTCGGATTGTTTAGCCTACAATGACTCTAGGTACTATAAGCTAATGGTTCAACAAAGATTAATCAAGCATTAACTACACAACGGATGACCTATCGCAATACTAGATCATTAACAATTAAGATAAGAGACAACCAATCAATATTCAATAATTAAGTTTCATATCTCCTAAGCAAACACACAAGTAAATTAGCCGGACATGGAAAAAATGCAAGCATACACACAAGTAATTGAAGAAATAATTGAATCAATGAAGTAAAACACTTATCTTGATGTAAGATAGGGTATGAAACCCTAAAATACTGTACAAGACAGCCTTGGTTCGGTTTAGGTTTTTTACTCCAAAAGACTACACACTAAAAACTAAAAAATTCGGATTCTATATATAAGATTACTGTTAGAAAGCAAGACCTTGATAGATCTTATGAGCACTCGTAGATCGTTAGTAATACTTATGTAATCACAAGCACACTAAAAGACAGTCTCTATAACTTGTATTCTCTAGCGGTAATAAAACACAAGTAATAACACGAATAACTACAAACACTTTGATCCTCTATGGATCTTTTTATTATATTGAAACTTGTTCAAGCACGTACATAATTCATTCTATTGTGTTCCTTTTATAGACAAGGAACCCTAACCCGTTTCCCAAGAAACGTATAAACATAAAACTAAATAAGATATACATTATAACTTCCTAATAAAGCTCATGCATATCCTAACTAACTATAGAATACGCGGAATAACTATCTTCAGCATAATCTTTGTTCTTCAGCAGATTCCATCAGCAGTTATTTCAGCAGAATTCCTACTTAGCATAATTCCCAACAATCCTCCCCTAAACTGGAATTTGACTTGGTTAAGTTCCAGTTTCTTGATAGATCGTGAACTCTTCAGAACTAGAGGATTGAACTCGAACAATCAGCAACAAAGAATCAAAACAATAACATCTCTAGGATGACAAACTTTGAAACTCCAGATCTTTGCAGCAACAAATGACATAATGTACATCAAAACATATTAGTTTCATAGTATTCTCATCACATCCAGGCGTGTTAACTCCTGTGAGAGGTGAATCATTGAAAATAATCGATTTGATGTCTCTTTACCAATAACCATCACTAATGGAGTAGCCAAATATTTAAGTTGGAAAACTATGGTACACTGATAACCATCTGATTTATTAGAAAATCAGCAACCATAAACGGATTTGAAATGTCTTTACCTGTAGCCGTTTGCTCAGGAATAGTCAATTCTTAGGAGAATAAATCACCTTTGGTGAATTGAAAACCCAATATGGTTTTCCAATGCCTTTACCACAAGCCATATACAAGTAGGCTAGTCAATTCTTGGATTCCAAAAAGGAATAAACCATGGTGAATTGATGACCATACAACCCTCAGCAATTAAGCATGGGTGAGTTGCAAACCCTATGATTTTGAGCAAACCATTACAGCTATCAACAAATTTGATGTGACTTTACCAAAGCTGTACCCTTTGGACTAGCTAACTCTTTGATATACACAAGGTACATCTGGTGAGTCAATAACCATCAACAATATACAACAAACCTGCAAGCAAAATTAGACAAACTCAAAAATATACATAGTTTTTTTTTTTTTTTTTTTATTTTATTTTATTTTATTTTTTTTAAACTAAGAAACAAATAAAACAAATATTACTAAGAATACAGAATACCATAATCAAGATAATGATTGATGTTGCAGAAACTGAGTCTTAATCAATCCAACCAATTGTTCAGCATGTAGCTTATCATTCCCAACTGGATCAGTTAGAACTTCCAACTTCTTTCTAAGCATTCTTTCCATTAAGGACACAGACAAAGGATAAATCTTATTTGAGAACATACACACAGTCATCCCACACTTTGTCTCTACCACATGCACACAGGGCATAAGATAAAATCTCCAAGTCTCAACCTTCCACTTATGTGAATTATTCCAAATAGAATACCCTTTACCATCTGGAGATTGAGAATCAAACAACACTTGAAGATCACCCAACAAGTATAAACCAGAACCCTGTGGTGAATTATTAGCATAATTCTTCGTAACAAGATCATATAGAGTATTCAAATCTTGTCTATCCACCATATGAAAGATTTCCTTCAAGAAGTTAAACTACATAGAAGATTTATCCAGCCTAAAAATGGTATTCAGCTGTCCATCAGTCAAAGTCCAAGCAGTCAAAACATCATGAGATCCTTCAAGAAAATCATCAGTAGATCCTTCTCTAATGAAAGTAGACTTAGCAGCCTTTAGATCCAAAGAACTACTCCTGTGAGATTTCTTAACCTTTGATGTATGTGTCCCAGTTGATCTCACAAATCTCCTTAGAGAAGTGTTTCTTCTTTTAGACATCCTTTTCTTCCTCCTACCGGGTATATAAATCCCCATAGACACCTTCTCAGATTTATCAGAGATATCTTTAGCAGGAATGGAAGAAGTAGAAGTAGACTTAAGTGGAACAACACCACGCAAGGCATACATTCTCTCAAGTACCTCTCTGGCCCTCTTAGCTTTAGTTGCTTCTTGTTCAGCCTGTCTACCCAACTCTGCTCCTATTTCATCAACAGGTGCAACACAAGGTACTGCTTCCGAAGAAACAATTTGAGGTTCAGCAGATTGAACCCTTTCAGCTGAAGGTAGAGCTGCAGTAGATGCTTCAGAAGTAACAACAGAAGAACTCGTCTTTGGTGCAACATCATCAAAATTGTCTACAATCTCAAATGTCTTTGTTCTCTTAGCTTTTGGAGCATCTGCACTACCAGCAATTCTCTTCAAGGTAGAAGGTGGTATATTCTACTTCATAATCTTTTGATACATACGATTCAACTCAGAGTCATCTAAAGCCCAAACTTGCTTCTTTTTTAAACAAGATTGATAGATTTTAGAACTTTGATTATAAACCACAGTTCTCATGTATGCTTTCTTTTGGGCTGCAGTTGGTGGTCTCTGTCTCTTAGCTTGAGCCTTTTGTGCAGCAATGGCTTTCTTCTTTGCAGCTACAGCTTGCTTCCTTTGTTGTCCAAGAGCCATCATTTGAGCAGCAAAATTCTCACTGTCAAAGTCTGCTCATAGAATACTTTGTGCAAGAGTAGGATTGGATGCAGCTTGACGAGTATAAGCATCCCATTGTGCATCAGTATAATGAAGAGATTGTTCATCAATTTCTCTTTGTCTCTCAGGAGGCAAATTGGTAGTAAACTGAGCTTCAAGTGTTTGAGCCAATACACGACTCTTCATCATATCTTCATACTCAGCAAACATCATATCTTGTGCTTGCCTTTCTTGTTCACTAACAAGATCTGAACCAAGCTCTTCATCAAGCAATACTCCTTTTCCTTTATCAGCAGGCTCTTTAGCAGAATCATTATAAGAAATGTCAACAATAGGAACATCAGAAGAAACACCCAAGTTAGCATCAGAAGAAACATGTTGAGACAAGTCTTCAACAGGTGTAGAAAAGACATCAACATTAGGACCCAAATTAAAATTCCTTCCAGCTAGGATTACTTCACGATGATCTGCTGAAAGTGTAGAACCTGGTTGTTCTTGGACAAATGAAGCTTGACCATGTTCAGAAGCAACATCTTTCATTTGATCATCAGCAGTTGCAACACTTGACACCTTTGAAGGTTCAGAAGAATCCTTACTCAAATATTGTCTTCTCTTTCTTCTAGTAAACTGAATTGGTTTCTTATTCTTTGAAGACTCAGCAACAACTGGTGAAGAAACATTAGTCTTTTGAGCCACATCTGCCAATATATCAAGTGACTCAAATTGAGTATCCTCTTGCTCTTCATCAGAAGAAACCAGAAATCTCCTTTTGCCACTTTTCCCAAGTTGGTCCTCTAAGTCCTTAACCTTACTTTTCAACTCCACAATGTCACCACCAAGTGTAGATTTGGTCTCAGCAAGCTCCTTTTTTAGATCAGCAACCTCAGCCACATACCTGTTCACTAGAGCATATACAGATGTAAGTGTAATAGGGTCCTCAGCTCCACCATCAGATTGCTCAGTGGTAAAGGGAACTTCATTGGACCTTTCAGGAGAAATATGGACATGCTCAGTGAAAGGAGAACCTTCATTAAATGGCTCCCTAATTGGACTAGGTGTGGCCAGTCTATTAAGCTCATGCTCAAACTCATCAAGAGTAACTTGAGTAGGTGGTGGACTAGGACTAGATCTAGGTGAAGGTGTAGGTGGAGGTTGGTCAGGAGTAACATGAGATGCTTCAGCAGTAGTAGAAGGGCCCTCATCAATGGTAACTGATGGATTACCATCAGTAGCAACATTGGTAGTGGGTGTATCACCAACAACATTACCCTCAGCAGCAGCCTCATTGCCTTGAGGCAACATAGCTGCTAGGAAAGGATGATGTTTCCCCTCATAGCAAGTTTTCATTGAAGCAAATAATTTAGCAGTTAAAGCTCCTATGGGACAAAAGGCTTGGGTTTGGGTAGTAATGTCTAAAATCAATTGCAAAAACCTAGGGTACATTAAAAACTTATGCTTTTTTCTATGAATATTTTCAACCATGTTATCAAAAATAAACCTAGAAAAATTGTAAGTTAAACCCTGAGAAAGACAAAAAATACCACATCCCAATTGAGTAGAAAATTGGTCCCATCCTCCTGATTTATTGCTTAAACATTGAAGCAATGTATGTACCAAGAACCTCCACATAGGACATAGCTGATTCTTGAACCACATATCTGTCCTCGTACCCTGGTATCCAATAGCTCTTAGCCTAGCAAGTATCTCCACGGAATTAGAGTTATAAACGCCATTAACATCGTCCAAACGAAGCTGTCTTCTTATCAACTATTCTGTCACAACATACTCTGTTCCGTCAACCGTAGCAGCAATCTCTGTGTCACTCCGTTTCGTAGCAGATGCCCAAAATTGTGTAACCAATGATTCATATATCGCATTAGGATAGTGTGTTAAAGCATAATGAATCTTGGACCGTTTCAAGAACTCCACTATTGGTTCAAATAATTCATCACCCTTTTCTTTTCCCAGAAAAGCAACTTTGTTATGATCTTTCTTAAATAGAAGCGCCATGAGAAATTGTGATAAGGGTTATGATTTATGAAACTGGACGTGTGTTTAAATCGAGTTGAAGAGGGAATCAATGTATTGTAGCCGAAGATATGCAAATAAGGTATTAGAATAAGTTACCCAATTAATGGTCAAAACAAGTTGTTGACCATATGTACAGCAACTCCAACTAAAGTTAAATTAACACTTCAGTAGAAACAATGGTCAATCTGCTGAAGGAGGTCAATCAGCAGAAACAACTCACGTAACCAAGAATCTTCAGTAAATATCTTTGAGTTTTACTGTGCCACCCAACTCGCATTAAATCACATTAAACCTTGAATCTGCCAATAAGATAGTCCCGATGCTCATTAACACACATCAATTAGCCCCAATTATTTTCACACACCCTAATTTCTCCAAACACTCCTCAATCAACAACAATACCAATGTCCACAAAACAAGAAGTCATTGATCTAACAACCTCCTCATCCTCATCATCATCATCATCAAGTGATGATTCTAACCCTTGGCGTCTTTACCTTCCTCTACAAGAACCACGACCTAAAAAGTCCCCATTCCTTCCTTCTTCTGAAGATGATAGTGTGGTGAATCCAAGTGATTCATCCGGTGGTTCTGATGACTCCTCAGAGCATCGAGAGCCACTCTTCAACAAGAAGAGGACGTCACACCCCCAACCTTCAGCACCTCAACCTCAACCAAGGCCACGTGCCAGAAGAGAGGTGGTGCTAGCTCTTCCTGCGCCATGTTTTGGTGCTTCATCACATATCGTTAAGGGAAGGGCAAGAGGAAGATGGAGTGATGCTTTATGGTAGAAAGAGTAGATGGGAAAACAGAAGATTTCTCATATACCAAACCCATCTACTGTATTCATCTTCATCATCTTCGGTTTCATCAATCCATCCTTCCCATTTTTGTCTTCAGCTTCTTCGTCATACTGGTCATGCACATCCAGCCTTTGGAATAGATGATATGGGCTAGTAGATGATAAGAGCTAGAATAGATTTAGCAGAACTTGTATAGAAATGATCTTGTATTTTCATTTGAAGTTGATTGTAAGCTGTAAGCTGTAAACTGTTTCTTGAATGAATGAATGAACACTTTAACTTCGGTACTTCTTTTCAGTAGAAACAAATAGGTTTCTTCAGTACTTATCTTCAGTAGAAACAAACTTCAAGCTTACTTGACCATATTCCAATAAACCAATCACAGTGAACTTCAACTAATATATGCAATCTGCAAAACAGACACAGAGAAACACACAAACCAAGACAAGACAAACAAAACTCAAAGAACATTAGCTGATTAGTGTTAGCAAACAAAAATATAAACACAATAGTTTACAATAATTTACAAAGTTTACAATAATCCTCCCCTGAGGCCTATGCCTCCCCTTAAACATTGCATTTAAGGGTTAAGCATCCTAATATTGACCACTAGGTGTTGAAACCTTGGTCCATCAAAAGCCTTAGTCAGTAAATCTACCACATTATCATCAGTGTGAATTTTAACCACTTTTATCAAACGTTTTTCATATGCATCTCTTATAAAGTGGTGCTTGATTTCAATATGCTTAGTGCTACTGTGAAAAACTGGATTTTTAACAATGCATATGGTACTTTGATTATCAATAAAAATTGTTGTGTTCATGAAGTTAAACCCATAATCCAACAATTGATTTTGTATCCAAAGAACCAATCCACAACAATTTGCAGCAGCAACGTACTTTGCTTCAGTAGATGAGGTAGCCACAATAGTTTGTTTCTTGCACTGCTATGAAATCAATCTTCTTCCAAGGAATTGGCAACCTCCAGTTGTGGATCTCCTATCCAGATTTGCACAAGCATAATCACTGTCACTATACGCTTCCAACTTAAAAGGAGACTCTTTTTGATACCAAAGACCCAAATTAGGTTGTCCTTTAAGGTACTTAAAGATCTTCTTTACTGAATTCAGATGGGAAGCAAGTGGAGTAACTTGATGTCTAGAGCAAGCACTCACATCAAAAGTAATGTCAGGCCTAGAAGCTGTCAAATACATCAATGAACCTATCATAGATCTGTAGAGATGAACATTCACAGCAGGATCAGGTTCAAGATTGTTCTTTGGTTTTAGAGTTTCATAGGGTGTAGTGGCAGTTCTGACATTCTCCATTCCAAACTTCTTCAAAATGTCCCTCACATATTTATCCTGACTGATAAAGATACCATTAGGTTTCTACTGAACTTGGAGACCCAAAAAGAAAGTAAGCTCCCCCATAGCACTCATCTGAAACTCTCCCTTCATTAGCTCCTCAAACTCCCTGCACCAAGCTTCTTTAGTGGAACAAAATATAATGTCGTCCACATAAACTTGCACAAGTATGATGTCTGTGGAATTCTTCTTTAGGAAAAGTGTTTTGTCAATGGCACCTCTTCTATAACCATGCTTTAGCAGAAATGATGAAAGCCTAGCATACCATGCTCTGGGTGCCTGATGTAGACCATAGAGAGCTTTGCAAACCTTGTAAACATGATTAGGATGGTTTGGGTCTTCAAATCCTTTGGGTTGAGTGACATAGACCTCCTCTTCTATTTCACCATATAGAAAAGCACCTTTGACATCCATTTGATATACCATAAAGCCCATGTAAGATGCATAGGCCAGAAAAATTCTAATGGCCTCAACTCTAGCCACAGGTGCAAACACTTCATCATAGTCAATTCCTTCCTCTTGCATGTACCCTTGAGCCACTAATCTTGCTTTGTTTTTAATCACAACACCAAGCATCTCTCTTATTCTTCAAGATCCATTTTGTCCCAATTGCATACTTACCATCAGGTAGTGGTACCAAGATCCAAACCTCTTGATTTTTGAATTGTTGCATCTCTTATTGCATTGCTTCAAGCCAACTTGAGTCTTTAAGAGCTTGAGTAACACTGGTTGGTTCCACTTGTGAAAGAAAGCAAGCAAACAGGCAATGCTTAAAGTCTGTGTGATTGTCCTTTTGCTGGTTTGAGACATAAGAAAGAAAAGAAACCTGTCTATATTTAGAACTTGTCACATTCCTTCTAGTTTTAACAGGTGCTAAAGGATCACCAATAACATTAGATTGAGGATGAGCAATGTTGATCCTTTTAGTAGCAGTTGGGTTGACTTCAATAGATGTATCAAGATTAGTCATAGTTGGCTCAAAATCTCTGTCAAAGGAAGGTGAGGTGAAGATGCCTGCTTTGGGTTGATGATTTCCAAGATCTAAAGGACTTGGAAAGCGTGTATATGGTTCTCCAAAGTCTGTGGACACTCTAGTAGTAATAGGAGTAGTAACAGCAGGGCCTTCAGCATATTTGGTGATGATAGGAGAAGCAGGATCACTATCAGAAGAATCTAGGTTTCCACTGACTGCTTCTCTTGCAACCTCCCCATCAGGCTTGTCAGCTTCAATATTAGCTGCATACTCTTGTTTCTTAAGCCGAGCGAGGTCCTCTGCATAATGTGATTCATCTTCACTCTCATCAGAAGAAACTTTAGAAGTATTACCTGCAAAATGGTTAGGGGAGAAGGAAGGTACAATAATAGGTTGTTCATTATCTTCAAACTCACTATCAGAGTCAGCATCCATGGTACCTGCATTGTTAGTGGGAGACTCTTGAGTACCTGCATTTTGGTTAGCCACATGTCTAGAATAACCCAAATAATCAGTTAGGTAATCAAGGTCAAAAGAGCAAACACGACCCTGTCCTTGAACATTAGGCTTATCTTCTAGAAAACTCAGGTTCAAAGTCTCCTCTATCCTTTTAGCAGATAAATTGTATACCCTGTAAGCCTTACTAGGAGCTGAATAACCCACAATATACCCCTCAACAGCTTTCTCATCAAACTTACCTAGTGGATCACTAGTATTCAGAATGGTCACTTGACAACCAAAAGGTTTAAGGTAATGAATAGCAGGAACTTTCCCAGTGAGAAGTTCATATGGTGTCTTGAAATGAGGTCTAGTAATGGATACCCGGTTCAGTACATAACAAGTTGTGCTAACTGCTTCAGTCCAAAACATAGCGGGTCATTTAGAGACAGCAAGCATTGATCTTGCTGCCTCTATTAAGGTCCTATTCTTTCTTTCAGCTACCCCATTTTGTTGTGGGGTTCTTGGAGTGCTATAGTCCCTTTTAATCCCTTTAGACGTATAGAGTTCTATTAAAAAATCATTCTTGAACTCTGTCCCATTATCACACCTAATTCCTTTGAACTTTTTTCTCAATTGGTTTTCAACAAGGGTAATGAAATCTTTCAGTACTTGAGATGTTTTATCTTTAGTCTTGAGAAAGAATACCCAAAAAAACCTGCTAAAGTCATCAGTGACTACCACACAAAAATACTTGTGATCAATACTTCTGACTTGTGTTGGACCAAAGAGATCCATATGTAGCAACTGAAGAGGTTCTGAAATAATGCTCACAGCAGTAATATCTTTGTAGGAGGCTCTGTGTTGCTTCCCTTTGTTGCAGGCAACACAGTTATGTTCATTGGTAAATACTTTGGAAGGAAGTCCTTCAACAAGACCCAGTTTTGAAAGCTTGTTTATGGTCTTGAAGTTCACATGAGCCATCCTTCTATGCCATTTTGTAGACTCATCCAGGGATGCTTTAGCCACCAAAAATTTTAGATCTCCTTCTGGTTGAACATCATTCAAGTTGAATGTGTATAGATTGTGGTTTCTAGGAACTCTCAGCAGAATTGATGAATCTTCTGGTAGTTTGAAGTCTTTTGATAACACAAGACATTCATCCTCAGAGAAGAATACTTTGTTCTCGGTGTCACAAATTTGTGATACTGAGAACAAGTTGAAGTGTTGCAGTTCCTTAACATAGTACACATTCTCAAAGTCCAGTGAAGGTGTTTTGATGGTGTGATAAGGTTTTAAAAGGTACCTTTTTGAGGGGTCGTTTAAGCCCTTATTTGATCACTTTTGTATCCGTTATTAATTAATATCATTCTTTTTCACTTTTTAGGTCTCTTGAAGGAAAAATGCTGGAATGGCACTTATTTGGACGAAAAGGTGCGGATATACGAAGAAAATGGCCAAAGTAAAGAATCGAGACACTCAAGCTGCTGAAATATAAGGGGACGGCGTCAGGTGTTAATTGCGACGCCGTCAAAGCACTTTTTGCGACGGTTCAGTAGCCAAATTACCTATTTACAAGTGACGACGTCAGGCTTTAAAAGAGTAGGCCGTCACAACTCAGACGGCCTAGATTCGATCCAGATGGTGTCAGAGATTGAAGGGGACGGCGTCATAAGCATAAGGTGACACCGTCGCAAGACTAACGTGGCCAAGACGAAACCCTAATGACGGCGATCCGATGGCGTCACAAATCATGAGGTGACGCCGTCACGAATGTAATCTTATATATAGATTCCGAATTTTTCAGTATTTGTGTGTAGTCTTTTGGAGTAAAAACCTAAAACCGAACCAAGGCTGTCTTGTATAGTATTTTAGGGTTCCAAACCCTATCTTACATCAAGATAAGTGTTTTACATCATTAATCCAATTATGTCTTCAATTATTTGTGTGTATGCTTGCATGTTCTCCATGTCCGGCTAGTTTACTTGTGTGTTTGCTTAGGCTATATGAAACTTAATTATTGAATATTGATTGGTTGTCTCTTATCTTAATTGTTAATGATCTAGCAATGCGATAGGTCATTCGTTGTGTAGTTAATGCTTGATTAAATCTTTGTGAACCTTAGACTATAGCACCTAGAGTAGTTGTAGTCTAAACCATCCAAAGAGTTCCTTAGAGTTAGAGTTTATAATTCCTACAGAACTTGTAGACGAGACCCTTTGGTAAGTTCAAAGAGTTAGGGATAAACGCATACCCTATAACTTTAGACACACAACGCGATTAAGAAAAATGACGTGACAATTCAACCATCAATAGGAGATAATTAAGGAGTAATAAAACCTAAGTAAACACATCTTTAAACTATCATACGAGCACACAATAATTAGACATAGACTACATACACCTTAGATTAGATAATTAGATAAGTAGAGTAAGTGGTAGAAATACCAACCCCCAAATCCAAACCCCGAGATTCGTACCTTTCCTTTCCTTAAAAAAATATAAAAAGATAAAAAATAATCTTCCTCAACCCCAACCTTAGCGTAGTAACTTCTCACTAGCATTCCTATTCCCCTATTGAACGATATCAATTCCTGTGGCTTACCCTAATACTACACTACAACGATTAGGTTCACTACCTAGGGTGTCGAAAAACTTGCTCGATGAAAAGGAAGTTCCTTTGACCCCGAACGTGCTGTGTAAGCGTTATCAAGTTTTTGGCACCGCTGCCGGGGAAACCAAGCCACCTAGGCTATAGGAACACCATTGAGCTTCCCGCCCAAGCCCAAATTACGGCCCTGCGATCCGACACCATCCGGTTGGTGCAAAACGGATGTGCATTCCATGGACTTCGTTCCGAAGATCCTAATCAGCATCTTAAGGATTTCCTTAAAATTTTTGATTCCATCGACCTCGATGCTACCACTCGGGAGACCACGCGTCTGCGTCTCTTCCAATTCTCTCTACGGGACCAGCTAGTAATTGGATTGAGCGACTTCCCGCAGGCTCCATCTCAAGCTGGAATGATCTCACCTCTCCCTTCCTTGCTCAATTTTTCCCACCTGGGAGAAGCACTAAACTTAGACGAGACATCCTAATGTTTCAACAACTTCAAGGCGAATCTCTTTACAAAGCATGGACTCGATTCAAGGACTTACTCCGTAAACTCCCTCACCATGGCATTGATCTTTGGCTTCAAATCCAAATCTTCTATGACCATATCGATTTCATCACTCGACGATCCATTGATCAAGCCGCTGGTGGGAGGCTCAACGACTTTAAGGCAGAGAAATCTTGGGATATTATAGAAGAGCGTGCTGATCAAAACTACGAAGATTGGAATGAATCTCCTGAAACCCCTGTTAACATGGTCAATGATATATCAACTCGTCTTGAATCCTCCGACATCACCGAGGAGCAATTGAGTGCTATTGAGAGAGGGATTGATTATCTTATGGAAAGGCATAAAAGAGCTCCCGTACAAATCCCTCGAGAAGCAGCCAATTCCACCAACCACCTAACACCTTTTTCGGAATCCCTAAGTCGTGAGCAAAACCCCAATTCCGAAAGGCGCTTCCATTCTACTTCCCCAATACCACTCTCACCAAGCTTTAAGGAACAAATGAGGGAGTACATGGCAGCTCATACAGGGAGATTAGCCAAATTTGAAGAGGAGGTTTATAGGAAGAGGGAGGAAATGCAAGCAAAAATGACGGAAATGAGGAACCTGGTAAAAGAATATACCAAGACAAAAGTTCCCGAAAAGGTACTAATAAGAAGCAATGATTGTCCTCCCACTTCATTCGTTAACGCCATTTCCATTATGCCTGAGGATGGAAAGGTTAAGGTGAAGAAAACTGAGGAAAGCAAGAGGAAGGAGTCTGAACCTAATAGTGAGTCCGAGACCATTGAGTACTACCTTAAGCACGAAATCAGTAGAAAAACCATTGCAAACCAAGTAAACAACTTTAGGTACAATGAGGTTCTTAGGGATGCCCTTGAAGGTAAAATAACAGAAGATGAGTATGACGCCCTGCCTATGGGACCCCTGTATGAGTTGGTTCTAAAAAAACCATTAACAAAAAAAGGAGACACCACAGGGAACTTTGTGATACCATGTAGCATAGGTGATATTGATAATATAAATGCCTTAGCTGATTAGGGATCTGATGTGAACATAATGCCATTATCCATCTATAATAAGTTGACTAAGGAGAAGCTGGCCAAGACCAATCTTAGAGTTTCCTTAGCAAATCATACCTATGTCTACCCCATAGGAATTGCGGTGGATGTTTTGATAGAGGTGGCTAATATCGTTTATCCAGTGGATTTCATAATCATTGATGTTGAGGAAGATAGAAACATGCCAATCATTCTTGGGACACCATTTCTAGCCACCGCCAAGCCACAATCAAATGCGGGGAGGGCATCATGATACTTAAAAGCGGAAATGGGTACGCTAGGATACCCCTCATTCCAAGATATCCTCTTAAGATCATGGAGAAGATTACGGGTGAGAATCTACAAGTTCCCAGCAATATAGTTAAGAAGAAAATGAATGATTGGGAAAAAGGGCTTAGAGATTTTATGGTTCAAGGATTGCATGCAACATTGTGGAAGCCCGATAAGAAGTTAGGAAATAATCCCACTTCGATACCAAATGCACAAACGAACCCTAAGGGATTTCTAAAGGGAGAGAGAGTACTTCTGTACAAATCACGGATAAGGGCATTACAAGGTAGAAACAAACCAAGATGGTTTAGGCCTTTAACAGTAAAGGAAACCAATCTGATAGATAAAACTGTCACCATAATTGACGACGTTGGCAAGGAATCCACGGTAAGCATACAACATCTACGCCCGTTTGACGAAGGGAAAGCAAAGAAAGAAGGTGACGGTAATGAAGTAACGTAAGGGCACGACTACGAGTCTAGCTACAAGACTCATAAATAAAGAAAAGCGCTTCGTGGGAGGCAACCCATGCTTAATTGTTTGCTTGTTAGTGTCATATATCTTTTAGTGATTGCTTATTCTCATGTTTAAATTTTTAAAAATGCTTTATTTTGTTTTTAACCTCGTCTTAATTGCATATAAAGGTATTTTACATAAAGGATAAGTGTAGGGAGGATTACAAACGTTTTCAAAAGAAACATAAACATGAGAATAACAGTTAACTAAAAGATATATTTGTGTGTTTGTTTGAGTCAAATGCTTGTATCGAGTCATAATGGATGTTTTGCAGAAATTTTTCATATTCTAAAGATGTAAATTTTCCAGAATTTTTTCCAGAAAATCGCGCACCGTTTTTGTCAGATAACCTGACGGTGTCAGATTGCAACCGACGCGTCAGAAGGAATAAAAACAACATATTACTTTTTCTCATTTTCTGAGCTACTTATAAATTTTTGGAATTTTCCAGGTCTTAATTTTCTAGAAATTTTGTGAACATCCATTCCACAAGCATTATATCCTAGTTTAGTCGAGTCTTATATATATTATTACCGCCGATTTTACGTGAAGGTTTCGTTTGTTTTCTTCAAATGTGCAGGTTTAATTTATCAAGAAGAAGTTACATAAGATTGGAAGGAGCTAATCAGGGGAGTAATAGTTTCTTTCGTTTTTATTTACCTTCTACTATCATAACTTTGATACTTTCGGGGAACATTGGGGACTATGTTCAGTTTAAGTGTAGGAAGGGAAAATAAAACGGGAACTTTGAAACTATGCTTATCCTTGACTATTTGCTTTGTCCAATTGCATTTGTGTAATAAACCATGAGAAAATGTCGGTTAAGGTAATTTTGGCACCAAATTTTTAATTTTTCATGACATATAGGAGTGGGCCATTAGTCTTAATAAAGCGTCTCACGGATAGGAAGTTCCATGACTAGCACAAAAACCCTTTACCACCTAAATTCCACCCAAAATGTGAGGATCGCCCTTAGATTAGTAGGAATTAAAGCATTCATCTTTAATGCTTAGAGTGTGAACCGGTAGTATAATAGATTCTAGAACTAGTTTTGTGATGCATACCGAGATCGCTAGTAAGACTACACTTGTGTAGTTAGGAATAACTAAATGATAAGAGGCATTAGGATAACCCTTGTTTGATACCCGTGATATAATTACTTCTTCCACATTTGTTGAGTAATTCCCCCACACCTTTGCGTTGTACTCATCTTTAGTACACGATACCCCTAGTTAACCCCTCAGAGCCTATCCTTTTCACGGTTCTCGTGATGTTTCGGTTTTTTCGGAATATCAATGAAGAGCATTGTTTACACCCCACCCCCAAATGTACACCCAAATCGCCTTAGCCTACCTTGTATGCACTCACATTTAGTGCATTATTGTTATCACCCTAAACCCTTAGTTCAATTATCTAGTTGCTTGCATGAGTTTCTAAGTCGAGTCATATCCTTTGTATACAGTTTTGGGACGATTAGGATTCATGGGAAAAGTTAAAGTTTATGAAATGACGGGAAGGGAACGTTAAATTCAAATTCCCTTTGTTTGCGTAATAATGTACCCCAAGTGTTTTGATCTCTTCAATTCGGGTCAAATTAGTATTAGAGTAATAAAAACTCAAGTGTAGGGATGTGCCTATAAATCCCTATCATTTTGATGTTATCGTAGAGGATGGTAGAGTAAAAGTGTACAAAAAAAAAGACTTTTGACTTGCCACCACTAAATAGCCTATCCCACCAAACCCTTTGTTTCCCTACCGTAAGTCTAACATTACAACCCTTTAAAGACCTCTTTGATAGTCTTTCCTAGGTGCTTACGCCAAAGCGATGGAGGTTTGATCTATTCTCAAGCCTATGGTAATCTATGTACTAGGACCGGTCAATGAGTGTTTATCTTCCATTTCCAACTTGTTATATTTCATATACACCCGAGAGATGTGAGTATCCAAACACCCCATGTGAGGTGCTAGTATGTAATTTCCGTGCTTGTTATGACTTTTGCGGGGCTTATATGTGTTGTGGATTGTTTTAAACCAATGCTTCATGACCTTTAACTTAGAAATTAATTGGCTAAAAGCACATTTGCTTGAGGACAAGGAAATACCAAGTGTAGGGATATTTGATAAGGTTTTAAAAGGTGCCTTTTTGAGTGGTCGTTTAAGCCCTTATTTGATCACTTTTGTATCCG
Source organism: Chrysanthemum makinoi (assembly GCA_910596185.1). Lineage (NCBI taxonomy): Eukaryota > Viridiplantae > Streptophyta > Magnoliopsida > Asterales > Asteraceae > Chrysanthemum > Chrysanthemum makinoi. The sequence goes on along the minus strand of OU343217.1, from coordinate 173,447,370 downwards.
TTATTACTTAATATCGTTCCTTTTCACTTTTTAGGTCTCTTGAAGACAAAATGCTGGAATGGAACTTATTTGGACGAAAAGGCGCAGATATACGAAGAAAATGGCCAAAGTCAAGAATCGAGACACTCAAGCTGCTGAAATACAAGGGGACGGCGTCAGGTGTTAATTGCGACCCTGTTAGAGCACTTTTTGCGACGGCTCAGTAGCCAAATTACCTATTTACAAGTGACGACGTCAGGCTTTAAAAGAGTAGGCCGTCACAACTCAGACGGCCTAGATTCGATCCAGACGGCGTCAGGGATTGAAGGGGACGGCGTCACAAGCATAAGGTGACACCGTCACAAGACTAACGTGGCCAAGACGAAACCCTAATGACGGCGATCCGACGACGTCACAAATCATAAGGTGACGCCGTCGCGAATGTAATCTTATATATAGAATCCGAATTTTTTAATATTTGTGTGTAGTCTTGTGGAATAAAAACCTAAAACCGAACCAAGGCTGTCTTGTATAGTATTTTAGGGTTCCAAACCCTATCTTACATCAAGATAAGTGTTTTACTTCATTAATCCAATTATGTCTTCAATTTTTTGTGTGTATGCTTGCATGTTCTCCATGTCCGGCTAATTTACTTGTGTGTTTGCTTAGGCTATATGAAACTTAATTATTGAATATTGATTGGTTGTCTCTTATCTTAATTGTTAATGATCTAGCAATGCTATAGGTCATTCGTTGTGTAGTTAATGCTTGATTAAATCTTTGTGAACCTTAGACTATAGCACCTAGAGTAGTTGTAAGCTAAACCATCCAAAGAATGCCTTAGAGATAGAGTTTATAATTCCTAGAGAACTTGTAGACGAGACCCTTTGGTAAGTTCAAAGAGTTAGGGATAAACGCATACCCTACAACTTTAGACACTCAACGCGATTAAGAATAAGGACGTGACAATTCAACCATCAATAGGAGATAATTAAAGAGTAATAAAACCTCAGTAAACACATCTTTAAACTATCATACGAGCAAACAACAATTAGACATAGACTACATACACCTTAGATTAGATAATTAGATAAGTAGAGTAAACGGTAGAAATACCAACCCCCAAATCCAAACCCCGAGATTCGTACCTTTCCTTTCCTTAAAAAAATATAAAAAGATAAAAAATAATCTTCCTCAATCCCAACCTTAGGGTAGTAACTTCTCACTAGCATTCCTATTCCCCTGGATAAAGATATCAATTCCCGTGGCTTACCCTAATACTACACTACAATGATTAGGTTCACTGCCTAGGGTGTTGAAAAACTTGCTCGACGAAAAGGAAGTTCCTTTGACCCTGAACGCGTTGTGTAAGCGTTATCATGGTGCCTTTCCCTGTGATTGTACCATCACTTCGACCAAAAGTCACATTGCCTCCTCCTTCTATGGGTATGAAATTATGCATCATATCTCTGTTTCCTGACATGCTTCTGGAACAACCACTATCAACAATGCTAACTTCCTTATGCTTAAGAGGATGATCCTACAACAACAACAAAAAATATACAAAAGATAAGTACACTATGGAGGCTCAAGTCATTACTGACTTGAACTTGCCTTGTGGATCATAAGATTTATGCCAAGCAGATGTATAAGATCCACCATTGTTCTTGGGTATCCATTGATATTTAGGTCCCATTTTATTCTGTTAGGTCACCAAGTTTACAAAACAAGCACAATAGAAAGAGATAGCGAGGAGAAGAAGATCGGATGAACAAGTATCAAACACACATACGCGTAGGAATATAATACCGGTTATGCGTGGAGTATGTGAAAGAGATAAATTGAACAACCAACCCTCAAGTGAGGGTTATTACAAGGTATTTTTATAGGAAGGGGAGCTAGGGCAACACTCCTAGTCCCTTCCTTTCCTTAATGGACATGGGCCTAAGCTCATGGGCCTTCTACATAAGCTTAAGCTAATAAAAAAAATAAAGGCCATAATTAAGCTAACTATTACATATGAATCACTAACACTTGATTAAGGTTTAGGAGTGATTCCAACAATCTCCCCCTAAGTGTTGGTGATGAAAAATATAAACGGTGAAGGCATAGATGTAATAGTAGCTTTGAAATCTTATGACATTCTTCTTTCTTGTGAGAAGAATTGCCTTGATTCGAACAATCTCCCTGGTGTAGAGAAATTGTATTCTTTGAACAGTTCTGCTTTGACATCATAATTATCTTTGTTCTTTGTTCTTTGTGATGAAAGTGATAGTATGTTGTTGTCTGCATCAAGTATGCCTCAAATCTGCTTCGTTGCTCCAGTGACTCCATGTCATTCTTCAACATGCTCACACGCTCTTTGACGTTGGATTTTAGTACTGATGAAGTTCTTTAAGTCTTTAAACTTTGTAGATTCTTTGATTTGATGAAGAATCATTCTGACTTTTGTGTTGCCTTTAGATAGAACTTCCATTAGTGATGATGTTGGCATGTGCATGTGAAGAGTCTGCACGATCATTCTGCTCCAGGGCTTCCATAAGAAGAAAACAGAAAACGGTTAGTAATAAGCGGAATCCGACACTTACAAGTTTGAACTTCGAGAGTGTTAACAGCATAGTGTGAAAACACAACTCTAATTCTCACAAAGGCCGTTCCTGAACTGGAGTCCCACAAGTGAGATAACGCGATGTACCAAAGTACATCTACAGTTCAGATGAGTCGCTGAGGTACACCGAAGCATCACCTCACGACTGTAGACCGTTTGAGACACACTAAGCGTAATCCACGGGGAGTTACCGAAGTGACCTGCTGTCAGGGCTGTTTGATGTTGACCCTGGCAGGAGTTTCCATTCAATCACTGAGGATCACAATTGTGAACCTCTCATAAATGTTCTCGATAGATTGCTAAGATCTGTGTAGGACTCGATAACGTACCACTGTTGTACTTATATTTGAACAACAAGTGATGAAATGTCAAGTGTTCCTATGATGAATCTCGTGGCTCTAGACTCAATAGTGCATTTTGGTTTCCTGAGCAGAGACTAGGGAGAGGGTCTCCTTCTTCAATATCAGCAATCTCTAAGAGAAAGCCGATAGATTATGTAGGGTTCCCTGTGAGAATGACACAAGCTTCTGTTGACAGAAGTTTGAGTGGCTAAGAAGGTTTAGTGCATGCGTCACTGGATCCATGACGACTTTTAATATTTAATACCGGTGTCATCAAGTGACAACCAGTAGCATATGAATTGAACCCGGTGTCTGCCCTAAGTTGAATAATCTAGAGGGCTATTTCTTTTCACCCTTTACTTTGCATTTCTTTTTGATTCTTCAACTCCTTCTTTCTCGGATTCTCATTTTCTCCTTTTAACAATCATACATAAGGACTTCTAATTCTAACTATTGGAAGTGTCCTTGGGTAGATCCCTCCGGCTCTGGCGGATCATAGGAAGGTTATTCCTAACCTTAATCACCTTATAACTCCATTGCCATAAAACCATTTACATGAAAATCTCTCAAAGTGTTTGTGAATGAAAAAACATGTTTGAACACTTCAAGAGTTTTAGATTTTCAGAAATACTCCCCCTCCACATGTGCTTAAGAGTTTAGACGGAAATCTGCACAATGAGGGAAGAGCACGCACTTTTGAATTGATCAACTCAAGATAGACAATCCCCCGCGAGACACGGTTACGTTGAATAGTTAAAGAGTTGCATTGTCAGCTTTTAGGTGACAACTAGCTCTAATAACTATCTTGAAGGTGTAGACAAACCTCGAAAGGTTGTCAAACCCGTCAAAGTTGATGTCTATCAAGAGTTTCTCGAATGGTACATTCTACTCGGAACAAGTCCTTTGCGAGACACGTTTACATCACTAGCGAACTAGCTTGAAATTATTACCCGTCCAGGACAAGTCTTTTCGAGTTACTAACAGTTGAGATCTTGTCAATTCGTTGGTTAAGTCCGTGGCACAATGATTCATTTGCATTTTCACAACATATTTATCACATGATTTTCTCCCCCTAAAAAATGGCATATAAATATGTTATTTTTGAACTGTTGAGAATAAATATGTCCATTTTGAGTTTTGGTGGGAAGATTACAAAGAACAATTTGGGAACAAAGTTTTTAAGTCAAATACTCCCCATCAACAAGTGATATAAACGGTTGAGGTTTTGAAAAATCATAGGGGGAAGTACTTGTTCTTTTAAGCAAAACCTTGAAAAGTGAAAGGTTTGATAGGTTTTACTCAAAAGTAAGAAGCTTTCGCTACTTTTATGAGGATTGTGGCACTGAAGCGTACCACAAGGTCCTTTCTTGACAAGTACGGGTTTTACACTGATATATGTGCACAAGCCATAATCATAATAAATCACACATCCAAATGAATATGAAATAGAAGCAGTTTAAGGGGTACCAGGTAGTCCAGTAATGTTGCCAGGAGTGCGAACCGGGCGTTGATAGCCGGTGAGATTAATCCTGGGACGACCACACACAAAGCTCTCTAATGTGCTGAACTGGTCCCTTCGATACAACCTTTCATCAATTATAATGATGATCCTCCTCACATCCCTTCTGTCCTGAGAGTTCCATCACTTTGGGCTCCCAATGTCTTCACGTATATCCTTCAACCTATAAGCCAATCCGTCCCTAACCTTCTTCAATATGTGATCCCCAAACTTGTGAAGATCTCTACACGCCATCAAGCAATTTCATTGAAGTTCACTGCGATAAACAACGCCGAATGGTTTGCTGATGAGAGTGTATTGTGGAAGCTGGTTAATGTCAAGAAGTTCTAGCTGAGGTCTAGTGAAGTTGACACGGGTCTGATATCATTCAACAGCGAGTTGTAAGTCTTCTACACGTTCCTTAATCACGATGCTTCTGATGAAGATAAGTAATGACTTGATAAATTCACGTTGAACTTCAGTCGAGAATTATCTCATGCGTCCCTGTACTTTTGCAAGATACAGATCTTCCATGTCATTGAGAGACAAGTTCTCAAAGTCCGCTTCACAGAATGCATAATCCCTTTCGTCTTGTCTTTTGACCACGATATTCTTTAGGAAAGTGTAGTCCCATTTAGATGAGAGATCAACGTGCTTAATAGCAACGATCCCTTTAGTACTATACATTGCATGTTGAGACTTTCAATCCTGGCAGCTCTTCTAGTAGATTCGACGGCTTTCAGGCCAATGGTGAATCCCGTATAATGCATCGACATTATACTGTGCCACACTGTTAGAGAACAAGTGAGTAGCCTTTTCTTCGATGGCTATGTAGTTGGAGTATATGGCTGCCGGGAATGGAAGTGTCAGTGATGTAGCATATTTCCTTGAACCATCACTGTCGTGTAGAAGAAATTCCAAGTCGTTGTTGAAGAAGTAGCGAAACAGAATCTTGGGCTGATCTGGCTAGCCAATTGTTGGTAGAGGTTTAGACCAGTCTGTGTAGTAAGGAGCATTATCTTTCCTGGAGAAGTCGATGTTTGCTTCAGGGTTGAGCCAATCAATGTTGTTGGACATGGCTCGTGCTATGTTTTCAAGGTGATACTCAACCTCGATTGCACTTTCCGAGTTGTCTTTAAGCAGTTGAAATGCTTCATTCTTTATTCGTTTCAACTCCTATTTCGTCATCTTCTTCACTCGGAATTTTTCTTGTAGTACCTTTGCATGCTCCAATGTACTACCGTCTTCCAAATCTTGACCTTCAGGTGGGTAGGGAGTAGAATTAACAAGTGTAGAAAACCAGTCGTATTCATCAGTATCATCCTCGTCTAGCCATGATACAACGTCAGCCTTGGGCGCCTTCTTCTTCTTTTTCTTAGGCCTAGAAGAGGATTCTGGTTTCCTAACTTTTTCGGGAGAGGTGGGTTGTTGTTGGGGCTCATGGAATTTTTCATCATCACCACCCGTATACTCAAAGTGATCACCGGTTTTCTGAGTCTGGGGTGGTAACTCAGAATCCTGAGGTTTTTCAGTAGAAGAGAGTGGAGGAGATCGTCTTGGAGGTGTGGTCCTTCGGGGTGGTGGTGGCATAGAAGATGGTTCTCCAGACTATTTCAGATGTTTAGGTTGATTATCCTTGTCCTTATCCTTATCTTCATTGTCTCTTGGACGTTTTGGCCTTTCAGCTTCTTCTCTGCATGCTAATTTGAGTTGGTATTCAAGCAATGCTTCAAACAATTTACTTTCGTGAGAAGTAAATGTTGCTGATCATTTAGACATTGGAACAACGAGCCTGTTAACCAATTCAGCATCTAAGAATACTATAGGATCCATCGGGTTGATGTTTACGGTCATAGGTGTTGATCTCATAGTCTGCTTGGCCAAATGTAGGAGATTCAGATAGAGTTGTCTGCTGAACATCTCTCTCGTCACACCCGGAATCTTTTCAAATAAGAACTGATGAGTGTAGCTCTTAATCATTTCATTCAATTCCCCTTGATGATCATGCCTCATGAATTGTTAGACAAACTCCCTTTCAAATGACATCTTTTCTATCTCCTTATGAAGATAAGTGATCTGGTCTGCGAGAAAATTCAGCTTCTTGTAGGTCACATCTTTCTTCCTGACCTGCTTGACAGCTTTAACAATTCTCGTCTTTGCCCAAGATGTCCAAGAGTCTGTTGGCTTCTTTACTAATCTGGATGTGGATTTGGTTGATCTTTTTGATGGTGGTGGTGAAGAGTGAGAAGATGAATCCGATGATGAGGAGACATGAGGAGACTCAAGGTCCTTAGGAGGCTCAGAAGTTTCCTCTTTAGAACGTAGTGGACTATCTAGAAGAAGATTATCGCAATCAGTTTCTTCTTGATTTTCAGAATTAGTCTTTTCTTCAGCCTAAGTCTGGGCCTCTTCATCTGCTTTGTCATGAGCTGCAGCCTCACTATCAGGTTTTTCTTTCTCAGACTTTTTTTTGCTGGTTCCTCAAACTCATAATCAATAGAATCCTCCAAAAGCTTTTGTTGTTGCACAAGAGTGGTGGCACCAGTTCCCTTATCGGGTTGATTAACCACATCAGGAATTGGTGAAGAATGGACACCTCCACTCGACCCTCCAGGGCCACGCATTTGATCCTGTTCAAATTCTTTAGCTTTGTGTTGGAGTCTAATGATTTTAAACTTTATCATGTATGTTGTATCCAGTTGCTCTTCATCTGAGCTTTCTTCTACATGCTCAAGTACTGGAGTCTTCCCTTTTCCTTGGACAGCTGGTGGACTGGGAGGTTTTGCTACTGAAGGAGGTGCTTCGGTTGCAGATTCAGAGTAGAAGACCTCATCGTCTGATTCGGTTTCATCAGATCTTTCGTCCACAAGCTTTCTTTGCGGTTCAGACTTTGGAATGGGAATAGGAACAACTTCCTTAGAGGGAACTATTCTTTTAGATGCAGGTTTCCTCTTAGGGAACTTCCTCTGACTCTCAGTGCTAGCAGCACTTCCTGTACTTCCTCTTCTGGTTCTCCTTGTAGGTGTGCCAGAAGATTTCTATCGAGATGACCAACTTTGCCTTCTTTTACTGCTACCAGATACCTTTTGTATGTGTAGAGCTTTTTGATTTCGTCAGACAGAAGGTGATCCGGTAACACAGCACCCTGTTTCTTTGTTGTCGATTCCTTTATTCTGACTGTTAGAGTAGGTTCGAACAACATGTCGTGATTGTTGGGGTCATTGAGCCTCTTGGGAATATCAGGATTAAGCCCAAGTGCTCTCTGGATCAACAGTTTTGTATATCTGACATAGGGAATCTTTGAGCCAAGCTTTTTGAGAAATGACATCATGTCATCCCATATCAGAGCTTTAATTTCGATGTGTTTCATGTTGATCAATGCCCAAAATATCGCAGTTCCATGAGCTTGGGATGCTCATAGCCACTGTCACGACCAGAGACAGATTTGGTGATGATGATGTAGAGAGTTCTCCACGATTGAGGAATGTTCTTAAGCTCCACATGAGAATGCTTAGTGATAATTCCTGAAGTTTCATCATAGCCAATATCAATCAAGAATTGCAGAACTGTCTCTTCAGTAGGTGTGGCATAGAAGTCGGTTGGTTCAATGTCAGGAATGAGAAGAACAACTCTTAAGTCTGCCTGTGTGATGGTAACTTGTCTGTGATTGAGAGTTACTGTCACCACACTTTGACCTTTGATCCTTTGCATTGAATTCCAAAACTGATGAATGTAGATCTCCGGTACTGTAGAAGAATGTGAGAGTATGTTCTGGTAAGGATGATTCTTTAGAACATCCACAACAATCAAGCAAGAAGACTCTGAGCAGGTGAGGGTTTCAAAGTCAACCCGAAGGTTGTTCTTTCCAATCTTCCTCGGATAGCCATTAGGGAAGATATTAGCAACTGTGAGAACATTTGGTGCATCCACGGTCATTTGAGCGTCCATGTCGTGATCTGATAGATATTTAGCCAAAAGAACCAACATATCGAAAGACATTATGTTAGTCAATAGATGGTTTTATTGTCTACTTATTGAATGTGCTATGTCGATAATTGTTACGAGTCCAAAGTCACATGTTTGTCCAATAGTCCAATGACGTAGTGATAATTTTCTTGAGTTAGTTAACTTTAAGTTTTAAAGTTTATGTTATCACTTATTTTTCACAACATATCAAACGTTTAAGCTTATTAGTGACATTATTGGTTTCGTGACGTTACGATTTGTTTATTTACAAGTTTGCACGCGTAACAATTCATTATTAAGGTTAAACAAGGCTTAGGTGTAGAAAAGGCAAAGTTATGCGTAAACAGGATTGATATATGCGTAGGCGCAAGCTTATGCGTAGGATCCTGACTTACGCATAAGAAATATTACGGGTAGGAAAAGGGGACCTTATGCGTAGAGCTTACGCATAAGCGTATATAAACCTTACGCGTAAGGCTTACTCGTAAGAGCAGACCTTATGCGTAGAGGTCACTGTTTACGCATATCCTTCACAGGATATGCGTAGTCCCATATGTAGAACCTTACGCGTAACAGCTACGCGTAAGATTACTCTTAAGCATAACATTCTACGCGTAAGGTGATCCTTATGCGTAGATTGCTTAGTAACCTTGATTCTGAATTTTCACTTGTAACAAACCTGAAATAAATTCATCATAGCATCAATTTAACACATACATTCATTCTATAACAGATCATGGCATGAATACTTATCAAACAGTTTACGCGTAAAAACCTTATGCGTAGAACTTAAACCCTAGTTTCAAGAATTAGGCGTAAGAAATCTAGCCATAGGAATTGCACTAAAATGATTCTGGTAGTTCTAAGATGCCTATTAAGTTATCTTATCCAAGTTTTAACATCAAATATGTCAAGAATCGAAAATACCCAAACCGTATGAACATAAACCCTAGTTTTTAATTTATGAATTATTTGTGTTTCTGGGTAATTTCTGGGCATATCTATGATCAATTCAACTTGAAAGAAACCTCATACAACAATCTTTATCACCAAAAACGTTCACATATGAAAACCCCCAAACCCACGCATAAACCCTAGTTTTCAAAATAAAACAATTTGTGTATCTGGGTGATGTTAAATGATAAAAATGGTTTTAGTAATGTTATTGAAACGTTTTGACACACTCATTTTCACCATAAACACTCAAACTTGATTTGGTGTTCTTTTGCATATGCGTAGAACACTAAACCGCATGAGAGTGAAGATTTAACCGTTGGTTTAATAAGAAAATCAAAACCTTTGATTAAAATCTTGTTACAAACACAGAAACACTTACAATTTGATGATCAAAAACACGGATTTGAATCTTGAATATTAGGCGTAGGATTTGGTTAGGTAGTGTAATAAATGTGAAGAGTTAAAGTGATAGGTGGAGGGTTTTAGTTAAAAAATGCTTTAAACTTTTGACACTTTCAGTCCCTCCACTTCTACCATTTACATCCAATGCCTTAAACTTCCATTTTGGTTATCAAACGAGGAATATCTTGAAAATAACTTTGACGACACTCCCCCTTGACTTAAGAAATAATGAAAGGTTATAAATTTTAGTCCAAGAAGGGTTAGTAAACCAGAAATGTGACCACCATTATATAAAGAATCAACCGGGATAAGGTAACATGCAAGTACAACATTATTTTGAAACAGTTAAGATATTATTTTCTCCCCCTCAACACTTGATCGGAAAAATACTGACTTTTGAAAGATTTGAGTGTTGACGGAAGAAATGTACTTTCCATGTTTGAAGAAATATAGATAGAAGAATATTTTTGTTGTTTTATCAGGTTTTATATTTTTGTATTGTGTTTTTGAAAAATTATTTACAAAAGAGATTTTGGTGTTTGACAGGTTTTTAAGACTGTTTTAAGAGTTCATCCAGTTCCTCTTGAGTCAAACACCTCATACCAATCCGGTAGACCAACTCATTAAACCTAGCGAGAGGCAAGGCTTTGGTGAGAAGATCTGCCAATTGGTATTCTGTACCCACGAAGTATAATTCAACAGTACCCTGTTCCACGTGGTCCTTGATGAAATGATAGTGAAGATCGATGTGCTTAGATTTCGAGTGTTGAACGGAGTTGCACGAGATGGCAATGGCACTCCGATTGTCGCAGTACATCGGGATTATGTCAAATACGTAACCATAGTCTTTGAGTTGTGTTCTCATCCAGATGACTTGAGCACAATGCGCCGACATGGCTACATATTCTGTTTCGGTTGATGACAGCAATGTACAATCCTGCTTCTTCAATTGCCAGGACACCAGTTTATCACCAAGAAATTGTAGTGCTCCTGAAGTACTTTTCCGTGAATCTAAACATCCTGCGTGATAAGCATCTGAAAAAGCGATTAGTTCAAAACCAGAATCCTTCGGATACCAGATCCCCAAGTTAATGGTTCCCTTGATGTATCGGAGGATTCTTTTAGCCTCAGAGAGGTGGGTTTCAGTTGGTCTTGACTGATAATGGGAGCAGAGATAAACGACAAATACAATATCAGGTCCGCAAGCTGTTAGATACATGAGAGACCCAATAATACTATGGTATTTTGTAGGGTCGACTAATTTCCCATGTAAATCAGCGTCTAGCTTCTTGGTATGAGTCATTGGTGTGGCATAAGTGTCACAGGTTTTCAATCCAAATTTGTTTAACAATTCAAGGGCATATTTGGATTGACTCAAGAAAATACCACGGGGTGATTGATGAACTTGCAGTCCTAGATAGAACGTAAGTTCACCCATCATGGACATTTCAAAATTTTTCTTCATTAGTTTTGCAAAAGCGATTGAGTACTTTTTATGTGCAGACCCAAAAATGATGTCATCCACGTAAATTTGAACAATTAAGATATGTGCCCTGTGATATTGTATGAAAAGAGTAGGGTCAACCGAACCTTTGGTGAAATTGTTGGCAATGAGGAAAGATGATAGCTTATCGTACCATGCCCGAGGAGCTTGTTTGAGACCAACAGAGCTTTGTTCAGTTTGTAGACATGGTTCGGGTACTCGGGATCAACGAATCCTTCGGTTGGTGACATAAACCGTTTCAGTTGTCCATTGAGAAACGCAGTTTTGACATCCATCTGATAGACCGTCATATTCATGTGAGCCGCGAACGCAGAAATATTCGAACGCCTCAAGCAACAGCGAGCAAACGATTCTTCAAAGTCAATACCCTATTCGACGTCGATAACCCTTAGCCACCGACGTGACTTGTTTCGATACGTTTCCTTCAAAGATCCAATTTGTTCTTCCAAATCCATTTGAGACCAATGACGTAGACCCTTGTTGGTCTTTCAACCAGTTCCCATACTTCAATACGTTTGAATTGGTTGTGTTCTTCCAGAATGGATTCAATCCAGTTGTCTTTTGTCATTGCGTCTTTAATGTTTTTAGGCTCAGATTGGCAGACAGTGAGTGCATAAATGCAATGTTCACCATCTATGTGAAGACGTTGTCTCGTAACGACTGGTTGATTCGGGTTGCCAATAATATTCTCAAGAGGATGGTCTTTTGTCCAGCGATGTGTAGAGGGTTGATGTTGGTATACATTGTGCAGATTTGGAGGATCCAAATGGCTTGTTGAAGATTCCGCGACATCTGGTGCAGCATTCTCATTAGCAAACGGGTTAAAGAACGCATTTGGATCAAAATCTGCAGGTGGGGGTACTTCATTCAGAACATCATCAGCCGGTTCATCATTGTTGGAAGCGGTTTGTTCAACTGTTGTGGTTGAGTCAACTGGTGGTGCTTCTTCAACAGTAGTTGTTGTAGCAGGTGTATCAGGTGTAAGAGTAGTATCAGGGTTGGCGGAAAAAACGGATACACCGGAGCACGTTCATCAATATCGTCAGCGAATAGCGGAGCAAATAGCCTTTCATTTGTTGACGAGTGAGTGGGGCTTTGTTCGGTGATGATGGTGGTTGAGGGAAGTTTAAGCGGTTGTGACCGGGTTCCAAGCTGTTATACTCAGAAGCCATTTCCGTAAGTTCTTCAAAATGAGCATGACTCATTTCCATAACCTTCTTTGTTCGACAATTCCAGATTCGGAAACCTTTAGAATTATCACAATATCCAATAAAGACTCCAATGTCAGCTTTGGCTTTGAGCTTTCCAAAGTCATCACGATCATTTTTCGGATAGCAAAGAGATCCAAATACATGAAAGTGTTTTAGATTCGGTTTTCTGTTATTGACAAGCTCGAAAGGTGTTTTGTTGTGGCGTTTTGTAATCATAGATCAGTTTTGAGTATAGCATGCAGTTGATACAGCTTCTGCCCACAAGTAATCTGGGAGTTTAGCATTGATTAACATTGTTCTTGCAACTTCCACTAACGTTCAGTTTCGTCTTTCAACAACTCCGTTTTGTTCTGGTGTTCGTGCAATAGATGTCTGATGCTGAATTCCCACTTTCTCATAAAATTCACGAAGAGTTTTGTTAACAAATTCAGTTCCTTTGTCTGTTCTGATTTGTCTGACGGTGTTTCAGAGCTGAAATTGTATTTTCATGAGAAAGGTGATGATCATCTGTGGAGCTTGATCTTTACTTCGAAGAAAGTAGACCCAAGTCCATCGTGAGTAGTCATCAACAATTACCAAGATGTAGCATTTTCCATTAATCGTTTGCACGCGCATCGGGCCACACAAATCCATGTGAAGAAGATGAAGCACATGCTGAGAGCTGTTTTCCACCTTTGAAGGAAAATGAGCATGAGTGCTTTTCCCTTGTTCACAAGCTGAGCATAGGTGATCTTTAGAATATCGGAATCGTGGGAGACCTTCAACTAGTTTGTGTAGAGCAAGGTTGGTGATGGTTTGAAAGTTTAAATGTGAGAGACGACGGTGCCATAGCCAGGATTTTGTAGATGTTGCCTTTGAAAGTAAGCAGATGGGAGATGAAGCAACCATGTCTTGCATAGAGATAGTATAGAGACTAGAATTACATGAACCAGACATAAGATCATTTCCTTGTAGATCACGAATGAAACAAGATTTCTCCCTGAAAGCAACCTCCAAATCTCCATCACAGAACTGACCTACTGAAAATAGATTATGACCGAGGCCTTCCACATAATAAACCCTGCTAATTTCGATGTTCCTATTGATAAAGTCTCCGTAGACCATGATAGCTGTGAAGTGATCATTCCCGAATCTGACAGTGCCAATGAACTTTGCCATAAAGTTTGATAACAGTTTAAGATTGCCTGTCATGTGTCGGGAACATCTGCTATCAACAATCCAGAGAATGATCTGTATCACCTGCAATACACACAGACGACACAGATGGAATAGAAGTAGATGTGGAATCCGAAATGTTAGAGGGTTCCAAAGCAGTTATAGTGGAAATACACACATCAATTATTTTAGGCATCCATTTAAATCCTAGTGTGTTATGTATCCACTTCTGCCATCTATAACTAGTATTTCCATTAGTCTTAGTGAATGCACTAGGTGGTACTACATTCTTTGGAGGTGAAACTGGAGCTACAGGGATAGCAATGCATTTCTTAGAATCTAAAGAGGGCGGATTACCAAGCACGGACTTAGAAAGATTCGTGGGCCTAGAGGTATTCTGATTCTTAGGATTCCGTAAACGAGAGATGATAGCTTTAGCAACACATTTGTCATGACAATCAAAATTCATACTTTTACGACAAATAACACAAGGTGCATCAGACTGAATATCAAAAGTACTTAAAGGTTTAGCATTCATTACATCACTATTTCTATTACATTTGTCAGATGCAATATCTATAGTGGAAGCAACGTGAGTCTTATTCATTGTCCTAGGGTGTTCTTCTACTTTAGCATTCCTTATTGATCTTTTGTTAGGTCGCAACTTCCTATTCTTCAATGTAGTGCTCCTAGGCTGTGAAGTGCGGACGTTTGGAAAAGACGCAACTATTCCTGTTTCAGTAGAAATCTGGGTTCACGATTACTAAGTGTTACAGATGCTATTCTCTTAATGATGGTTGGCGGAAGTTGTTCATACTTTCCTAACATTTCTCTTAACTTAAAGATAGTGTGAATCAAATCTTGATTTTCAGAACGAATATTTCCAGCAAAAATCATTACTTCTCTAGTGTGTGCAAGAAAATGATCAAGTTCGTTTGATTCTTCATCACGAGTCTTTTTGAGTAAATCTAATATGACACCATATTCCTTTTTAACTTTTACAAGCTCTTGTTCATATTTTGAGATTTGACTTTTCAAATACACGTTTTGATCATCCAGTTGCTCAAATTTTGGATTAAAAGTGTTTGATTGCAACCGGTTGGTTTTGTTTTCCAAAGCAAGTACACGATTTTGACAATCTTTTAAACACCATTGAAGACGATGTTTTGCATTTGAAAGCTCGTTTAAGAGACATTCGTTTACAACTTTTAAAGACTTGATCTGAAGCACATTATCAGTATTCTCAATAGTTACAACAGATTCAACAGTGTCAGCAGAGATATAATCAGATGCATATGGCAAAGAATTGAATAACACAACATTATGGATATCAGCACAGATAACATCTTCCAAGAGTCGATCAACAACTTTTCGTAACATTTTCTTTTTACGTTTAGTATTCGAAATAGATGTTTCTGTTTTCTCAAAAATGACTTTCATCAATCCAAGTTCCTTATGAAATTCCTTTTCCCAATATAATGCACAATTTTTCAAATTTTTACATTTGGTAAAAGTATTTTCTGAAAATGTTCTCGCGCCAGAGGCGATTGAAAATGTTCAACTTTTATTTCAGAATGAAATTCTATCTCATGTTCTAAAAGTTTGAGGTCAGCCTGGAAAAGGTCAAAATATCTGAGAATTTGACGATTTTCGGGTTGTGAGTTTACTTCACTGATGAAAGGTAAAGGACCATAAATTTTTGCATAATTTGGATTGGGATTAACATTAGAAGACTCAAACGTTTTTGTGATGATCCATGGTGTGTTAGAAGAATCCTTTGGTGGGACGAAAGTGACCGCTTGTGAATAAGTAAAAGGTTTGTTGTAAACAACTTTTTCTAATTTTGATCGACTCTCGTCTTCTGCATCTAATTCCTCTTGACGATGATATTCAACAACACTCATAACAGAATCATCAATTTTATATTCTGCACTGGAAACTTAAAGATTTGGTTTGAATGCTTTGGTTGAAAGCTTAGGTTTGTAATCAGCAAGATTCGGTCCATATCCATCTGGATTGGGTTTTAAAGTAAACTTTTGAATACTTGTGATTGACTCACCATGCTTATAAACAACATTTTTAAACTCTTTGAGTTTGTTTTGTAAATCGACAATTTCCTCCAGTTGGTCATCTATTCATTTCGTTGAATGCTTTTTGTACGCAGAGAACTGTGTTTGACAAGTTAACAACTCAGCCTTGGCTTTTTCATTTTCCAAAGTAAGATTATTAATTTGTTGTTTATGTTCATGTTTCAGTTGTTCTATCTGAGACAATAAAGCATTCTTCAAAGTGGCTAGATCACACATCTGTCGTTCTAAATATTGTTCGTTTTGGTGTGATTTGGCAAAAGCGGCTTCAAACCTTTTTTCACGTTTTTCTTGAGTTTTGAAAAAATTGAGTTTCATTTGTAAGCATTCAAAATCCCTGGTTAACAGTGCATTTTTACTTTTTAAGTCCTTATTTAATGCATAACATTCCTCCATTCTGAGTTGGTGGTCTTTAAGTAATAGAGCAAGATCTGGATGAGGCAAAGGTTCAGCGTGTTCAACGTGATTCACAACATGATCATTATTCAGATCCTCAAGTATAACCACGGAGTCAATTTGATTATCAAAGGTAACCATAAGGTCATCTTGATCGTCAAATGTAACTACGGGGTCTAGTTGAGAATCGTCAGAATGATATGTGGACGACTCATTTTGAACATTCTGAGCCTCGCCGGATTCAGATGTTGGCGGAGATATGAGTTCAGAGATGAAAATGGTTTGTTCGGGTACCTGAGACAAGACATCAGTGTCATACACTGGGCATGTGTCACTCATGTGTAACTCATGCATATTAGCCATCAACATAACAGCTGCATTGGCCTGCAAGTCCTCCATATCATCATCTGAGTCTGCATCTGCCATAAAACTCTTTTCTTTTTCTGTGAGAGTTCCACCAGCTTCATCCTTAAGAGCCAAAAGTAAAGCCTCCTTGTGATAAGCATTGCCCATAGTCCTCGGCTTTGGGCATGCATTAGCCAGGTTTCCCTTCTCATTGCAGTTGTAGCATCGAATACCATTCAACCCATTCTGAGCATTTCCCTGTTCAACCACTTGAGCTCTGTTGTTATTCCGACCCAAAGCATTAAACCCTTGACCACCGCCCATCTAACGACCACAACCATGATTCTGAACTTCAACTCTTCCATTCTTCACAACAGCCTGATTCCTTGTGTATGATGAGGAACGAATGCGATTGTTTGATTTGTTTGTATAACGGCTAAAAGCATTAGCAATCATAACAAATCCTTGTTGCAATGCTTTGAACGGATCGGATTCCTCATTAGCTTGACTATTAAGTGCTTGATCATTGTTGTTGTGGTAAGGAATCATGTGGTGTGGCAGTTGGTTGAGTTGCTGATTGAGGAGGATAACTATTTTGAGCATACAAGGCAAGTTGTTGATTTTCCGGATTTGAAGGTGAAGCAGTTTGAGCACGGAGAATCCTTTCCTTATCAACTTCCTTTTGATGAGGCTTCAAGTAGTCGTACAACAAGCCGTATGTAGCTTGATGCATATTCTTCGCTTGATGGAGAAAAATGACATACTTTTCCCATTCAGGACCAAGACTACTCAGGAACTTAGTATTGACTGCAATTCGTGGCATGTTGATATTGTGTTTATCTAAATCATTGATGATGTCTGAGAATCGATGATGATAAGACTCTAGTGACTCTCCAGGTTCAATCATGAAGTGTTCATAAGCCAAGTAGATTTTGGATTCCATATCCTCCTGATTGAGTGCAGTCCCTTCCATAAGAAGATGAATGTGTTCCCACATCTTTTTGGCAGTCTTTTGAGCATCAACACTTCGAAGAATAGGGTTTGGTAATCCTAAAAGGATATATTGCATTGCAAGTTCGTCAGCTTCATAGTGTAGAAGTTCATCTCCAGACAGCTGTCCAACAGTAGCAATGTTGGATTGATCATCTCTAGGTGGAACAACATTTGGATCTCCGGGTGTAACGATAGTAGGCATCTGAAATGGACCTTCCAAGATAACCTTCTTTAAGAACTTTCCATGTGGCTTCTTCAGATCACAAAACCTAAAGAACCTAATTACCCATTGATCGTAGTTTCCTGGAGTGAGCATCGGAGGTCTATCAAGTGATCCAGCCTCATGAATGGATTGTTGGCTGCTTAAAGCTTCACACATCTTGCCAAACCATGACGGTTCCTTCATAGTGTTCCTGGATGGATGTTGATAGTAGAAGTTTGGTGGTGGTTGAACCATTTAAGGTTGTGGATTTGCTGCAAGTTGTGGAGTATATTGTTGATTAAATTGTTGTTGATAAATTGCTTGTTGTTGATTGATACGCTTACATAGCGCGTTCGGGGTCAAAGGAACTTCCTTTTCGTCGAGCAAGTTTTTCAACACCCTAGGCAGTGAACCTAATCATTGTAGTGTAGTATTAGGGTAAGCCACGGGAATTGATATCGTTCTCTAGGGGAATAGGAATGCTAGTGAGAAGTTACTACGCTAAGGTTGGGGTTGAGGAAGATTATTTTTTATCCTTTTTTATATTTTTAGAAAGGAAAAGTACGAATCTCGGGGTTTGGATTTGTGGGGTTGGTATTTCTACCGATTACTTCTACTATTATCTAATTATCTAAACTAAGATGGTGGTAGTCTATGTCTAATTATTGTGTGCTCGTATGATAGTTTAAAGATGTGTTTACTTAGGTTTACTACTCCTTAATTATCTCCTATTGGAGGTAGAATTGTCACGTCCTTATTCCTAATTGCAAAGTTGTAGGGTATGCGTTTCTCCCTAACTCTTTGAAGTTACCAAAGGGTCTCGTCTACAAAACCCACTAGGGATGATAAACTCTAACTCTAAGGCCTCTTTGGATAGTTTAGCTTACAACAACTCAAAGTGCTATAACCTAAGGTTCACAAAGATTAATCAAGCATTAAGTACACAACGAATGACCTATCGCATTACTAGATCATTAATCAACTAAGATAAGAAACAACCAATCAATATTCAATAATTAAGTTTCATATTCCCTAAGCAAACACACAAGTAAATTAGCCGGACAAGGAGAACATGCAAGCATACACACAAATAATTGAAGACATAATTAAATTAATGAAGTAAACAACTTATCTTGGTGTAAGATAGGGTTTAAAACCCTAAAATACGACCTTGGTTCGGTTTAGGTTTTACTCCAAAAGTTTACCCAAAAGACTACCCTCTAAAACTGAAAAATTCGGATTCTATATATAAGATTACATGTGCGACGGCGTCACCTTATGATTTGTGACGCCGTAGTGTCGCCGTCATTAGGGTTTCGTCTTGGCCAAGTTAATCTTGCGACGGCGTCACCTTATGATTGTGACGCCGTCCTCTTTAGCTTCTGACGCCGTCTGGATTGAATCTAGGCCATCTGAGTTGCGACGGCCTACTCTTTTAAAGCCCGACGTCGTCCTTCAAAAACTAGCAATTTCTCTTCTGAGCCGTCACAAATTCCTCCGACGGCGTCGCAGATTAAGCAGTGACGCCGTCCCCTTGTATTTTAGCAGCTTGAGTGTCTCGATTCTTGACTTTGGCCATTTTCTTCATATATCCGCGCCTTTTCGTCCAAATAAGTGCCATTACAGCAGTTTGCCTTCAAGAGACCTAAAAAGTGAAAAGGAACGATACTAAGCAATAACGGATACAAAAGTGATCAAATAAGGGCTTAAACGACCCCTCAAAAAGGTACATTTTAAAACCTTATCAAATATCCCTACACTTGGTATTTGCTTGTCCTCAAGCAAATGTGCTTTTAGCCAATTAATTTATAAGTTAGGGGTCATGAAGCATTGGTTTAAAACAGTCCACAACACATATAAGCCCCGCAAAAGTCATAACAAGCACGGAAATTACATACTAGCACCTCACATGGGGTGTTTGGATACTCACATCTCTCGGGTGTATATGAAATATAACAAATTGGAAATGGAAAATAAACACTCATTAACCGGTCTTAGTACATAGATTACCATAGGCTTGAGAATAGATCAAACCTCCATCGCTTTGGCGTAAGCACCTAGGAAAGACTATCAAAGAGGTCCTTAAAGGGTTGTAACGTTAGGCTTACGGTGGGGAAACAAAGGGTTTGGTGGGATAGACTATATAGTGGTGGCAAGTCAAAAATATCAATGTTACATGCATACGAAGAATGGCGTTGCTAAGCCAAGACTCGACACTCTAAACTCTAGATACTGAATTAAACGAACATAAATTTAAAGATAGATGTAGGATGGTAGCCCGTATGTTTTTTTTACACTCTATTTTTTTTCTTTTTCTCTTTTTCTATTTTTTTTTCGATTTTTTTTTCATACACTTTTACTCTACCATCCTCTATGATAACATCAAAATGATAGAGATTTATAGCACCTCCCTACACTTGAGTTTTTATTACTCTAACACTAATATGACCCGAATTGAAAAGATCAAAACACTTGGAGTACGTTATTACGCAAATAAGGGAATTGACATCCCCTTTTAGTCATTTAAACTTTAATATTTCCCATGAGTCCCAATCGTCCCAAAACTGTGTACAAAGGATATGACTCGACTTAGCAACTCATGCAAGCAACTAGATAATTGAACTAAGGGTTTTGGGTAATAACAATAATGCACTAAAAGTGAGTGCATACAAGGTAGGCTAAGGCGATTTGGGTGTACATTTGGGGGTGGGGTGTAAACAATGCTCTTCATTGATATTCCGGAAAACCGAAACATCACGAGAACCGCGAAAAGGATAGGCTCTGAGGGGTTAACTAGGGGTATCGTGTACTAAAAATGAGTACAACGCAAAGGTGTGGGGGAATTACTCAACCGATGTGGAAGAAGTAATTATAATATGGGTATCAAACAAGGGTTATCCTAATGCCTCTTATCATTTAGTTATTCCTAACTACACAAGTGTAGTCTTACTAGCGATCTCGGAATGCATCACAAAACAAGTTCTAGAATCTAATATACTACCGGTTCACACTCTAAGCATTAAAGATGAATGCCTTTAATTCCTACTAATATAAGGGTGATCCTTACATTTTTTGTGGAATTTAAGTGGTAAAGGGTTTTGTGCTAGTCATATAACTTCCTATCCGTGAGACGCTTTTGTTAAGACTAATGGCCCACTCCTATATGTCATGAAAAATTTTAAATTTGGTGCCAAAATTACCCTAACCGACATTTTCTCAAGGTTTATTACACAAATACAATTGGACAAAGCAAATAATCAAGGATAAGCATAGTTTCAAAGTTCCCGTTTTATTTTCCCTCCCTACACTTAAACTGAACATTGTCCCCAATGTTCCCCGAAAGTATCAAAGTTATGATAAAAGAAGGTAATTAAAAACGAAAGAAACTAATACTCCCCTGATTAGCTCGGTAGGATCCGTGTGTGAAGTAGTGGTTTAATCCTTTCCAAGAAGAATATATGAGTGAAAAGCTCCTTCCAATTTTATGTAACTTCTTCTTGATAAACAAAACCTGCACACTTGAAGAAAACAAATGAAACCTTCGCGTAAAATCGGCGGTAATAATATATATAAGACTCGATTAAACTAGGATATAATGCTTGTGGAATGGATGTTTACAGAATTTCTAAGAAAATTAAGACCTGGGAAATTCCAAAAATTTATAAGTAGCTCAGAAAACGAGAAAAAGTAATCTGATGTTTTTACTCCTTCCTGACGCCGTCAGGTTGCAATCCTGACGCCGTCAGGTTATCCTGACGAAAACTGGTCTGCGATTTTCTGAAAAAAATTCTGGAAAATTTACATCTTTAGAATCTGGAAAAAATTCTACAAAACATCCATTATGACTCGATACAAGCATTTGACTCGAACAAACACACAAATGAAAATGAAAAACAAATACATATGGGTTGCCTCCCAAGAAGCGCTTGTTTTTGTTCGAGTCACGAGCCTGACTCTACCCTTATTTAACAGATAAAGGGGAAGTTTTCCCTACACTTAAGTTTAAGTGTGGGTGATAGTAGCAATACACACCCTTAGGGTGGAAATTTGCTACGTGAGGAGAGGGTGATGGATGATTTATGTGCTCAAAGGAGTGTGCTCCATTCATTATAACCTTACCTAATTCAATTGGTACAGCGGGTGAATCAAATCTCTCTCCTAAAAATGGATCATCTTCTATCAACTTCAAAAGATTCTTAGTTAAGGATCCATCTTGACCTAATAAACCCGGTTTAAACCCATAATGTTTCTTGTTATCAACCATGAATGGGTGATATAAGTATGTAAGGTCATGAGTTACTCCTATATTAGCTTCCACTCTACATGGACTAGAGTCTACCACCTTTATCAAGCAACTACCCGGATTATTTATTTTGATGGGTGGATTGGGGCCTAATTCAATTCCAAGATTCACATCTAAAGACGGAAAATTGGGTAAGGTTTTTGGTTGAGGCTCCGGTTCATCAAAATTAGGAACTTCCCTAGGACTAAGAGAGAGGTCATGACAACAAGCATCTAAACCTACATTCTCTAGTGGCATTTGGTCCAAAGGTTCTATATCAATCGGGGTTCCTATAGTCTCTTCTACTTCTTCCGGGTAAGTTATGGGCGGTGTGTGTTCCTCAAGTGATGGTAGGGCTTGTGGGCTTGGAGTTTCCACCTCACTTTCCATTATATCTAGATCTCCTATGCATTCATTTTGTACTATTGTAGGGCCTCTAATCATCTCCTTCCTAAACAACCTTTTCGACTGAACCTTCCAAATTGAGAATAGGTCTAAACTTTCATTTTTTGGGTCCCATGTTCCACTTCTAAATTGGGCGTGAATCTCAAAGATTTCCCATGCATCTTGAACACCACGTCCCCAAATATCCCCATCCGCTATATAGTCAAGTCTCATTTGGGTTTCGTGGTTGATACGAGTGTAAAAGAATTGGAGTGGAGACAACAAATCAAGACCATGATGAAGGAATTTTTGTAGTAAGTATTTAATTCGAGCCCAGGCCTCGGAAAAGGATTCATCATGATGTTGTCGGAACCTTAAGATCTCATTTTGGAGTGGAAAGGGTAGATTATGTATTGGATTATGTCGATTGGGTGAAAATTTTTGCGGATTCGCTTTCTCCATAACGGCTAACGAAATAGTCAATGGATAAGTTTTACGAACAAAGGCACAAAGAAGGGGGATAGACTACAAGGAAGCTAATAAAAAGAAAAAATTTTACTTGATAGGAATCAAGCAAAGAAACCTAAACGAGGTGGACTACTAACTAGCTATTCTATTCCCCGGCAGCGGCGCCAAAAACTTGATACGCTTACACAGCGCGTTCGGGGTCAAAGGAACTTCCTTTTCGTCGAGCAAGTTTTTCAACACCCTAGGCAGTGAACCTAATCGTTGTAGTGTAGTATTAGGGTAAGCCACGGGAATTGATATCGTTCTCTAGGGGAATAGGAATGCTAGTGAGAAGTTACTACGCTAAGGTTGGGGTTGAGGAAGATTATTTTTTATCTTTTTTTTATATTTTTTAGAAAAGGAAAAGTACGAATCTCGGGGTTTGGATTTGTGGGGTTGGTATTTCTACCGATTACTTCTACTATTATCTAATTATCTAAACTAAGATGGTGGTAGTCTATGTCTATTTATTGTGTGCTCGTATGATAGTTTAAAGATGTGTTTACTTAGGTTTTACTACCCCTTAATTATCTCCTATTGGTGGTTGAATTGGCACGTCCTTATTCCTAATTGCATTGTGTGTCTAAAGTTGTAGGGTATGCATTTCTCCCTAACTCGTTGAAGTTACCAAAGGGTCTCGTCTACAAAACCCACTAGGGATGATAAACTCTAACTCTAAGGCCTCTTTGGATAGTTTAGCTTACAACAACTCAAAGTGCTATAACCTAAGGTTCACAAAGATTAATCAAGCATTAAGTACACAACGAATGACCTATCGCATTACTAGATCATTAATCAACTAAGATAAGAAACAACCAATCAATATTCAATAATTAAATTTCATATTCCCTAAGCAAACACACAAGTAAATTAGCCGGACATGGAGAACATGCAAGCATACACACAAATAATTGAAGACATAATTAAATTAATGAAGTAAACAACTTATCTTGGTGTAAGATAGGGTTTAGAACCCTAAAATATGACCTTAGTTCGGTTTAGGTTTTACTCCAAAAGTTTACCCAAAGGACTACCCTCTAAAACTGAAAAATTCGGATTCTATATATAAAATTACATGTGCGACGGCGTCACCTTATGATTTGTGACGCCGTCGTGTCGCCGTCATTAGGGTTTCATCTTGGCCAAGTTAATCTTGCGACGGCGTCACCTTATGATTGTGACGCCGTCCTCTTTAGCTTCTGACGCCGTCTGGATTGAATCTAGGCCGTCTGAGTTGCGACGGCCTACTCTTTTAAAGCCCGACGCCGTCCTTCAAAAACTAGCAATTTCTCTTCTGAGCCGTCACAAATTCCTCCGACGGCGTCGCAGATTAAGCAGTGACGCCGTCCCCTTGTATTTTAGCAGCTTGAGTGTCTCGATTCTTGACTTTGGCCATTTTCTTCATATATCCGCGCCTTTTCGTCCAAATAAGTGCCATTACAGCAGTTTGCCTTCAAGAGACCTAAAAAGTGAAAAGGAACGATATTAAGCAATAACGGATACAAAAGTGATCAAATAAGGGCTTAAACGACCCCTCAAAAAGGTACATTTAACCTTATCATTGATTCCATTGTTGATGTTGTGGACTTAATTGTTGTTGTTGTTGTTGATTATAAGTGTAAGGGAAATAGTTAGAGTATGGTGGTTGTGACATGTTGAAAAAAAAAACTTGTGTTATAAAATGGATCTTTGTAGTCGAATGAACCTTTGTTGATGAAGTGTCCTTAGGCGTAGAAATCACAATATAGCCAAGTAGCACTTCTGCGTAAAAACACCAAATTTACGCGTAACATCAATAGTTACGCGTAGGTTTAGCTTACGCGTAAGCAGGGAAAAAGCACTAAAGTTATGCGTAAACAGTAAGTTAGGCAAAGAAAACTTAGGCGTAGGATTCACTTATGTGTAAGACAAGGCTTAGGCGTAAGAAAAATCTTATGCGTAAAAACTCTACGCGTAAGCTTATGCTTATGCATAATTTTAGGATTTTTAGCCCAAGTGATCTTTTACACCATCACAGTGCAAAAGATATCCCAAGTCGACGTATTTTCAGGCTTCTCCAAGCAAGAAAACATGGAGTAAACCACGAAAACTGAAGATCAACCAAGGAGTGAGTTACGCTTAGTTTTAGGGTTTTGCTACGCGTAGAACTACTCGTAAAAATGATTATTGCCCAAAGATGTTTCTAAACCAGATTTTTGTGATGAAATAGCTTCAATATCACCAAGATAACACAAAAGTGTGAAACTTGATGATCCAAAGTGTCTAAAATAGTTACGCGTAGAACTGCTATCACGTAAAAAACTAAGCTCAAAAACGATGATCCACACGTAAAGGTTGAAACTTTTTGCCAAAAACAGTTATTTTAACACCTTAAAACGTTAAAGTACAAGAATCTTGGATTAAAAAGTGTAAAAAATGTGTTTTTAAGCGAACCAAAGTATCACCCGTATGTTTTACGCGTAGGACCAAAACCTACTTCAAAAACAATACGTTCGCCCAACTAGTTGGCGATTGATACCACTGTTAGGTCACCAACTTTACAACATAAGCACAATAGAAAGAGATAGAGATGAGAAGAAGATCGGATGAACAAGTATCAAACACACATATGCGTAGGAATATAAGACCGGTTATGCGTGGAGTATGTGAAAGAGATAAATTGAACAACCAACCCTCAAGTGAGGGTTATTACAAGGTATTTATAGGAAGGGGAGCTAGGGCAACACTCCTAGTCCCTTCCTTTCCTTAATGGACATGGGCCTAAGCTCATGGGCCTTCTACATAAGCTTAAGCTAATAACAAACATAAAGGCCATAATTAAGCTAACTATTACATATGAATCACTAACACTTGATTAAGGTTTAGGAGTGATTCCAACATATTCCAAGAACATCCTGCTGAGGGCTTCATAGCAGTATCCCTATAACCATTCCCAGCATACATTGAGTCAACACATCCAGGCCAATAACCATGTTGAAAATATGAACTAGTAGGTTGCACATATGGTCTAGCAACAGATCTTCTCCAAGGAAATGGAGAAGATGAATTATGAGTTGCTTGTAGAACAAAAGGTGGAATATCATTAACATTGGTCCACATTGGTCTAGATTTCTGCTGATTAGCACACACACCCATTCTTTGCTCATGAAAATCACAATCCTTAATCAAATGAAATTTACTTCCACATACAAAAAATGTCTTCTTTTTAGAAGATTTATTCAAACCAAAAGATGTCTTAATACATGCAGAAGTATTCAAACCAGAAACATTAAAGGAATTGTTTTTAACAGTATTATTATGCAAAGAATTAAGAGACAAGTCTTCAGAGGGAACTGTCTTGGAAGTTGATTCCTCAGCCGCAACTCTAAAAGGCTTGTAGGTTGTCTTGGGTGTAGGCTTGGGTGAGGTCTTGGTTAGGTTTGACTTATCACTTGAATCACACTTGGTAGATGAAGTAGACCCTTGGTCAGGGGACTTGTCACTGTCACAACAAGAGACAAAGTCATTAGATGAAGAATCTAGGTCTGGCAAGTCTCTTGACTTTTTGCCATAAAGATGGTGTGATCCATCAAATTCAACTGTAATGGACAGGTCAATAGGCATGTGTTCACCTCAAATTGGTCCACGTACAACATGTAATTCACCTTCTTTGACATAATTAGCTAAACCTGCTGGAGTAGTTTTACGCCCATCATTCCTAGCTTCTAAATCTACATACTTTTTAAATCCTAAACCTATAGCAGAGGTTTCAGATTGACTACTATATATCTCTCTAGCTAGATTGTTACCTGATATTAACCATTGTTTATGTCTAGCTATCTCCTCATCTAGTTTCTCTTTTAGCACTTTGTTTTCAGCAATTACATCTGCCTTTTCTTTCTCAGTGCGTTTTAAATCAATTTTAGTACATTCTGGATCACTTTCCAACACCCTAATCTTTTCATCATAAGCCAATTGGTTCTTTTGAAACCATACTTTTTGTATTTCTAATGTTTTTAAAGCCTGTTTATAAGCTTCAACTTCAACATAGCATTCATTATATTTAGGTTTCAAAATATCATAGGCTTCCTTAAGTTCATTGTATCTTTCACTACAACCAAACACACAGTTATGTACCTGAGAGATGCCCATCAAGGCGACTTGATTATGCTGATCCTCTAAAGTACAATATGCCAACAATCCTTCATGCTCAGATGCATCATCATTAAGAGGTTCATGCTGCTTCTAGTTGACATGCTCATCAACAGTGACCAAAGCTGTGGAAGCTCCAGGCTTTGAAGTACCAGCATCTTTCTGAATCTGCTGATATGAAGAATATCTCACCTCATCACCAGCCTTCCTGTCCTTGCATTCTCTAGAGAAGTGACCCATCTGACCACATGTAAAACACTTGACCTTGCTTCTGTCAAATCTAGCTGGATCTCTTCCCTGAAAACCAAACTTTCTCCCAGACTTACGCTCAAACCTCTTGATGTCCATAGAAAGCATAGCCACCTGGCACTTTAAGTTCATCTCTTCCATATCAAGTGGATCCACCTGTTCGAAGTCCTCAAAGGCTAGGTGCTGCTGAGTGTCATAATCAGCAACAAAACTTTGAAGAACATCTTTTAATATACCACTAGATTTAGGTTGAGAATTTGATGGAGTGGTAGCGTAAGATGATGATGAGCAAGTTGGACTTGGAGCAAGGGTCGTCTTATTGGAGGAGGCCGCAACAAATGCTGTGTGACTAGGAGTGGATGCACGGAAGGGAATCCTGACATCAGACGTAAGAGATTTAAGTTTATTGTATAGTTCATCAAAAGTGAGCATATCAAGCCCACCTTTAGCCTTGAGTGCAATGCTTACTTGCAACCAAGATGAAGGTAAAGATCGCAAGAACTTTGAATTACAGTCATCATTGTCTGGCTTTGCCTTCAGCTGATTCAACTGACTCAATATCTTATGAAACCTATCATATCCCTTGTGGATACCTTCTTCTTCAGAGATTTGGAATTCTTGAAACTGTTGTTTAAGCATAGATTTCCTCATTCTCCTGGACTCCTCATTGCCACCAAACTTAGCCTTGATAGCCATCCATATGTCCTTCGCATCCACCATGTAGTGAAAATCACTCAAGTGATCTTGAGGTATAGCCTGAATAAGAATAGTTCTCACTTTGTGCTCTCTTTGAACGGCCAGTATCTCTTCAGCTGATTTGGGAGGAACAATGGTAACATTACCATCAGGATCTCTGACAGTCCTCTTCAAACTGTTCCCCATTCTCACAATTTCCCAGAGATTCCAATCAATGTTGGAAATTCAGTTCTGCATCTTCATCGCCCACAAATCGTACTCCTCCTTCTTGAGGTATGGAAAGTTAGCATTACTATTAGAAAGACTGATTTGTTGCAGAGAGGTGGTGTTTTGGTTTTTGGTAACTTCAATATCATCATCTGATCCATGCATGGTTAATGATGTTTTGGTTGTATGGGTGTTGAGAAAAGAATGTTTTAAGTATCAGATAGACTCTCCCGAGGCTCTGATACCACTTGTTAGAAAGCAAGACCTTGATAGATCTTATGAGCACTCGTAGATCGTTTGTAATACTTATGTAATCACAAGAACACTAAAAGACAGTCTCTATAACTTGTATTCTCTAGCGGAAATCAAACACAAGTAATAACACGAATAACTACGAACACTTTGATCCTCTATGGATCTTTTTATTATATTGAAACTTGTTCAAACACGTACATAATTCATTCTATTGTGTTCCTTTTATAGACAAGAAACCCTAACCCGTTTCCCAAGAAATGTATAAACATAAAACTAAATAAGATATACATTATAACTTCCTAATAAAGCTCATGCATATCCTAACTAACAATAGAATACACGGAATAACTATCTCCGCAGAAACAAACTACGCTATTATATTACTTCAGCAGAAACTCTTCTTTAGCATAATCTTTGTTCTTCAGCAGATTCCATCAGCAGTTATTTCAGCAGAATTCTTACTTAGCATAATTCCCAACAATTACAAATGCGACGGCGTCACCCTTTGATTTGTGACGCCGTCGGGTCACCGTCATTAGGTTCTCGTCTTGGCCACGTTAGTCTTGCGACGACGTCACCTTATGCTTGTGACATCGTCCCCTTCAGTCTTTGATGTCGTCTAGATCAAATTTAGGCCGTCTGAGTTGCGATGACATACTCTTTTAAAACCTGAAGCCGTCACTTTTAAATAAGCAATTTGGCTACTAAGCCGTCACAAAAGTGGTCCGACGGCGTCGCTAGTTGTGCCTGACGCCGTCCCCTTCAGTTCCAGCAGCCTGAGTGTCTCGATTCTTGACTTTGGCCATTTTCTTCATATATCGCGCCTTTTCGTCCGAATAAGTGTCATTCCAGCATTTTGCCTTCAAGATACCTAAAAAGTGAAAAGGAACGATATTAAGTAATAACGGATACAAAAGTGATCAAATAAGGGCTTAAACGACCCCTCAAAAAGGTACATTTTAAAACCTTATCAAATATCCCTACACTTGGTATTTGCTTGTCCTCAAGCAAATGTGCTTTTAGCCAATTAATTTATAAGTTAGGGGTCATGAAACATTGGTTTAGAACAGTCCACAACACATATAAGCCCCGCAAAAGTCATAATAAGTACGGAAATTACATACTAGCACCTCACATGGGGTGTTTGGATACTCACATCTCTCGGGTGTATATGAAATATAACAAGTTGGAAATGGAAGATAAACACTCATTAACCGGTCCTAGTACATAGATTACCATAGGCTTAGGACTAGATCAAACCTCATCGCTTTGGCGTAAGCACCTAGGAAAGACTATCAAAGAGGTCTTTTAAAGGGTTGTAATGTTAGGCTTACGGTAGGGAAAACAAAGTGTTTGGTGGGATAGGCTATTTAGTGGTGGCAAGTCAAAAATCTTTATGTTACAAGCATGCGAAGAATGGCGTTGCTAAGCCAAGACTCGACACTCTAAAGTTTAGATAACTGAAACAAACAAACACAAATTTAAAGATAGATGTAGGATGGTAGCCCATATGTTTTTTTTTTCTATACTTTTTTTTTGATTTTTTTTTCCATACACTTTTACTCTACCATCCTCTACGATAACATCAAAATAGTAGGGATTTAAAGGCACATCCCTACACTTGAGTTTTTTATTACTCTAACACTAATTTGACCCGAATTGAAAAGATCAAAATAGTTGGAGTACATTATTATGCAAATAAAGGGAATTTTAATTTAACGTTCCCTTCCCGTCATCTCATAAAATTTTATCTTTTCCCATGAGTCCCAATCGTCCCAAAACTGTATACAAAGGATATGACTCGACTTAGAAACTTATGCAAGCAACTAGATAATTGAACTAAGGGTTTTAGGGTGATAACCATAATGCACTAAAAGTGAGTGCATACAAGGTAGGCTAAGGCGATTTGGGTGTATATTTGGGTGTGGGGTGTAAACAATGCTCTTCATTGATATTCTGGAAAACCGAAACATCACAAGAACCGCGAAAAGGATAGGCTCTGAAGGGTTAACTAGGGGTATCGTGTACTAAAGATGAGTACAACGCAAAGGTGTGGGGGAATTACTCAACCGATGTGGAAGAAGTAATTATATTACGGGTATCAAACAAGGGTTATCCTAATGCCTCTTATCATTTATTTATTCCTAACTACACAAGTGTAGTCTTACTAGCGATCTCAGGATGCATCACAAAACAAGTTCTAGAATCTATTATACTACCAGTTCACACACTAAGCATTAAAGATGAATGCTTTAATTCCTACTAATCTAAGGGCGATCCTCACATTTTGGGTGGAATTTAAGTGGTAAAGGGTTTTTGTGCTAGTCATATAACTTCCTATCCATGAGACGCTTTTGTTAAGACTAATGGCCCACTCCTATATGTCATGAAAAATTTTAAATTTGGTGCCAAAATTACCCTAACCAACATTTTCTCATGGTTTATTACACAAATGAAATTGGACAAAGCAAATAATCAAGGATAAGCATAGTTTCAAAGTTCCCGTTTCATTTTCCCTCCCTACACTTAAACTGAACATTGTCCCCAATGTTCCCCGAAAGTATCAAAGTTATGATAATCGAAGGTAATAAAAGATGAAAGTTACTAGTACTCACTATTAGCTCGGTTGGATCCGTGTAAAGTGGTGGTTACATCTTTCTTCAAGAAGAATGTTTGCGTGAAAAGCTCCTTCTCATCTTATGTATCTTCTTCTTGGTAAATTAAACCTGCACACTTGAAGAAAACAAAAGAAACCTTCGCGTAAAATCGGCGATAATAATATATACAGGACTCTACTAAACTAGGATATAATGCTTGTGGAATGGATGTTCACAGAATTTCTGGAAAATTAAGACCTGGAAAATTCCAAAAAATTATAAGTAGCTCAGAAAACGAGAAAATGTAATCAGTTGTTTTTGCTCCTTCCTGACGCCGTCAGGTTATCCTGACAAAAACTGGTCTGCGATTTTCTGGAAAATTTACATCTTTAGAATCTGGAAAAATTTTCTTCAAAACGTCCATTATGACTCGATACAAGCATTTCACTCGAACAAACACACATGTATATCATTTAATTAATTGAAATTCTCATGTTTACGTTTCTTTTGAAAACGTGTGTAATCCTCCCTACACTTATCCCTTATGTAAAATACCTTTATATGTAATTAAGACGAGGTTAAAAACAAAATAAAGCATTTTTACAAATTTAAACATGAGAATAATCAATCAATGAAAGATATATGACACAAACAAGCAAACAATTAAGCATGGGTTGCCTCCCATGAAGTGCTTTTCTTTATTTATGAGTCTTGTAGCTAGACTCGAAGTCGTGCCCCTACGTTGTCTCGGTTTGCATTCTCAATGAGAATTCTATCATGTTGACAAAATTTTCATCGTCTCTATACCTAGGCCCTAGGGTCAAGCAATCCTTATAATAAAGCCTCCTTCTTTCCCACATGATATTAAAACCTTTTTCAACATCGTCCTTGCTTTTGTCCTCAAAAGCTCTGATGTTATCTCATTCAAAAAGGGATAGATGGCCATATTCATTCGTCTTCCAAGGCATCGTATAAGTGATTTCATCATTTCCTTCCTTACACCTAACCGTTCCATCATACTTGTTATGGCTCATTTTAGACGTTTCAACAAACGGTTTTCCTAGCACTACCTGGGAAAAGCTACAGTTAATGACACACCCAATGTCTTCTAGGACCACAAAATCAACTAGGTAGGTGAAATTTCCTATAAATACGTGTACATCCTTGACTCTTCCCACAAAGTTGCAAACCCCACCTGGATACTTAGGGTCTCTCCTAATCTTAAGTCGCTCATTCATAATGTCATTGTAAACAGCTGATGACATCACATTAATAGGAGATTCCGTATCTATGTAAGCATGTTCGACATTCCTATATCCAATCATACAAAGAATTTTGAGATTCCAAGGATTTCCTCTCCTAATCTTTGGACATATCCTAATGATGGGTGATCGGGGATTATCGATTATGTATTGATGGTAAGCAACCTCTTCTTTAGTGGGGTAAAGATTGAAATAAACTCTATCCTCCTCATTCACGTTTCTAATCACTAAGCCATTTTCCGAATTGCTGTCGATCATGGAGCCAACTACAGAGGCGCTAATCACTTTCTCAACAGCATCCCTAATTGTACTATCAAATATCTTTTGCAAATCTTGAAGGTCGGTGTTTCTACTCACATAACGGTTTCGGCGGTTGTGTTGGTCATTGGGTTGGTTTTTGATTGAAAGTGGTTTGTTCGGTGGTGGGTTGTTGGTTGATGAGCAATCACCTTCCATGATGAAAAGTGATGGGGTTACGAACAAAGGTCACGAAGAAGGGGGATAGACTACGAGAAAGCTAAAAATTTGAAAAAAGCTTACTTGATAGGAATCAAGCAAGGAAACCTAAACGAGGTGGACTCCTAACTAGCTATTCTATTCCCAGCAGCGGTGCCAAAAACTTGATAACGCTACACGCGTCGTTAATTGTCAAAGGAACTTCCTTTTCGTCGAGCAAGATTTTCAACACCCTAGGCAGTGAACCTAATCGTTGTAGTGTAGTATTAGGGTAAGCCACGGGAATTGATATCGTTCTCTAGGGGAATAGGCATGCTAGTGAGAAGTTACTACGTTAAGGTTGGGGTTGAGGAAGATTATTTTTTTTTATCTTTTTATGTTTTTTAGGAAATGAAAAGGTACTAATCTCAGGGTTTGGATTTGGGGGTTGGTATTTCTACCGATTACTCTACTCGTCTAATTATCTAAACTAAGGTGTATCTAGTCTATGTCTAATTATTATGTTCTCGTATGATGATTTAAAGATGCGTTTACTTAGGTTTTATTACTCCTTAATTATCTCCTATTGATGGTTGAATTGTCACGTCGTTATTCTTAATCACGTTGTGTGTCTAAGGTCGTAGGGTATGCGTTTATCCCTAACTCCTTGAAACTACCAAAGGTTATCGCCTAAAAAATCTCTAGGATTTATAAACTCAACACTAAGGTACTCTTCGGATGGTTTAGCCTACAATGACTCTAGGTACTATAAGCTAATGGTTAAACAAACACTAATCAAGCATTAACTACACAACGGATGACCTATCACAATACTAGATCATTAACAATTAAGATAAGAGATAACCAATCAATATTCAATAATTAAGTTTCATATCTCCTAAGCAAACACACAAGTAAATTAGCCGGACATGGAAAACATGCAAGCATACGCACAAGTAATTGAAGACATAATTGAATCAATGAAGTAAAACACTTATCTTGATGTAAGATAGGGTATGAAACCCTAAAATACTGTACAAGACAACCTTGGTTCGGTTTAGGTTTTTTAATCAAAAAGACTACACACTGAAAACTAAAAAATTCGGATTCTATATATAAGATTACATATGCGACGGCGTCACCCTTTGACTTGTGACGTCGTCGGATCGCCGTCATTAGGGTTTCGTCTTGGCCACGTTAGTCTTGTGATGGCATCACCTTATGCTTGTGACGCCGTCCCCTTTAGTCTCTGACGTCGTCTGGATCAATCTAGGCCGTCTGAGTTGCGATGACCTACTCTTTTAAAACCTGAAGCCGTCACTTGTAAATAAGCAATTTGGCTACTGAGCCGTCACAAAAGTGGTCCGGCGGCGTCGCTAGTTGTGCCTGACGCCGTCCCCTGCAGTTCCAGCAGCCTGAGTGTCTCGATTCTGGACTTTGGCCATTTTCTTCGTATATTCGTGCCTTTTCGTCCGAATAAGTGTCATTCCAGCATTTTGCCTTCAAGATACCTAAAAAGTGAAAAGGAATGATATTAAGTAATAACGGATACAAAAGTGATGAAATAAGGGCTTAAACGACCCCTCAAAAAGTTACATTTTAAAACCTTATCAGTTTTTCATCATAAAATCTATTTCTGTAACTACAGATCCACGGATCCCGACAAATGTACTAGCCGGATCCCTTTTCAAAGGGAACTGTGGGAACCGTCCTACTGGAGAACAATTTTTCATGCAAATTAAAAACCACTGTTCTTCTAAAAGTAATACTCCACTAGAATGTCAAAACCATAAGTGAGTTATGTGTCATTGTTGTTAAAAAAAAAACATTGTTAATAAAAATCTAGTAAAAATGTTAGATAATTATTGGTTGACCACAAACATCACTTTCTATTTACTGATCATTTCTATAGGTTCAACTATGATGAACATCTCCCTTGAGCCCAACACACCTGGCAATCATGTCCGTGGGTTCAATAATCTCGAAAACCGTCACTTCCACAAAGGATGTATTGTAGAAACCTCTCTACAATTCGAAGAAGGTATCAATACCTCTTTCTGAGCCATAGGACTAGAATGTCTTCTTGAAATCAATGAGAAGATATGTCTAAGGTTTATAACGGAAGTCTTCCGTCAAGTTGAACTCGTTCGTAACGAGGATCGCTCTCTATCTCTTTGGTTTTATATCAAAAACCAAAAGTTTAATTTAACTCTTGGGCATTTTGCTCACATCCTCCGAATTCCAAATCGTGGACAATGTGCCTTCACCGAAGATTGGTATCTTGATTCTCTCTTTAACTTTCGTGAAGAAAATAGTCCATATTGTTCACACATACCCTCCCCGGAAGATATACATCACATAATATGAAAACCTCAACCATATTACTCCGATCCAAACATTATCTTTACACGGGATATCGTGAAATCCTACGTGAAAATGTTTGGAGTCTTAGGGGAAATCGTGAAATCCTTCCCGATTGTTGTGCTCACATAATGTAATGTTTGCTAACACAACAACCATACAATCTTGCCTACTTCTTCGCAAGGCGAATTGTAAATCTTCAAATTTCCAAGAATAAACTCATCCCTTATGGAATGTTCTTGACGCGCCTCTATCATAACGTTATGCACTTTCATCCCCAATTTCAAAGTCCGTTGTACGTACTTGTGAACAAGATGATGGAACCGCTAAACATATCTCTCATGAAGACTTTTTTCATTCTTGATTCCACCAACACTCATCAACCACGTGATGATCCTTCTAGCGAAAACGCTCAAGGAACTTAGTAGTATTTCAAATAGGATCAATCTTCTTGTACTCGTGTGTTATCAATGTAATCCGATTTCCTTCATGAAATAAAACATCTTACATTTGATATCTTAGTGTTAGAACCCCTTTAAACTAACCTTGGAATATAATGCATTGTCAAGATCATTGCATACCTTTAGTAAAGGTTCTGTTTACCAGATGGACGGATCCCAAAGTTTGTGCTAGACGGATCCCTACATTTAGGGAACCGTGGGATCTGAAAAACAGAAAATGCAATTGCAAGCATTGTATTTCAAACATGTCCTTAGAACACCTCACACTAAGCTAGACATAGTTTCTTAAAGCAAATTAAGTCCTTATCAAGTTAAGTAGATCCTTGCTACTCACACATAACTTATCTAGATCACACTCAAAGACGCTTGTAGATCTATCATTTCACTTTAATCCATTACTCTTCCGCTCTTAAGCTCACACATCATTTTTCACATGATCCCTCATATCTAAACATTGGAAATCTTTTATAGCAAAAACATCCTTACGTCAAAATTGGTCGAAATTGATCAAATTCTAGTTTTTCCATCTTAAGCCTTTAGGATATTCTCCAAAGCATTAATCTAAGTCACTATCTGATCTTTAGGATCATTTAGCTTCAATTGACACTCTCATCCTTAGTGTCATCCTTGTTCATTCATTGGTACTCATGAAAGTTCCAATTTCTTCCATAAAAGGCAATCATTAGCTACATCACTCATTACCTTCAAGTACTTAAGCACCCCTTCATTTAAGACACTTAGGAGGACTGAAACACTCAAGATTATATAGATCTTAGATGTTAGAAACATCATTTCTACTCTTTCATAGCTGCAGAGAGCCGGATCCCTTGGATTAGCCTAGACGGATCCCTCTGAAGAGAGAACCATGGGATCCGGGTGACAGATTATGTCAACTCTAGCTAAATGAGTTCCTAGATCAGTACAAACTCTGAAGTTGACTATTGTGCATGTTAATCATCACATTCCAATGAATTTTAGTGGCTTAAGTCATAAATGCACTTGCCAAATCTCTTGCTTTATAAACCACATTGTTAGGACTTCCATAGTCATCACCTTCATCCTAATTTTCAGCACTTAAGAAACCCTTACAAACCTCTTGAAATCATCTCATCATGAGGAAAACTCCAAGTAGTAACTTATCCACCAAAGAACCACCCAAGAAAATTGCTCGTGTTGTACACGAAATTTCTTTAACCGAATCATCTCCGGTCAAGCCAACAAATGCAAGGATCTCTTCTCAACCAATCAAACCAATTCCTAAAAGGATAGTACCCACAAAACTACCTATGCCAAACACCACCATACCTCCGAGGCCAAACAATATCATCTCCACTAAACCATCACCATTGGTTCCTAGAGCTATTTCTTTTACATCTCCGCTATCATCACCACACCTATACAATTTAGAGGATTTGCCTCCTAGGCCGTCTCATCCTCCTCCGCCGACAACATTCTCTTCATTAGGAGGAATAATGGTACAAAATCAAGGTGTTGAGTAAACATTAGCTCCGGCTTCCCTTTCGCCGTTTCCATCATATAATCCCATTTGGATTATGAGAAATCATCAAAGTCAACCACCCGACTATATGGAAGTTGACACTTCTCTACCACCACCATCATTCTTGGTCGAGCCATTCTCAAATGCGCCTCCACCAATCTCTCTGTCGTTTGTAGCTCCACAATCCGCTTCACTTGATCCTTCGCATCAAGCCATTTCATTTCTTCCACCACCACTACCTAGCCATGACAAATATTGTTATCATTGTCATCATGCTGAAAGTTTGATACATGAAGTACGAGAAGACCAACGTTTCATGTTCTATCATCTCCTCGACTGTTTCGACGAGATTAAACCTAAACAAAACTTGAGCTAGAAGATTTTAGTGGTGTCCTAGCATCAAGCGATAGTTGGTCTAGAAATTCCTAGTCATGTATTTTTTATTTTCTTAGTTTTTAGAGTCATGTATATCATAACTCTAGTTTTATTAAATGAAATTACATGCTACTTGCTATATTTCTGAGTATATGATTACGTTGTATTCATATCTCACTTTTGTGATAACATTATTTGTTATACCAAAATTTGCTAAATTTATTCATCAGCCAGATGGATCCCTCTAATTTGCCTAGACGGATCCCTACTAGGAGGGAACCGTGGGATCCGTGATACAGTAAACTACATTTCTACTAATTTGGACCACATTTGCAGGAAATTGTGCATTATACTTGATTTCTAACCTTTGTTTTGTAGTTATTCAATTTACACTTGAAGACTTTGACACCCTAAAGCTAGGGGAGCTTTGTGTCAAAGCAATACATTGCAAATTACTTGCAATATTAGGATTACATTTATTGACATCCCTTTGCAAAATTGCAATCGTCAAGGGGGAGTACATTCGTCACTTAGACGAAATCTTTTGCAAACTTAGTTGCAAACAAACTAGCTTAGTATTACTTTCTTCACGCCCTTACATAGGGATGGACTCGTCAAGGGGGAGTAAAGACGAGATCCTTTCCCGTTACTTCCTCTGTATTTCTTTTTATTTCTTCCACATGTTTTTCCTAAAACAATGTGTTAGTTTCCTTTCGAAGCTCTTTTTGTTTCGACAAAAAGGGGGAGAAGAAAGTAAAAACTACAAATTCAAACTTTTACGAATTTTAGCTTTTCCTTAAAATAATTTTATGTTTTGTCATCAACAGAAAGGGGGAGATTGTTAATACAAATAAGCCGTAAAAACTTTTATTTATATTTTACGATCTTCTAATGTTTTGTCGATAACAAACGTAAAATCATTTTAACGAAACAAATAAAATACGTAAATGGTTTGAACTAATAGTTTTTAACATATTCACATTTTCACATAAAACACTAAAACAACTATAAGTGATTTTATGATTTAATATTATATATGTACAACAACAAGTGTTTACATATTTGGGTAAAATATACACATAACTAGTATGTAGTATATTGGGTAATATAAATGGATAGAAACTTAAGTATCATAACCCATTGGGCAATTACAATGAATGTAGTTGGGTACAACCCAAAGCCCATGACCCATGGAGCTTGACCCATAACCCATTGCATGACATCATGCTTATATCATATATGGATAATATCCATAACCCATGGTTTTGACCCATACCCATGTGACTAGGTGCATTGCACTCAAGATATACATTGTATCTAGCTAAAGACCCATGGATCAACCCATGACCCATGACCCATAACCAAAATACCCATGGGTAAAGAGGAGCGTCCCACGGATCCCTAGCTTTACGCTAGACGGATCCCTTGTGGGAGGGATCCGTGGGATCCGGGGAACAGTAGAATTTTTCCTCTATAAATAGTGAGCCATTTCTTCATTGTTGTTTTCTTCCCATTTCTAACATACTTTCCCTAGAGTTAAAAACTCTCTAACCTCAGATCCAAGAGATCTATGTTTGTAGTTTTGCTTTTGTGTCATCTTCTAGGTTCCTCTTAAAGGCAAGATCACCACCTTTGAAGTCGAGAAAGATCAAGTCCATGAGTTGCCATGCTTCCCCATCATCAAGACTACTGAAGTCTTCTTGTTGGTGATTGTTTTTCTTTTCCTATGAAGTGTTGAAGACATTTGTGAAAGGTGTCTCAAGTGTCAAGACGAAGATATTAGTGAAGGATATCTATCATCCATATCATAAGCACTTGTGGTAGGTTTTTAGAAGTCAAGACTAGAAGCATTATTGAAGGGTGCTTATAAGTCAAGACACAAGACATTAGTGATGGGTGTCTTGAAGATCTAGTTAAAGGCATTAGTGAAAGGTGCCTTAGATGTACATTCGATATGGTGTGTTTCGATGTACAAGATAGATTAGTACTAGATCTAAGGATACTGATATCCTTGATGATGTTGTAAAAGGAGTTGATCTCCTTTGGGATTAGTCGTTGGTGTAGTGTTGGGAAGTAGTTCCTCCATTGCAATGGAACTAGGTGCTTAGCCTAGTACCTAATAAAGAGTAGGCGACGTTGTGTAGGTGTGGTTCACCTTGGTGTGAAAGAACTAGGTACTTAGCCTAGTATCTGATAAAGAGTAGGCGACGTTGTGTAGGTGTGGTTCACCTTGGAGTGAAAGAACCCGGTGGTTAGCCTAGCACCGGAAAAAGGGTAGCCGACATTGTGAAAGCTTCTCTGCCATAAGGAGTTGGTGTAGTGATTACGAACTCTCGACTAGGTGACTCGAGGAGTGGAGTAGGGCAAGGAAGGTGTCCTTGTAGTTGAACCACTATAAATACTCGCGTTGTGGTTTTGTGCTTCTTACTCTTATCTTTTCATTACATACTTATATATGTTTGTTTATCAACATCCAACACACACATCCAAATAGATTAACATAAGTCGATCTAAATAGATTAAAATAAAGTTTTAATTGGCAAAACTATTCAACCCACCTTCTAGTTTTCCACAATATTGATGCTTGTGTTACAATATGGTGACCTAACAGTGGTATCATTCGCCATCTAGTTGGGTGAAAAATTTTGTTTTTGAAGTTTTTTGGTATACACGTGAGTTTCGGATATACATTTTTGATACACATAAAAGCTTTACCTTTTACACTCAAAAACTCAAGATTCTTGTAGTTTAAGGTTTATTAAGTGATAAAGTTTATATATTTAGCATCAAGTTGCAAACTTTACGTGTGTAGATAAGTTTTAAAGCTTTGTTTTGTTCGTGTAGTCTAGTCTACGCGTAAGGGTGATAATTGTTTTGGATCATCAAGTTTCAAACTTTCTTGTTATTTTGGTGATATTGAAGCTTTTTCATCTTTAAAATCAGGTTTCTAAACATTTTTGTGCTTAATAATCAGTTTTGGTCTAGTTTGGTACTTCCTACGCATAGTAAAACCCTAGTTTTACTCGTAAGCATTCAAAGTCTACGCGTAAGCTTTTCATCGTTTGATCTTCAGTGCTATTGGTTTACTCAGTGTGTTCTTGCTTGGATAAGCCTGAAAACACTTCGAATTTGGATATCTTTTACACTGGTATAAGTGTAAAGGATTTTTGGGCAAAACCCTAGTTTTATGCATAAGCTAGATCTTACACGTAGAACTCTTTACGCCTAATAATTTTCTTATGCCTAAGCCTGTCTTACGCATAGGCTAATTTACGCATAAGGATTCTACTACTAAGCCTTTGGCTTACGCCTAAGCTAAGTTTTCATCAAGTCTACGCGTAAGCTCTATTGTTACGCGTAAGTTGGTTTTCTAAGCATAAGGTACTCTCTACGCTTAAGCTGGTTTCTACGCATAAGGTTACTTCATCAACAAAGTTTCATTCGACTACAAAGATTCATCATCAAAAAAAGTTTCAAGATGTCTCAACCACCATACTCTAGCTACTTTCCTCATGTGTATCCTCAACAAAAACAACAACAACAACTCTATCAACAACAAAAACTCTATCAACAACAACAATTTCTTCAAGGAGCAATTCAACAACAAATGATTCAACCACCCCCTAGTCTACAAGTACAACCGTACACAAACTTTCAAAATCAGCATCTATCCAAGTATGCTATGAAGGAACCATCTTGGTTTGCAAAGATGTGAAGCTTTAAGTAGCCAACAATCCATTCATGAGGCTGGATCACTTGATAGACCTCCAATGCTCACTCCCGGAAACTACGATCAACGGGTGATAAGGTTCTTTAGGTTTTGTGATCTAAAGAAGCCACAAGGAAAGTTCTTGAAGAAGGTCATCCTTGAAGGTCCATTTCAGATGCCTACTATCACTGTACCCGGAGATCCGAATGTTAATCCACCAAGAGATGATATCACCAACGTTTTCGGTCTTAATGAACTCACTACTGACCAACTTCTACACATGGAAGCCGATGAACTTGCAATGCAATATATCCTTTTGGGATTACCCAATCCGATACTTCATAGTGTTGATGCTTAGAAGACGGCTAAAGCAATGTGGGAGCATATTCATCTTTTAATGGAAGGCACAGAACTCAATCAAGAAGACATGGAATCCAAAATCTACGTACCATATGAACACTTCATGATTAAACCGGGGAGACATTAGAGTCATATCATCATCTATTCTCAGACATCATCAATGACTTGGAAAAACATAACATCATTTTGCCAAGAATTGCACTCAACACTAAGTTCCTTAGTAGTCTTGGTCCTAATTGGGAAAAGTATGTCATTTTCATCCGTCAAGCGAAGAATCTTCATCATGCTACATACGGATTGTTGTACGACTATTTGAAGCCCCACCAAAAGGAAGTTGACAAAGAAAGGATTATCTTTGTAGTCCCTGCTTCGCCTTCACTTCCGGATAATCAAACTCTAGCTTTGTGGGCTCAAACGTGTTATCCTCAATTCCCTACTTTGCAAACTGTCTTCACAAATCCTCCACAACCAACTGCTACAATTACACCATATGATCCGTCACATCAACAATCTCAAGAAACTCAATTGGTTCCATACAACAACAACAATGATCAAGCACTTTACAGTGAATCTAATGAGGATGCAGAAGCTTTCGATGCATTGTAACAAGGGTTTGTCATGATAGTTAGAGCCTTCGGCCGATATTCCAACAAATCCAACAATTGCATTCGTACCTCATCAAACACAAGGAATCAGGATGCTGTTAACAATGGATGTATTGAAGTTCAGAATCGTGGTAATGTTCGTCAGATGGGTAGTGGTCAAGGGTTTAACGCTAATGGAAGGAATAACATGGGTGCTCCACAACAACGGGCTCAAGTGGTTGATCAGGGAAATGGTCATACTCGGGTTATTGGTCTTCGTTGTTATAACTGTAATGAGAAGGGTCATCTGGCTAATGCATGCCCAAAGCCGAGGACAAGAGGAAGTGCTTATCAAAAAGAGGCTTTACTCTTGGCTCTCAAGGATGAAGCTGGTGGAACTCTTACCAACAAGGAAGAGAGCTTCATGGCAAATGCAGATTCTGATGATGACATGGAGGACTTGCAGGCTAATGCAGCAGTGATGTTAATGGAAAACATGCAAGAACTCCACATGAGTGACAAAGGCCTAGTGTATGACACTGACGGCTTGTCTCAGGTACCAGATCAAACTATATTCATTACTAATCTGATATCTCCGCCAACATCTGCATCCGAAGAGGATCAGAGTGTTCAACAGGAGCCGTCTACATCTCATTCCGATGATAATCAAATAGATCCCGACGTTATATTTGACGATCAAGATGACCTTATGGTTAATACTGATAATCAAGTTGACTCCGTGGTTATATTTGAGGATCTAAATAATGATCGTGTCACGACTCACATTGAACAAGCTGAACATGTTTCTAATCTAGATATTGAGCCCATGACCTTAATTCAGACCCAAGAATCTCGAATGGCAATGTGCAAAGACATCAATAAGAAATTATACGATAAAATTGCACTGTTGACTAAGGATAATGAATGCTTAAAGTTTCAACTCAACATTTTTCAAACAAAAGAGACGCGTGAAAAAGGTTTTGAAGTCGCATTTGTTAAATCATACCAAAATGAAAAATCTTTGGAAAAATAGATATGTGATCTAGCTGCATCCAAGAATGCTTTGTTGTCTTAAATAGAAAAACCGAAATATGATCATAAACAACAACTTAACGCTCCCACTTTGGAAACTCAAAATGCCAAGTCTGAGTTGTTAACTTGTCAAAAACAGTTTTGTGAATACAAAAAGCATTCAAGGAAACAAATAGATGACTATCTTGAGGAATTTACAAAACAAAATCAAAGACTTTTGAAATGTTGTTTATAAACATGGTGAGTCAATCAAATCCTCAAGTTTACAGTGCATAACATAGAATTGATGATTCCATTATGAGTGTTGTTGAATATAATCGTATGGAGGAATTAGATGCAGAAGACGAGAGTCGGTCAAAATTAGAAAATGTTTTTTATTGCAAACCATTTAACTATTCAAAAGCCATAACTTACGTCGCACAACAGGATAATTCTAACACACCTTGGGTTGTCACGCCTACTTCTGAGTCTTCTAATGTTGGTCCCCAACCCAATTCTGCACAAATTAATGGTCCTTTACCTTCACTCAGTGAAGTAAAAACTTTACCCGAACGTTGTCAAATTCTTAAATATTTTGAAACATTCATATCGGACATCAAACTTTTGGAACATGAAATTGAAATCAATTTTGAAATAAAAGTTGAGCATTTTCAATCGCCTCATGCGCGAGAACAAAGAGATATTTTTTAGAAAAGAATTTTACCTCATGTCCGAAATTTGAAAATGTGTGCAATATATTGGGTAAGGGATTTTCACAAGGAGCTTGGACTTATGAAAACA
This sequence comes from Chrysanthemum makinoi, assembly GCA_910596185.1. Classification (NCBI taxonomy): domain Eukaryota; kingdom Viridiplantae; phylum Streptophyta; class Magnoliopsida; order Asterales; family Asteraceae; genus Chrysanthemum; species Chrysanthemum makinoi. Next base: position 173,403,561 of record OU343217.1, on the reverse strand, counting down.
GTTTTCAAGAAAACAGAAACATCGATTTCAAATACAAAACGTAAAAAGAAAATGTTAAGAAAAGATGTTGATCGACTCTTGGAAGATGTTATCTATGCTGATACCATAAATGTTGTGTTATTACATTCTGTTGCATATGCAATTGATTATATCGCTGTTGATTCTGTTGATACTATTGAAAATCTTAAGAATACCGATTATGTGTCACAAATAAAGTCTTTAAAAGTTGAAAATGATCGATTGTTAAACGAGCTTTGAAATGCAAAGCATCATCTTCAATGGTGTCAAAAAGATTGTCAAAATCGAGAACTCGCTTTGCAAAACAAAATCAACCAGCTGCATACTAAAAACTCTTAATCCAAAACTTGAGCAACTGGATGATGAAAATGTGTCTTTGAAGTGTCAAATTTCCAAATATGAACAAGAAATTTCGAAAGTCAAAAAAGAATACGGTGTCATATTTGATTTGCTCAAAAAGACTCGTGCTCAAGCGTCAAAAGATGTTGACGATCATCTTGCATATACCAAAGATGTTTTACGACAAAATGGAAACACTCGTTCTGAAAATCAGGATTTGTTACACACTATCCATGATCTAAAAGCAGAGTTGGTAAAACTTAAGAAAGATAGGAATAGTAAAACAAACGTTATTGCACCAGGAATTCTTAGACTACCTAATGACACATCACACGAAACTAATGTACTTCCCTCTACTGAAACAGGAATAGTTGCCTCTTTTCCCAACGCTAGCACTTCACAGCTTAAGAGCACATCAAGAAAGAATAGGAAGTTGCGACATAAGAAAAGAACAACAAAGACCTCTAAAGTAGAAGAACGCCTTAGGACTTTGAATAAGACTCAAGTTGCACCCACTTTAGACATTGCGTTAGACAAATGTAATAGAAAAAAGTGATGTAACAAATGCTAAACCTTTAAGTACTTTAAATTTTATGTTTGAAGCTTCTTGTGTTGGATGTCGTAAAAGCATGTTTTTTGGTTTTCATGATAAATGTGTTGCTAATGCTATCTTATCTCGTAAGCGGAATAATAGAAAACGGAATACCTTTAGGCCCACTAATGCTTCCAAGTTTGTGCTAGGTTACGATCATTGATGTACCCATAGAACCCCCTTCCCCTCCTAGGAAGAACTTATCACCTAGTGCATTTACTAAGACCAAAGCAAAGACAAGTTGGAGATGGCAGAAATGGTTACATAATACACTTGGCTTTAAATGGATACCTAAAATCATAAACATGTGTGTTTCAACTATAACTGCATCGGAACCCTCTAACTCTTTGGATCTACTTCTATTCCATCTGTGTCGTCTGTGTGTAATGCAGGTGATACAGATCATCCTCTGGATTGTTGATAGCGGATGTTCCCGACACATGACAGGCAATCTCAAACTGTTATCCAACTTTGTTTCAAAGTTCATTGGCACTGTCAGGTTCGGGAATGATCACTTCGGCTATCATGGGCTACGGAGATTATATCAATGGTAACATCAAAATTAGCAGGGTTTCTTATGTGGAAGGTCTCGGTCACAATCTCTTCTCAGTTGGTCAATTTTGTGATGGAGATTTGGAAGTTGTTTTTTGGGAGAAAACTTGTTTAATTCATGATCTACAAGGAAACGATCTTATGTCTGGTACCCGAACATCACGTCTTTATACAATCTCAATGCAAGACATGATTGCTTCATCTCCCATCTGTCTACTTTCAAAGGCAATGTCGACTCTCACACTTAAACTTTCAAACCATAACCAATATTGCACGATACAAACTTGTTGAAGGTCTCCCAAGATTTCGGTACTCTAAAGATCACCTATGCTCAGCTTGTGAACAAGGGAAAAGCACTCGTGCTCACTTTCCTTCAAAGGTGGAACATAGCTCACAGCATGTGCTTCATCTTCTTCACATGGATTTGTGGGGCCCGATGCATGTGCAGCCGATTAATGGCAAACGCTACATCTTGGTAATTGTGGATGACTACTCAAGATGGACTTGGGTTTGTTTTCTTCGAACTAAAGATCAAGCTCCACAGATGATCATCACCTTTCTCACAAAAATTCAAGTTCAGCTCCGGAACACAGTCACACAAATCAGAACAGACAAAGGAAATGAATTTCTGAATCAAACTCTTCGTGCATATTATGAGAAAGTGGGAATTGAGCATCAAACATCTATTGCACGAACACCAAAACAAAATGGAGTTGTTGAAAGACAAACCGTATGTTATTGGAAGCTGCAAGAACGATGTTGATAAATGCAAAACTTCCAGATTATTTGTGGGCTGAAGCCGTGTCAACTACATGCTACACTCAGAACCATTCAATGATTACTAAACGTCACAACAAAACAGCTTATGAGCTTATCCACAACCGTAAACCGAATCTCAAAAACTTTCATGTATTTGGATCCCTTTGCTACCTAAATAATGATCGTGATAACTTTCGTAAGCTCAAAGCCAAAGCTGACATTGGAGTCTTTTTTGGATACTATGAAAACTCTAAGGGTTAGCGGATCTGGAATCGTCGTACAAGGGAGATTATGGAAATGATTCATGAAATTTCGATGAACATACAGAAATGGCTTCTGAGCAAAACAGCTTGGAACCTGGACATAACCGTCTAAACTTCCCCCACACCCCATCATCAAAAGAACCAAGCTTACAGCTTACTCGTCAACAAATGGAACAGCTCCGATGACGCTGAACCAGCTAATGATCTTCTGAACCATGAAGTACCCCAACCTACAGATTATGATCCAAATGCATTCTTCAACCCTTTTGCAAATGAAACTGCCACTTCTGATGTTGCGGAATCATCTACAAGTCATTTGAATCCTCTTAATCTGCAGAATGTATATCAACATCAACCCTCCACATATCATTGGACTCGAGACCATCCTCTTGTGAATATTATTGGAAACCCGAATCAACCAGTCGTAACTAGACAACGCCTTTAGACCGACGGCGAACATTGCATTTATGCACTTACCGTCTATCAAGCTGAACCCAAAAATATTAAGGAAGCCATAACATATGACAACTGGATTGAATCCATGCAAGAAGAACTTAATCAGTTTAAATGTCTTGAAGTATGGGAATTGGTTGAAAAACCAACTAGGGTCTATGTTATTGGTCTGAAATGGATTTGGAAAAATAAATTGGATGCTGAAGGTACGGTTATCAGAAATAAGTCACGTCTGGTGGCTAACAAGAAGAAGGGATTAGGTACAAAGAATCATTCGCACCGAATTGTTCTGGCATTCGCGGCTCACATGAACATCACGGTCTTTCATATGGATGGCAAAACTGCTTTTCTGAATGGTTAACTGAAAGAAATGGTCTATGTTAGTCAGCCAGAAGGATTTGTTGATCCAGAGTTCCCTAATCACGTCTACAAACTGAACAAGGCTCTCTACGGTCTCACACAAGCCCCTCGGGCGTGGTATGATAAGTTGTCATCCTTTCTCATCTCTCATAATTTCGTCAAAGGATCGGTCGACCCAACACTATTCATACAATATCACAGGGAACACATTTAAATCGTTCAAATTTATGTGGATGACATCATTTTTGGGTCAACACATCTAAAGTACTCAAACGCTTTTTTAAAACTTATGAAAAAACATTTTGAAATGTCCATGATGGGTAAACTTACGTTCTTTCTAGGACTGCAAGTTCATCAATTACCCCGTGGTATTTTCTTGAGTCAGTCCAAATATGCTCTTGAAAGTTTAAACAAACATGGAATGCAAAACTGTGATACCTATGCCACACCAATAATAGCTTTTTCAGACGCTGATCACGCAGGTTGCTTAGATTCTTGGAAAAGTACATCAGGAGCTCTACAATTTCTTGGTGATAAACTGGTGTCATGGCAATTGAAGAAGCAAGATTGCAGATCGCTGTCCTCAACCGAAGAAGAATATGTAGCCATGTCGGCGTGTTGTGCTCAAGTCATTTGGATGAGAACACAACTCAAAGACTATGGTTACGTATTTGACAGAATCCCGATGTACTGCGAGAATCGAAGTGCTATTGCGATCTCGTGCAACTCTGTCCAACATTCAAAGTCTAAGCACATCGATCTTCGATATCATTTCATCAAGGAGCATATGGAAAAGGGTATTGTTGAATTATATTTTGTGGGTACTGAATATCAACTGGCAGACCTTCTCACCAAAGCCTTAGCTCCTGCTAGGTTTACTGAGTTGGTCCACCAGATTGGTATGAGGTGTTTGACTCCAGAGGAACTGGACGAACTTTTGACACAATATTAAAACCAGTCAAACACCAAAACCTTTTTGTAAAATTTTTTTCAAAAAACAAAATACAAAAATACAAAATCTATAAAATGCTAAAATATTCTTCTATCCTAATTTCTTTCAACTTGGCAAATACAAATCTTCCGTCAACACTTCACACTTTCAAAAATTTCAATATTTTCTTGGTTAAGTGTTGAGGGGGAGAAAGTAAATATTTTATGTTTCATAAAACCTTGTACATGCATGTTACCCAGTTTTGGTAGTATCTTTGATAATGGTGGACACGTTTCTTTTTTCTTGACACTCCTCGGACCCAAATTTGTAAAATTTCTCTATTTCAAAAGTTGAGGGGGTGTGTCGTCATGTTTCTTTTCAAACTTACACTTTGTACTTAACCAAAATGGAAGTTACGGGCTTTGGATGAAAATGGTTAATGTGGAGGGGCCAAAGTTGTCAAAATCTTAAATTTATTTTATACAAAACTCGTCCACCTAATTTCCTTCACATTTATTTCTAACATTTATTATCAGAACCACTATCATCCTACGCCTATAATTCAAACCACAAATCCGTTTTTAAGCATCATTGAGTGATTTTAAACAATGTTTTTTAACTGTAAACAAATCCAACGGTTTGATTTTACTCTAAGTGTGATTATATGTTCTACGCGTAACCATAAGAACAAATGATCATGTTTGGTTGATTTTTGATGAAATGGGGTGTGTTTTCAAAGTGTATATCATGTTTTAAAACCATTTTCATCAAGAAATTCTACCCAGAAACGTTTTTAACCACTAATTTAAATTTAGGGTTTATGCGTGGATTTAGGGGTTTTCTATTGTGAATGTTTCTGGATAATTAGTTACTTGTATGATGATTGTTACATGTCTAATTGACCTAAACCTATCTTGAATCTCACCAAGAAACACTAATTTTGCATAAATTAATATTTAGGGTTTAAGTGCACGTATAAATGGGTACTTTTGATTCTTGAGGTGTTAGGTATTAAAAATTGTTGAAATACTATCACATAGCTTCTAAGATATCCCAGATTCAGTTTGGTGCAATTTCCAAGGCTAAATCACTTAGGCGTAGGATTTGAAACTTTAGGGTTTTAGTTTACGCCTAAGGAAAAAAAACTACGCCTAACTAATAACTAGTGAGATTCCATGTGAAAATGAAAGGGATTGAATAATGTGTTAATGAAAATGTTATGATGAATTTATTTCACGTTTTACGCATGAAAAATCAGAATCAAGGTTAAGAATTGGAACTCTACGTATAAGGATCACCTTACGCGTAGAAGGTTACACGTAAGAGAAATCTTACACGTAACTCTTACGCGTAAGGTTCTACATGGGGCTACGCGTATCCTGTGAAGGATATGTGTAAACGTGAGTCTTACGTATAAGGTTCACTCTTACGAGTAAACCTTACGCATAAGCTCCAACATACGCTTACGCGTAAGCCTTATGCCAAGAGCTCTTTTCCTACGCGTAATATTTCTTACCCGTAAGAGGAGTTCCTACGCATAAGCTTATGACTACGCGTATGGTCACACACTATTTACGTATAAGCTTGCAATTTTACGCTTAAGCCTTATTTAACCTTTTTTTTTAATTGTTACCCGTAAAAACTTGTAAATAAATAACTCATAACATCACGAAACCAAAATGTCACTAATAAGCTATAATGGTTATAATGTTGTGTGAATGAGTGAAAATTTGGGCTTTAAAATTCAAAATTAATAAACTCGCAAAACTTATCACGACTACTTTGGACTATTGGAAAAACAAGTGACATTGGACTCGTAACATTCATTAACATAACATATTCAATAATTGGACAATAAAAATCAACTTTTGACTAACGTAATGTCTTTCGATATGTTGGTTCTTTTGGCTCAATATCTTTCAGATCACAAAATGGACGTCACAATGGAAAATGTTAACGCACCAAACATTCTCACAATGGAAGATATTTTCCCTACCGGTTACAACATGAATATTGGAAAGAATAACCACAAAGTGGACTTTGATAACTTCACAAGCTCTGAGTCTTCATGCCATATTGTTGTGGATATTCTGAAGATTCATCCCTACAACAACATGCTCACAAATTCTGCAACAGTACCGGAAATCTATTCCGTCAGTTCTGGCACAATATGAAGAAGGCTGATGGTCAAGATACTGTTACGGTGACTCTCAACAACAAACAAGTCACCATCAATGTTGCGGACTTAAGAGCAATTCTTCTACTCCCTGCTATCCAGCCTGCTGAATATGTTGCCACTCCATCGGAAGAGGCTACACTCCAATTCATGGTCAATATTGGCTATGACAAAGCTGCTGCGATCATTACTAAACATTCTTCAGTTGATTTAAAGAACATCCCTCAGCCGTGGAGAACATTATACATTATGATTGCCAAATCTGTTTCTGGACGTGATAGCGGTTATGAGCATCCTAAGCTCATAGAACTACAGATATTCTGGGGCATGGTCAACAAGATGCATATTGACTTTGCAAGTCTGATTTTGGAAGACATGATGTCTTACCTCAAGAAGCCTGGCACCAAGGTCCCCTACATCAGATATACTAAGCTGTTGATCCAAAGGATACTCGGGAACAATCCGGACATTCCCTTGAGACTTGATGACCCCAACCATCACTCTGTGTTGTTTGAGCCTACTCTAAATGTTGTCAGATTCAAAGACTCAATAACAAAGAAACAAGGTGCAGTTTTGCCTGAATGCCTTCTCACTGATGATATTAAGAATCTTCAATCATACTCACATTATCAAGAAGCAGTAGCATCAGGTAAAGTTGGCTTCATTGATGAAAAGTCTTCCACTATACCCGTTAAGAAGACCAGGAGATTGGGCAGTGCTGGAAGTGCTGCAAGCACTGGGAGTAACCGTAAGTATCCAAAGAGAACTCATACCCTCAAAAGGAAAGTTCCATCTAAGGGTGCTATTCTTAATCCTCAACCGGCATAAAAATTAAAGGACGAGGACTCCGAGGATACTGACACGGATGAAGAGGTTCAATACTCGGAAACTGCTACAGATGATACGACAACAATAGAAAAACCTCTTAATCCTAAAACTGACAAGGGTAAAACTCCAGTAGAAGAGCAGGAAGAAGAAGAGAGTTCAGATGAAGAACCAAAGGATGAGGATAAAGACTACAAAAAAACACTGAAGAATCTCAGGCTACAACATGTTGCTAAGGAATTTAATCTTCAACAGACGAGAGGCCCTGGAGGTTCCAGTGGTGGCGCATTTACCATACCAATTCGTGATGCGGTTAATCAACTCGATAAGCGAACTAGTGCCACTGCTAAGGAATCAACAGAACAGCAACAACAAACCTATGAAGTCCCATGCACCTTTGAGGAAGAAGAATAACAAGAATAGGAGAAGATGGTCATAGACAAAGACGTTGAGGAAGCTGCCAAAGAAAAAGCTGAAGAGGAAGCTCAAGCTAAAGCAGCAGAAGAGGCTAGGGTTAAAGCTGATGAAGAGGCTAACGCTCGCAAAGAAACTGATAATTATCTTCTAGATAATCCTGATCACAACCCGGAAGGGACTTCTGAGCCACTTAAAGAACCGGAGCCATCTCATGACTCATCATCTTCCGATTCGTCATCTCACTCATCACCACCAGCATCCAAAGACACCACCACCAGATCCACATTTAAATCGGTCAAGAAACCTAGCAACACTTGGGCATCACGGGCTAAAACTAAGATTGTTAACATTGTCAGGCAAGTAAGGAAGAAAAACGTGGTCAACAAGAAACTGAATCAGCTTGCGGACAGAATCAATCTACTTCAGACTGTGATAAATGAGTTTTCGGGAGAAAGGGAACAGATTCAACAGTTTCTAAATAGATATATCCAAGGGGAAATGGACAAGACGATCAGAGAATATACTCACAAGTTTCTTCTCGACGCCGTCCCTGGAGTGACAAGAGAGATGTTCGCCAGACAAATCTATCCTAATCTCATGCGATTGGTCAAGCAAACAATGGCATCTACTCCTGTAGCAATGGAAATCAATCCAGTCCCGCCTACGGCTGTCTCTGATGCAGAATTGATTTCCAAGCTTGTTTTACAAATGTCTCAACGATCAACAACAATTACTTCTGATGAAGCTAAACTATTTGTGGCATTGCTGGAATATCAACTAAAAACTTCATGCAAAGAGTCAGCTGAAAGGGCTAAGCGTCCAAGAGATGATGATGATGCGGATAAGGATTCTTAGCCAAAACACAAAAAGAAATCTGGTGAATCCTCCTCTATGCCTCCACCACCCCAAAGGACCACCAACACTAGAAGATCTCCTCAACGTCCTCCTGCTACAGACAAACCTCAGGACTCTGAGTCTCCACCACCAACGAAGAAAACTGGTGATCACTTTGAATACACTGGTGGTGATGATGAGGAGATTCCTGAGCCCCAACAACAACCTCCTTCTTCTACATAAACCAAGCAACCAGCATCATCCTCTAAACCAATGAAGAAAAAGTCAACATCAGTTGTATCATGGCTAGATGATGATGAAACTGAAGAATATGACTGGTTTTCAAAGCTTGTTGATGCAACCCCTCAATTACCGGAAGGCCAAGAACCGGTAGATGGTCGAACTCTGGAGCATGCCAAGTTAATTCAAGATAAGTTTAAGGTGAAGAAGATGACAAAAGCAGAGTTAAGACGCATTAAGAACGAAGCTTTTCACTGCTAAAAGACAGCTTCGACAGTGCAATTGAAGTCGAATATCATCTCGACAACATTGCATGAGCCATGTCCAACAACATTGATTGGCTCAACCCTGAATCCAATATCGACTTCACCAGACCTGACAAGGCTCCATACTACACCAACTGGACAAAGCCACTACACACCATTGGCCGACCTGATCAACCGAAGATTCCTTACCGATATTTTTTCAACAATGACCTGGAATTTCTTCAGCACGGTAGCGATGTAAGCAAGAAACACGCTACCTCACTCACCTTCCCTTTCAAGGCAGAAATCTTCTCCAACAATGTGGCCATCAAGGAAGAAGCCACACATATGTTCATTGATAATGTGGTAAAGTATGACCTCGATGCACTATATGGAATTCATCATTGGCCTGAACGAAGAAGAATCTACTACAGAAGCTACTAGGTACTCCAATCGAAGAAAGAGGTGTACAATGACCAACGGATTGTTGCCATAATTCATGTTAGCCTATCTACCAAGTGGGACTACTCATTCCTGAAGAAAATCATAGTTAAACGCCAAGACGAATAGGAATATAACTTTACTGAAGCGGATTTTCCTAGATTGTCAGTCAATGACATTGAAGACATGTATCTTGCTAAGGTACAAGGTCGAATGCGACAGTTCTCCACCAACATCCAGCTCCAGTACATCAAGTCATTGCTAATATTCATCAGAAGTATCGTCATCCAGGAACGTGTTGAAGACCTTCAACTTGCCGTGGAATTATATAAAAATTGTGTTAATCTCACACCACCAAAGCTATACATTCCCGATATCAACCACCTGCCTCAGTACACCAACCTTAAGAGACCAATGTTTGGGGTAGTTTACCGCAGTGAACTTCACCGTAATTGCTTCATGGCGTGCAAGGAGCTTCACAAGTTTTGTGATCACACTTTAAAGAAGGTTCGGGATGGTTTAGCATATCGGTTAAAGGAGATTCGTGAAGGCATAGGGTCGAAGAAAAGGTGGAATTCTAGGGAAAAGAGGGATCCAAAAAAGACCATTACAAGGATTCATGAAAGGTTGTTTCGTCGCGACCAGATGAGGACTTTGGAGAGTTTCGTGGGTGGACTTCAGAGCATATCTCTAACAGGCTATCAACGTCCAGAAAGAACTCCTTGTGTTATTGACGGACTTCCTGATACTCCTTGATTTGTTTCTTTCATTAATATTTGGATGCGTTGATATATACTTGACTATGGCTTGTGCATACATAATAGTGTACAACCCGTACTTGTAATGAAGGGACCCTGTAGTACGCATCAGTGCCACAATCCTTATAAAAGGAGCGAAAGCTTCATACTTTTGAGTAAAACTTATAAAAACTTACATTTTTCAAAGTTTTGCTCAAAAGAACAAGTACATCCCCTTATGATTTTTCAAAACCTCAAAAGTTAATATCACTTTTTGAGGGGGAGTACTTGCTTAAAAACTTTGTTTACAAATTGTTCTTCGTGGAAATCTTCCCACAAAAATCAAAAATAACATTTATATGCCATTTTTTAGGGGGAGAAAAATTATGTGATACAATTATTTTGTGAAAATTTTCATTGAATCTTCATGCTAAAGACTTAACCCATGAATTGATGAGATCTGAACTGTCATACATCGAAAAGATTTGTCTTCCAATACTTATCTGAGTAGATTGTACATATTTGAGAAACTCTTGATAAACATGAACTTTGACCGGTTTGACAACCTTTCGAGGTTTTTCCACACCTTCAAGGTAGTTATTAGAGCTATTTGTCACCTAAAAGCTGACAATGTAACTCTTTAACTATGCAACGTAACCGTGTCTCGCGGGGAATTGTCTATCTTGAGTCGATCAATTCAAAAAGTGCGCGCTCTTGTCTCACCGTGCAGATTTCTGTCAGAACACTTAAGCACGTATTGAGGGGGAGTATTTCTGCAATATACAAAACTCTCACAGTGGTACAAAATGTTTTTACTCATAACCACTTTTGAGAGATTTTCATGAATATGGTTTTATGGCAACATAGGTTAGTCATGGAGTTATAAGGTAGTGTGACACGCCAGAGCCAGAGGGATCTACACAAAAACACCACCAATAGTTAGAAACTAGAAGTCCTTAGGTATGATTATAAAAAGGAGAAAATGAGAATAGGAGAAAGAAGGAGTTGAAGAATTAAAAAGAAATGTAATAAAAAGGGTGAAAAGAAATAGCCCTCCAGATTATTCAACTTAGGGCAGACACCTGGTTCAACTCATATGCTACTGGTTGTCACTAGATGACACAGGTATTGAAGATCAAAGTCGTCATGGACCCAGTGACGCATGCACTAAACCTTCTTAGCCACTAAAGTTTCTCTTAATAAAAGCTTGTTTCATTCTCATAGGGAACCCTACGTAAACTATCGGCTTTCTCTTAGAGATTGCTGGTATTGAAGAAAGAGACCCTATCCCTAGTCTCAACTCAGGAAAACCAAATCGCACTATTGAGTCTAGAGCCACGAGATTCATCAAAAGATCTCTTAGGAACACTCAAAATTTCATCACCTGTCGTTCAACAATAAAGACGCAAGGCATACTATTCTAGAGTCCAACACAGATCTTAGCAATCTGCCGAGAACATTTATGAGGGGTTCACAACTGTGATCCTTAGTGATTGAATGGAAACTTCTGACAGGGTCAACATCAAACAGCCCTGATAGTAGGTCACTTTGGTAACTCCTTGTGGGTTACGCTTAGTGTTGCCTCAAACGGTCTACAGTCGTGAGGTGATGCTTCGGTGTACCTCAACGACTCACCTGAACTGTAGGTGTACTTTGGTAAATCATTTTATCCTACTTGAGAGACTCCAGTTCAGGAACAGCCTTTGCTAGAATTAGAGATGTTTTTTCAAACTATGTTGTTAACACACTCGAAGTTCGAACTTGTAAGTGCTGGAAATCCTACTTAGGAGATTCTTTTCAAGAATCGAGTCCTGAAGATGTGGGTCATTACTTGAACTTGTTCGATGTAATGCCAACTGTCCCTTACGGGATTCGGACGGCTGATTCGCCCGACGAAGGTGAATGGAATCAAGACATTCATCAGAAGAACAGTCGTAGTGGTCAACTCTTTAAGAAACGACCACAATGATCGATTGGTGTTTATCACTAACCCATTATTATGTTTTCTTCCTGGGAGATGATCGTGCAGATTCTCCACACGCTCATACCAACAACAACGCATATTGAACTTCTCTCAAAAGGCAACACAAAAGTCAGAATGATTCTTCTTCAAAGTCAAAGAATCTACAAAGTATAAACACTAAGAGAACTATATGTATCCTGATATCCAACATCAAAGAGCGTGTGAGCATGTTGGAGAAGGACGTGGAGACACCTGAGCAACGAAGCGGACCTGATGCAGATTACCACAACATAACATCACCATATCCACACCAGAACAAAGAACAAAGATAATTGAAGACGTCAACGCTGAAAATTTCAAAGAAAACAAGATCCTCACACTAGGGAGATTGTTAGAATCAAGGCACTTCTTCTCACAAGAAAGAAGAATGTCAGATGATGTCAAAGCAACTATTACATCAACACCAACAACGTTTCAGATTACTTAAGTCATTAATTACCAACACTTAGGGGGAGATTGTTAGAATCACTCCTAAAGTATATTTCAAGTTTTTGTAATTAACATGTAATAGGTTGCTTAATTAGGCTTTTATGTCAGCATTAATGGCAAGGCTTATGTAGAAAGCCCATAAGCCTTGGCCCAAGCCCATAAGGAAGGAAGGGAACTTGTAGTGTTGCCCTAGTCCCTTCCCCTATAAATAATGTTGTAAACCTTCATTTGAAGGTTGGTTGTTCACTTTCATATTACACTCTATGCTTATCCTCTCAATACTATCTTAACGTGTGTGTGTATTGTGTTCTTCCGATCCTTCCTTCATCTATTTCTAACATATTGATGCTTGTGTTACAATATGGTGACTTAACACATGTTAGTAATGACATTACACCCTTAACCCATGTTGTGTCTACCCATATTGTAACCACCCGCATTTTTAGGTTACTTTTCATTTTTGAGAATTTACTATTCACTTTTACTATTCACATTTACTCTTCACTTTCACTATTCATCCGTAAAAATTTTAATCCACATTCTCGTAAGATAAATTATTTTAGTAATAACCTGAGAGTCCGACCATCGTTAGATCATTTTCGCAAAAGTTATTAAGTAAAAATCGTTTTAAAGTTTCGTTTTAGACGGTCCACCGTTTAAACATCACACAAATAACGAAAATCAACTCTGACAATTTTTCTCGCATCAGATAAATTTTTAGATCACTCATGATTAATTTGAGAATTTTTAAGATTCATTATTTTTAATATTACCAAATAAGCCCAGCGCAGAACAAAACTAAACTTACGTTTTAAACAATTCTACTTACATCCAGACTTAACGATTCCTGCACTGTGTTTCTAATATGTTTTTGACACTTTTACATTTTTTTGGAAAATTCAAACATATTTCCCTCCTCCTTTGATCATAAAGGAATTAACCTTGTACGTTCTACATTTTTGCTTAAATCGCGTAACTTTTAAACTTCACGAATAACTGTAAAGTTATCTCGCGTATAACGAAAACCACATTTTAACATCTCATATCACTTTTAGACTAATTTTAGTCTACTCTAAATAAATTCACGGTTGTTTCCCTGAAATTTCGTTCTTTTCTGAAAAACTGCGTATTACGCGTTTTTGACCAGTATTTCCAGCTTTAAGCATCGTTTTTGCACCCAATGAGACTTATCACCCATTTTATATTTTTAGATGGAGTATAATGATGAGTTTCATCATTCCTACAAGTTTTGTATTTTTACGATACCCGGTTTTACGTTTTATGGCTTCGGTTGATATTTAACGGAACCAAAACTCACTCCGTAACCAAGATAATACCAAAACTAACCACCTAAGTCATCTTATCTTCAATTGGCCGACCTAAGGGGGGGAGTCACCATTTTGGTGGCAAAATCCTAACCATGCTTCCTTTAGATCATTACAAGTGTCCTAACCTAACCATGGTTAATATTTAACCCAATATATGGTTAACCAAACTTACCCTCCTATAAATAGGAAGTAAAATACATCCTAAACATCTTCACAAACTGTTCTTGGTCGTTCATATCATAAATCTTTCACATCTTCCATCATTTGATCTATAAACTCCAAGTTTATGCAAGGAAGTTCCAAAGATCAAGCTACTACATCAAATCTCTAGCAAGTTTAAGTGATCTTCTTGAGTTTTGATCCACTCAAGTCACTTAGTACTTCATCACCAACTCTTCAAGTTTGCAAGGGTGCCAAGGTGTGGAAAGCTAGCTCAATCCGAAGTCTTACGCGATCAATCAAAGTCCTATCCTTACTAAGTTACTCCTTTCTTATTGAAAGCCAAAAGTTGTAAGCAACTTATCACCACCATCATCTCATCTTAATTATTCATAATCTTAACTATTTCGTGCTATATATATAGTTACTATGTTGATTCATGATGTACATATACTCAATCACATGTTTTAGTTTACATATTATCATAAAAGTAACAAACTAGTAAACTAGTCATATTCTACACATGGAGACCATTAAAATCAGTAACATATGGAATTTCTAACTTACATAATATGGTAGACAAGATAAAAAGGTAAACATAGCAATTTGAATCACCCGAAATGGACAAACGAGTCAAAAGTTATAAGCAAAAGAAGTTAGCGAAACCTAAACGCCAAAACTACCATGTATAAGCTGTTTTTAGTTCTGTCTTTTTAAAAGTGGTACTTCTGGTCCGAATCATCAAAAAGTTAAAGCACGAAAGTTGTCCGGAACGACGTTTTCCTTCCTTTTTCAAAGAAGCTCGGGCCTTGAAAACGCATAAATAGGCCAAAATATTTCAAAAACAGATACTGCCGTAAATATAGTCTCATAACTATACTTTTGTCACAACTAAAAGCAAACCAAGAGGCCTAATGGCCATAAGCCAAGACCACGGCTACGGCTAAGGTCAAAGCTAAGTCTCAAGACCATGGTAGTCAAGACCAAAGTCACGGCAAGGCCATGGCTAAAGCCTCAAGGCTTGTTTGCCCAAGACCGTTAACTATGGTAATTATATTTATGAAACAACGAGAACTTGTAAGAACTAGATAGTTATTAAAACATGATAAAATTTATGTTATAACAATCTTCACTCAAAACATATGTTGTATTTACTAAGTGCTACAATAGTAGGGAGCTTCATGTGAGGGGTTTCATTTGAGTAAAACGTATCGACGAGTTGCTGGATTTACGAATTAAAGTGTCCTAGCTCCTCGAACGTTTACTGCATGACCTCTGAATTATGATGGCCCGAACGGTAGTACGATATCTATAGACTAAATACGTTTTCACATATCAAAGACCTTTCTGTAAACATCAAATAATAATTGACTACATCATGATCAACATAGGAATATATATAGGATGGTTTATGTTTCCTTAAACATTATTCCAAACTTAAGACGCAACATTTCATTTTTAGGTTGCACGTAGGAGTTTTCCGACTTATCCATCATCCGTTAAAAGTACTTAACATCATTTACACTACGGTGAGTTCATAGCCCCACTTTCTATTACTTAATTATTTTACAAACCCTTGGGGGAGATACATGCTTTATTTTAAACCGAACACATTGCTTTCAAATTCT
Organism: Chrysanthemum makinoi; assembly: GCA_910596185.1. Taxonomy (NCBI): domain Eukaryota; kingdom Viridiplantae; phylum Streptophyta; class Magnoliopsida; order Asterales; family Asteraceae; genus Chrysanthemum; species Chrysanthemum makinoi. Next base: position 173,387,812 of record OU343217.1, on the reverse strand, counting down.
ATACTTATCTGATTATTTTACTTGCACTAAGTTACCTCATTTGCCAATCTTAACTCCCTAAATCATGAATCATTAATCACGAGTGAAGTGAGCGCGAATATTGTGGATAGATCTATCGGGATTGACGAATCCCGTTTGTTTGAGCAGGATCCGGTAAACAAACGCACTATATTTGAGTACATCAGGTAAAATGGCAAATTTTACCTACTTGGGGCATCGGTTACTATTATATGACAGCAAGTTAACGCCTTGATTACATGATGCTTAGTGAATAATAACTGTTTTGTTTTCTAAACCATAAATGTGAGACTAATTACCTCACGTTATGAATATTGTGTTCAACTGATTTCCTAAACTCTATGAATTTCACTCAACCTTTGTGTTGACAGTTTTAAGCATGTATTTCAGGTCCATAATGTCGGAAGTTGGCACGGAAGGGCAAGGACAAGATCAAGATGGCTATAAATAATTTATCATTCACAAAACATCAAAGACTTATATTAATGTATTTTGTAAACAATGGAACCAACTGGGACCTATTTTGTAAACTCTGATATTTATATAAATCGAATAATAAATCTTTTAAAACGACTCCTTTGGAGATCGTTTTCTATTATTATGACTGTTGTGCCATGAAGTAACACCCAGTTTGAATTCCGCTGCGTATCTCGAAATTGGGGGTGTTACAGATTGGTACCAGAGCCATAGTTATAGAGAAACGAGTCTAAATTGAGACTTAAACTATAACTACTTTTACAAACAAAAACATTTTATAGCCTTCCGTTCTTCATGCCTTCCATCCTCTAGACGATTATGTGACTTTTAAACATTTTAAGCTATACAAACATACTAGTATATTGATATATACACTTGACATAATTTCAATCATAAACAAAGTACTCAACATATCTGCGTATGCCTATTCTAAGGCATTACGGAACAATCATATTTTCCTAATCTCCCAATCATGCATCTACTCGTGCTTTTTAGGATTACGAAACTTTATCCAAGATATTGTAACTGACTACAATGGTCTTTCCTACTTCCCAGACATTGTGAGATACAATGGTCTCATTCATTTTTCAAGACACTGTGAGATACAGTGGTCTCTATTACATTCTCAGACACTGTAAATACTATAGTGGTCTCATTTATTTCTCAAGACATTGTGGGTTACACAATGGCCTCTTCATCATTTCTCAAGACATTGTGGGTTACACAATGATCTCTCTATCATTTCTCAAGACATTGTGGGTTACACAATGGTCTCTTCATCATTTCTCAAGACATTATGAGTTATACAATGATCTCTCTATCATTTCTCAAGACATTGTGGGGTTACACAATGGTCTCTTCATCATTTCTCAAGACATTATGAGTTATACAATGATCTCTCTATCACTTCTCAAGACATTGTGGGTTACACAATGATCTCTCCATCATTTCTTAGACATTGTGAGTTACACAATGGTCTCTATTATTTCCTAGATATTGTGAGTTACCCAATGGTCGCAACTATTTCTCAGACATTGTGAGTTGCACAATGGTCTCAACTACTCCTCAGATATTGTAAGTTATACAATAGTCTCTAAAAATTATCTTCTAAACATTATATGATATCGTTTTGCATGAAACCCGTCACAGTCTATCAATTTCCCTAATGGAAATACAAGAAATAGGATTTCTAAAGGAAAAAGTGACTCATCATCTACAAAAGCTGAAGTTCAGCAACTTTCTCTACATTCATCAAAATTCTCTTCTGAAACCTTCATTGTTAAATGTCCGTGATGCTAGCCGAGTATAAACTATTTTAGAATTACTTAAGATTTCCTTTCCACACGTATCTACCCATACTATCTTCTATGCAATGGAATGTGAAAACATGGGTTGCAAGTCTTTTATGGCCAGGACTTGCAACTGGATGGTTTGATATCGCCTTTGCTTAGTGGACAATTTCTCAAAAGCTATGGACATATCACAAATATACCTAATTTAGGTATTTGAAAAATTTATCGAACCTCGGCTAAATATAGCCTAATCACCTATATTTAACCTTGGGATAGTGGAACATAGTCTGATTAACTATGTTCGAATTAAATTTTTCAAACACTGAGAACAGTTATACAAGGGTTATATTCAGGTTAATTTCCTACTTAAACTCGATAAACCACCAGAATTCATTAAAAAGATCTAGAGACACGATAATGTCTTACCTTTTAGCAAAATCTTAACATCTTATTTATACTACCTAATTTCATTCTTGAAATTTTCATACATGAGATAATCCTAACTACTATTTTGGAATAATCATCAAATCTTCTTGTCATTTCTTAGAAGTACTAGCCTGTTTAGGTTTCAAGGATATCATTCCGCCATAATCCTTTACAATCCACTTATGATTTTAAAGCAAAACTTGACATCTCTACCCAAGAATAATGGTAAGCGTACACTACACTCTTCTAATCGTCAACATATCACATCATTATCTGAACCCCATTGAAATTCAGTGTGTAAAACTTCACAGTATCACGTTTCTTTGAAACAATAGTAGACATAAACACTATACGATATAGCCTTCATCTCGAAACCACCTAAGACAGGATCAACTTTGGAAATGGTTTGGATAACCACTTGCCACTAGCAAGACTTTCCTAGAACATCATTACAAACCATTTTACATCAACAATACCTTACACCTTTGATTAACAACAGTTACCCTAACAACAACAAAACTATTCCATTTTGAGGCACTATATAGACGAAAGTGTTAGTTAACCATTTGCTGAACTAAGGTGTTTAGGGATCACCCACGAAACAATTAAGGAAACCATACAAATATAAATTAGGCTCCATGCCACACACTATCACCAAAAACTCCATGTTAGAAATTAAAGTTTTATTGATAACCTCGATATAATAAGATATGATTCGTTTTGAGAATCGGGAAAAGCCAAACTTTAGGTATATTGGACTCTATAAGATTTTATCAAAACCCTTTAGGTTATCAACTTAAGCCACATAGTACATAATACATTCTACGACCAAAAACTTGAGAACACAAAGATTAGAATTCGGAGCATACATCTACATTTCCCTAGACAATTCAACATCGGGTAACACACCCTAAATTCCGGGACGGAATTCCCATTAAGGGGGTGAGACTGTAACCACCCGCATTTTTAGGTTACTTTTCATTTTCGAGAATTTACTATTCACTTTTACTATTCAAATTTACTATTCACTTTCACTATTCATCCCGTAAAAATTTTAATCCACATTCTCATAAGATAAATTATTTTAGTAATAACCTGAGAGTCCGACCATCGTTAGATCATTTTCGCAAAAGTTATTAAGTAAACATCGTTTTAAAGTTTCGTTTTAGACGGTCCACCGTTTAAACATCACACACATAACGAAAATCAACTCTGACAATTTTTCTCGCATCAGATAAATTTTTAGATCACTCATGATTAATTTGAGAATTTTTAAGATTCATTGTTTTTAATATTACCAAATAAGCCCAGCGCAGAACAAAACTAAACTTACGTTTTAAACAATTCTACTTACATCCAGACTTAACGATTCCTGCACTGTGTTTCTAATATGTTTTTGACACTTTTACATTTTTGGAAAATTCAAACATATTTCCCTCCTCCTTTGACCATAAAGGAATTAACCTTGTACGTTCTACATTTTTGCTTAAATCGCGTAACTTTTAAACTTCACGAATAACTGTAAAGTTATCCCGCGTATGACAAAAACCACATTTTAACATCTCATATCACTTTTAGACTAATTTTAGTCTACTCTAAATAAATTCACGATTGTTTCCCTGAAATTTCGTTCTTTTCTGAAAAACTGCGTATTACGCGTTTTTTACCTGTATTTCCAGCTTTAAGCAGCGTTTTTGCACCCAATAAGACTTATCACCCATTTTATATTTTTAGATGGAGTATAATGATGAGTTTCATCATTCCTACAAGTTTTGTATTTTTACGATACCCGGTTTTACGTTTTATGGCTTCGGTTGATATTTAACGGAACCAAAACTCACTCCGTAACCAAGATAATACCAAAACTAACCACCTAAGTCATCTTATCTTCACTTGGCCGACCTAAGGGGGGGGAGTCATCATTTTGGTGGCAAAATCCTAACCATGCTTCCTTTAGATCATTACAAGTGTCCTAACCTAACCATGGTTAATATTTAACCCAATATATGGTTAACCAAACTTACCCTCCTATAAATAGGAAGTAAAATACATCCTAAACATCTTCACAAACTGTTCTTGGTCGTTCATATCATAAATCCTTCACATCTTCCATCATTTGATCTATAAACTCCAAGTTTATGCAAGGAAGTTCCAAAGATCAAGCTACTACATCAAATCTCTAGCAAGTTTAAGTGATCTTCTTGAGTTTTGATCCACTCAAGTCACTTAGTACTTCATCACCAACTCTTCAAGTTTGCAAGGGTGCCAAGGTGTGGAAAGCTAGCTCAATCCGAAGTCTTACGCGATCAATCAAAGTCCTATCCTTACTAAGTTACTCCTTTCTTATTGAAAGCCAAAAGTTGTAAGCAACTTATCACCACCATAATCTCATATTAATTATTCATAATCTTAACTATTTCATGCTATATATATAGTTACTATGTTGATTCATGATGTACATATACTCAATCACATGTTTTAATTTACATATTATCATAAAAGTAACAAACTAGTAAACTAGTCATATTCTACACATGGGGACCATTAAAATCAGTAACATATGGACTTTCTAACTTACATAATATGGTAGACAAGATAAAAAGGTAAACATAGCAATTTGAATCACCCGAAACGGACAAACGAGTCAAAAGTTATAAGTAAAAGAAGTTAGCGAAACCTAAACGCCAAAACTACCATGTATAAGCTGTTTTTAGTTCTGTCTTTTTAAAAGTGGTACTTCTGGTCCGAATCATCAAAAAGTTAAAGCACGAAAGTTGTCCGGAACGACGTTTTCCTTCCAATACAAAGAAGCCCGGGCCTTGAAAACGCATAAATAGGCCAAAATCTTTCAAAAACAGAAACTGCCGTAAATATAGTCTCATAACTATACTTTTGTCACAACTAAAAGCAAACCAAGAGGCCTAATGGTCATAAGCCATGACCACGACTACGGCTAAGGTCAAAGCTAAGTCTCAAGACCATGGTAGTCAAGACCAAAGTCACGGCAAGGCCATGGCTAAAGCCTCAAGGCTTGTTTGCCCAAGACCGTTAACTATGGTAATTATATTTATGAAACAACGAGAACTTGTAAGAACTAGATAGTTATTAAAACATGATAAACTTTATGTTATAACAATCTTCACTCAAAACATATGTTGTATTTACTAAGTGCTACAATAGTAGGGAGCTTCATGTGAGGGGTTTCATTTGAGTAAAACGTATCGACGAGTTGCTGGATTAACGAATTAAAGTGTCCTAGCTCCTCGAACGTTTACTGCATGACCTCTGAATTATGATGGCCCGAACGGTAGTACGATATCTATAGACTAAATACGTTTTCACATATCAAAGACCTTTCTGCAAACATCAAATAATAATTAATATTCCTATGATCAACATAGGAATATATATAGGATGGTTTATGTTTCCTTAAACATTATTCCAAACTTAAGACGCAACATTTCATTTTTAGGTTGCACGTAGGAGTTTTCCGACTTATCCATCATCCGTTAAAAGTACTTAACATCATTTACACTACGGTGAGTTCATAGCCCCACTTTCTATTACTTAATTATTTTATAAACCCTTGGGGGAGATACATGCTTTATTTTAAACCGAACACATTGCTTTCAAATTCTATACTTATCTGATTATTTTACTTGCACTAAGTTACCGCATTTGCCAATCTTAACTCCCTAAATCATGAATCATTAATCACGAGTGAAGTGAGCGTGAATATTGTGGATAGATCTACCAGGATTGACGAATCCCGTTTGTTTGACCAGGATCCGGTAAACAAACGCACTATATTTGAGTACATCAGGTAAAACGGCAAATTTTACCTACTTGGGGCATCAGTTACTATTATATGACAGCAAGTTAACGCCTTGATTGCATGATGCTTAGTGAATAATAACTGTTTTGTTTTCTAAACCATAAATGTGAGACTAATTACCTCACGTTATGAATATTGTGTTCAACTGATTTCCTAAACTCTATGAATTTCACTCAACCTTTGTGTTGACAGTTTTAAGTAGGGCTGTAAACGAACTGAACGTTCAGTGAACATTTCATGAACGGTTCGATAAAAAGTTCGTTTATGTTCTTTTATTTATTAAATGAACGAACATGAACAATATTTTACGATCTTTTAGTTAAATGAACGAACATGAACAAAAGTCATGTCCGTTTATTTATGTTCGTGAACGTCCGATTATGCGTTCGTTAACGTTCGTTTATGTTCATTTATTTATTTATGTTCGTATATCAAATCTTTTAATTGTATAATTTTTAAATTGGTTTGTTTAAACAAAACGACACTTATAAAACAATATTAGATGCATAATTTAATAAAGTTTATGATTGTTTGTCCATGTTCATTTATGTTGGATCGTTTATGTTCGTTTAGGGTTCGTTTAGTGTCTTAATGAACGAACATGAACAACTCATTTTGTTAATAAACGAACATGAACATGAAATTTCGTTCGTTTAAGCGTTCGTGTTTGTTTATTTGTCCGGTTAAAATTAAATGAACGAACATGAACAAGGCTCCGTTCGTGTTCGTCCGGTTCGTTTACAGCCCTAGTTTTAAGCATGTATTTCAGGTCCATAATGTCAGAAGTTGGCACGAAAGGGCAAGGACAAGATCAAGAAGGCTATAAATAATTTATCATTCACAAAACATCAAAAACTTATATTAATGTATTTTGTAAACAATGGAACCAACTGGGACCTATTTTGTAAACTCTGATATTTATATAGATCGAATGTTAAATCTTTTAAAACGACTCCTTTAGAGATCGTTTTCTATTATTATGACTGTTGTGCCATGAAGTAACACCCAGTTTGAATTCCGCTGCGTATCTCGAAATTGGGGGTGTTACACATATTGCCTTCAAGAATTCTTTAGTCCTTAACTCTAGTTGTGGAGATTTGTGTAACCGCCAAGCTTATGATAGAATACATGCTATGACTGTGCTTTAAGTGATCACCCTGAAATTGAAACTTAGACTAGTTGAGAGAATTTTTGTGTTCTGTTCCTATTTCCTGAGGTGTTCGGCGTTGATTTATTCTAGCATAAGGGATTTTTAAACTAATATTTTCCAAGTAATGGGAGATATCTTTTAGAATTTTTTCTAATAAGGTCTACTTAAGGGCAAGTAGATTTCAAGTGGGGGGATATTTGATAACATCAAATAGTCCTAAATTTTAAGTGTCAATTTCCTCCGATAATGCTCGTATTTTATATCATTTATATGGATTTACACTTGTATTCCTTTATATTTCACTTTCAGGTAAATTATGAGCATTGGAGCTTATGAGACACGGATTTGGAGATTTTCTTAAAGATTTATGATAGTATGCAAACTGTGAAGAAGCTACGGCGAAACTCCTCTCACATTACGCCGTAGCTAGTGCGTTGACTATGAAGACCAACTTAAAGGCGATTATGGCGTAACACCCAACTAAGGTTACGCCGTAATCAATTAGGTCAAGAAATATTTTGTACCTCCATCAACTACGCCATAACTCGTCACAAGGATTACGGCGTAATCATAGAAAATGTAACCTTTATTAAAGATACGGCGTAACCTTTCCCAAGTGTTAAGCTTTAACCTGCTTAACGAGAGCATCATTTGAAGATTTATTAAAGTTACGACGTAAGTCTCAACTCAAGTTACGCCGTAACTAGATCGTGCCCATAAATACCAGCCCTAATTTCTGCATTTCACATCATCCACTCACAACCAAAAAGCAGAGAGCGTGAAGAGGGTTCCAAAGGGAGATCTTTCAGAGCATATGGAGCCATCTACAAGGGAGAAATCACTCCATAACGATAAGCATTAGCGATAATTTTATCTATTACTTTTGATTCATGTATTTCATTATGTTAAACATTGAGTCTTTTGTTTCGTTTATTACGATTGGCTAAGTACCCTTGGTGCTATCCAAGTTATGATTCCTTAAATGTTTTGTTTATGTTTTCATGCTTCCGTGTAATTGGTTATATTTTATGCATGCATAGTTCGTTGGTAGCTACCTTAGCTTCGGTAGTTTTGAAGGGCGTTCGTATCTACTTGCTTAGGATAATTGACCAAATGACCCTAAGTAGTTAGGTAAAGTTGGGGATGGTAAGAATTGACCAACTGACGACCCTTCTTCACTTGTGCGAACTGACCAAATGATCACCGTCCGTTTGGATGAACTTAAGAAGTTAGGGATGAGTATCTAATATGCTAGCACCCGGGCACTCATTGTTACGAATCTTGCATGTAGGGTACTTAATGACTTGGATTAGAGGACTAAAAACAACTCGACTTTCAAGGGTAGAATCTTGATCTTGGGTAAACGCCTTTGCAGATAGCTTAGGACGAACTAACCAAATTCTTTCCTAGCGACTTAAACCCCCACTTGAATCAGTTGGAAGTAGCAAAACGTGAACATTACATGATAGGATAAGTAATTAGGTTAGCACACTTTACCTGTATTGATCCATCTCTATTTACTTTTCGCATTTATTTCTTGTTATTAGTTTAATAATCATTTCAATCCTAAAACCAGTTAAAACTAGCGACACCTCGGTTTTACCTATTACTACACTACATACGATCGCGTACACTGCCCGTGAGTGCATAAGGTGGACCATAGGTAAACAAGACTTTATAAATATTAAAACCTGGTTAGAAAACCTGCATCAGTCTAGGACCGATATTGGTGTCCATAATATGGCTTATTTGTGTGACATGTTGTTGGAGATAAGTCTTTTTTATACTAATGTGGTTGAAAATTCTTGTTGGTGGTTGATAGTAAACGATAACTTTTTCTCTCTTGGGGTAACCCACCATATTATCGACTCTAAGCTTCTTCTTTCCTTGGTGCCTTCGACCTCATGGGGAAAAACCTCCCTCGTAAAGTCAATATTTTCATATGGATATTGTCTTTGGATCATCTTCCTCATAGATTGAACCTTTAGTCCCGTGGCATATTCTGAAATCTCATGTTCTACTTGTAATGGTAATGTGGAATCATTTAATCACATTTTCTTTGAATATGACATGTCTATGGATATTTTGAGACTTGTTATTAATTGGTGTGATATCCTTTTTCCTCCTTTTACTTCTTTTGAGCATTGGAAGAATTGGTTTGACTTGTGGCATGCTTCGAAAAAAAAGAAACATCGTATCTCTGCTATTGTTGCCTCGTCTGTTTGGTAGCTATGGAGGTTTTGTAATAGTTTTACTTTTTGTTCACATCCGATGAGAAAAAGTGACATTTTCGACAACATTCGTTCATCTTCTTTTTCATAGTTACGTCACAAAGGTCATGTAAATTGGGTAGATTTGTTTACGTCTTCGCTGTGGATTGTAAGTTGTGGCATTGGTTAATGTTTTCTTTCTTTTCTGTTTTTCCCGAGGCTTGTTTGGAGGCTGCATAAAAAACACTCCAGAGTGAAAACAGGTGGCTCGGCCTCCATGGGTGGGGATTTTTCTCTTGTGTTTGTTCGTCGTAATTGGCAAGAGTTTTTCATCCTTTTTGTTGCTCTCGCAGTTAAAGCCTCGAGAGGTTTCTAGGATGTGTTGTTTTGTTTCATTCCTAGTTTGTATTGTACTATTTGGCTTCTAGCCTTGCTAGTTGCTTTAGTGTTAGGCATTGGAAATTCCATAGTGAAGTGTCGGTCACCCCAACTATTATCTAGCATAAGTTATCTCGTAGACATATCGTTATTTACATGTTTGTTAGTTAGTCATTAGCCTAGTTTAGCGTAGTGTAACACCGTGGAGGAAGGACGAGTCTTTACCCACTGTATGCCTGATCCACAGTCCGGAGGAGGACGTGTAGTATGTAACTATAAATACCCTCTACCTCCCAAGGTAGAGGGTTGGACCTTTCATTCTAATCTAGCCTTTTCTGTTTTGTTTACTTTCTCTCTCTAGAAAGGCTCCCATCTTCCACTTTCTCTCTCTAGACTCTTGCATAATTCAACCCATATATTGTTATGTGATGTGTTTATGAAATCCAATATGTTACGAATGGTATCAAGAGCCATGGTTTGCTCATCTATCTTTCATGTTCTTGGATTTCTAGTGGTTTTATATGGTTTTTGGGTTTGAAAAAGTTTAGTTTTGCATCATTTAGACTATTTCTAGTGTTAAAGTTTGGATTTTGATTCTACTTTTTTGTTTAGAATCATTATAAGTGCTTTTGGATTGAAAAGTGGTGTTTTTGAACATTTCCACCTAGCGACTTGAGTCACGGACAAGAATTCTTCGTAGCGACTTGTCTTTACATTCGTAGCGACTTGTATTTACATTCATAGCGACTTGACTTTGTTGTAGGAAGCGACTTGTGCTCTAGCGATTTGTCTTTTGAGACAAAGCGACAAATAGTACAAAGTAGTGGACGTACTATTTTGTCTAGCGAGTTGTCATCTAGCGACTTGTCACTAGGGATTTGTCTTCATAGCGAGTTGTCTCTAGCGACTTGAGAATCTAGCAACTTCAGCATCTAGCGACTTGTCAACTAGCGATTTGTCTTCATAGCGAGTTTTCTCTAACGACTTGTGCATCTAGCGACTTATAACTAGCGAGTTGTCCTCATAGCGACTTGAGTACCTAGCGACTTGGGGCAAAGAGACTTGGTGCTAAGCGACTTGTATTCATAGTTAAAATCCCATGACAGAATCTATTTCTCGGTTTAAATCATAGACTTGTAAAATCCTGTGTATACTACAACATCATGTCTTACACTACTGACCCAGTAATTTCAGAAGTACTTAAATTGTATGATCTTGTGGGCAACAATGATAATGTATGCTACACTGAACGATTAAAGATGATTGAATTAATCAATGAGGATGTGAGATCTTCATGTTCTGAATACAATGAGAAAGAATTGCACCTGCTGATGCCACATAATGCTAAGCAAATGGAACACAGCATTGAGCCCTATCAGCTACCTCATCTGCACCTCACACAGCTGTTATCCACAACTGGGGATCGAACATGTAGTGCTCTCTTTCCCCAGTACCTACCTACATTGAAGAGAACCTTGCTGCTGAACTTAGAACAACTGAAGCTTCAACTTACCAAAAGTAAGGTATTAAAGGATGATTCCAATGCTGCACTTCAGGTAATCCACAAACAATTTCAGCAATTCATCAATGGGGAATATTCAGCAGATTACGATCAACATTTGACTGGAATTTCCATCAAAAAACATACCGGAATGGAAATTCAGGAATTTATTGAGACATTTATCCAACTCATGGATAATGTGGAAAAGTATATTGAGGAAGCTGCACAAAAGGATGAAAACATGAATGAGTGTCAGGTGCAATTGAGAGATAGTTGTGATGAGTCGGGTAATGTATCAGTTGATGAATCGGGTGTTGCTGAATGCAGAATGTTAGTGTCAACAAAGAATGATGTAACCAGCTGCTTAGTAACTCCTATCACACAAGAAGTGGATGCTATGATCAGAAAGGTGAATGAATGTCGAGTACAATCAATAAATTGTTGTGTTGAGACCGGTAAGGCATCGGATGATGGATCAATTGACACTGAATACAGAGGCTCAGAGACAGATAAGCTTGAATCAGCCAGAAGTTTAGTGACTCTTGTTACACATGATGTGGATGCAAATATCAGACCGCCAAATGAACAGGTGTCATGAGATGAGGTACCCTTAACTAATCAACATGGTGCATCTACTAATGTTCCTAAACAAACTGATCTTAATGCTGAACATGATTCTGATATATGTTCCTTGGTTGAGGTTGAGACTAATAAATTCAAAACAAATGATATGGTTGATAAAAAGGATTTTGATGAACTTTCAAACAAATTCTCAAAACTTGAAAAATGTTGCATTTCTCTTGAAATTGCAATACAAAGAAAGGAGGAAAGTTTTCAAACTATGAAACCATGTAAAAATCTGAAATTTCCTGAATTTTTTGAAATAAACGATTTAAAACCTCAGCTTCAAGCCAAAAACTCGACTATCAACAATTTGAAGAAAAATATTTCTGGTACGCACGTGAAAAGGAATTCGGTTACAAGTAATTCTGATGTTAATGCTATTTATGATATTCAAATGAGAAATGATGAATTAGCAGTTTGTGTAGCCAAATTACTAAAGGAAAATGAGTCTTTGAGAAAGCATCACATAGAACTAAGTGACTCTATCAAAGAAGCTAGAACTAAGTCAATGGAACAAACAAATTCTTGCCTTAAACAAAAATTGAGCTTAAGTCAATAGAACTAAGTCAATGGAACAAACAAAAATTGATGATCTCAAAGCTCAACTTCAGGAAAAGAGTTTCGCTATTGTTGCCCTAAAAAATGAGCTTAGTAAAACTGTAGGGAAAAGTGTGAACACTAAGTTTACAAAACCATCAACCTTGGGGAAGCCAGTTTCTCATCCCACTAGAGGCCGGTCCATTGTTAGGCAGCCTACTGCATTCATATCTGAATGAACAAAATCTTTAAAGACAAGGCTTGACTCCCAAGTTGATGCGATAAAAGTTTTGTCAAAACCAGTCACTTCACCTGAGTTACCTAAGAAAAAGGCTTCTAGTTCAGTTAGCCCACAACAAGTAGCCACTTCTACTCCCAAAGACCTCTTGGAATAGTTCAAAAACAGTGTCAAAATCAAGCATTAAAACCCAGAATTCATATGATATGAATGACTTATGGAAGAACTATTTTCTAGAAGAAGCTAGGAAAAAGGCACATATTCGAAAAGACGGTATTTTAGGTACAAGACGTAGGGTGATGCATTCCACGAGATTTCAAGGCACTGCTAGTAGTTGTAAACCATTACCTAGGAACCCTCAACTAAACACTAGGGATTGGCTTGCATCTAAGAGTAGTTATATGAAGAAGAATGCTAAGCATGTTGAAAATGAAACTAGAAATTTTGAGTCTTTTCCGAATAAGAAACATTTTCCTAACTCACATGCTAAGGTACAATCCACTAAGACTACTAACATGGCTAAGGTTCAATATGTCATGAAGCAAAACAAACCTAAAACTTCACCTAGATGGATCCCAACTGCTAAATCTTTGAAGTCTAGGAATACTAATAAGTCTTCCACTGTGCATAAGAATATTAACAATCTTAGACCTTGCCATAAGTGGATACCGTCTGGTAGAATGTTTAAGGATGTTGGACTTAGGTAGATACCTACCGGAAAGCTGTTTACCGATGGCAAAATCAAGGTTGACCGTGAAACCCCAAAGAGTTTGGATACTAATGTCACTAACCAATATATATGCAATCAAACTTGTAATGTTAGTGCAGGTAATCCTTACTCGGTTGCAGATACTTCGATCCTTCACTACATGTACTGGCTTAAAGTATGGATAACAAATGGATTGATATCTCATAACTCACGGGTTCAAGTAACTCAACCTTGATATTCAATCTTTATGACGTTTGAACACAACAGTTCAAGCCTCGTTCTCTAAAGAAAAGAAAAGTGTACGTTTCAGTGCGCTTTATCTTCTGAAGAAGAGAAATCTTCTTATGACGTTTGAACACAACAGTTAAAGCCTCGTTCCTAATGAAAAGAAATGTGTACGCTTCAAGGCATTATCTTCTGAAGAAGAGAAATCTTCTTATTATGACCATTCTCATCAACATGCTTCATGATTTTTCCAAGTGCTTCAGTCATCAAGTGAACCAAACTACTGTTGATTGTCTTATTATTCTACTTGCTTAATCATAATGACGATAGCGACATTATATGCTACCTTTGAAGGGGAGAAGTGTGATGAGACTACATTTGTTGAAGATATTCACTTATTCAATCAAGAATGACAACTCCGTATGCAATTCTTGAGGGGGAGAAGAAGTGTGAATTTACTGCATGGTTGATTGATTTCTGAGAATAAATGGTCAAACGGCTCCAAACTCATGTAAGAACCGAGCTTCTTCTTATAGGGTCATCTTCACATGTAGTTTTTCTTCTAAGAGCCGTTGGTTAACATCTTCACACGGGCTGATTTGATTAATGACAAAGTGTTTCTAGTTGTTGGGCTGATTTCTTTGATGAACATCTTTCTGTTCTTGTTTGATTGGGAGGGATTTTTATTAAGGGGATTCGCTATTTACAAGTTAACGGGAATGCATTTGGTGTGAAAAAGATGTTAACTGTCTATTCCCTAACTGGACAATCTTGAAGAAGGTTGAGTCTGCAGTTTGTTCTACATTTTCTGTTGCATGTTAGAAGACTAAAGACGAGTGGCACTTAACAATCTAAAGACTTATTCTTAATCCGGGCATTTATTAAACAGATTGTCGGTTTAGGGGAGAGCACTAATTGGGGGAGGGTGAAATGTCTGATTTAATCCCCAATTAGACTTGCTCACATTCTTCAGCAAGTTGATTCTCACAAAGACTATAAGTGTTATTCTCAAAAGATTTCAAGTATTTGGGCTTATAATATGATTGCTGGTTCTAAAGTATCAAGATCAGCAAGGGGGAAGGAGACACATATCTAAACGCGAGTAAACTTGATGAACTTAATACTTCTAAGTGATTGAAGAAATCTCAGGAAGAAAAATGTCATTACCGCATAGAAACTCAAGGTTTGACTCATAGCGTTTAGTGTTCTTATTCCAACTATGTGGGGGAAAACATGGAAGAGTTAGTTTCTGAAGATAAAAGAGGTACACAAGTGTGTGATGATTTCGATGATATCGTAATCATCAGGGGAGAGAGATTGTGTACATTGGGGGCGCTCAGTTGTTTCACTTGAGTGCTTAATCAGTGATTCAGAGATATAATCACTTATTCCAGAGTTGACATCCACAGAGATAGTCATCTGCAGAGATAATCAGTGAGTCGGCCTGCTTCTTTAATGTTATCGGTTATTCTCTCTTTGGGCATTCAGGTACTTTGGGTTCTTGAGCTTCATACACTATCATCAGGGGAGAGAAAAGTATACATCGGGGTTATTCTTTGGCTATCGGACGTAATCTGCTACTTCGATGGTATAAGTTTCTCTGTCTTCGGGTATATGTGCATTCGGTTCATGAGCTCTAGTCTTAGAGAGTGACTACATCAACTCACCTACCTGGGGGAAGTGATATCTTGACAACTTTTTAGTATGGATCGCTTTAGACTTCAGTGGAAAAGGAATTTGAGAATATTATTTAAATGTGGGATGATACGTTGCTGTTGTTCTATTGGATGATATAACCTCGAACGAAGAATCAAGGTGATTATTCTTAAAAGGAGCAGCAAGATCGATGATAATGGTGTGCTTATTTGTGCATCTGGCTAAGAGAAGCTTGAAAGAAAGCTTTGAATCTGCTCAGCTAAAGGATTTTCGGTTAAGGGGGAAGCTGCCAAAGTCTCACATTCTTAAAGGCTCAATTTCTTCTTTTCATGAGCCTTGGAAGCTTTGGTGGTGGATGATTAAGAGATGACGATGTCAATCTTCTACAACGGGGTTGTTCGATATCTTTATCTCGGTACTCGTATCATCATCTTTCTTAAACTATATCATCTATTCTATCTCTGTAAATATTTATGAAAAACAAAATACAAAAATAGAAAACCAACAAAAACAAGATAGAAAAATATAAAATCATCAAAAAACCCATAAATATCAACAAAAAAAAATTGAAAAAAATACCAAAAATATGTTTTCTCAAGATATGTCTTCTGGTATCGATAACATCTGTGGTCTTAGAAATGTCATTCAACAATGGCACGGGACCATAGATGAAGTTCGAGGAGAAGGTGTCTATATTCCTTTTCAAAACATGTCACAAATCAAATGGTTTGCTATTATTTCATATAGCAACCCGCTCTTCAAGGAAGGAAAGTGTTGCGCTAAACATATTTTCAAAAATATCGTGCACTTATTCTAAATCAAAATGAGGAAAGTATGTCGAAGGACTGTTGTTCCTACACAAATGTTTTTCAGTCTAAAATTCTTCAGAAAAATATTTGTTGTATTCAAAAATTGGTGGAAAATGAGTTGCTTGTAAATCAATTAGATTCAGAGGTTTCGTAAAAATTGAAAACTCAATCAATGACTTCAGCGCTTTTAAACTTTTCAAATCTATACCATCTAACGGACTTATCTAATTATCCTATATACTTAAATGTAAAACATGTTAACCTACATTGAATGACTAGGTGCTTAGGATATGATTGTTAGGATTAGATGATTAGAGTTTGATAAACACATTATTCCCATGCCTTTGTATGATCTGATTGATATGTTGGATAGACTTGTATTAGTCGATTGCTGTTTGGGTGATGTCGACCACCATATATCTGTATGTGTGTTCACTAACGTATGCAGGTATATTGGTATAAAAGAACGTTCCCGATCCGGATCGCACAATTTAAGATGATTGGATGCCGAAAGGAAATGGTAACTATATCTTGGGTTCACAAATGAAGAAACAAAGCTTAATTTGACTTCTATGGAGAGTTGGCATGGAAAAATGCAACGTAAGAGGTCTCACTGCATCAGCAGATGGTTTTCTTCATCGATAAATGAAGAAACGAAGCTTAATTGGACCTCTATGAAGAGTTGGCATGACAAATGCAACGTCAGAGGTCTCACTGCATCAGCAGACGGTTTTCTTCCAGACCTACAACAACAACAGAAACTTCTCAACCACCTAACGTATCTTTGTGCAGGAAAATTGATACCAATTTTAAACAATTTTTAGATAATATTGTGTTGAAAAATGGAAAAAAATTGGTTTTGAAAATAAATTGGACTTAATTTTGAAAATCACCGGACTTCATTTTATCAAAACTTAAGTCACTCAATCAATGACTACGGTCATCGATTGAGGAGGAGAGTGATTTAATATAAAATATTTCCAAACGACATTTCTTCATAAAAGGTCCGTTTGTACAATAATAAGTGGCGATCTAAAGATTTAATGTTATGTCATGGTATGATTTTCTTTAAAACTCAAAGATCTTACAAAAATGAAATTTTTTTTGTTCTTGTTTGATTGTGAAATTGTTTTATTTTACCTAAAAATCTCTTAAACACTAGGGAAAATTAGTCCAATAGACCGCGCACCCTGGTGCATATCACTTTATGGACCTCGCTTTTTTTCCGTACGGAAATGGACTTGTTGCCCAGCGACTTTCTTGTAGCCAACCATATGGTGCCACGTGTCCGACAAAGGTACAACAGAAGTACATATTTTGAACGTATTTGTCATGTATTATTTTTTGGGCAACCAAAATATATTTTCGGGCAACTATATAGTATTGGGCAACTTGTATTTATACACGAGGATAATATGGTCAATTTACAATGGCTGTATAATAAAAGTAATATTAATAAGTCAGACACGTACTCACACACCATTACGCGCGCGCAGACACAATCAAACATGTTCTACTACAATTTAACAGCTTCTACAATTAAACATCTTCTTCTAGATCACGCGCACACATTCACAAACCACATCTTATTCACAGAACCCTCTAACCCCCTAATTAATTTTACTGTATAATTACATATGACAAAATTAAAGTTGTACAATTGTAAAATCGCAGTTCGTTCTACAGTGAAGTTGTTGCCAGATATTAAACTCTGTTTGTCAAAGAACGAAAACCGGGAAAGGTTGTTCACGCAAACAGTATTTGGTCCATGGTTGGATATAAAGTCTTGCGAGAATGACTGCTTTCTAATGCATTATGTTTTGCAACACCAGGTATATGTTTCTAACATCTCCTCCGATTCCCCTCCACTAACATTCCAAATAGGGGAGCATTCGTTAAGGTTTGGTCGGAAAGAATTTTGTCTGATTACAGGGTTTCGATTTGGCAAAGTTTCAAAAGCGAAAAACGATCTAGCGCTTTCTGTGATCGTGTATTTCCTGAAAAAAAGAGTAATGGTGTAACAAATGTACATGCCATTGATCTTTTGGAACTTGTTAATGATTCAAAAAAGGATGGAAAAAGGTGGTTATCGCTTTCGGATGAGGATACTGTTAGGGTGTGTCTGTTGGTAGCCGCAGAGCTGGTGTTTATGGGAAAAGAAGACAGGAATTTCATCCATAATCACTTATTGTCCTTGGTTGATGATTTTGAGGCCTGGAATGTATTTCTTTGGGGTGAATATATGTGGCATAAATTTTATCAAAGGACTGTCAATATTGTTCATATTCACAGAAAACATCATCTATTAAAATTGAAAAAAAACCCAAAGTTCAGTTCCACATACAATCTATACGGGTTCGCTTGGGCTTTCAACGTTTGAATTCTCTGTAGTTTGTACAAATGTATGCATGTCTTTGTTTGATAACACGTTTGTTTTAGAAAACAGGTTATTAAAAGCTTTTGATTCTATTTTGTTCAATCGAAAATTACCTATAAATAATAATGTTTTTAATTGTTATGCAATGCTTGTCTTTGCTGTGTATACACGTAATATAAATGTTACCCGTAATTTAGATAACAACAATGTTATAACACTTTTTAGTTTACGATTTTTTTGTAATTGTCATCATAAACGTATTGTTTCATCGTAAACAGTTTACATTTAGCTTGTTAAAACTTTAAACAAATTAAAAAATGATAACTGCATAGCTAGACATTTTTAACGATGATGGGTGTGCCTATTACAGATTTGGATTTTGGAGAGTTTCCCTAGAAGCTCACTTTGGTGGGTCAAAGAAAACAAGGTGATTCCATGTGGTCTTACTTGGTCAGAACTTGCAAAGTTTCAAAACGCAGACTGTTGTAATCTCTTTGGACCGGTAGGCATCACACAGTCTTATGATGCAGACTATACTAAGTTGTACCTAAATTTTTTCACAATATCAGTAATTGTAACTCTTTTTGTTCTTAGGACTCAACTTCCATTGTTGAAATTTCTGCAACACAAGCTGAAATGAAGCAACCGTGATGTATTTACAGTGCCCAATATATAGATGGTTTGTCTGCTGCATACGACGATTGTGAGAAGATGCACATCACTCTAATCAATTCGTGGACGCTTTCAATTTACACAGTGTCATGGAAAGTCAACTACAGTGGGTTACTGAAAACGCATTGCAACTCAACATTGAGCAACAATATTCTTTAAATGGTGCACAAACGGGTACCACTCTTTCAACAGGGCTATAATTGTGAGTTAGTGGATTTGGATCAAAAACTTTTGATGATAGAAAATGGAATTAATCACGAAACACACCGGTCGTACTTGATGTGTTTACGGATGTCAAAAGCAGAGTTTCAAAAGTACAACAACTTTTGGGTCTTAAAATGATGGGCCTTCGTTCCTGAAAAATCTAAAAGTTGTGCCAATACAAATGACTCTGACATTAATCCTGATGATCCGAAGGTTTGTATTTACTTTTAAGGTTTCCTCCAATGTTATACCACCAAATATTCATTCGTGTGTACACTTATATCAAACCTTGGGCTCTACAGGCCACGTCGTGTCATACTCTAGGCCTTAACGGGGATAAGGTCATCGATGCGGAAGATGCAACGGACATTGACAATGATGATGATCTTAAAGAAACGCAACCATGTAACCTTGGGATTCTTGTACAAGCTTGTGCCATGACCCAAAAATGTCCTGCTATGGAATATGGAGGTGATCGTACTACTCAACTTCAACCACTTGCGCCAAACGATGAAAAAAAACACACAGTGACCCCATTATGGTATGTTATCTTTCATTTAGACTTTACATGTCAAGTATAACATATGTCCATACTTATGTATATATAATTAAAATTCATCAGGAACCGGATTGTGGTATCGATTGGTCGTCGTACATAAATGACGATAAACTATCGTGTGATAATTCTGTAGATGCAATGGATTGTGATAATCAACGCAAAGATGTGGTTCGAAACAATGGGGAACCTGAACCGTTAACAATATAGTTGGTGTGCAGACAGAAGAAGGAACACCAACCAACAAAGCTTTTGAGGTATCTACATTATCAATAAAACAACGCCGATAAATAAAAGATTTTAATGTGCTGTTTTTAACATACTATATTTTGAAATCCCAGTTCAAAGACAATAACCTGTCAAATGTAAATGTGGTTGCCGAAAATGACACACCTATGTTGGGACGTGTTTCCTCCGGAGATAATTTCAACAAAGGCCTCGATAAAACATTGTTTGTTCCGTCTTTAGATTTAATGGATTTTGATGAGCAAGAATTGAATGTGGTTGAGGAAAACTCATTTGTTGGCCTCCATGCCGGTAACAATGATGTCGCTGCTGTTACCCAAGAAGAAACACCAACAAAGTAAGACCCCGAAGCCCCTAAATCTTAGGTTAAATCCAACAAATTGTCATTTCCAAATGTGGTAGGTCCTAATGACAAACCTCTATTGGAAGAACTTTTCTCCCATAATAATACAAACAAAAGAAAGAGAGTCAAATTGAACGACAACCTCAATAAAAAAACAGCATTGTAAAACATTATAAGAAGATGGCTGATTCTGTCAACTCGCCTAAAGGCCTATCAAAAACATCAGCTACTCCTTGTCGCCGTCTTACAAGATCGCAAGTTGTCATTAACGAGGCTTTTATCTCGGCTTCTGGTTCCGATGTAAAGCACTATATTAAATTCTAACGGAAATGAATATTTTATGTTTTTCTACTTATTTTTCAAGTGTGTTTTCAAGAAAATTCAGGAAACCCCAAAGCGCGTCGCATTAGTCACTTGTATTCGCCCAGAATTGAACCGTTTGTAGAGGTATCTTCTGTTTGTTAATCCATTAACATCATTATCATATGGTTAATGTTATTCAAAATATAATCTTTTTTTTGTTTTTTTATTATTTTTTTAAGGAACTTTTACGACACCCGAAATGCAACAAGGAGAAGGTTATCGCTGACACGATTACAAGCACCTATTTCAAGCTTAAAAAACCATTACTTTATACATTCCCTTGGGGCTCCGGTGCCATTTTTGTTTACAGGAGTTTTTGGGTAGCCTTGGCATGTGTTGAGGATTGCACCCACGGGTGGCTTACTGACTTTGTGAGTAAACCTTATTTTTATCTTGTCTCCTACACACGTTTATTATTTCATTTTGTTAAATTGGAACCGAATTTTAACAGTTTTCATTTGCTTTATATGTCTACAAAGACTTGGATGTATGGCTTGATTTGATGTGGTTGTTTAGACCAGCCGATGCAGATTGGGCTTGGGCAGGGTGTAATTTCAATCCTAGATGGCGAACTACCTACCACTTATTCAGATGGCACAATATACCCTGTCGCTTGGCGAGATGTTGAAAAGGTCAGTTTGACCTCTCTACCGTACATCTAGCACTCTATGTATAAAGCACTTATAATATTCTTCAATTGGTTTATATATCGTGTAGTTTCCTGTGAATGAAACCGAAAACCACTGGTACTCGGTGTGCTCCATATTCGCGACCGAGTTGTTTACGTTTATGACTCTCTTGGGTCAGTCGGAAGGAGTTCACGGTGGTGGCGAGTTTTGAAGAGAGATTTACAAACATAGCTTCAACTTTACCTAACAAATGCTGGGTACGCATAGTAAGGGCATCTCACCCGAGGATTATAAAATCACATACAAGTTTCCAAAAGTCGCACAACAATCAGACTTGCATGGCGATTGCGGAGTATGGGTGTGCATTATATTGTGATTGCTCGTAACCAGCCTCTCGAAATAGACGACCCTCTTCAAACACGTTAGCTTACGTGAACGGATGCTTGAATACTTCTGGAAGCACAAGGTTGAATACAAAAATTGTCAGCGGTCTCTCAAGGTACCATCCTTAATGTCCTTTTGACCCATAATTATTGTCACATGTTAACTTGTGAATGATTTTTCTATCACTAGCACTAGTTAGCATAGCTAGCAGTTCTTATTTTACTATTAGCAGTTGTAACAATAAAACCAACTTGGTTTGACTACCTACCAGTGGTAAAAGTAACTACGAGTTGTAACTATACAAGTAATTCGTTTTATGTTTTGAGATTCCTAATCTAAGTAATCGACCATAAAAGCAAACTTTTTTACGTTTACAAATATCGCATATAGCTCAAAATAATCATCTCAAATGACTTTAACTGTACACATCAGTTCGTTGAGGTCTTCTATCAGTGGCACTAGTTAAATTAACAAGTACATGATACTATACTACTACCAGCTGTACTAGCAGATTTTCTATCCTTTTTGGTATTTGGATAACGCTTATCCACAATTATAAACACTTTGAATTTAACTACTCGACATTTTAATTCGCAAATAACATTTCTTTTGTACCTTAGGGACTCTTTGAATATCTTTTTATACCAGTGCACATACACAAAAAGGCATATGGTTTGGAAACCAATTCTATATTGGTTATGTATATGTTATTAATATTTTGTATACACCTGAATTAAATATTATTTGGTTTCCCTAAAGTACATCATGCTACATGTCCTTTAATGCCTCTGTTCACAATCTCTTTCTAATTTTCTTTAACAAAATTTTTCTTTCTTCTTTTGGTCACTTCACATCTTTATCTCAATCTTTCTACTTTTCTTTAACAAAATGTCTGACAATATCCCACTGGATATTCAACTAGATATCATCCGTAGGCTACCTCTTAAGTCTATACTCCAGCTACGTACTGTTTGCAAGTTATGGAAGTATGGTATAGATTGTGGAAGCTTCATCTTTAATTATGGTGTTCGTCGTAATGATGCGTGTTTTTTTACACTAACATTCGATTTGGGACACCAAGGGTTTATGTTAGGTTTAGATGAAAAGCTAATCGCTACGCCACTTCGTACAGATTTAAGCCTTTCATCTTTGATTGCAGTTGGCAATTCTAATGGTCTTTCGTGTTTTGTTTATTGTTCTAATATAATGTCTGTTATTTGGAACCCGACAATCAAAAAATCACTTGCAATATTTGTTCCGTTTTACACGCATCAAATTGAATCTCAAAAGATTTGTTTTGGTTTTGGCGTCCGTCCTAACACTCTTGACCCGACGATCGTGAAGGTCTCCTATCCTGTTTTGCAAAGTGGTTTCTGGTATATGTCTGTCTTTTCTTTGAACTCTTCACGGTGGACACGCCTTGAAAATTTCCACCCCCCTCGTGAAACAATCAAATTGAAACGTAAAACTCAGGCAGTTGTGGGTCATTTTATCTATTGGACTGGGAGTGAAAAGTTAACTAATGAGGACGATGTTACCTACAAGATTTATATGTTGATTTCTTTTGATTTGGTAACCAGCGAATTCAAAGTTATTGATATACCGCATATTTTAAAAAATGAACTCCCAGTCCCATTCTTTGTTACGGATCTTGGAACTTCTCTAGTCATTTCTGGTATGATCATTGGTGAAGGTATGCCATTGTTTTGTGGATGGTTGTTGGACGTGAATGGTTGTTCCATAAGATCATTCAGAAGCCTATTCACCATCCCTAGCCTAGTTTCAGTTCATTTGCTATGCTCCAATAGTGGAAGCCTACAGTGGAAATCATTTGCATCACTCTGTATTTGTGTACAAACAAGAACTTGAATTATTCGTCACCATGGGAATGTTAGGAGATGCTGGAACTTTCTACATCGCCCCATACAAAGAATCTCTTCTTTTATTAAATCACACAGATCGTCTTTGTATAGTGTAGTTTTTTTTTTGTAACTTAACATTCTATTCATATTCTTTAAAAGATTATCACTTTACTTGGTTAATGATATATGAAGGGCATTTTCACAGTGTTACGCGCCTGAAGTTATCGATCATGATTAATGGGAAGCGAGGCTTTGTGGTTTTAGTACTGTCTAGGGGAGGAAGCATGGAGTGCTTATCTTTTTCGTAGTCGCTGAAAGTTATAAATCACGTGGTTCTATAACTATGTAACCATTAAACTTATAATTATGTAGTACGCTTAATATGTTGTTGGTTGTGTGTATGAAACGTTGTAAGTCAACTTGTTTACTATTTCCCACGTTTATGTAATCTTGGCAACCAGGAACTGTTCGCAGGGCAACTTGATTTCCCTAGCAACGGCTTTTATAAACGAAGTAGTCCTTTAGTCGCACATTCAGTATTCTACAATCTTCTAATACCTACAAGCTACTAACATAAACACTCCACACTAATACCTACACACTTGACAAAAACATATTTAACACTCAACACTAGTACAATTTATCTAGCGTTGTCGTTTAATACAACTGTGGCATCATTTTTGATTTCTTCTATCACTACTTGCGTAGTTAACATATCTATAGGTTCTTACTTGACTACTAGCAGTTCTAACAATACAACCAACTCGGTTTGACTTAATACGACTGTGGCACCATTTTGTTGATTTCTTCTATCTCTAGTAGTAGTTAACATAGCTAGCAGTTCTTATTTTACTACTGATAGTTAACATAGCTAGCAGTTCTTACTTTAATACTAGCAGTAGTTAACATAGCTAGCAGTTCTTATTTTACTAGTAGTTAACATAGTTGTACTAGCAGTTGTTAATTTAATACTAGCAGTAGTTAACATAGCTAGCAGTTCTTATTTTACTACTAGCAGTAGTTAACATAGCTGCACTAGCAGATTTTCTATCCTTTTTGGTATTTGGATAACGCTTGTCCACAATTTTAAACACTTTGAATTTAACTACTTGACCTTTTAATTTGCAAATACCATTTTTTTGTACCTTAGGGACTCTTCGAATATCTTATTAAGCCACACACACAAACCTGATTTTTGCGTCCAAAATATGCAACTTTCCATTAAAAAAACATATACATTATTAAAGTTTGCATACGCGCTATTCCTTCTATCTTTTCAACAAGCACATATGCCACTTCACTTATTATATTTGTCGTCAGCTTCTTAAACAACATGTTACAAGCTATAGTTGGTGTTAGAGGGTAATCTGCATCATCCAGCATGAACAGATAACTTATCGGCGTAGTAACCACATGAACTCCACAATGTTCGTACAATCTCCAACTCGTGACTAGTGTTTCTTTCCATTCAACGTCCTCTATATCGGGCTCAAACATGCACTTCATCCCATACCACTTATCAACTCCTAGGCAACCTGCATCCCGGCTGTCTCAGGAGCCTAATTTTAACAGCACTGCCAAACAGTTTCCAAATCTTCTCTGTCTATAGTATGTAGCAACTGACTCGAGCTGTTAAATATAGTTTCGAGCCCGTCAGACCTCTTGATGGTAATTACAGTGCCACCATTTGTCAAGTCAATGTTACGTGCACTATTTGTTATTGTCGTTTGAAGTGCACCCAGTCTTTGCCCGTCGTATCAAGCACAATCAAACGGTTTAACCTTTCAATCCTTTGTTTTGGATCAATCCTCTGCCTCTTTGACTGATCCTGCTCTAAATCATCAAAAGCTCTTTTGGAACTTCCTTCATCTCTCTCACCTGTACCTTTGTTCATAGGAGATAACTTATCAGGCCTCATTCTACACTTTTCAAACATTTCTTTCACTTTATCATAAGTTAGCCTCCGCAAGACATTTACTTTATGCCCTCCCATCCTCTCCAAGTACTCACACATGAAGATTTTCAGTTCTTTCTTCGTTGGTGGCTTTCGGATCCTTTCTTGTGCTCTTTTTTTAATGTATAATTTTTGCCTTTCTATCACTATTTTATCAAGAGCTTCTTTTGCCTGTTCACATGTTAGAATTTCAATTTCTTTGTTCTGCATCCTAGATGCTAGTATCTCATCGGCTTCAGTTGTTGACCTAATGTAATGCCAATGTTCCAACGGCTTCTGTCTAGCTACAACATCCGCCTTTCTTTTCCTTTTAACCCTTGTTCTGTCTTTTGCATTGGGAGAATCTACAGGGGTTTTTCATGTTGCTTGCTTTTTAGTTACATTGTCAGCAACAATCTTATCAGCTAATTCTGCATCGATTTGAAAGACTTTTTCATCTTTATTTTTTTCGTAAAAAGTAATCATGCAACTTACCACTATACGTCTTTATCGGACTTAGTTTTGTTTTCTTTAGATAAAGCGTTTGTGTTGGTTCCTTTAACCAATGGACGCTTTCCTAGAACGAATGCGACATTTGAATCAGTAGAAATAATAGCTTGCATATCACTTGCGCTCTTCAAACATGCTAGCCCAAGTTCTACAGTCCCAAGGTTTTTCGTTTCATCACCTCCGTCTATCATTACTGCTACTTCAACACTTGTATACACGCGTCAAGAAGTAGCACCAACATCTCCGCTTCCATAGTTTCCACACTAAGTAATTCACTTTCAACTGTAGCACCAGCATAAACATATGCGCAAGCATCTGTACCTTTGTTCAATAATTTTGTTGGTGCATCATCTTGTTCATTGACAGCGTTTGTTTGAATGATATTTGTTTGAGTTGTAATGGAAGTGGTTGCACCATTTGTTGCGAGCAACGATGGCAAGCGACACTAGCAGCGGTTTCAGTTGACCATTTCCACTGCATCCGTAGTCTCTTTCACCGTTGTGTTTTCTGTTGTCACATCAGTCATATGCCCAACAAGATCTTTTGCAGCATCATTACTGAATGGCAATTCACCGCTTCTAGTCACATGAGTATCATTAGTAACAGATTGAGGTTCACTATTTTCACTTGGAGGAGACTCCTCATTTCCACTTGAGGTGAGATATTTATTAATCACAGAACATCTCTGCATTAATATCGTCATGTTCAACTGTTTCTTTTTCGTTTCTGCGCAACATCATAGCGAGATATACAAGCATCGGTTACTTGTGACAAAATCTTTGGTTTTGTTGAACAAGCGCAGAATTATCTGTACCCGGCAGATACAGGATCCTAGTTTGTGCGTCCGCTAGACTGTTTAGCATTGGCGGACAAAGCAGCAAAAACATCCTCCCAACTGTGATGTCAATGGTGTAATTATGGACTAGTCAAGCCAAGTGATAACCATGCATGTACACATCAACATAATAAATAAGAGTAATGACAATAATACCTTATTTTGGAACCAAAATAGGCAACGGCATCTTCAGAGTCTTTTAGTTCGAACTCGTTCTCGTGCATTAGCATCATCCATTTGAAACATCCACATCCACCTCGATCTTTCAGACGTGCGATTACGGACTAGTCAACGCAAGTTACAACCACACATTTACATATGAACATACTTAAGAATTGTAAGGACACGCATACCTTCATTTTGAATCAAAAAAGAGAAGCTTACATCTTCAACAGCGGTTTACTACTTTCAAATGTCTCCTCCAGTCGGTCGCCTCCTGAAGTACCTCCCCCGCAGCATCATTCATCATATACACTAACTAGTCATGACCGACAACAAATCTTTGCTGTCTTTGTTTACTAGCATTGACGGATTACGACAACAAAGATTTTACATACGACAAATCAAAGACTTCCAGCGCAAATACTCATGAACATACCTTGGTCACGTGTCAAATGAGTCAAGGCAAGCGGCTCCAACGACACGCATACCCGTTTTGTCAAATGAGCATCTTATTAGTTTCCACGGTCTTCTCCACTACATTGGCACCTCAAATGAGCCAAACCATCCACATCCTTCCTTCACGGCCATTGCGGCAATTACTTACGACTAGTCAAGGCGAGCGACAACTATGCATTTACATATGAACATGCTTAAGAAATGTAATGACACGCATAGCTTTGTTGTGGCTCAAATGAGGCACCAACATCGTGATAACTTGTATTAATTTTGACGGACTTCTCAACTGCCAAGCACCTCCACGAACCATCTTCATTCTTTTTTTAACGCCTCCCACCTTGGTAGTATCCTCGCATGATCACAACTTGCTTCTTCGAATGACTCAACTACCGAGGTTTTCAAACCTTCACCAAACGTTTTATTTTTGTGGTACCTTCCTTTTTCTTCTCCAACCGCTTAAACTTCCTATTCAAATATTTTAAATATGCATGTTGTCTTTGAAGTTTTCTTTGTTAATTCACATACCGTTGTACATAGTTGATCACACTTTTCCACCAATTTATTTAATATCGGACCGTTGTCTGTCTTCCAATTGTGTTAACTCGGTGAGGTGAATCTTGAGGTGTGCAGACCTCATCTCTTGCCTACCATGAACAGAAAGATCCCCTATATTTTCAGCTTGGGTGGGTTCATCGGCCAGAACTTGTTCAGCTGGAAATTGATTCAGCTGAAGTTTCATTGGTTTGGGATGTAGAAGGAAAACGTCCGGGTGTGTTTTGGGATTCAGAGGACTTCCTGATCCTTCCCCAAATTATGAGCGTAGCACCATGTGTGGGAACAATGGTGTTAGTGTCCCATCAAAATTATTGCCCTGTCTTCTCATGTGACTCATAAGTTTTTGAGTGTGAGAAGGGACATGCCAAGTTTTTGAATGTTTGGGTGGTGTCTCAAAACGGTTGTCAAATAGCAGATTGTTAAAACCTTGGATAAATATAATATTTTGCATGCGTATCCAACAAGTTCTTGACTAAACCATCAAATATCATTTTGGATAAATTGAATTTCTTATTAAGAGCTACACAAATCACAAAAGATGCTATGTTTGTACTAAACTCATTCTAGGAAATTGTCTTTGGACTTAGACAACGCAATATGGTATGGATCAAGAATTTCCATTGTAGGAGAACGATGGTTTAAAAATTTTAATTTTGGTCCTAATTCACCTCCATACCCCAAAAGCGGTAGTGTTTCAAAAATGGTATCATTATCCAAACACACAACACCGTCAGCATCATCTAGGAGAAGATCTCTCTTAATTGATGCCTCAATTAATAATTATCACTTACCCATGCCATGTACGCTACCATGGATTTGTACTTCTTCACCAATAGTTTTAGTCTTTGCAGTAGACCAAAACTGCTT
The DNA here is from genome assembly GCA_910596185.1 of Chrysanthemum makinoi. NCBI lineage: Eukaryota > Viridiplantae > Streptophyta > Magnoliopsida > Asterales > Asteraceae > Chrysanthemum > Chrysanthemum makinoi. The sequence goes on along the minus strand of OU343217.1, from coordinate 173,358,773 downwards.
CATACAACAAACGTAGATAACAGGTTTGGGCAAGTGAGTGCATACCTAAGCGGGTGTGCATTCAGAAATCAATAATTTGTTCAAACCCTCAGAGTAGCCTCCTTTGTTTTTTTAAAATGCAATCATGTTGTGACTTCTTGCAAAATACTCGGCGCACCATTCTTGTTTATCTCGAACTTGATTGCAACCAATGTTAGGGGTTTCGAATGACGCTCTTGTGGGTCTAAACTATGTCATGACCAGCAGGTTGTAACACTTGTAGCAGTTGTTACAATTTCTTTGCATAGTTATCGCTCTCTTTCTTTTTTATGATATAATAAGCATTATTAATTTAATACATAATACATAAATAAGCATGTACCTCAACACGTCATCTTCTTTCTATTATCGAGACACAAAATGTCAGACTACACACATTATTAGAAGAGTTATCTCTCTTTCCACGCATCGACAACTTGGTAAGAAGCCCAAACAAGTACACACCCACATTATGACTTTTTTTTTAAGTAAATACGTTTTTTTTTGGTACATGTAAATCGGTCTTTACTTTAGCAGTAAGTTTATTTTTTTTATTTTTATATTTTGCTTATTATTTTGTTTATTTTAATTTTTTTTGTAACATGACTTACTATATCGCACACAATTGAACAACTGTACAACATGAGAATACATACGATACCAGCAGTTCACAAATATATACAACTAACATAAAAGGGATCAAATCCATAGGTTAACATAACATAACAGTATAGAAGATGAGATAAGTGACTCAAAAATATAACAACGATCCCCTAACAAACAAAAGCCACCAGCTCCAAAGTAAGCAATACATAGCACATCAAATCTCCATTGACTCCAACTTTTGGATGAAACCATTCAGGTCTTTAACACGGTCATGTTTCTTAAACAAAGAAAGGAGTAGTTTGGAACTCTCGGCCGCTAGATCCTCATTTTGCATCCTTAGGAGGTGATTAATAGTTGCCAACGAACAATCCAAACCGCATAGAAGCTCGACTTCCGCTATCATTAGCTGTCTACGGTTGACACGGGCCCTAACTTCAACATCTTTCCTCATTTGATCTGCTTCTTCACGTAAAGCAACATCCAATTCATCCCTATAGTACGCGATCGTAATCTCTTTTAGTAATTCATCACATATAACCATGGCAGTAGACATTGTTAGACACTTAGACTAAACAATTTTGGGACACTTGTTATGTTTGTTTTTCTAAGACTCTCACTAATAGAGATAAAAAAATAAATAATAATAAGTCTTTTAGTTACATATATAATCGTCAAAAGCAACCGTTAGCGTCATACATTATCGAGACACAAAAATTCGACAAACAAGTTATGACATTTATATGTTTCCCATGGACAAGTGAATCACAACCCCAAATAGGTACCCACCCACAATCTATTTTTATGACGAGCTTGCTAACTCTTTGCTAGAAAATGGTACTTTGGGCAACTAAAATAGTGTACACATGGCAATTTACTACGATACATATAGTAATACGGTGATGTATGCAAAATGGCTGGTGGTTGAATGTTTTTTATTTGCATTCAGTCAAATAAAAATTAGTAATAGGTGTACTCAAGTGGTGACTAGTTGAATTTATTAAATATTGAGTTCGCGAGGTTTGTCTCATGCATAAAAGCAGTTTTATGGGAACAAGTTACAAGACGAAAAGAAACTGTTTTTTTTGGGGAACAACTAGTTACAGTTTTATTGGGAAACTAGTTACAAAGCGTTGGGCAATATTTTTTAGTTAGGCAGCCAACTATTTGTGGCTACAGTCCAACTAATATTTTACATTCGACATGTACAATTCTTTCATGGCCAAGCTGTAATATTGTGCTGCACTTAATGTCGTACCTGTGCATATGTGAGTGTTTACTTTAATAATTTTAACGGCGTAAATATTCAAAGTAAATGCTTCCTTGGTTAATAAAACGATAAATTAAAAGTGGTTATAAGCAGTCAACTAATTGCGTAGTTGTTATTACCTCGACTACATTATTCTATGATGGAACAAAACTATTTTATAGACCATCACTTATTCTAAAATCATCAATTCATGTTGAGTAGTTGACGTAAACAATAACGGCTTCGGTTATGGATGTGTAAGTTACATTGATTTGAGTTTATTTATTACTGAACTTTAGTGACATTCCTAAACGTTAAAAAAATACGACACTACTTTTATGCTCGATTACTTAAATAAAATATATGAAATTATAAAATGAAATGGTTGTATACATACAACTGCTGTTATTTTACTACCGCTAGTTATTTTAAATACGATAAAAGCGAGTTGGTTGTATACTTACAACTACTTATTAACTAACTGCTAGTGATTAGAAGACAAGAACGAAATGATACACGTTTTTCGAATGGCGTAAATTTTCCACTTTACACCTTTTGTACTTGACTACAATTGCAGAGCTGCTAGTAGGTCATGCTTTTTGTAAAATTAAAGCCACTTGTTTATGGGCCACATTTTGTTAATTATTCGGTTTTGTTCATCAGGCAACCTTTTTATGTTGTAATAATTATGTAATTGGGCAGTTTCTTTTGGACTTTAAGGCCACCCGTACCACATGGGCATCTAAATGCCATATTTGGGCAATATGTCATGTACTATCGGGCAACCATAATTCTTAACCATCCCACTATAAATTCTAGGCGTACAGACATAAATCTAACATCTTGGTTACGGTTAGAAGCACTATCTCATGGTTGGCACGAAAGTAAATATTGCAATTGCCTAGTTGTTTTCATTCATATTTTTTAAACCCAACAAACATTACCTAACAGTGCAACCATACATCTAATTATCCGACCTAAAAACAAAAGATGAAAAATCGAAAACAAGCAAAACAACGAAAAACCCCAAAAAATAAAAATAATATAATAAATAATTCTAAAATCATCATCGTGGTGCCACCCACCCCATTTCAAACCAAGTTGGTTAGAACCACAGACTCTTCCCTGTTTTCCTTCATTTCCTTCCTAGCTTTGAGTTGTTGAAACAAAATTTCAAGCCGGCTAATCCTGTTTTCGGATCATAGGGCTTCAAACCCATGTTGTTGCTCCTCTGGTTTTCTTTGCCTCCACCGAATTTCCTGTGATCCACACGATGAACCACCTACCTTCGACTACAATCTCCAGCCTCCTCATCATCTTCATCATTCGTCGTCCTCCTCGGATCATTCATTCCATAAACCTCATCCCGGTAAAGTCTTTTTGAGTTTGGAGCCAGTTCAAAATAATTTTCCTCATCCTCGTAATCTACCTCCTTATAGGACCCAAAATTAAAATGGGTTCCTCCCGAAAGCATCATCAACAGCGTCAAACAACAAATACAATCGATGTGGTAATTTTTGTAAGGGAATACGTGTTATGTGCGTCATTTGGTATATCGGATCGATGCCTATAAAGAGTTGTAGATGTAAATGGACGGTTTTTATTTTATTTTTGTGGTTTATTTTTTTGGGTTAAGGGTTACCCAAGTATTGTATGTAGATGATGGTTTCCAAGACTTGGCGTGGATTTCGAGCGGACTAAAAAAACGCCAAAAAATAAGACTATGAATAAAGCTTCATCCAAAAGCTTGCAAATACTTGATCAAAGAACTAGTTGTACGCATGATTTGTTGCCAAAATAAATTGAAAAAGTAAACATTATTATTGGATTGGTGATTATGGTTTGAATTGATAATAAAGTGAACACGGTACAATCGGTTCATTAATTTTTAGTCAAGGGAATAATTGTTTGCCCGTTGCTTGATAATAAATAGTACCTCTTTTGTTGCGACTAGAAATTATCTGGAGAACTTAAAGTTTAAAAAAGTATAAAATTGTCGAATTACTACTTTTAAAAACTTGTTATGCTCGATTTTGTTAATGACGGAATAAGTAGTTTCTAAGTGTTCGTGCATAATTATTGGATACAAAAAGGAACAAGCGAGGCCTAATGGGTATTCGATACATGGCACCGATGACGATTCGTTTTGGTATATCGTCAGTCAACACTTTTAGATATGTCTGGGCAACTAAATTTGTATTTGGGCTACCAAGTTTACTTTAAGGCAACCTTAAACATATTTAAAGAATATATTGTACAATGGGTCCTTAGCATTTATTGGTACTTTGGCCCACAAGCTGTTATGGGCAACAAAATGTGAAATGGAACTTAATTTGTATCAGGCAAACCTTACATACAATCTGGGCAACTATAGGACATACTTGGTCAATATGTCTTTACGTTGGGCAACCTTATATTATATCTTAGGAGCATTTCAATGCCATAACGCTCCTTCAACTCTTCCCAAAGTTTTTGACAGTGTTCGTAAGGTACTACTGATCTAAGGGGCTACCTTCGACACACTTTAGTTGGTTGTAGCTTTTCACAAATATAACCACACCCTAGTTTCCATGCTTATTTACTTGACTCAACACATAACAACATAAAAGTTATCAAAACAAAAAACAACAAAAAAAAAAATAACTCTGCTAGCAAGGTGTTTATGATGATCTTGTGTGTGGTGTTTTACTCCCAGTTGACATTAATTTTTGAGTCTTGTGCGGTACATCAAGAAAAAGTTCAAAGTTAATGATGTAAACGGGATAACTCTAACAACTGGCATCGCCTCAACCACAACGAACATGGCTTGACGACGATGACTTGGATTTTTCAAAGTATGGTTAATGGGTGAAGTCAGAGGTGCAAACCATTGCATCAACCAGTTAAAGAACCTTGTGGTAACCTACTCATCTTGTTCCCACTTACATGTGGATTTAATATACGTTGTTACCGAGCAAGATCGAATACTGGCAGAAACAAGTTAACTCATATACCGCCCACACCCCAACCACCACCTATTGATTAGAGACTTGAAAGTAAAGATAGAGGTGTTATGAAAGTGAATGATAGTATTTGATGTAAGGCATGCATATATGAGGTATCTTTGAAGTGCCTAAAAGAAGGGTATGAATTTTATGTTCATAAATCATGCACTATTAGGTACCAATAAAACTGCAGCCAAAATGTTTGGCATAAACTGTGGGATTCCAAACTCTATCCAGTTTGAATCACAATTAATAATGAGTTTCATGCATGTTCCAAAATCCAGTTCAATCAAATCATCAACCTTCACAGCAAAACCCTGTCTAAATTATACGTCCAAAATCCGAGATGTTCGGTTTAAGCCAAGGGACATTATCCATGATCTGAATATGGAGTGATAAACAGAATATAACTGTTTCATACACAAATAGCTTGGAGGGAAACAATTGGCAGTGTAATCAACCGAATTTGAAGTGTAATTCCAAAGGCATTGGTTTTGCGATTAGCATACTACTGTCACAACCTAAAGCTCGCAAACGAGGAATTGTTACACACATTGAGACAGATGATCAAAGACGTTTTAAGAAGGCCACTTTGGTCTGCGGTAAGCTAATTGCCACCGCTTGAATGTTTTTAAATAAATCTTGTACTAATATATGATATGGTTTTAAAATATGCAAGTGTGTTGGTGAATAGGCATTGTTTTTGTTTAGCATGCGGTTGTTTAGTAGTATATCGCAACTGAACACAAAATGAATATAAAAAACTATACATACATAAAACCCGAAAATAGTTACATACAACTAGTTTTTACTTGTCTTATAAAAGTTGAGCATCTTAGCAAATTATCTAACAATTTATGTCGGATAAGCACAAAACATTGAAATTGGATCTACTCATGATGATACTATTGTTTGTTTCACAGCACACCTGTCAATAGAAACATAAAACAAATTATTTGACATTAATTTACTTACCAATGCATTACAATAGTATACAAAGTTCACTTAAATACATGGTTTATGATGATTTTACCTTGATATAAAATGTGTTTGTTATCCGTATGTAATCGCAATTATATTTTACTGATTAAGAGTTTCCTATGCTATATCGACCCTACGATCATAATCGATGTGCGACACATCTTAAGGGCCCTACGTAGGGACAAACACATTAGCCGTGGGAATGGACGGAAACAATCAAATTATATCGATTGCCACCGGTGTTTCTCAAGGTGAGAGTGGTGAATCATGGACATGGTTTTGACAAACACTGAAAGAATCCATAGGGAAGTTGCTAATTTGGCAATTATATCGGCGGACATCATGCAATAGCCCTAGCATGTAAAATGTTTTCCAAATGCCTTTCACGGGTATTGTTGTCGCCATTTGATGTTGAATACACGTATGTAAAGCGATAGCCTAAAGTGTTTATCTTGGAAGGCGTGCAAAGCTTACATAACGGAGGAATTTGCACACCTAATGTGTGAGATTCTTGCGGCCACGACCGATAGCTCACGAAAAACTAGTTGCAGCAGGTATTGAAAAATGGTCAAGGCACATATTGCCGCAAAGCGAGTACAACTACCTCACCTCAAGCGAGTGTGGAATCGATCAATGCTTTAACAAAGGATGTGCGCAAGATCCCAATAACAATGTTGATGGAATGGTTTAGAGGTCTTCTTCAAAAATGGTATTACGAGGAGCGGCGAGAAAAACATGCGGGTAGAGCATATTTTGTTATTATTAGATAGTTTATTGAGCAATAATAAGTAGTCTTATTGAGTAATGTGTTAATATGTGTAAATGCTAGATGCACGGATGCGAACTTGAGGCTGAGGCGACCACCAAAGTGAAAGACAGAATGGAAAAAAGTGCAAACTGGAAGGTTTTGGGAATACTAAAGGATAAAGTGTATGAAGTACCACGACACAAAAAAGCTTATCTTGTTGTTGATTTGGTAAAGGGTGAATCAGTTGTGCAAAATGGCAGCTTTGAGCTTGCCGTGCGGACATGTTTGTGTTGTAGGTAGATTTGCAGGCCGACCGGTGTTAAGAAGTTGGCAAAAGCTTGGTTTTATAATACAACTATTAAAGCGACATACCAAGACATCATCTACCCATTAAAAGATATACGCGTGGGGGGACACTGAAGTGAACTTAGAGGTTGTGTTGCCCCTTGTTATCGGTAAGCGTAATTCAGGCAGGCCTAAAAATAAAGACCGAATACCATCTCAAGGTGAGGTGCCTAAGAGCAACTATTGTGGAAGGTGTGGCACAAAAGGCCACAACCGCGCAACATGTAGAGTACCTTTGGTGAAAAGAAAAGTAAGTATTTGTTCGACTTTACAAAAACTTTAAGGTTATGTTGTTAGCGGCAACTAACCTATGTATTGCACACTTGTGCTGAGACGGTTGGCTAAAGCGAAAGGCTAAGCCTAGGTACAACAGGTGCAAAAAGGCTCGTAAGATGGGTGAATCATCTCGGTTAACTAGCAAACCAAGCGAGGCAAAAGCAGACCTAATCATGGGGTGATTAATGCGCGGCGAATCACATCAACTCAAGTCAAACCACGAACAACCAAGCTCGTCCGCTCCGCCATCAATCTTCTATCGATTTCCCTACTCCAAACAGCTTTTTAAAGTAAGCGGGAACATGGTTTTTAATAATGCATTCACTGCCTAAGTCCTACTATAGTGTGTTTTGTGTAAGGTAAACGTTTGTGTGTATTTGGCTTTGTAATAACGGATGGATCTTAAAGTATTACTTATTTGTGTCTTGCGGTTGCTAGCTAATAGAGTCGTGCATACGTTGTTGGTATGAACATGTTCATTGAATATAAAACACAATCTATAAGCGTGCCAAAACCATCATTCAGGCATCAGGACCTCCATCATAATCGCTTTCCGTTACGTATGGCCCCTTTGTAAGTGGTTATAGAAACCCTTTTCCACTTCTTGACACACCTCTTGCTCAACAAGCGGGTTCTTTTCCTTGGCAGTCCCATGACGGCTTACTTTCATGTACATCCTCATAAAGGGTATCTCTTTTCCGCTTCGGAAGCATTTCCAGCATTTCGGAGTTCCACACCTTCCTCTTGCAACCATTTTTAGTTTGTTGTACACTACCCCCTTTTCTCGATCTCGAACCACTGTATCGGTTTTCCTTATAGACACGGGTTGTTAGCTTCCTTCTTTTGAGCGGTTTTTGCACTAAGCGCATCGCATGCCGGCGTCCTCTTCTTGCCAAACCATGTTTTTTAAATAAAATTGTGACAAAGGCTGTTGCTTGTGCGAGCGTAGAGGTCCATTGATCGAGTCTCATCCGCAATGTCATACATTACGCGAGCGTCATTGTCTGTGTGCAACAAAGTTAAACCATCTTCGAGTGACTTGTTTGGTGCACCATAAAATAAAGCCCATTTTTCCCCCCAATATCAGCGAAAACATGATCAAGCACCCTTGTAAATGAACCCCTGCTGGAGCTAAAACACCGGACATCGCAAGCGACCACCTACATAGCGGAGTGGCTGAAATTGAAACTTCCCGTTGTGGTGAACTTTAAATATGACTTCTTTGGTTTCCGCCATGTCCTATAAAACATAAATACTAATAAAAATTAGAAGCAACTACTAGACTTAAAGGGGTATATTGACCATACCTATAAAACATAAACCCTAATAACAAATTCAATAACTTTGAATTAAATAATAATTTAACAATAAAATATAAAATATAAAAGCTGAGAGTTATTTATATTCATATATAAATATATCAACCAATATGAACGAATAAGGTAACAAATATATAAATATATCAACCAATATGAACGAATAAGGTAACAAAGTACATACTTGATAGTACAACAAACACAGGTTTTCCTAAAATAAGATGAAAAGGACACGATTATTTTTGTAATGTTCAATGAAAGTGACCTAGGGTATAAAGCAGGAATGTTGGGATGTTGATGGTCGGGACCATAAGGATAAGTGATGTGTGGGGTAAAAAGTTTAAGTGTTTGTCATGGTAGGTCCCTCTACTTTTTACAACAAAGATAAGTTGTATATATGTCTTTATAAAGTTTTGTTTGGGCAAAAAAGCGATAGTTATAAAAGCCTAAAAGGTACTTTTTGCAACTTTTATAAACTCCCCACCACCTAATTTGTCGGTCAACATTTTCCTCCACAAACTTGTTAATTAAAAACCTATTTATCATGAGTTCCAGAACTTCAGCTACAACCCGACTAATTGGTGGCAAAGTTGAATACTTTTGAGATCTGCGGTCTTCGTCTACCAGTCAAGGCGTCAACAACAAGGGCAAACCACAGGAAGCGTTTAAGTAAAATGCTCTATTTGTGATGTGTATCACTTTTGGATGATGATCGCCTAGTGAATACTATAAAGATCACGGTGTATGGGTTCTTTGAAAAGGAGAAAAGATCGAAGAAGTCGGTGGATATTGAACACTTGGTTGATACTCTTTCTTTGGACAAGTCAATCTTGGACAAAGAGTTGTGATACAAAGTCAAAGTTGAAGTTGTATGATAGGTTGTTTTTCATTATGTTAGGATCTTTTTCGGTTACTTGTGTTGGACTTGGTATGTTAATAGGCAAGTAATGTAATGGAATAGATATAAGCGTTTAATTATATATGTAATTTACTTTTGGAGAAGTTGCAAGTTTTTATGTTCAGTGTTAAATTGTAAAGCCCACTAGAACAGCAAAATATATACGATACAAATTACCTTTACATAATGTAACCAACAACATAGATCACATAAAATGGATACCCTAGAGTATGATTCATGTGTAGATCTTTTGAATACATAATCAAGACTATACACTGTTGCATTTCATAAAGTAGAAACAATCTTAAACTAGTTTCCCGAATTTTGTGATTTGTTATAGTTGTTTTTGTAAGTATACAAAGGGTTTAATTGAATATGATCACGAGTGTTGCGAATAGCAAAAATTCATGATAATGTTGTGCTAGCTTTGCTCGTTGGTTCTTTTGCTTTGTTTATAAAGGTAGTCATGGTGATGCAATATAATGCAAAACATATGACACGTATATTAGGCCGTGAGAATGAATACTTAAAACTGCTATTGCACGTTAGTACTGCTAGTGTTGAAGACCAAGTAACATAAACATGTTGTTAGTAAATAGTGGGTAAATGCACACGGTTGATAAACAATATGAAAAAAATGTATAATCAAGGTGTAAAAGCTGTCAAATACATTTTTGGGTGCCTTTCTTTAAAGTCAAAGTGGGTAAACACAAACAAGTCTGGATAGAGCACTATACCTGGAAGAGATAGTTACAATGCAGTGGCCAATGCATGAGCGTTGCCTTACAAAATAGCCTAGACTAGACTATCTTTTTTAACTTTAAAGTAATGTTAACACAAGTGCACATAATCGTTAACAACACAATTAGCATCTTTGCATAACAATACCTACACTCCAACCTTCCGTTCCTTAAATACCAAGTTGGTTTTAATCCGAACATCCTCGGGCGATCTCTTGTTAGAGCCTTCAAATGCCTCAACATCTTGATCTTTCGTAAACCCGTTCTTGGTGTTTCAAAGCATAGCCTCCTTGCATACGGTTTCCTCGAAACCTTATGTCCATACCATGGCTTGACACAACTCCCTACTTGACGTGGAACGAAGAAGATCACGCATCCAACAAAACTGATTTGGAAGAGAATTTGTCGGTACATTCTTTAAAGTGTCATCATCGTATTCGATAACCCGTTGCACCCGTTTATATGGTGGGGAAGTAGACCACCCAACATCCATTGCTACACAACCCACAAATCCCCGATAGTACCATTCATCGTCACTGAACTCAATGGCGTCATCAACACTTTAAGCTATGCAAAAATCCATGAAAAGATTCTTTCCTTGGAATTCAATTCCTTTACGTCTAGGTTGGGAAGGAGGGGTTCTTAGGGGAGGTGAACGCCCTTCTTCCTCCTCCCATGCAAGAATATCATAGTAAGACTTAGATGTAGCAAGTTGCACAAGTTTATCATGTATCGCAAGCTTTGCATGCGTTTCCTTATCAAGAAGATTAAAAGTTAGGTTAGGATAACAGAAACATGCTAAGTTAGCGAGGTTTATGTGAAAGCATACAAGCGATTAATCCATATTCCTCGGCAAGTTCATACATCCTTTTAACATCATTATCACATTCAACAATTGCCAAACCAGTTGAAAGAACAAATATTGGCTTGCAAAAATATAAAGCCCGTATCTCACACTCAAGCTTGTAGGCCAACAATTCAACCATTTGCTTAAAATTCATCCTTGTGGAGTTACTAAACCTTAGCAAAAGGGTTCGGCCAAACGCATAACTTTAATTGGGCAACCGAATGAAGGTACCATCGTAGTGAATCTCAAAAGCAGGGATCTGCGACTCTGAGACCACAGCGTCCTGTAATAAAGGTATATAAATGTACATAAATAAGAATAGCAAGTATGGTAAAAAATATAGTCAAGGCAAGTCAGAACCACGAGGTAACATATAAACATTTTTAGGAAGGGTGATGGTATTCATACCTTAGTTTGAGATCAAATAAGGCAACTGAAGGCTTAGAAGCATTTTTTGATGAAAGAGATTGTTTGGAGAAAGGCATCCCGACTAGTGTACAAATGTGATCTTGATGAACATTTGCTATATATTAGCAAAGGTAGTATTATTTTACTATTAACAATGTACTTATATAGTATATGAGACTTATGATCCTATTGATTTTGATCTGAGAAATAGTAATGGGGTAAATGTTATTTTATTTTGTTAAACGTTTTTATGTCTAGCATGTTTGTGTAATAATGTGGGTGTTAATGTGTGAATGAATATGTCAATGGATGAGGCATGATATATGTTTGATTGTAAAATGTATTTGATAGAATATCGTATATTGAAAACCGATAGTGCATGATAAAACAATGAAAGTGTTGTTAGAGATAAGCTAAAAACTGTTGACACAAAGGATAAAATCTAACTATATAAAAAAGCCGAATCATGTTCTCGCGATAAGCTAAGCAGACGTCGGCAGGGATCATCAACTTGCAACCATTGACAATGTGCCAATCAACATAAAAATATACAAACCCACACACCACAATCACCAAAAATACACCCTTCACTACATGTAATCTTATAGTCGTTCGGACGTATTCCAGTCTTATCAAAAAACATTTGCTTACTCTAGAACAAGCGGTAGTTTGGCACTGTACAATAACCGAGATTGTTAAAATACATCTGAGGTTGATCTTGTTGGAGGGTTGTCAAAATGTTAATATTGTATACTCGAAATAAGTAAGTTATACATAAACTACAGTTGTTTGTTCAAGAAGGATTAAAAATAATACGTAGTATATATAGTGTTGTTAACTGAATATTTGTCCAAAAGTATTATATGTTTGTTATGCGTGATACGTATAAATTCGACCATTTGACAATTGCTTCGCAATTAATTTTTGTAATACATTTCATTTCATTACATTAAGCGATAAAAAAGAGAGTAACGAAGCAACAACATTGATGATGAGTCCAAAACAAAAAAAAAGATGACAATGACAGAACTTGAGAGAGCACATAACAAGCTAGGAGTATAGGTTTAATATTTTTTAGCATCATGGCGAGAAAGGAGCTTTTCTTGAGAACTTGCGGTTTGCGTCTCGGTGATGAGCCTCATCGCGTCTGTTTTTCTCTAGCTCCTCATCACGGATTTCACTGCACATTTCCATACAAAGCGGCAATAGTGGACCCAACCAAACACTCCAACTGCTTGATCGCTCACCCGCTGCTTGCATCGACAAGTTAGCTCCATCACCGTTGCATGCATGTCACTAATGAACTTTAGATCACGTCCATTGTCACGCAAAAAGGCAGTGTTAGCCATGTCGTAAATATAGTTATCCATTTACATTTGTAGTAAATCTTTGTTGTGGGTAGTGTGTGTCACTTCACAAAAGTAGTTTGAAAATAAATTAGATGGTGTCCGTTTATATAAGCAAAATGGGGTGTGTGGGGTGACATGGATTTTATTTTCAATTAAAGTCAATATAAGTAAATGTGGATAGTCAACTGGTCAATAGTTGCGTCTTGTCAAGTAATTAGAAATGCACATTAAGCCAAATGCAATTAATGAAGCTTTTGTAGTACTCATACGCTTCACGGCCCAAAGATAACAATTTTTGGGCAACTAAACCATTTGGGGCAACTAAACTAGTTAGCTTTGTTATTTACTTGCAATTCAAACAAATGTTTTAGTAAGGTATGCCACGTGGTCCATAACATTATGATGTGTATGCCTTAGGAAAAATATTATTTACCCTTGTTGTTAACATACAAATGGTATTATTAGGTGTACATTTACTTTATATTTTTCTGTAACAATATACAATTATAATATAACTAACAATTTATGTCATGAACTCCAAGTATGTCTGCAGTTGCTGGTTTCTTGATATGCATGGATATTTTGAAATAACCCAAATCGGGGATGCACAAAAGTAGGACAAACTTTAATAATGAGGAAAAGGCGTACTTGAAATGATGGTGCTTGCAGTGTCATGTACTTGAACTGTTTATGTCCATTAATTATAAAGTTCACGTATTCCCATAAAAGGTGGAATTAAACATGTGTCTAACAAGTTACTAGAACGAAGATGAGTTTGAAAAGATGACATTGGATAATCTCTACAACAACTTGAATGTCTATGACTCTGAAAATAACATTGCATGTTCATCAACATCTACTGAGAACATTGCTTTAGTGTAAGTTTGTAATCCTTCAAATCTATGCATCATCACATTGATTAACAACGACTTTGCGGTAGTAGCCTTGGTAAAGGATGGGAGTGTCGATGATGTTGCCACTTCTGGTTTGCGCTATCCACGCGGTAATGGTAAATACACGCTAGTGCGGTTGTGGTGAATATGGAAACAACGGGGCTTTTGTGAAACATTTTGCTTGTCGCCGTACTTATTCCCCAATTCACTGTCGATCAATTAATTGATCTTTTAAACACTCCCAATTGGCGATGAGCGAAACCCTAACCGCTCCCAACTATAATTTTCACAAATCCCACATCACATTCACTTTCAACGTACAATGGCAACTAAATATTCCACAACCCACAACTTAGTCGCATACCTAGTCAAGCGACAATTACGAAGGTTTTCATGAGATGATTGATTTCATCAAACATAGTCCCATACACTATGCATTAACTGTAGAACCCGTCATTGTTAAAGCTTATATACGGGAGTTTTGGAGGAATCTTGAAATTCAAGAAAGAGGTGGAAAAGAGGTTATTAGGGCGTTTGTTGATGAAATGGAGATTATGATCACAAAGGAGGTGATTAGAGGTGTTTTGAAGCTTAGGGATGCTGAAGGAGTTGTTAATCTGTCGATCTTTGAAATATTTGAAGGTTTAGAAAGAATGGGTTATGAGAGAAAAGGGGATCGTATAAAGTTTCAAAAAGGTATGTTTTCTCTCATGATGGAAGTTTTTAATCCATACCTTGCTCAAGGGTGTAAGCAATAAAACAACTGGATTTGATGAGTTTCCCTCTAAGATTGCAACTGTTGTCATCTGTTTATCTCAAGAAAGGGTTTTTAAGCGGTCTCGAATGATTTTGAGGGTTTTCAAAAGAACATTAAAGAAACGGGGCAAATACTACCTCTATCCTAAGTTTGTTCAATTGATAGCAGAAAGTCAAATAACAGAACCCATTCCCCATAAGAAAAAATATGACGTTTTACATATGGTTCCTAGGGTGTTTGACCATATGAGGAAAAAGAGTCCAAACTTTACAGGAACCATAACACCTTTGTTTCCTCACATGCTAAATCTGCCACAACTTATAGAGGAGGAAAATCCACAACCCAATCTATCCACTGATGAACCCCCTGCTACCACTTCCAAAACCAATTCCAAACCCTTACCTTCAACATCTGAACCCCAACATATTTTAGTTACTAGAAGGAGGAAGAATGACACTCAGCTACCTGAGGCTAGTGGTAGTGGTGAAGGACATGAGGGTGTAACAGGTGTGGGATGTGACATGAGTGGAAGGGGTGAAGGACATGAGTGTAACGGGTGTGGTAGGTGACATGAGTGGAAGGGTGGAAGACATGAGGGTGTAACTCTTTGTTTTGAGTGGCGTTGACCGGTAAGTGGAAACCTAAGTAAGACCCAACCACTGGCAACTCCTAATGTGAAGAGTTCGCTCGAGCTCAACACGGTGGAGGAATCCCGGCTGGCTAACTTGGGGTCCATGGATACGGAGGCTCGGTCGGATGCCATGGTACTCACGTCCTATGATTCACCTCTCGGGCAGGTCACCTGGTCGGAGTGATGAGGAAACCGCGTGAAGCTGAACATGAATTGAATGGGTAATGATACTTTTGTGCATAATGACAATTCCCAGTGTACACCTCTCGGACCAGTTAACACATGTCGAAGTTGTGAGGATAAAATGGAACTTTTAAAGGATTGTGACGGATAAATGTAGCAACATGGAGTCTAAAATGTGCAGTCTTCAAGAATTGACAACCTCTCTAAATTGGAACTATTAAAGGTTGAAGCACAGGATGAATGTTTTGGAGATAATGAGGAGACCAGGATTCTTTGCATATAGAAGAGTCAAAAGGATGGGAAAGAAGGCTAGCTCCTCAAAGGATCAGATTTTGGAGGATGCATCCAAGCGAGGGGAGGAGTAAAAGCATAGATTCAGGGGAGGATGTGAATTTCGATGTGGTTTTGGACTTGGATAGTCGTGCTAATCGGATGGTTATATGGTGGTGACATGGAAGGAAAAGCTGCGGCGATAAATGATGCTTTGAAAGCTACTTGTGCGAGAAAAGAGAAGGAAGTGGTGAGGCAACAACCCTGCCTATGTTCTTGCATCCACTTTGCTTCTAAAGAAGAAGCCATTGTTGGAACCACCTCTAAGGTAATTATAACAAGCTGTTACTTGAGATATTCCCACAACCATTGCTAATACAATCACAACCACACTGTTACATCACCACCAAAGTCAAAGAATTGAAAAGGAGGTTGCCATTCAAGCTGCTAAACCAAAAGCAATCTTTACCAATCCATGAACCTATCGTTGCACCCATTCCTGCTACAATTAAACCTTATGCACCTAAACCCTTGGGCAGTTTGAAGATTGGTGAGCTGTGAAGTCAGAGTTGTTGGTCAATCGGATATTGGAAAGGGTAAAGGAATTAGAAGCAGTTTTGGCGTTTAATAGTATAAATGAGCATGAGGGCTTATGATGCGAGAAGAAGCTCGAAGAGTACATCGGAACTAATTGCGATGTAATTAATAGGGAAAAGAAAAAGCAAGAAGATGACAAAGCTTCTCAGCCCGATTGAAACATTGAAAATGAAGAACAAGTGTTCCAAGGATCGAGAGGGAGGCTGATACTCTAGAAGAGCAAGAGCAACTAGGCGAGGACATTTTTGAAGATGCAACAACGGATTTTACGGTGACCCGATTTCCTTTGCAAAGCCAAATATTCCCCTTTCTTTGGACATGGCGAAAGAAGAAAAGTTTCAAAGAAGAGTCACAGTTGATTGCTCATGATGCTCTTCTTGCAAGAAAGATCCATGAAGATGAAGTTCTTTGAAAAGAAAAGCAAGAAAAGCTGGAGATTGTAAGCTTTATGGAGGGTAAAGAATTTTGGATAGGATGGGAGATCAAATTTCCACTGTTCAACCTACAAGACTTAGATAAAAGACTCTAGAGTTGACTATGTACCACAGATGAAGATTTTGTTCTTGATAAAAATGATCCGTGATCAAGAGAAAGCAATTGACCTGTAGTGGCGGATAAGACTTTAGCGAAGATCAAAAGATGCGCACGATTAAAGGACTTTATCGAGATGAAAGAACAATCAAGCACTTCAAGATGTTGTTGCTTAACCCGATCGAAAGGCGAGAAGAAATCAAGACAACCAACAAAGGCACAAGTAATGTCAATGATGAAAGATTATTGTTGCAAGGTTGGTGGTTGGAAAAGACATCAATTCAAAGGAATGTCTGATGATAAATTTGAAAGTATCTACTCACTGAGAGTTGAAGACAAGATAAAGATTTTATTCAATAGACTACGAGAAGAAGAATCAAGAAGGTATTCAATTTGAAGAAAGGCCAAAGATAGTGAATCTAGGACATCTAAGAAGACAAAGTATCTTTGAAGACAAGAAGTTCAAGCTGAGAAGTTCAGCTGAATAACAATTGGCTGAGATAATTGTGATAGAAGAAGAAGATTTCTACCACTGAACCCTTTGCAAGTCAGACATCCTATCATTGATTTAGAAGTATTTATTGCCAGCAATTTTGCTCCAAAATGGAAGATTACATGTTAGGAATTAGAAATTCCCGGTATTAAAGAGTCGGTCACCTCAAGTATATGTAATCGTTAGAATGCTCGTAGTCATAGTTTTATTTAGTTAAGTAGTTTTAGTTTAAGTAACACCGTGAGGAGATGAGACGGGTCTTTACCCTTTGTATGCGATCCACGGCCCGTTGTGTGGCGATTTATGTAAGACTATAAATACTCTCTACCTCCAAGGTAGAGAGTTGGAGCTCATAATAATATCTTTCACTTTCTCTCACTAAGTTCCCTAAACCTCTAACTTTCTTTCTCTAGAATTCCACTTATCATACACCTTGTGTTATGGTTTGATGTGTATGTGAAAACTTATATCTAACAATTGGTATCACGAGCCATGGTTAGATCATATCTTGCACATCTTTGGATTTCTAGTGGTTTTAGGTGGTTTTTGAGTTTGAAAAAGTTTAGTGGTTTTGCATCATTTGGTTGATTTCTTGTGTTAAAGTTTGGATTTTGTTAGTACTTTTATGTTTAGAATCATCACAAGTGTGTAGGTTTTCATTTGGTAAGCTTGAATCATCTTGGTTGGGTTGTTTTGGATTGAAAAGTGATGTTTATGTGGTTTTTTCTTGCTAGCGACTTAATTCACGGAATACTTTCTTCGTAGCGACTTGCTTTACAAATTTGTAGCGATTCTGATTTTTTAGACCTAGCGACTTAGATCTAGCGAGTTTACAAGTAGTGGACTCTCAGCTCACGGTAGCGACTTGGTGGTAGCGAGTTGCTCTTTAGCGACTTGTATCTTTAGCGACTTGAGTAGCAATTCTTTGCCAAAATTTTGCTAGCGACTTGAGCCTTAGCGAGTTACTATAGCGACTTGCATTTGTCTAGCGACTTGGGACTCTAGCGACTTAGTGGTGTAGCGAATTAAGTGTTAGCGACTTGGTGCATTATCTTCTAGCGACTTGGGTGATTGCTTACGGTTTTCTCTTGATTTAGTAAAATCCCGTGAAAGAATCTATTTCTCGGTTTAATCATAGAGTTATAAAATCCTGTATTATCTGTTAACATGTCTACCAACGTTCCTACTATCATCTCCATTGCGAGAGGATGTTCAAGCGGTGGGTGAGATACTCGTCCACCCATGCTTGTGAGCGACTACGATTCTTGGGCTCAGCGAATCAGTTATGCTTTGCCTTGGAAGGAAAATGGTGTCAACATTCTTAAATCCATTGATGAAGGACCATATCGAGTTGAGGCGACTAGAGACATACTTGATACTAATGAAGATGGTACTCTGATTTCACGGAATGGAGGCGGACCTAAAATGTATGATGAGCTTGATGATAAGGAAAAAGAGATTCGATCACGGATATCGGGGCTTCAACATTGTTCTTCAAGTCTTCCTAAAGACATCTACAAGCGATCAATCACAACAGATGCAAAAGCGGTTTGGGATAATGTTAAGATGCTTCTCTCGGGTTGAATTAACTATGGAAGGCAGAGAATCCCAACTCTATGACGAATTTGAACACTTCAAGATGAAACCAGATGAGAATGTCTATGAGTATTATGTGAGATTTCATAAGTTTGTGAATGACATGAGGAACATCAGAATGACTATGCCTAACATTCATTTGAACTCAAAATTTGTGAACAACATGAATCCCGAATGGCACAAGTTTGTCACTGCCGTGAAGCTCACTAAAGGATTGAAGAATACAAACTATGAGCAACTCTATGCCTTCCTCCTTGAGAATGAGAGACATGCTATGTTTGAAAAATTGATTCTCAATCAGTTCAAAACCAACCAAGGAGAGACAAGCTCGTCTAATGACTCAACTGCCTTCTACTCAAACATCGGAATCACAACCAAAGCTTCACAAGTCATACCCTTGGGTAATGGTAATCACAAACTCATTCCTGATACTATGTTCAAACAAGGCGATCTTTGATGCACTGCGTGGGTAACTTCATTAATCAACTAGCTCTTCTGATTAGTCAAAACATGAATTCTCTCCCACATACCAACAACAACCTCGAAGCGACATCTAACCCACACAATCAAGCCCTTTGTTAAAGATGGAAGGATAGGTGGTGCAACGATTCAGGAAAACGGTATGATCGGGGAAGAGGTGGAAATTTGGTAGAGGTTATGTTGGCAATCGAGATTCGAGGAAGGAATGGTAACAAAGGTCAAGCTAAGCCGATCAAATGCTATAACTGTGGTGGTGAGGGACACATTGCAAGAAGCGCACATCTCCAGCGTCCACCCAGAATCTTGATTACCGGAGATAAGATCTTTGGCTTGGTACAAGCTCGGGACAATGGTGCTGCTTTGGATGAAGAGGAATTGTTGTTTCTAGGCGAGGGCAATGCCAAGACACGTGATGCGGATGTGGATGGCAGACCTATTCGGGAGATAGGTCACAATCATGAGAATGCCTTTCAAGTCGTGATTGTGATGCATCGACTTCGATGTGGATGATGGACCTCGGCACACACAATTTTTATGGCTAGCATTTCTCCAATGGTTTCTCCCAAGGTCTCTTCTTCACCACTAGCTGGCCCATCCCAAGACAAACTCATCTCGGAGGTATTAAAACTATACGATAATCTTGTGTGCAAAGATGCATGACAAAGTACAATCAACTGAAACTATTGAATCAAATGTTGAAAATATGGGTAATATAGATATTATCCCATATGATCAATACGTGAAACAAAGTGAAAGTGAAGGTGTACCAAGTGATGCATCTTCTGCAGTCAACAATGACTAAGTTTTTGATGAATACCTTTGCATGTTCCCACGATGATTACGTAATTTACGAACTAAATGCCTATAAAGTACGTGTTGCTATTTATGAACAACGTGCTAAATTTGAGTTGACCACTTCGTGGCGGAAATGGATGACCAAGTCGCGTGCTGATCGTTAGAAAAAGTAATTTTAGAGAAGAAGTATTGAAACAAGAATTAAATTCCTTGCAAAAAAAACTTTCTAAAAATGCACTAAGCAAAACAAGAACTTCAAGAAAATGTGAAAATGCTTAAGCAAGAATTTAATGCAAAGGAATCAAAATTCTTGAGAGATTTTTCTAATCTGAAAACTTTGAAAAACAAACTTGAAAACAAGTTGTACAAACAAGGAAACACCATTGGGCGCTACATGGTCACTAAACATAGAGTTATAAGCGATAAGCATAGTGTTCCCATTATTGATAAACCCAACCGAGTCGGAAAGATAGCTAAGCGGCTCAAAGTGTGATCTATGATGGCAATGAGATTCTTAAACCTAGGCGAAACCTAGTTCGTTGAGTGCAGCGAGGAAGATAAGTCGGATGAAGTCACTAGGGGAAAGGATGAATAAAAAATTAGATAATCCTAAATGCAAAAAGAAAAAAATAATTATCACTCCCCATGACTACAAGAAGGAAAACTGGATTTCCTTGAACATGTTTAAGCCTCTGACATTGTTGACTCCGAACAAGTTTTACGGAAAAAGGATTTAGATAAGCGAGAAAATTTGAAAATATTATTGAAACAAACCCTCCCCTATGGAAAATGCCTAGAAGCGTTTGTATCCTCCTAATACACCAATGCATCTTGTTCCTAGAACAATTGCCACTAAAAGCAAGACCTTAATTAGCCAATATGTTATATTTTAACTATTTGTTGATTTTGAGAAAACTTGCAAGAAAAGGATCACACCATTTGGTATAACGGAAGGAGAAAGGGGTTTTGAGCAAATGAAAGAATGTTATTTAGCTGAGGTCATGCCTTTCTTTAAACTTGAAAAGATCACTTTGAGAGTCTTAAAAAGGGATAGCGATATCAAGGGAATGGAAAAGGAATTTGATGCAATGGTAGTTGAAGTTAGTGATTATGGGCGTGCACTAAAATATAATGAGATTGAGAGGAAGAACTTGCATACCTTAAATGAGACTCTTATTACTTAATGTGTTGCTCAAGATATCTTTTTACTCAACGCTGCTTCAAATTGCTCTATTAATGCTTCCAAATTTCATGAACTATCATGGCCACGAAGTCTCCGATGATCGTGTCATTGAGCTTGAAAAACTAATTCTAAACTAAGCGAGAAAATTGAGCGGATGATCACGACAATTTGATTAAACATTTTCTAAACTAGAAGTTGAGCATTTTAATTTACAACTCAAATATCAACATCTCAAAATGTCAAAACTTCAAATATCAAGACATCTTGGATGCTCCGAGTTTGATGCGGTTTTCAAATTAACAAGCGTGATGAACGATTCAAGCTTCGGTGCAACACGATCAGAAAGTTGAAAGCCCAAATCTCTCAATTAAAGGGTCAAGCGAACAATATGACAGGCTCCCAAATGCCTCCTCCTTTAGATTCTCAGAATTCTCAAGCGTTTCATCTTCAAAACCTAGTAAATGCTTTACAAAAGGAAAACGAAAGTTTTCTAGAAGAAAATGAAAAGGTTAAACAACATTTTAAAGAGTTATATGATTCAATAAAAGCGTCATGACCAAAACAACGAAAAAATAACGTCTCTACAAAAGGAAATTGAGAATCTGAGAAGTCGGGGAAATGGGAAGCGCCACTTGTTTTCAATAAGAATGTTGTCTCAAAATCACCCTTAGATTGCAAATACACTGTGCGATTAAATATATTCCTCCTCATCTTAGGAATAATGAACATGCTTTTCATGAATCCTGTGCTCACCTTAAGGATAGTCTAGAATTTCTCCGTGAGATTGTCGAAGAGGACTTCATTAACAAACCTCTTGATAGTGAAATTAGGTTTGCTTGCCTCCGAAGCCAAGCGATCTCAAAGATTTGCTAGAATGTGTAATTGCAACATGTCCTAAATCCTTATCCTTAGTTGCAAAAGGCAAAGCTGTGATGCCTTGTTCTATGCCTAAAGCCAAGCATGTGACCCTTGATATGCCTTGTTCCATGTCAAAACTCAAGCAAACAACCTGTGATGTGCCTCCTAAATTTGAGATCCGGCACTTCTAGACGAGGAATGCAGAAAGTAGTGAAGCCATGTAATGTTCCCATCGTTACTTCTAGAGATGTTAAGATTGACACTAAAGTTAGCGGGTCAAAACCTAGAAGCTATACAAGAAGAAGAAGGATAAATTACGCAAACTAAAAAGTGATCATGATAAGGAAGTGAAAGAACACCATAGGGACAAGAAGTTTGATTTGAACAAAAGAATGGGTGTTAGTTCTAGTATTAGCTCTAAACACTTTAAAATCAATTGAGGGCCTATATCTTGCAAAACATGCAAAAAATGTTTAATTTACGGTAATCATGATAAATGTGATGTGTTATACGAGGTCTAAGATTCATAACCCGATTAAGAAAGTTTGGAGAGCAAAGCAGATTAAGCAATCACGGGAAACCTCTGAGGGGAAGGTTTTTTTACCAATGTAGGATTTGAGTGGGAAAAGCCAACAGTCGAATATTCACGAATGGCAAACCTTGCCCCTTAACTAGATCCACTATGCCTAAGAGTAGTGCACTTTTTTAAAGGTTTGGAAGCCAAGCGGTAGAATAATCCATTAAGCACAAAATGTCCCTCGACTAAGTCGATGCTTCTACTAGTTTAGCTCTAGTGACAATGACATTGCACCTAGGGTTTATGGCGATTCAAAGATTGTTTGTGCTAACCAAAAGGACCCCATGAAACGCGTGGGATCCAATGTTTCCAATTCTGTCTTCTTTTTGTTGTCCAAAGCATGTCGTTCTGAGTCGTCCCTTGGTATTTGGATTGAGGCTGACTCTAAACATATAAAGCTGGGCTCTAAACAATGGCGTCTGTTCACATCGATTCGGTTGGGACCTCGTTCTTCATCATTATAGGCGTCTGCGGATAACTTGCCGGTGCCCATTCCTCGAAGAAAAGAAAGGTGTATGCGGCTTAGGTCGCGCTTTAAATCTTAGGAAGAAGAAATCTTCATGTTTATGACCATTAATCGACATTCTTCATCAACAAGCTTCATTTTTCTCCCATGCTCATTCAGTCATCAAGTGGATCTACATTCATTAATGTATATTCTTATTCACTTGCTAAATCAAAATGGCAACCGGGATGCAATTTTTGAGGGGAGAAAAGTGAATATACTAAATGATGATGGATTTTTGAATAATGGTTATACGACTTAAAGTTTGATGCTCTCCTCAACGCCTAATGTTTCACTCAACTAAGGATAAATGGGAATTAGTATTCACGCTCCAGTTATTGCTATGATCATTGCTCTCAAGTGGATCTTCAAAGTAAAGCTTGATGAGCATGGTGATGTTTTAAAGAATAAGGCTAGATTGGTTGCAAAAAGGGTACCGTCGAGGGAGGAAGACATAGACTTTGAAGAATCATTTGCTCAATGGTGGCTTTCGAATCAGGGCAATGAGATATTCTTAGCCAATCTTTACAAATGAGAACATGGTATCCTCGGATGGATGTAAAGGCGGCATTTACGGAGATGGAGATCTTAAAGAAGTTGTGTCGTCGACCAACTGAAGGCTTTGTGAATCGAGCATCCTACTCTCGTTTATGCGAAGAAAGCTCTTTCACGGTTTAAAGCAAGCTCCAGGGCATGGTATGATACGCTATCATAGTTAACTCTTAAACTACGGCCGGCAAAGGGCGATTGATCAACATTGTTCACCGAAGAAGTCGAGGCAAACATTTAATTCACGTTCAAATTTATGTTGATGATATTATCTTTGCCTCGGTGACCCCGATAACGAATGTGATCGTTTTTCAAAAGAAATGGGTTCCAAATTTCAAATGTCGATGATGGGACAAATGTCATTTTCTTGGGATTACAAATTTCACAAAGTCCAGGAGGCATTTTCATTAATCAATCTTAATATGCAAATGAAATTTTAAAGAAATTTGGATTTGTATCCGCGTGACTTAGTTGACACTCCATGATTGAGCGTGCTGAAACTTGATGAGGACCACTTTCGGGGATCATGGTAGACCAAACAAAATATCGTAGCATGATTGGATCCCGATGTACCTCACACTTCTTGAATTTGGAGACATCTTGTTATTTTGTGTGCATGTGTGCTAGATATTAGGCTAAGCCTACTAAAAAGCACATTGAAGCGGTTAAGCGTGTCTTTGGGTATCTCCAAGGAACCATCAATATGGGACTATGGTACCCGAAGGACACCCGGTAATGTATCATAGCATTCTATCACGATCTTTGATCATGCGGGATGTCAAGATACCCGTTGAAGTACATCGGAGGTGTAGTTTTGGGTGATAAGCTTGTAGTGGTGGTCTTCAAAAAGCAAATGAGTACTTCTATTTCCAACAATTTGAATACATAGCCATGTCATCTTGTTGTGCTCAAATCCTTTGGATGAGATCCCAAATTATCGACTATGGCTTTGAATTCAACATAATCCCTATCTTTGTGATAATAAAGTGATATTGCTCTCTCATGCAACAGCATTTTTAACACTTTCGAAGAACACATGACATCCGAACATCATTTCATGAGGGCAAGTGGAAAATGGTGTGGTGGAACTCTATTTTGTTAAGTCCCGAATACGGTTAGCGGGACATCTTCGCCAAGCTCTTCCGAGAGAGCGTTTTTTGAGTTTATTCTTCCTCGACTTGGCTTGAAAAGCCTTCAACGAAACACTCAAAGCGATCTTGGGGAGGAAGGCGAGATAATAGTCTTTCCTTCATCTATATCTTTGTATATATTTATCCAAAAAACAAAATACAAAATTATAAAACCCTATAAAACCAAATAGAAAAATATAAAACTTTCATAAATCCATAAAAATCACGAAAAAATGAAAAATCTTCAAAAATATTGTCAATTTGTCATGTTTTTCCGATTCGATTATAATACGATTAAGTCTATTGTGTCATTCAAAGAATGACACGGACTTTAGATGTTGTTCGAATTTAATAAAAAAAAAATAAAAATAAAAATAAAATAAAAAAAAATAAAAAAATCAAAAAATATTTTTGGGAGAAAGAGAAACAATGGTTTATTGTCATTTCAGTGATAACCAGCTTTTCAAGAAAAACGAGCCATACTTTATCATGTTTTCAAATTCCATGCTCGATTCTTTAATCGTTTATCTGGCTGAAAACTAATTGCTTTGAAAAATAACTTCGGTGTCTATTTTGATAATCATCACGGACTTATTTGTCAAAATATCTATCTCTCAATCAACAACCTATGTCATTGATTGAGGGAGAATGATTTCAATTAAATTAAAAAGTTATTTGGCATTCAATTGTTTTCAAAAGATATTCAAGCAAGTTTTATCAATGGAGTTTAAAGTCTTAAAATCGATCATTATCGGTTAAAAGCGGCTTTCATAATCAAGTCACAATTCTCCTTAAAAGCTTTCAAATCAATTTAAATCTATAAGAGATCACAAATCTCAAATGATTTGATAATTGTGATCGGAGGAGAATTTGTGATTTAAATTGGATTTAAACTGATAATTGGTAAATGGTTTTATAAGGATGTACAAGCTCTCCTTTTCATGTGACAAGCGATTTCAAATTTTGCATGCACATGTTGAGGGGGAGCATCTATCTTAAACCTATGATTTGAAACGTGATAACTTATCTTAAGGTGCAGGTTCCTTCCAGTATGTGCAAAACTCTTTTCAAATCTCGAGGCACATATTGAGGGGAGCAAAATCATGAAAACCTCATCCTTCCCCAAAATGCTTTATCTACTTGATTCGATTAGGAAAGTGATGTTGATATTTTTTTGAAAATGGTAATTGATGTGCTTCATGGTTTTAATTTTGTATGGCAAAATTACTGGGTTAACTAGGAACTACATTGAACAAGTATACCTAGTGGATTTGTAGTATGAGTATATATGGTAATCAATTAGTCCCAAGAGACTTGGTTTACACTAGTGTCATTTGTTTGTTTAAGCAAGTATGATAGGCAAGTAACAAGATTTGATGGTTATGATTGTCACGGATCAAGCCAACAAGAAAAGCATTATAAGAACAAATGTGGCTAGTTGATGGTTATGATTGTCGGATCAAACCAACAAGAAAAGCATTATAAGAACAACTGCAAGTATCAAGACATTCATCATTATTCAATCAAACACAAATCTCAATAATCATATCAATAACAAACATCTTAAAATATAAAAGTAACAAGGTTTACCCAAAGTATATATATGAATTACAATAGGCAAACCGATGAAGGATTATAATTTCATGAGCCTCAATCAACTACAATAGTTCTACCAAGCCGTGAAATGATGTCCAAAGCGCGCTTAACCTTGGCAGCACACTACAAGATTTGGCGAGGAGGTTTGTGGTCTTTTAGGAAGATAAGTTGGCTTGGTGAACCAATATCTGGTGAGAATTCATTCGCATCCTTAAGGGTGGAGCTTGAATTTCACACAAGTTAGGTAGGATAGTTGGTAGAACTCGTCCTTAAGGGTGGAGGCTTGAATTTCACACCTTTGGGGAAGATTTTGAGAGTGGGTGTGTTCTCTGAGGTGGAAATTAATTATAGGGTGGAGCTTGAATTTCACACCTTTGGTGAAGGTATTGAGAGTGGTTGTGTTCTCTCGAGTTATGGTTTGCTCTCTAGGTGGAAATTCGTCCTTAAGGGTGGAAGGCTTGATTTCACACCTGGGGAGGTGGTGGATGAAAGGGATGAGAAAGATGGAGAAGGGATGATGAAATGAGGTGCCAAATGGGTTCTATTTATTCTACTACCAAGGCCTAGGTATTCATGCATTTCTTGGAGGCCAAAAGGGCTTGGAAGGGACTAGAAACCATGTAAGAAGGGACTAGAATCATTTGGAACACGTTCGGAGTCTTAGTAGTGTCTTGAAGACGAAATGGTACAACGGGACTCTCAACGACGTCCCAGGTTGAGCTCTCTAGTCGGTTGGTCTTAACGATTATTTCTACAACCGGATCGGTTACGGGGCTCGACCGATCGGTTGGAGCAAAATCTACAAAAATTCATAAAGCTGTAAAGTTGTAGATCTTTCTCTTAGCTTTCTGTGGCCTTGTGGCGGGGGTCAAAGCAGTCCGATATGCAAAAGTTATGGCCAAAATGGTGAAATGTATGGGGAACAACGAGTCTTCAATATGTCTTAGTTTTAGCTTCTTTTATTCATTTCTTTCTAGTTTTCCTTAGCTTGAAATTTATTCTTGAGTATTTGGACCACTAACTTGATGACTTTATCTTCTCCAATATACTCCGCACTTGAAGTCTTTCTTTTTGTGAGAATTCTTAGCCGTACATGGAGAAATCTTAGTATTTTACTTCTTTTTCGCATTTTTCTCCACTTTTCACGTACTTGGCTACAAATGAACTATGAAAGCAAGCACTTTTTATGCGATTAAGCATTAAAAGCATATGATTATAACCAAATACACACATAAAAAGCTTGATCGCGCTACTAAAACATGCACAATTTGGAAATGATAATCAAAGAAGTTAATTCTTTCTCTTGCCTCAGTGTGGAAAACTATTTCAAATACTTGATTCACATGTTGAGGGAGAGTTCTTCTTCTAAAAATATCAAAACAATTCAGGTACATAATGCTTTGATAAAATATCATAAGTATCTGGATTGATTTTCAAATGATTTTCAATTGGTTCCTATAGCGGGCGAACAATACCAAAAGACCGACCAACTTTACATTATGTATGGTGATATAAGGACGATAAGGTTAGGTATATATTCCCATGATCCGCCCAGGCTGGAGGGATCTACCGGGGACTATCCACTAGTTAGTGTAGAGTTCTTAGGTATGATGATAAAAGGAGAAAAATGAGTTATGGGAAGAGTGCGGGTGAGAGGCTGAGCTAGTCTTGGAATAAACCAACAAGGTTCTAGCTATGAAGTCTCGGTAAGCAGAAGGAGTTGAAGAATTAAAAAGAATTGAATGAGAAAAGGGTGAAAACAAATAGCCCTTCATATATTCAACCTTAGAGGCGAGAAACGGGTTCAATTCATATACTGCGATGGTAACATCGGTATTGAAGACAAGGCGTCATGGACCCAGTGACCTGCTGCACTTCAACTTTCCAAACCACTCAAGTTCCTCTTAAAAGGACTTGTTTCATTCTCCACAGGAACCGACATTATCTATCGACTTTCTCTTAGAGATTGTTGATATTGAAGGAGGAGACCCTCTCCCAAGTCTCCGATATAGGATCCAAATATGCACAAATTGAGTCTAGAGCCACGAGATCATCAATAAATCTCATTAGGACACGTTCAATGAAGACTCTATGTTTCACAATGTGGAAAGAGAGATTATATCTTGAGTCCTACGCATTATCCTTGTGGTATTGCGGAACATCGAGTGATGTGTTTACATATTCACGTGAATATGGAAAGCCTTCAGAGCCAACATCTAACAAGCTCCTGGTAGGTGGCATGTGAGATCTATTATACAGTTCAACCATGTGACAAGCTGACGAGAAACAATGGGGCGATTCAATCTTTTGAATCAATCACGGTTAGGAGTTATGGATTGCGGATACCTTTGAAAAACCGGTCTTTGTGCTTTAAAACTCTTTTCATTAGCACGTCGACCGTGTACTAATTTTCAAATCAAAAGGTGTTTTATGATTGATAATTGATTTTCATTAAAACCTTCGTTTTATTGCAAAAACAAATTTCTATTGAGCAATACCGCGATTGTTTTTCAAATCTCGTTTCATCAATCGGTGGGCGTAAATTATTTGGTACACTCACTCAGTGTTGTCTTCTTTGAGGCGTTCGGTTTGAGAACGGCTAGAGCATTTAGAAGCGAAACCACGTCGAAATTCTTGAATTATACGATCACGAGGCGATGCTTGTCGCGATCAGCGGGAACCGTGGGCGTGTACCTCAATTCATCGAAAATGTTCAAAGACACTTTCGTGCGCTTTATTGCTTGTCTTATGCGGTACACCCGGCGTTTGCGGTGATCGGAATGGCGGTCAATCCATAGCCGCATGCTCACCTACACATTCATCAAAAGAAATCATGATTAGTGCATCAATGACTCCGATATTTTCACTCCATGTACTTCCTTTCTGGCTGCGCCAATATCATGAATCAGCGAATGCTTCCGCTTATACGATAAGAAGATATCATGATCGGAATGTGAGCATGTCGGTCCGAAAGTCACAACATCACATAATACCAACACCACAATGGATGTATCGGAGATTTTCTACTAGCTGATGATCTCAAAAGGTGGCTCAACATTATTATCCGTGGATCGATTAAAGACCTCCACTTTGTATTAACCAAACATGCAAAGAGTTGAATCAATGACTACGAGCTTGAACAAAATGTACTACATCAAGAATGCAAGATCAATTGTTAATGTAATATCTGATTGTATTCAATGTCATTTTAGTATATGTTTGAGGTGACCTCCTTAGGGAGATTGTTAGGAATTAGAAATTCAGGTATTAAAAGTCGGTCACCTCAAGTATATGTAATCGTTAGAATGCTCGTAGTCATAGTTATATTTAGTTAAGTAGTTTTTAGTTTAGTAACACGTGGAAGTGAGGGCAGACAGTCTTTACCTTTGTATGCGATCCACGACCCGTTGTGTGGCGATTTATGTAAGACTATAAATACTCTCTACCTCCCAAGGTAGAGAGTTGGAGCTCATAATAATATCTTTCACTTTCTCTCACTAAGTTCCCTAAACGTCTAACTTTCTCTCTCTAGAATTCCACTTATACGCCACCTTGTTGTTATGGTTTGATGTGTATGTGAAAACTTATATCTAACATTACAAGGTTGGGTGGTGAAACTTCATCATTCATTCAGTTTGAAGATCTCATAAAAACTTTTGACAGAGATGATCTTGACACACTATGGAGGTTAGTTCAAGAAAGGTTTAATGTTGAAGATTCCAAAGATATGAAGGAGATCTTGGGTTAATGGGTTAATCTTAAAGGCTCTATGACGGATCAAGTGATGATTTTTGGAAATTCTCATGTTCATGTCCCGGTACTAAATGGTATTATTATGATTCATGTGAAGTTCATCATGTTTCTACAACAAATGGAGTAGATGCATTCATGCTTACTGAGAAAGAATATCTACTTTCAGTTTGGAACTCTCTTTGTGATGCTATGTACAAAGCATCGAGTTCATGAAGATATTGAGAAAGTGAGCATTGTTACTTTCGGACTTCAAGATCAATGTTCAAAGCTATTCAAGCATTGAAGAAGATGAAGTGTTTGAAAGAATTCCCCAAATCCTTCGAAGATGAAGATTGAATATTATTCTTGGATGTTTTTGAGCGAAGATATCAAGTTTGCGGGAGGATTGTTGGGTTTTGGTTATGGTTATAAGGATAGAGTATTTGCTCAAGGTATACCACTGCTAGTATAAGATTGGAACTCTTGCTAGTTTGTTTGAACAAGCTGGTACTATTATGCAGTAGGTGGGTTAAGTTGTAATATTCTAGAGCTGGCGATGGTTGTTAGGATCATCTAGAATCTTCTTTGAGTTTGACAAATACTAGAGTTATTGATAGCTGATGCTTATGTTTTAGTAGATTGTAAAAAAAAAAAACAACCCGAAACATATAAGGATGCAACATTGGTTGATAATGTGTTGAAAAACAACAGTTTAAATACGATCGTGTGAAATATTTAAAATACTGCGTATCATAAAAAAACAACACATAGTGAGATAAGACACCATTTTTAAGGGATATGTAATTAAAGTGATAAAGCGAAAGTGGAAGTTGATCTTGCCGCGATCATGAAGACCAAGCAATAAAGGTTACGGATGCATGTGCGGTGCACGATTTTAAGTAATGCGATCTTTGGCGAGGGTTACAAATGCTTGTATAGCCGATGCACAAAAGTTTTATTGTAAATATGTTAGGATGTATAGGATGGTGCAAAACTAAGCTTTAGCATAATCTGTAGTTATAAGTTCAAAGTTAAGGGATAAGGTTAACAACCTAGCATTTTATTGGGTTAATGCTTTTAAATGCGGTTAGGTAGAGAACTTTCTTTTTATAGTGACGGAAGTCATAAATGAGCGAACTTATTAATTTGCTTTTACACGCACACATATCAGCAAAACCCTAATATAAATGACTAAAAAAAAAGGTAGTGGGTTTTTGTTTCTGTAAATCTTATTTTTCTAATGCTAAGCTTGGTTTCACGCATCTTTAAAGACTTTGTTTATTTTGCAGATATCATAACAATCTCTTCTGATTCAAGCATAACATTGTCACTGGCGGTTCAGATACAATGCGACCATGTAATCCATGGGCTTCATATTTCCCGGCTGAAACCTCGAAAGTGATTCAAGCTCTATATCCACGTATTTGTCTACCTCTGACTCAAGTGACTATTACGAGGACCAGATGTGGTAGCTTACACTTAACCGATTCACGTTGAAAGAACAGCGTTTATGAGTTTCGAGGAAAAAAGGCTGATTAGTGATGCGAAAGTCGGAACCTCTCGGGTAAAAGGATTGGAGTAATAGGACTTGCAAATAAACAAACATGGGTTGATATTAAAGAGAAGAAATTTGGCGTAAATAATCCCTCCACGATCGCGAGGCGGTGACAAGCGCAAAGAAAGGAAAGAAAAATGGCTTACAAGTAACATCGGTTACCTTATCTCTGGTTTGTTGATGTACTAAAACAATGGAATGGTTGTTATCTATTTAATCTATAATATAACACGAAATCTGTGACTATTTGTGCAGATCTTTTTAGTATTTATGCATATGCCTTGAGTTAAATAGGTGGAAATGGAAAATTCACTTTTTTGTGTATGTTTACTTTTTTTACCTATAAACAAGTAATAAATAACCACAAAGTTTATGACAGGATTACCTTTGAAAAAAGGTTCGGGTTTGGATGTTTAACCCACGAAGCATGACATTTTTTAACGAGGACATTTTTATAACAATAAACAAAATTAAAGGCGACCATAGAAGGAATCTATACCAGCGTATTATAGACTACATAATTACGAATGACAGAGTAAAAAAACAATGGATTGTAGAATGGAATTAAGCGTGTGTAACATAGGCATTAATGGAATAACAACAACGATTCATTATAACATGGATCGAATAACAATGTCGAATTAAAACATACCATACTTTGCCACATTATTGGAACAAAAGGATTGAGCAATTGAAGGTGGTTTTCTTGTTGTACAAAAATGTAGCATGACGGAAATAATGCGGTTGCTATGAACATTTATGCGTTAGGAGCAAGAGAGGGTCAATGAAGCGGATTGTTTCATTTGTGAAAATATTAACTAGGAATGCTTTTATGCGAGAAGCAAAAACATCGAGTGAAGAAGGCGAATGATGAAGGCAGTGAGTATTGGATTTTTGAATTTAAATTCAGCGCTTTCACTTTTCAAATGTGTACTTTTTATGTAGCATAAAATGACCAAAAACCCTTTTAAAAATCGGTTGCCCAAAGCTGACTTTTGGTTGCCCAAAAACAATACCTTAAACATACGGGACACTTGTCGTACATTGGTTGAGTTGTTAACGGTTTTATGCGGTTACATTTTCAAATTTAAAATAAAAGTGGTCAATAAAGTGATATGCATCAGGGCGCGTGGTATATTTGTGTCATTTTCCCAATAAATAATCATAATTTACAAGTATTTAAAGCACAAATAAAACTAAAAAAAACACTATTAAACATATACAATTAATACACTATTAAAAACACTATTCATCAAAATATACAACTATTAACCACAATGTACAATCTAATTAAGCTTCCAAAACATAAATCTCACGAAATCGCCACGGTCAAAACAAAATAACATTTTTATGAGAAAAATTTGAGTCACATGGTACGCTTGCATAGCGTAGCCTTGGTACCACTGCTAGTTTTCATAATAGGCAAATGTTTTAACTGAATTTTTAAGCCTTTATATTTAAGAAAAGTTATAAATGCTTTATAAAATAGTATAGATAAATTAAGTTTATTTTAAAGAACACGTCGATTATTAATATTAGTATTTGATAAAACCTTTTCATAATAAGCAAGTGTTTTGGTTGAATTTTTAAGCTTTTCTATTTAAAAAATATTTTAAATACTTTATAATAGTATATTAAGTAAATCAAACATTTTTATCAG
Source organism: Chrysanthemum makinoi (assembly GCA_910596185.1). Lineage (NCBI taxonomy): Eukaryota > Viridiplantae > Streptophyta > Magnoliopsida > Asterales > Asteraceae > Chrysanthemum > Chrysanthemum makinoi. The sequence continues at coordinate 173,325,440 of OU343217.1, read as the reverse complement.
TTACCTTACCTTTTCCCCAAATTCGTTCGTTTCTTCTCTACCCGATTCTTCAAACAAATAACTTTGCTTACAACTAATAATTCTAAATGGCTTCCTAATAAATGCAATATTATGATGTGGAGGTTGGGGTTAGACAGGCTCCAACCAATGGAAGCTCTCCCGAGGTTGTAAGTCTTTGCTTTGTTTCGGTCTTTGTGTGAGCTTTGTGAGAACTGTAGAATCTCTGGATCATCTTTACTGCTTTGTGAGATAGCCATGGAAGTGTGGTACTTGGTGCAAGCTGCCCTCTGTGTTTCTTTTAACCCGAGGTTTGACATTTATAAGATTCATAAGAT